>BTHU01000021.1:23386258-23986258 GCA_036184795.1 Tokudaia tokunoshimensis
TCTGTTAAAGGCATCTCTGCCTTCCCACATGATAAATTATGTTTTTATCCTGAGGACCTTGGATACCAAACTATAATACAAAACTATGAGGTAGCCTAGGAAAACCTAATGCTTGCGCCACTACAAATAAGAAGGCTGCTCAAAATAATAGTAATAGACACATTATGTTCAGCTCTCTAGCGTATGAGGTTGAGTTTTACATAGAACATGATAAAGGGCAGTGAATGTAGCAGTTAAGCAGTCAGGTAATCACTCCTGCATCTCTCCAGGAAAATAATCGCAGACTAATTATTTAAACTAAGCCTTAGTTTCCTCAACTGTAAAATGGGAATGATTATATTCATTGTGAACTGCTAAAGGTTTTGTGGGACTTAAAATAGATAACACAAGACCAGCACACACAAAAAAATGTACCATGGTACCTGGCACATAATCAACATTCAGTGAATCATGGTGATGGTAATGTTCAAGTATCCTGCCAGGTATCAGTCAAGAATTGGAACAAATGTCCACGGCTGATCTTAGAAGCCAAGCAGAAAAAAACCAGTACTACAAACCAAAAGACATCAAGTAAGAAAATAGTCATTAGACTTTGACTCTCAGCTGGAGACCCCAAGCTACAGTGTGCTACTGGCTCACAGGATTTCTCCTCACACAACACTGAGTTTTTATCATGTGTCACCCCTTAGAAACAAAAATAACAATTAGTGAGGCAATTTTCAAGGTGAGAAGTGAGCTGGTGGGAAATCAAGTCTTAATATTATTCAACTAACACCACAGAGGTGTTCTTCTATTTTAGCTTTAAACAAAACTCCTAGCCTGTCCACAGAGCTCATGGCTTTACAGGGGTGCACAACCATTGCTGGCCAACTGCTAAGTATAGAGTTGCAAACACCATAGCAAGATGCAGGATTAGTCCAGAAAATCAGCTTATGTGATGAAAGCAGAGATGCCAAAGTGAACAGTGATGTCATCAGCACGGGCACATTATAAGTTACAAGTCCTCTTTAAGAACTTTCCAAGCGATGTCATGATATATATGCATGTGTTGATATTTCTCTATAAAATAATGTACCTAAGGACACTGATTTCCCAGAATAGCATATGTTTCAAATTCCACATCTATCCCCAGAGAAAGAGAAAGGCTTCAGATAGGATTACCTCAAAAGAAAAAGCTGAAAAAAAAAAAAGCAAGCACTTGCTACTCATATGTTGTTTATATTTAGTTAACTGTAGGAATGATTTTTAAATTTCTATGCATCTCTATTAAGACTAGGTATGTTGATCACTACGGCAAACAAGATTATGGTCCTCTGAGTGAATACATTGACAGCAAAGGTGAGAGAAGTGGGCATAAGTCACTGTGTCTAAAAAGAAATAGAAAGACTTATGGAACTAGAAGAGAGAGTTGAGACTGATTGGCAACATTGTGTTAACTTAGTACTCCTGGTATAAAACTGGCACCCCTAAAGGGAAGAGATCTCTGCACTCAAAGATGTAAGTTTCATTGGAATATACAAAGTATCAGCCAGATGGAATAGTGAGACTGGAATCCCCTGCACTTGGGAGGCTAAAGTAGGAGGACCAGCCTGGAATAAACAATGTACCTAAGGAAGGTGGGTAGGTGATGGGGAAAGAAGGGAGAAAGAGGAAGGGGGAGACAGGGAGTCATAATGCCTGTCTCTTGTTTCATAAGATAGTAAGAGATAAAATTAACTTTTAGAAATCTGTAAGGTTTAGCTTTTAGATGAACAAACAAAATTAATACTATTTGCCTCTGGATTCTAACATACGATGAAGACAATGAGAACAGAGAATGACGAAGGCTGCATCTCAAAGTGAAGCATCTCTGGGAACACCAGTACAGCATCTTCACTGGACATTGACAAACAACAGTAGCCAGAGCTCTTAAGTACCATAGCTTCAAGGACCTAGAGGGAGACCATCCCTGGCAGAGAGCACTTTGTAAAACTGGGACAGTTTCCCCTGTGAACTATGCTAAGAGTGTGGGCATTCTGCTCCAACATAATTAAAGTAGAATACTTATATTTGCTAAAATCTCCACTTACAATAATCCTTAACAGGAAAGCATATCATCTTGTACTCTGCCTAGGGAAAGGGGGGCTTTTAATTATTTTCTTGTAAAGTGAACTGTCACTCTTTATTATTTATACAGTTGGGGCCTAAAGCAGCACTTGTCATCACAGAGGACATGTAGGAATGCCTTTTAATTAGAAATTGGGAAGTACATGTGCCTATCTACATGAACGTATCTATACAAGCAGATTTCATACAGAGAATGTAAGGTTAAAATGATTTCCTAGTCATAACCCAGAAACTTTAAAAAGTAGTGTTTTCCCTTATAAACACAGGACTGAATATTACATGTGAGTAGGGAGAAAGACTGCTAATAACTGGTAACTTTAACAGTAAATCTTTTGTGTAAGCAACATATATTGTTGATGTTATAGAAAACAGCTTCTAAGGCAAATATCACTAATGTCAAAATAATACTCTTTTATCAGAACGGAATTTTCTCTAAGGGAAATCACCTAAATGACTGGTCAACACTTCTTTTATAATGGCATTTAATGATTTCTTAATTCGGTCTCTTTTGAGAATGAATTTTCATATACCCAAATCTCTACAAATTAGATCTCATTAATAATTACCTCACTAAGAAAACAGTGACATAAGGGATTAAAGGAAATTTTCATTAATTATAAGTAAGAGTTTCATCAGCTAGGACTATGTTAAAAGAAGCTGGTATCTCAAATACAGGGTTGGAAAGAACATAGCTTTAGAGACCATTTTGTGGAAACTCTAGCTGTAGTTGTAAGAATGTAACAAGTTTATTAAATTTAAATAACCCTTTCTGCTAGCTATGATAGGTACCAAGGGAAACCTGTCTATTTTCTTGCTTACCATGGCTTGAGTACCTTAAGCCCAAGGGAAGAACATATTGGAAGACCTAGGTGTAAAAGAAGAGAGTGAGGTGGGGGGAGGAGGAAGAAGAGGGGGAGGAGAGAGGAGAGGGAGAGAGAATAATCATGGAGAGGTTAAGTTGCAATAAGATAAGGAAAAGGTTCACATTCATTTGACAATCCTACAACAGAGAGGCAGATGCTGCCTCTGCTGTGCTTGGTAGCAGATGGGGTTGATATAGATTGTCTCTGACCCTCTCAGTATCTGTTTGTTTAATGCCATCTGGTAGTTTCTCCACTACCACTCAACCATCAGCCACACTGTAGTACAAGAATCCGTCCCAGCAACAGGATCCAAAGACAGAACAGACTGCAGGGTCCCCAGGAGCTTCCCAACCCTGTGCATCCAGCGTTCCGCCTGACACCAAAAGCATCTGGAGCCTTTACAGGCTGGTATTTTAGATCATTTGGACAAAGGGAAACGGGTTCCCTTATATGCAGATTCTTCTCTCTAGACAATGAGACTATCACAAGTTGTTGTCTGCTGCATTCCCAGACAACTGCCTCATAACTGAAAGGTAAAGACACTCTTTGGGGTAAAACCCAATATACACAATGCTGTAGTACTGAGTCAGATATCATTACTTGAAGAGTAAGTACATAGCACATCTGACTTGCATCTGACTTCTCATTTAATTCATTTAAGAATCTAGTATCAATAGAGTGTTTGGTGCATCCTATGATGTGGCTACAAGGGAGGAAATCCATCAAAAATATATGTAATGGTTTTAATGAGGAATAATCAGGGTGATTTTTTTTGCATTATAAATAGTTAGTATAAAATATTCCTTCCCATAAAAATCCATATAAGGAGTATACCTCTGCTTATTTTTTTACTGTATTTAGGATTCATTTTATCTTATATAATTGACATTAGAAAAATATGCAATAATTATAATTAGACACAACTTCTTCAGAATTGTTGATTCAAAGTAGCATTTGCTAAAAGTATAGTCTTAATGTTTTTTCCATAAACACAGTGAACTAGACCTTTTGAATTTAAATAAAACTTTTATATTCACACTTAAATTTTTAACAGATTTATTAAGCCCTGTATTTGGAGGCCAAGGGACAATCTATAGGAGTCAGTTCTTTCCCTCTACCATGTGAGTCCAAGGAATCAAACTCACTTTATCAACCCACTGAGCAATCCTTCCAAGGGCTAAACTCTCTTATATTTTGAATATTTACAGGATAGCAATTAAATTTAAAGTAAATATCTGGGGAAAATGGCTTAATAGGTTAAGTACCTGCCAGACATGCCTAAGGACCAGAATTTGGACCCCCATAATCCTCATAAAGGTTGGGCGGGCATGATAGCCCACCTGCTTCTCCAGCCTCTGAAGGGAGAAAGCACAGGATACCAGAACAAGCCAGTTAGCAATGCTTGCTGCATCAGCAAGCTCTGGGTTCGATTGAGAGACCCTGGCTCCATCAATAAGACAGAAGAGTAACAAGATTGTAGAGGAAAAAAACATCAATAACGCTTTTAAGAACTATCCCAATTTCAGGAATATTAAATGCAAACATGCCCTGATGCTGAAACAATATATATCTATGTACAAGATTTATCAGAATGAAATGTACTCAATAATGTGGGAAATGTGGGTTTTAAAACACATAATCAGAGTTAGCCACCTAAGTGCTTTGGTCCAAATTAGAATTTTGCCTGTTGAGAACAGATTTCCCTAGACATTAAATGCAACAGGGAACTGTGTATATCCATAAAAACACACAAATAAGAATATTGTGGCATATTATTTGCTGAGATGTAACCATGGACATTGCAAATTCTTCACAGTTAAGGTAATTTCATGGAAACCAGGATGGACCCCAAATAAATGCAGGAGGTATGCAGATATGTGGTCCACCAACATCATCGAGTACTGATCTTCCAGAAGCTGATATAAAACTTACACACCCAATAAAGGTTCTAGGTTTTTCTCTCCTATATAGCTTAAACATATTCCTACTGCACAATTATTTTTACATGATAGCATTTTTAGTGCTCAGAGCTAACTAGTCTGTAATAAAAACAAGTTTGATTTTAAACATGAATATCTTATGTTACTGTTCTATATTTTCTCTGGGACCTTCCAATGGTTATGACTGTTTGTATTAGGTTTATGTGCCATATAGTTCCATGTATCAAATTCGAGAACTCCACAGAACTAGGGAAGACTACACAGGAACTTCACTGGGTGAACTGGATTATGCTTCCAACTCCAGGAACTAAGACCTACATATTTAATACATTGAATTACTCATCACAAATAATCTCAAAGAAAAGACTGTTTGGGCTGAATGAAACATTAGGGAAACAACCTTTTCTTTACTAAGGGAGAAACAACTGTGGGTAAGAGGTCAGGGTTGCAGAAAGAAGAGATGGAGGAGGCTCTGTTCCTAGAAAGGACAGGACAAAAAAGAAAAGAAGTGGGTGATACAGACTTGACATTCTGTCTCCCTTTTCTTTGTGCTTTAATTTCAGCTGAGACCAGAACAGAATTTAGTCTGATAGGCACAAACATTTTATCCATTTGCCAAACAAGAATGGTACAAGGTTTCATTCAAAGAAATTCAGCAACGAGAATGAGCAATTATACTGGCCAATTTTCTGAGACAGTATCACAAAAAACGAGGACTGGTTGAGGTGCAAATAAAGGTGGTTTATTTGGACTCTGGGTCCCCGGGGTTAAAAGTCTCAAGACCTCATATGGTGGTAGCCTTCTTCTTTTTTTTTTAATTCTTTTTTTTTTAATTCTTTTTTTATTAGATATTTTCTTTATTTACATTTCAAATGTTTTCCCCTTTCTGGTTTCCCCTCTAAAAATACCCTATCCCATCCCCCCTTCCCCCTGCTCGCCAACTCACCCACTCCTGCTTCCCTGTCCTGGTATTCTACTCTACTGGGGGAATCTAGCTTTCTCAGGGCCAAGGGCCTCTCCTCCCTTTGATGTCCAGCAAGGCCATCCTCTGCTGCATATGCAGTTGTTTTCATTGATCACTCAACTTCAACTAAGGTACTTAGGAGATTGATTGACACTGAAGTTTCTACTATGGTGGTAGCCTTCTTGCTGACAGAGTACAGACCTTCACGGGGTGAGAGTCGGAGTGTGTGTGTCCCTTTAAGGATCTCTCTGCTGCGTCTCCACATCTTCCTATAAAGCCACAGGACTCAGTATTTGGAAGTCTACTCCAATGAGCATCTATCTATCTATCTCCCAGAAATCCCAGTTCTAAACATGAGTCATGTTGTTCCTACCATCTTAATACATCACAGTGAAACTAGAGTGTCAATACCTGGACCTGAACAGAGGACCTTTAAACACCGCATACACCATAACACACATTAGACTAAGGTCAGGGCTGAAGGTTCCTCTATGCTTCCTTGACTTTCTATCTTAACAAGAAAATAAGCGGAAATACTCTCTAGACTTTAGCATCTGGCTGTACCTAAGACTCCTGTGGTCTCTAACCTATGGCCCTTTGTGTCTGTTAACTGTTGTAATGGTTTCTGCTGCCTTACTCTTCAGCTTTTGCCATCTTTGATTATTAAAGGAACCCCTTCTCCAGCTGTATCACCAGGCCTTCAAAGTAGCTCCTTCTTTGTAGCTTTGGGGGAGCTTTACAGAAGTCATAGATCTCTTTTACGGTCACTCTCTATGCTCCATCTTTTAGGTAAATAGATCAAACTACAGAGCTTAATGTTTCAAGGAATCGTCTTAATGAAATCAGAATCAAGGGATTATGGGTAAGCATAGTCAGAATGACTTGACAGTTCTCTTCTGAAACATTCCTCAGAGCAAGGTGTGCAAAGTAACTGCACCCGCGGTACCTGGGACCCTGGAAGAAATCAGGACCCTGTGCCTCAGAGACCTGCAGGACAAGGGGACAGGTGGTTGAAGAAGATGGAGATGATGCTGATTCATGACAAAGTCACAGAATCACTTTACTGAGTGCCAGTCCCATAAGTAACCAAATAATACTTCTTAATTCAAAGCCCCATTTCAGACCAGTTATAGAAAGTCATTTTCTTGACTTTACAATGACGAGAAAAAACTTTTTTATCATTTTTCGAACCACTTAAACTACTATTTATCTGAAGGTTCTACTTCCGGAAGCAGCTCCAGCTAAGCTTACAGCTTCTGTATTGAATCCATTTTCTGTGAAAATGGCGGAAAGGAACAGGGTGCTGTGGGGACAGCAGAGCCACAGACACACAAAGGATAGGCAGAGCCACACTTCTTTAGACTCCGAGTCTTGTCCTGGGTACTTGTCTGTCTTTTGATAACTGACCTTTCTCATGTCATCTCTCTTTTTCCCCAGATACCTTTATCAATGAATGTGTCAACCTTTCTGGCATACGACCAGCCCACAATAAGTTACTGTGGGGTCCATCATGAACTCCTCTCCCATAAGACCTTTGAAACGAATGCACAGGAAGACACGATGGAAAGCCACTTAGAGACTGAGCTGGACTTGAGCACAATCACGTCAGCTGGCCGCATCAGCGACCATAAACCACAGCTGGCCTGACCGAGCTGAACAGTAGCCCAGACTTGCTACCCAACTATAACCTCAACCGCAGAGAGAGGAGAATCTGTTCGTTGCAACTCTCGAGTACAAAACAAAAGCAAAACTCCCCTATTCAAATAAACAAAATTCTAAGATTGGTTCATGAAATAAAAGAAGACATGAATTGTTTCAAGTCTATACTTTGTAACTAGCTAAGTTGTGCAGTATTTTTTTGACTTTGACAGAGAATGACCCTGAAAAAAAAATCATTTTTTTTCCAAAACTCATCCTACCTATGTGTAAAAAAAAAAAAAATTGTACAGCGCTAATGTATTTTTCATATTATAAAGTTTCAATTCTAGGAACAACTGGTATGTACAGTACCGTAATTTAATTAAGCTTTACTTTACAAACTTTACACCTTTCAGTTTCTAAAATTTTAAATTAACAAACATTATTTGTTGTGTTCTTGAGAGTTACTTGGTTTTTTGTAGGGGCCGTTTTGTTACTGCATTTGTGCCCAGAAACCTTGACTCTGAAATCTGTGCTGTGCGGACAATGCACGATTTTTTATCATTACCATGCTTACTGCATAGAATTTTATCTACTTGTTCCAGAGATAATACATTAACCAAAAGAAGGTTTTAATTGTTCAGACGTATAAGAGGTTCTTCAATTACATAGACAGGTCTTTCTTATAAATGAAAAAAAAATCAGATTTTTTTTAACAGTTCTTCTAAAAGACTTACTTAACTGTTACCTTGAAGTACAGCCTAGTTTCTACGCAGTGAAATGTAATGATAAAGAGGGATATTTTAACAAAATATTTCTGAACGAATGACTCATTATTTCATTCTTTTGAGTAACCATTGTTAAGGGTAGGGAAAGCATGGACCAAACATCACTGGAAACAAAGGTCGTAACCACAGCAACAGACTTCTATACACTTCAAAGGTGCAGCTAAAGTGACAAAGAAAAACCCCTGCTACATCTCCCTGTTGTCAGGCCAAGGTGGGAGGATATGGCATAATTGTACAGTAGCAATTTTTTCTCTTAATTAACCCAAAGTGGTTTATCTAAAAATAACCACGAGTCGCTTCAAACTGTGCCTGGTTCTTAAGGCAAGTTTTCATCTGGAAGGTGAAACTGTATTTGGTGAACAACTTGAAAGAAAAATAAAGATATTTTTCTTATTGTGTGTCACACCTAAGAAAGAACTTTATACATCTGGTTCTTTCAAGATAGATGTGCTGGAGCAGAGAAAAGTCACTACAAAATAGACAGAATAGACTGTTCCATTTTTTTATGTTGTTGTTGATTTGGTAATTCATCTACAAATTATCCAAAACAATAACCAAGAGATATTGGCCATCAATCTAATTCACATATTGGTTATGTGATTGTGTTTTAAACTGAATTCAAATCAGATAACGAAAACCTGTTCTTTTCTGCAGCTAAAATGACCACTTGTTTCTGTCAACTACCTGACAGGTTGTTATTGGAAATATTAAGATTGTTCATGGTAATCACACATTATTCCCTTTTTGGTTTTATTTTGTTTGGTTTGTTTTTAAAGAACATTTGGATATAAAACTGCAACTGGGAATCGTTATGTGAGGGGAAACATTTTTTTCTTCATGGTTTAACTTTATATTCATGATATCAAAAGCAGAGAAAGAAAAAAATCAATCTAACAGGTCAATCAATCAAAAACAGTAGAAAAAAAGGTTAGTGAAAAGCACTGTCAAACTGATTTTTTTTTCACCTCCTAAGAAACACTTTCTATATGCATATAGTTTCACACAGGTCATCACAGCTAATTTAAGAGTACCACCAGAAAGAAAGAAATTCAAAATTGTGAAGCAAATTTCTGTTGAAAGAAAAAGGAAGCAAAATATTGGAAGAAGCAAATATTAACCTTAATGTAATGACAAATGTATCAGATATTTAGCATTCCAGAGTTTGTAACATATTTTGCATAAATTATTTGCTATTCAATATTTTTGTTCTGTAAGTCTAATTTTAACCTTAATTGTTTTCCAGTTTCTCATTTCTTTGCAATGTATTTTCTGATTGTTTTTAATCCCTTACACTGAGACTTAGCTCTGAACATTGAAACTGGGTTACAGATTTATTCTTTGTGAGTCTGAAATCAAATGGAGAATTTTATTATAAAAACCAAAATGTCATTTGCAACTTTTTCATTAGAAATCATTCTCTCAAAGATAAAAAAAAAAGCATTAATTTGTAAGACTGAGCAACCTTCAAATTTTCCCAGATACTTTACAAGTTGACAAATGACTTTTCAAAAAAAAAACCTTAAGGTTCCAAAGGAGCCTTATAAATATACATAACACACGTGATTTCCTGATGCAAACCACTAAGACATGTTTAATATATTATATTTACAAATTCTTTGAGAATTCTCATATGTTCATACAATGTATTTCAACCATATTCATCCCTTAACTCATCCCCTAACTCTCTTGGACCCACCCCCACATGCATCTCCAGACCTCTCCCAACCTCGTATCCTTTTTTAGAGATCCAACCTACTGAGTCCAGCTTGTGTTACCCATGGACACCTGGGTGGGGCCCTCAACTGGAGCATGGGCGATCCACCAGGAACCACACTCCTAAAAACAACCCTGAGTTTCCTCCACTATCAGATGTTCCTCAAAGTTTTTCATTTCATCAACCGGGGACTATCAATGGAGACAATCACCTTGGAACTGTCGCTGGGATTATTCTGTGCCCTTGGCTAATGATAAGAAGCTAACAACCTACGCATTTTGAGATCTTTCATGTTTGGCATTAAGTCCAGAGGGTCTTGAAATAAGTGAGAGGTAGCTGAGGTTTAAGTCTGCAAGAAGAGGTGTTGTAACACATATGAAGCTTTTGTTAACTTGTATCAAAAATTTTTGTTATTTGTAACTTCTCTTTTTCAGCGTTTACCATTCTCCCATTTCTCAGTCCAACCACCTGCCAAACCCCTATATTCTCCTTCATGGCTACTGCTCGACTCTCTAAACAAAAAAAAAAGAGCTGTTTGCCTGCCTATTGCAGCTGAAAACTGGCATTTGACCCATCACAGTTACAACAGCGGCTAAAACCAGGCAGTGTTTTAAGCTTTACAGATCCCATGAATTGTCTCATCATGTCCCATGAGTTGAGACTCATCCGAGGACACAGAGCTGATGTCCAATGATGGGTTAAACCTCTCTCAGAGCCCAGAGGTTGTTTTTTCCATTACACTAAAAGCTCCCCATCTCTCCAGCCAGAGCTGGAGAACTCCCAGAGTAGACAGACAGAAGACATTAGGCGTGTCGTTTGGTAAGCTCTAATTCGACGCTAAGTCTGTACAATAATATATGAGTCTCTGCAGACAAGGCTCTAGGTTTGCTTGTGATGGTGATTTAGTTCGGGAGTACTAAAGCCACACATTTAATACACAGGTCGTTTGTAAGCCTATGGCTTCTCACTCTCAAGATGTGAGACAGGCAGACCCTAGAATGCAGAGGAAAATCAAGAGGCACAAAAAGAGAAACTCAAAATGGTCTACACTGGGATCATTTGAGTGGTTATAAAACGTGCATAATACAGTGTTCATCGTGCAGTCAACTGATGCAGTCAACTGCATCGTTCAGAGTTAACAAGAAAGACATTTTTTTCTTTTTATGTTTTTGGCAAGATTTTTTTTTAAAACCACGAATTCTTTTCTGGAAGAACTATCATAATAAAGCACTTTTTTTTTAATTTGTAAGAAAGATAAAATATCAGTTATTCAAACAGGCACAGATACCAAAAACTATGACAGGCTGTGAATATTAGGAGGTTTATCATCTCTTCATCTCTGTCTCCTCCAGGATGGTTCTAGAAATCTCATAAAACCAGCAAGACTTTTAATATAAATTATATTTTGGAAAGCAATATAAGCCAAATTTAACACTCAAGAAAACATAACCCAGTCTGAACTCAGATCTGTCTGCTTTCGGAAACTGCTTAGAAATTGCAAAATTTATTTTGCAAAGATATTTTCTAAAATAAACTGTTTAGGAGAGTAAAAATACACTTAGTTTTGACTATTCCTGACTGGGAGACAGATATGCACTCTCAAACTAAATGTTAAAAATAAGTAAAGAAACTGAACGAATGAAAACAGAGAGCTGGTAGGAGCTGGTAGGAGCTAGAAGAAAGAAAATCAGATGCTTGGATAGAGAGTACATGATCAGGAAGATGCAGGGAGCCTGGCCAGCTATCAGGCAATTCTCAAGAGTCGATCTAGTAACTTTGTGTGTGTATGTTTGAGCATGCGTGTTTGTGCATGCATGTGTGTGTATGTTTGTGTGTGTGTGTGCTCATGCGTGTGCATGTATGAATACATGTATAAGTCAGAACTCAACCTTGGATGTCGCTCTTCAGCTTTTGTTCTTCTTGGTTTGGGGGACAACGTCATTGGAACCCTAAGAGAATCCTAGTGTGATAGACTGGTTAGCGAGCAAGCTGCAAGGATCTACAGCTCTGTGTTTCAACCAGCACACCCATCATTTTTATGTGGGGATGATACTCATGTGCCCAGGCATGCACAACTCCACTTTACCAACTGAGCTGTCTCCAGACCCCACTTCTAGGGCTACCCTGAAGAGTTGCTCATATTGAGTAGCAGTCTAACATGTCAGAGCTCATGAACAGGCTTACGTTCCTGACAGGTTGGCTTTGTAGTATGAATTCAGATAAACTGCGGTAACAGTAAATGTTTCCAACTGCATCTGTTACCATAGGAGCTCATCACAGCTACACCTAAGTTGAGATGCCAAGCATAGGTGATCCAGGATCGATGCTTTAGAGGCTGTGACATCACCATGAGGGTGAGGTAGGCTGGTGACCAGCGGCTGTGCCGTGACTTGAAAATACAGTGGGGAAACCGTTTAGAGAATTTAATGGCGAACAAGCATCAGAAGGCTGATCATTTATTTTTTTAAATGATGTTCTTGTGGCCTGCATAAGATTTTATTGTGCGGTTAAAAAGCAGCTATATTTAATTTTTTTAAAAAAAATAAAGTTAAATTCACACGTTTAAAGGTCTACAGTTGGTTGCCATTATAAGGACATTGAGTGCACCAGCTATCCAGGACTTACTGAATTTTCGAATTCCTTCCTTCTCTCTAAGATTTATAGATTTCCTTCCATAAGTTTGTCTTCCTACAAAGCTGATTGACATTTTTGTACATGTATAAATCAGATTATATTTTGAATGCACAGGAGACCCTGTAAATAAAGGATCCTTGCAATAAAACCTTTTGGTTTCTGATCTGAACTACCATGCACTAATTTAATTTATCTGTAAGGAAACTGATCTCCATGCATCTTTACCTGTAAGATTCAGCCCCAGTACCATGTCACAGGAAATGGCCCCTCGTGCCATCTTAGGCTCTGATTATGCGTAATGAAGAGTTGTGCCCAAGTTCTAAAGCAGTCTACACAAAGAATCCCTGGCAGTCAGTCTTTCTTACTGATTTTAATCTGGATTAATCTGAAAAGTCATATACAGCCAGAATACATAAAGTCAAGAGTTTTATATTTGCTCATTTGAACTTTTGTCAACTACCATTTCCTCGATGTTACTGCAAGTGGCTAGACTTACTGAGTCATGACCTCTGAGACAATGCCTAACAAATGCATTGTTAATACAGTGCTTGGGTATCATATGCCAAGGGATGGAGTCTAGAAAAAAACATTGCTCCAGTGATTTTTATCTTTTTTCCATGTCATTATATCAGCTCTTATTCTAATCTCAAAGTATTAGCCCTATGTTTTATTGTGTAGCAGTGTGAGCCTAGTTTCCCAAGCCCTGCTGAACATATGTCTTGAAGAGAAGAATTTAAAGCAAAGGGTAATTACACAGAAGTCACCAGGGGAATTTCCCACAAACTGTTGTTTGAAGATTTGGCTCCAATAACCCTCCCAAAAGGCAAACTTGAACCTGAGAGCTACTTTACTTCTTAGTTATTCTTCTGGGTAGTGATATAAGAGTTTAAAAGATGGCGGTAGAGAGAGGCAAGGATACATTTCTAGAGATCCCTGTCCAGGTTCCCTGAGTGGTGACCAGGTCCCCACAGAGATGAAGAGTCCCAGTAGAAAATGACTGTCCTTGGATCCTGTTGCTCCCCCAGGTCAGGTCAGTTCTGCAGAGGAGACTTGTCTGCGAAGGCATCAGTGCCTTTTATTCGTATGATAAAAGGAACTGGGGAAATTTTCCTCTTAGCTGGAAAATTTCATTCCCCGGTTGCTTGGCATCACGGACTGGCACCACGTATGAAGCAGCGGGTATTGTGTTCTCACCTCATCCGGAAGCCATCTTAGAAAAGAGTGTTTTACAGAGTAAACTCAGGAGAGTGGTTCAGAGTTTGTGAGTTCAGTAGTAGAATAGCGGAGGGTTCATATCCAGATTGTCAGGCTCAGAGAACATGCGCCACACACCCCAAATGCATTTTAAAACAAGAGAGATGATTTTACACAATACAGCTAGGCTTGTATGTGTTTAGTTGGGGAGGGAAGTACTCATCATTCCAATTTAGAAAATTACATTCTGTAAAGATATTCTTGAAATCCCAAATTAGTGTCTTAATGGAAACAAATGTCACTATCCTCTTGAGGTTTTATGAATTATTTCCTTAAAAAATTAAGTAAAAACCTGGATCAATAAGATGGCTCAGCAGGCAAAGACACCTTCCTCCAAGCCTGACACCTAAGTTCCATTCCTAGAACCCAAGTGATGCAAAGTAGGAACTGCCTGTTTAAGTTGTTCTCTGATCTCACGATACTCACAAATCACACACACATACACACACACACACACAAACATGCATGCATGCATGCATACATGCACACACAATATGCATGCACACAAACATCCACCCACAGATGTGTACATACAAACATACCACACAGACAAACCTAGCACACATGTATGTACATGCACACACCCACATATGTGTATACACATACAAAAACATAACACACACACAAAAGGAAGGAAAGGAAAAAAGTCACAAAATATCCTTCAAAAGAAGAATATGCAAAATATCATTATATATCTTCATTTCCATACATCTAAGCTCTATTTTAAAATTACAACCCAAATGTAAGTAATTATCCATATCACTTTTAGCTGACAATAAAAATGGAGGCTACTAAAAACCAAAATTTTGTGGATAAATAGTTAATAAAGTAACCAAGGACAAATAATGAATGGAAAATACCAATAATCTATTGTCATAAAATTTCAGACAGCAAACATGTCCATTGGGTTGCAGAGGATTTCCCATGAATCATTTGATGTGAAAATATTCTATTTGTTTTGTCTTTTATTTGTTGAGACCAAGTCTCACTCTCTGTAATTCAGGGTGTCTGAGAATTTGCCATGTATTCCAGGCCTGCCTCAAACCCATGGCAATCCTTCTGTCTCAGCCTTACAAGAGCTGGGATTACAGGTATGAGTCAACATACCTAGCTCACAGAAATATCCTTTCTTTGTATTAATACTGACAAGTGAGAAGGGGTCTTGAAGTATGCTGCATAAAAAGGATCATCGGTGAACCTGCAGACACTATTATACACATTTAATTAATGATTCCAAGAAAAAAAATAAATGTGAAGAAGGTAAAGATATTTTTCTACTTCTTTTAAATCTCCCATCTTCAAGTCTTTCTCAGTCTCTTATTCATAATGATTCTTAAGTAAAGCCTTGATGGCCCTGGTGTTTCCAGGAGCTTTGTATTAAACTAGAGCTGTCTCCATTTCTCCCTAAACTTCCAACAACAGCAAACACACACACACACACACACACACACACACACACACACACACATACACACACCATGCAATATCTCTAGGAACTGATATTAGTATTTTAGTATTTAGATTAGTAATCTAAATCACTGTTTGAACATGCAACGTCATCATCAACATGTCTGTCTAGTAGAACACAGTGACTCACACCTATGGGCGCCAACCCACGACTGTGACTATCGGAACAGGGCTGTACATCTAAAGGCATTCATACTCCAGCAAATGAAGACCCTCATTACATCTGCACACTCTGGCTCCACTGCCATGATACATGAGCTTCATCCAAAAATACCTGGAAGGATTCTGCTTGTGGACTGCAAACGTGTTCCCGGCGTCAGGGTTGAAGATGTGAGAGACAACGGAAGAGGACAGGAAAGCAAGACAAGAGGTGAGTGGGGGAGTGGATTCTGAGTCAGATGATACACGAACTATGGCTGCAAATAAGCCTCATAATGATTAAAGCAACTGTTGCCACCAAACGCCATCAGCAGCAGCCAGTGATTGATGCTGAGGAGAAAAGGGACACAGGTATTTGTGCTTTTAAACATTTCCACATACAGGTTCTCCATGGGGGAGGGTGGACTCTCTTCTGCATTCATTTTATCTTTGAATTTGATTTTTCATGTTTTAATTTCCATGTATTAGACAGTGTTAGCTGTCTTTCAATAGTTTGATCGAAATACCCAAGGGAACAATGTAAACGGAGGCAGGATTTATTTTGGTTTACGGTGTCAGAGAGTTCAGTCCACAGTTCTTGATTCCGCTGACTCCGGTTCTGTGGGGAAGCTGAACTCACAGCATCAGAAGCATGTGGCCGAGGCTGCTCTGTTGTGTACAGAAAGACAAAGAAGGGGAGGGGTCCGGGGCAAAATAGAGTCTCCAAGGACACGATGTTCATGACCCAGTACCTCCATCTAGGTCCCTACCTACTGAAGTCACATTCAGCTCCCGAATTTTCACCACCGCATGAGAAATACCCCTCCTACATGCGCTTTCAGGGGACAGGAGGCACTTCATATCTGAACTATGACAGCTACCCTTTAAACTTCTGATGGTTTGGTTCTCTCTTCATCAAACTTCAAGGCAAGTTCTCTAACCCAACGTTGTGTTTTCCATTTGACCTTTCACAGTCAGCCCTTGTTATAGACATTATTATTTTGTGGAGGGCTGGGTTGCTTTGTGTCTTTTCCTGCCTCTGAATTGCAGTTGTGGGATTAAAAAAAAAATGAACTTGATGTGGCACTTTGGTACTACCATTAAGAACCAGAAGACTCTCCCCAATACTCTATTTCTCTTACAGCAGAAATGTAGTTTGGGACCACTTCTTTTTAACCCTTTAACTTTTAAGCAGAATGGTTTTCAGATAAGCTAAGGTCATGCCTTCTACAACTAAAAATATTAATATTGCAATTATGAAAATGTGACTCTCTTGTCAAGCCCTTTCTTTGGGGCCAGACTTGGGACAGTGGATCGAGCTTGATAATTCCCACCAAAAGGAATGCGTACTTGTTTCTTGAAAGAACGACTTGAAAAGCCATACATGGGAAAAGTAACAGGTCACAATGTGGTCAGCTCAAAGAAACATTGCAGAGTGCTCACTCCTCTGAGTGTTCATCCTCACTAATCCATTTGTTAACTATTCTGATTATTATGGATGATAGGATAACAAGAACTTTAAGGAATTATGTTGTCTTCGGCTTGAGAAACCAAGAAAACAGGCAGTAGTGGTACATGCTGTTAGTCCCAGTACTCAGGACGTAGAAACAGATCTCTGTGAGTTCAAAGCCAGCCTGGTCCACAGAGCAAGTTCCAGGACAGCCAGGGCTACACAAAGAAACCCTGTCTCAAAAAACCAAGAAAAATGATGAAGCAAAAAAAAAATCAGAGACTATGTGAGGCTAGTAAAATATGGAGCCAAGGATTCAAAAACAAGTGATGGCTATATTGATAGAACAATCCCTACTAACTGCCTACCTGGTGTCTAACTCACGAGCAGCACTCTTGAATTTAAAAGTCTCTACATCTAATTGGGGCTCAACCATTCGCCATGCTTGTTTGTTGGTCTTCAGTTCTACTCTGTGTGCTCCAATTGTATCAAGTGTGTTTCTTTGGTGGGGGACAAATGAGTCATATCAGTTCTCTGTGGGAATCATTCTTAGTGGAGGTTTTCAATAAAGTATTAATAGTCCCTTCTGAAGGCTAACTCAGGTAAACATGCTACTTTAATATGATTGTGTGCATCGAACAAAATGACTTCTCAGAAGCTAACCATTAATACACACCCAGCCGGTGAAAACAGGTCGCTCTTTTGCTTCCTGTGGAACTGATTCACTTTCTCTTGTTTTTCAGACATTTCATTCTTTAGGTAAGTACTGGGGAACACTCGCCAGAATTTTTATTCCTCAAACCAAGTTCTTTTGGTAGTTACAACTCTACTTAATAAAGAAGCTAACAGAAAACATAGCTAAAAGTCCAGATCCAATTCATTTCAGGGACAGAGAAGAGTCAGGACCACAATTCAAATTTACTTTGAGTTATCGTCACCAAAATAAAACAGTTTCATAAACACGCTGATGTTTGACAATGCTTAGGGCTGTTTCTTTGTTTTTTATATTAACTCTTTCTTTTAAAGGCCTGTTCAAATAGATATAATTCAACTAAGGAAGAAAAAAAGATGCCTAGGCAGTTATTTTAGTTCTTTGTAACTTTTGGAGGGGGGCAAGGAGGAAGGTTGTGGCTAGTAATTCAGGCTGGCTTGAAACTGCTAACAGCCTTCCAAGTCCCCAACACTTTGCCTCAGCCTCCTGATGTTGATCACACATGAATGGGTTATCCACATACTCTTTTAAAAAGTTAAAAATGTATTTATTGAGTTTTTCTTATCACTTGGAGTATATGTAATTATCTTCAGTGGTGTGAACTACAAATTCTCATTCACAGATATCTGGTGCATTTGGTTTTTTATACAGAAACTGTCTCTGTGTGTTCATCTGTGTGTATAAACATGGATGCATATGTGTGCAGCTCTGTGTGTGTTCTCTCCCTCCCTCTCCCTCTCCCTCCCCCACCCCTCCCTCTCTCTCCCTCTCCCCCCACTCTCTCTCTCTTCTCCACACCCCTCATCCTTTGTGTTTGTGTGCCTGTGTGTGTATGTATGTGTGTATGAGTGTGTATGTATGTGTGTATGAGTGTGTGTGTAAGTGTATATGTGTGTGCGTGTGTATGAGTGTGTGTTTATGTGTATGTGTGTATGAGTGAGTGTGTGTGTGTGTGTGTGTGTGTGTGTGCGTGTGTGTGTGTGCATGTACCAACATCTAGGTCTCCCTCAAATGCTCACTCCTTTATTTTTCAGAGATGGTCTCTTACTTGTAGTCACTGAACCTGGCAGTCACAACTGACTGGCCATCAAGCCCTAAGGATCCAACTTTTCCCAATAACACACACTCTCCACTTGGGGCACATTCATAAAAGCCCATCACTGTTGGCTTTAAGTGAGTGGCAGGTGTCCAGATTTGGGTCTTCACGCTTATGTGGCAGGCGTGTATATTGTCTGAGCCATTTCCTTGGCACAGCTAAATTTTGTCACAATTCTATGTTGGCTGTTTTTAATTTAAATTAATCAAGTATTTATTTTTTTATGTGGCCCTTACTATAAAATGCCAAGGGCCAGGATAACAAAGGATGCGTTGCCTGAAAGGCAGTAAGGAAGCATGACTTACACTTCGGTGTTTTTAAAACTGAATCTTGCTCATGATACTATAGAAGGAAGGTAGAAAATGCTGAGTTCTGCTAGGAAGAGACGGGAAAAGAACCATAGAGTAAACGTTATTCAAGTTCTGGGATGGCGGCAACAACATAAGTCACATATGACAGGCAGGCACCACCCTCTGCCTCCTACTTAGGGTCTAGAGGTATATGTCTGTGAGAACTAAATTCTGAAACGCCGAGACCATGTTTTCTCTGCCCAGGTCTCCCTGGACATAGCTATTTAGTGTCTTCTAAATTGAAGCTTCAAACAGTACCATGACTGCTGAGCACTCATGTGCAATTCTATTAACTAAATGAAAAGAGTAATTAAATTACTAAATAACAGTGAATTGTCTGAAGGGGTTTTTTTCCTTCATTTTATATTTTAAAATGTCCATGGCTTTTTATATTCATATAAATATATATTATATTTTTATATGTATATTTAAAATGCCAGGCTATGTCAAACATCCTGCTGTGGATCTTAGTCTAGGACTCTGTTTGGGTGTGGTGTCAAAAATGTATGCTGACCTGTGTAAGTTTTCACTACCAACTAGTTATGGCATAAGACATATAAAAATGAGTGAAAATTATATGTACAGCCTTCTGAATGTTATTTCATTACAAGGAAATAGTTTCAAAAGGGGAGAGAGGGGGGAGGGGGAGAGAGAAAGAGGGGAGGAGGGGAGGGGGAGGGGAGAGGGAGAGGGAGAGAATGGGTTCATATCAAGCAAGCAACAAGTACACTCATGTAGATTGTGTTCTCTATCATTAACTTTGAGCATTTCTCCTTAGCAAACACCTCTTTTATAAGAATAACATTATGCCCAAAGGATCCCAGTGTTTATCTGATGCTTAAGGGAGATTTCTTTTGCTAAAAAAAAGCATCATTCTTAAGTAAGCTAAGATAAAACAGTATTAGTGAAATCAGCAGTCAGTTCAAGGTGTGGCCTTCTGATATTTCTTCTTAGGAAAATGAGATTTTCATTTTAAGATTCCAGAACACCAGTACTGGCATGAAGGGAACTCTTCCTGAGTAAAGTTATCTTTATGAACGCCAGCGGGACAGTGTCTCATCTAGAAGACTCTCAAGTTGTGTTCAGGCAGTCATTGAGAGTCCCCAGTAGATGTATAATTATATTCAGATGATTATTTTTCAAAGACAAACTACATGTAAGTTCTTCCTCTAATCTAGACAGTTACTCCCATTGTGGTTCATGCTCTGTGGCAGGAAATGAGTCCCCAAGTTAATTCATTGGGCTGTTACTCATTCTACCAACCACCCACAACATCTATGACATGAACACTTTGGCGTCCTTTTAATTGTCTTTACATGAGAGTCTGAAGACATATCATGTGTGTTCATGTCCATAGAAGCCAGAAGGGGGCACTAGATGCCCCAGAGCTGGATGGTTATTACACATGGTTGTGAGGTAACCAATATGAGTGCTGGAAACCAAACTCATATCCTCTGGAAAAGCATCAGGCACTC
Organism: Tokudaia tokunoshimensis; assembly: GCA_036184795.1. Classification (NCBI taxonomy): domain Eukaryota; kingdom Metazoa; phylum Chordata; class Mammalia; order Rodentia; family Muridae; genus Tokudaia; species Tokudaia tokunoshimensis. The sequence continues at coordinate 23,406,848 of BTHU01000021.1, forward strand.
TTAACCACTGAGCCCTCTATTGACAGTCCCTGTCAATTGTTTTAAAGAGGCATGGGGCATGGCCTCTAATTTGTTAGTGACTATAAACTCCATCGTGACAGCCTTTAGTCTCTAAAGTGTCATAATTATTCTTCTAAATGCCAGTTAAGAAACATCAGAACTCTGGGAAACTCTAGTTTATAAGGAAAATGGTTTTCATTTCACGGGGGATGGTGAGCTGTTGGGATGAATATGCAGTAGTGACATTTCTACTTCTTGATGGACCTAAGTGGAGCAGGATTGGATGGGAATGACCAATAATTAGGCAAACACACAGTCTCTAGAAAGACTGAGAGATGCTAAATAATCTCCATGTAGCTGGGTGTGGTGCCCACCTGCTATCCCAGCATTTGAGGGATTAGTGCAGGAAGGCACTGAGTTTAAGACCGGCCTAGGCTACAGGGTAAGAACTTGTCTTCAAAACAAAATGCTCCTCACCTGCCAGCCAGAGCTTGGAAGCTGGCAGACCCTGACACTATCAGAATTTCCAGTCTAAATGGTCTCCGCCATTCCCCTTCATGACTGTGCCCACCTCTCACACTTTTCAGAGACCCTTGACTTTTTTTTAAATTAAAATGACTACATGATTACTTTAAATTAATAATCGTAAGGAGACAGAACATATTTATTTCTGTTGCATTCCTCACAGTATATCAAGCCTGCTAGGAATTTCATCCTCCAACCAAACCCCTTTAAAACATTTGATGCAACGAAAGTCAGGATGGAAATCATGAAAAGAGTAAAAGACTATGGAAATGTGCTAGACACTGGTAATGGCCTACAGGGAAGAAGAGTTGGCACAGATGATCACTGATCAGCTGAACAGCAGGAGGTGTAGACCTTAAATTACTCCATGCCACCATGGCGGCCATAGGTGACCCTGGTAGAAAAATAAGCAAATGACAGTAGCAGAGTCCTTAAACAGAAGAAGGAAAATAGCCTACAGTTCTGCATTATTCTCTCCTCCTCCTGCCCATGTTTCTGTCATGCCTTCCTTTCCTGTTTGAGCTTAACATACAAAATACACACGTGTTCCTAAAACAGTGAGGACAGCAAAACTGGGGAGAGACAGCTACACAACTCCCAGGGCGAATATTCCAATATTTTCTTAGTTTACCAAGGGCACAAAAAAGGCCAGATTGAATTCAAAAATCAGATTATTCAAGCAAACCGGGTTGCAAAGTGAGTCTTTATTTTAAGTAAATAGAGTATACCAAGCTTAAGAAAATTCTGACCTGACACACAAGTTCTCTTTGACAAAGACCCTTTGATGCTTGCTATAAAAGCAGCTCTTAGCCTGCTAGCCCTTCTGCATAAGAACTTCTGTGATCCTTTGAGAATAATCAAAGGCCAGGTTTTACATAGGCGTGTATGTGACATTCAGTAAAGATCCAGTAATGTATGGGAGGGGATTGCTTTTCAAATCTTCTCAGTATTTATTATGAGATTATCTTTGTCAAATCATTGCACAGTTAAAAAGCTGTTTTATAGTAGGAGGATACTATAATACAGTTACTATACAAGGGGGTTCTTATAATTACTGGAAGGAATGGCAGAAAAATAGAAATCCTTTGTTGGACATCCCTACATCTCCACAGACTCATGGTACCCCAAACAACACACCAGTCTACTCAGGAATATTGCTATAATTTTTTAATAAAAAGAAGGTATCCACACTGTTCACCTGTCACTGATTATAATATTCCCAAAATGGCTGGTTTCTTACCAAAGAATTTAAGCCATTTCATTCCAGAAGAAAAATTACTTAGAAGTAAGACTCCTGGTTAGCAATGAACTAAGTCCAAGTCACTCAGGCACGGTGTTTCAATCACTTCGGTATTTTTACCCTCCAGAAAAAAATAAATAAATCAACGTGTGCCAGTAATGAGGCATGAAAAGCCATTAACTGAACCATTCACACATCAAATGGATGCTGTTGTCAGTTTGTTCTCTCAATGGAAATAATGAAAAACTGATTTATTTATAACTAGTAATTATGATAATACACCTTCATTTTCCTTCATCTCATTATAGTATAGACACATAGTGATTATCTTACGTCATATCCAACTTAAAACCATTTTCCCATTTTAAAAAAAAAACTGTAACTTTAATGTTACTTTGGCCTCCAGTGTAACTTTTATGGATTGGGCTCCCCCATTTTGTTTTCTGGGTTGATTTTTTATCTTTCCCATTGATGGAATTGATCCTTAACCTGAACTTAATAGAGGCTGAGATGTGAATTCTAAGTTGATGGAGAATACGTATGTATGTGTCCAAAATCGCTATAAAATGACATTTCTCGGCATTTACTTAGTAAGTTCACATTGTTTCCTTCCTGTGAAGAAAATAAACAGACCCATACAGGAAAGATGAGGGAGGCTAGCTTGCTCTTAGAGAGACTAAGTCAGGGCAAGGGGATCTGGGAGATGGCTCAGTTGGAAATGTGCCAGCCTTGCAGCTATTAAAGACCTGAGTTCAAATCTCCAGCACCCATCAGCTTACATCTATAATTCCAGTGCTGAGGGAGCAACAGAACACAGGAGGATCTATGAACCTCAGGGGTAAGCCAGTCAAGCAAACCATCGAGCTACAGATTCAGCATGAGACCTTTCTTCCAAGCGTAAAATGGAAAATAAATGAGGAAGAAATAAGGCATCTATCTCTGGTCTCCTCCCATACACAGGCACCCAGAGGTACATGGGTACACCCACCCACATGAACACATGCATACACCACATGCAAAAAATAAAATCTAACGGAGAACACTTTGTTTCATTGGCAATATAACTGTTTAAAATTTAAAGGCAGAAAAGAACATGCTTTTGAACATTTCATTTCTAATCCTATAATGGGTCTTTCTTGGATAAATATTAATCTTTTCTATTCCTGCTACATAGCACTATACCTATAGACTGGATTCTGTCTGGACTTGTTCAGGTGGAATTGGGGAAGCAGCTTCTATTTAATAGAAACTCCCATTCATAAAAGTATGTATCCCTTTCACAGAAAATCATCTTTAAGACAGTATGTAAGAACTGCATTCCATAACCATATCCAGAAAGTTAAAACTCTTGCAGATAAATGGTTCCATTCTACTCCCAAGGAGGAACAGAGGAACATCCTATATTCTCGCTATCATGGTTCAGGAATGTAACACTGGGATACACTCAGCAACTCTGCAGTCAGAGGAACCTTCCACTTCCTGTGGAGTGGCCCATCTTTCTCATTTTCAATGCCTTTTGAAAAAAGAAAGATTTTTCCTCTCCCTAATTCTACTTGGCTAGCCTTGTGCATCCTTTACAATAAGCAGTATACATTATTTTTGGAAACATATGCACAAGCAAATAAGCTAAGGATGCCTTTATCTACAACCATTCTTTTCCTTTTATTGAAAATATATTTTCCATACAATATATTCTGATTAGGGTTCCCCCTCCCCGACTCCTTCCTGATACACCCCACCTTGTCTTCTATAGAAATTCATAATTCACACTCTTTATTTCTTTTTTGTTAGAAAACAAGAAGGCATCTAAAAAATAATAAAACTACAAAATATATAGTACTCCCCCCCAAAAAAGGAGAAGAAAAATAAAGAAAAGGCTTAAGAAACACATATAGGCACAGAGACACACACAGGCACACAAACAAAAATACCAAAAAGACACAAAACCAGAAACTACACTACATACACAAAAGACCTACAAAGTATAAAACAAAACAAAACCAACAGCAACAAAGCCAAAGCAGTCTAGAACCAAAACAAACAAACAAAAACAAAAAATCAAAAAAAAAAAAAACTCCAAAAAATAATTGAGTTCATTTTGTGTTGGTCACTGATTGCTGGGGATGGGACCTGGACACAAGAGTGAGTGGTTTGTATATCCAGTGAGATTCAGTTGGAGAAAATCTGCAAGTAATTATCAATTGTGGATAGCTTCTGGGTTAGGCATGGAAGTGGGTGGCTGTGTCTGCTTCCTCTCTCAGTGCTGAGACCTCATCTAGTTTAGACCAAGGCAGATGACCCAGTGCTGCCTGCAGCCACAGTCTTCCTTATAACATGGCGACCTTTTCTGAATTTACTGAATTTACTTTTCTTCTTAGCATCATGCCTGCTCTTCCTATTATCTTATCAATAATTCATCCTTTTGGTTTGCAAGTTACCTATTAGCTGTTGTGGTAAAATGAATCACACACACACACACACACACACACACACACACACTGGACAGAGAGAGAGAGAGAGACAGAGACAGAGACAGAGAGAGAGAGAGAGAAACACTCATCTGTCCATACATGAGTTAAAAATAAAGTTCATTTAACAGAGACAGACATGCTCAATACGTTTTTTCAATATTAAGAATATAGTCTTAGTTGCTGAATTCAAAGTTCTGACAGTAAAGTTCAGAAGAAATAGCTATCTATGGTGACATTTTAATTTATCAATATCTTGAAAGGTATTTCCTTAATGAGTTAAATATTAGATTGATATTAAGCTATTATCTTTCAATTAAAATTTACCATGTTTTATTCACAGTCAAGTTAACTCCTTGTAGTTAAAAAATCATAATTGTACCCAGACCCAGCCATTCCTTTTCCAGAGTCTTGGCGCCCTCAGACTTTCTTTCTGAGCTGTTCATCTGCCCTCCCCAAACCAGCAACAATCTGAAGGAGCAGCTTTTTTTTCAATGATACCCAAGATCATTCCTGTGATACCTTAAAGACAGTTTCATGATTTGATTTAAACCATTTTCTCCCATGGACACAGACAATTATGGTTCAGCTGTGACTCAGCCTCTGAATCAAAAAACAATTGCACATACAACGTGAAGAAGAAACAAACAACCCCTCTCAGTTAAGGCTTAAAATTGTTCTAGCTTGAGTCTCTGTTAAGTGATAGAACCCTCAATAAAAAGCAACTTAAGAGGGTTTGTCTAAGATACAGGAGGCAGACCATCATCTAATAAAGTCTCAGCAGGAACCTGGAGACAGGACTGAAGCAGGAACTGAAGCAGATGCCATGGAGATCCCTGATGGTTTTTTTTTCTTGTGTCTGAAACAAGTTAGCTTTTTTATATAACCCAGGACCTGCATGAGACTTGCTTACTGGACAGTTTGATAGAGGTATTTCCTCAAGTGAGGTTCCCTTTGCCCAGAGGACTCTAACTTGTGCCAAGTTGACCAAAATGACAACAGCAGAAACAACAAACAATAACCAAAACAAGAACAAGAACAAAAAAACTAACCACTCGTTTAAGTAATTTTTAGATTGCATCTATGATTATATTCTTTATCAGAATTTGTGGGGAAAATTAAATAGCTGATTTTCTTCCCTTTGCCCCAGCCTGTTGAAGAAATGAGTCAGATCTTACCAGAGTCAACTCCTCCCTGGACATGGTGCTGGGGTCACAGGATTGGCATTTGTTGGCGTGTGGGGTAATTTACCATAAATATCCTATATTGCAGTATTTGAACATGTGTCAGACGATAATATGTTTCCCCAATACAGTAGGTGTGAAGTACAAAAATATACCTTGAAATTGTTAAAAATCCTTCCAAGGAGTGACTTTTTCCCATGATGGAACATTGATCGTTCAAGTTGAGTGGCAACCTTTTAATATCGGCAGAGAGTCCTTCAGAACTTTTGAAATGTCACCATCAAAATGAATATAGATATCTCAGGTGGGTAAAGGAGACACAGGTTGGACAGGTCCTCTTTTGGAAAGCAAGGAACAGGGGACCCACGCGGACATCAACTCTCCTCCCCTTCCATTTTTTTTCTCTGCGTTCTGTAAAAGAGCTCTTCTACAGAGTCGTTACCTCCACTCTGCAAAATAACTTGAACAACTAGAAAGACATTGGACTGGAATTGGGATTCTGAGAAGAAAGGATGACGTTAATGTGAAGAAAACAAACAAGTAATATGATAAACTCAACTGTATTTACAAGGGCAAGTTCAGATAAATCTGAAAATCTGAGACCCTAAGCATCGGAAGCCAGTGTCTGCATGTGCATGTGTGTGCCTGTATGCATTTGTGTGTGTGCGTGCATGGGTGTGTATGGGTAGGTGTGTGTGTGTGTGTGTGTGTGTGTGTGTGTGTGGTGCGTGCATGGGAGAGTGGTCTCTCTGCCTTCCTCCTGCTCCCTCCTGCTTCCCTTGCCTCCTCTACATCCTCCTGTCACTTCCTGTCTCTGTCTGTCTCTGTCTCTGTCTCTGCCTCTGTCTCTGCCTCTGTCTCTGCCTCTGCCTAAAGTGCTGGTTTTTAAGGGCATGCACCACAATGTCCAATTTCATTAAATTCTTATGAAACTTGGATAGATAGATAGATAGATATAGATATATGTATAGATATATAAAACATGCTCTATTCATCTTGTTTATATGACTGATAAACTATCCACAGAAGATAAAACAGAAATATTGTAATTTTTCAGTTGTATATACTGATTATATGTGACTGTTTATGTCCTATTATACACATCTATATGCATATATATCAACATAGGTGTGTGTATGCATATTTGAATATATTATATCATATTCTTCTACATTTATACTTCCATTCCATATTCACTGAGAATTTACTGTGTTCAAGACACCACTGTAGATTCAAGGAAAAGATTTGGAGGACAGAAAGGGGGAAAAGTTAAAAACCCTTAAATAAGACTCAATTAAAATTCAAAATAAGAACTCTAATTACAAATAATGGAAAGGATGATGATTAAAAAACACCTAAGCTGGGCTGTAGTGTCCTAAGTTGTAGAGTAAAATATAACTCCCTGGGTAGAAACGGCGTGACCTTCACCACAATCAACTTGCTCCTTGAACTTATGATTCCTTAACTAAAAATATAGATGAGATTTAACCATGTGATCCTCAGATTCTGCAAGCTCCCACATTAGGGAAAAACTATAGGCCATAAGTTTGATTTAAAGTGGAATCTGAAAGCTCATTCTTCACCTGGAATGGCTTCTTGGGTGAACATCGGTGCCAGCTCACCTGAATCCCCTCTCCTTGTCCCTTCCTGGATTCTAAACTGATGGAGGCAATGGCTCACAGTGAAATGGGGCTGAGGAGTTAGGACTCACAGAAAGACAGACAGGACTTTGCCTAAAGACTTGACAGAATTGTTTCTGCAAACCTCACATCTGCAAAGGCAAAGACCAAACACAAGAGTGAGAAGACAAAGCAGCTCAGAAAACAGAGGAAAAGGTGTAGAACTTTTCTTGCCCAAACTTTTATTAAAGAAAAAAAAAAGAAATATACCTTGTGGATCTCATTCAGAATTTTTTTTGAACGTGAAATTTTCGATTATGAATTCAAGAACACTACAGACTAAGCCATCACATTTTATCATTAATTTGCAAGGCCTCGATTTGAAAAAGAAAAGTTGTGATTAAAAAAAATCAAGGTTAAATGAAACACTGGAGCTGTATAGGTAGGTTAATGATGAGCAGTCCTGGGGGAGAGTTGCTAGCACAGGTGTTCAATATATTTATTAATGGCTTGGAAGGGTAGCGAGCATTATGGATACTTATTCGCATGACTGCCGAGATATTTATAACCATCAGAACAGGTGAAAGGCTGCATTTCTTGACCCATTCGAAAGTAATCACTTGACCTACTGTGTAGCAAGTAGACATACAATGATTTTGAGGCCAGTCTGGGCTACACCACAAAACCCTAATTTTCACCAAGAGAAAATTCCTGTGAAGTAGGTGGGATTATACGAGTTTCCTTTATATGATAACAGCTACAAAAATAGTCATTGCCTTGCAGTCCCGAGAGGGTATGTCTAAGACATCTGTCTTATAAACAGCTCTTTGCAGGGGGCGGGAGGAGATAGTCAGAAAATGGCTGGAATGAGGAATGCAAAAAAAATAGTTACCTATATCTTTGACTATTGCTGGAAAGTCCTTAGGAGAGATTGATTGAAATGGGTAAGACTGTTGGGGAAAGTTGTGCCTCCTTAAACAACACACTAGGATCATCTAGAGACGTTACAGTTTCCCATCAGCCTTCACTCCTCCCAATACCTATTCCCTGAAGTCCCAACTACATCTAGGATGGGAATGAAGGTAATAGCTCGCCCTTCTCACCTCTGCTTTGCTCTCTTCTCGATGGCTTTACTGACGTTAAGTTTTGTGATAACAATCTCACAATACAGAATAACCCCCCAATCGTGAGAGCATTAATTCTATGATAGCCTCCCCTCAGAGCATTAATTCTATGATGGCCTCCCCTCACCCTACCAATACCTAATCATTCTGCAGGTGTCACAAAATATTAAGTAGAGTAAAATAAGTTGGCAAAGAATAGCATAGTTTAGTTTATGAGCCGTTTGTTCAAACTCTTTTCTGCATGTTATTTATTTTATCTAAGGAATGGGGAGTGACAAGAAGAATGAACAGAGAAAAAACTTGGAGCCTTCACTAAAGTGATTTTCTAGGAACATATAATAATACTTTCAGTTGCTATTTAAAAATAGGCTTTTGTGTAGCCCAGACTGGCCTCAAAATCAATGTATGTCTCAGTCTGGCCTTGGATTTCTAGCCCTCCCCACATCTCCCTTCCAAGTGCTGAAATTAAAGGGTTTCCCAAATTATGCTCAAATTAAAACATTACGTGTTTTATTTGTCTCTTTCATCCAGTATTTTAATCTATATCTCATGGCAGGCTTGAACTCACGGGAATTCTTCTGCCTTGTCTTCCAAGTTATGGGGTTGTGAAATAAACCTGTTGTGATACTTTTAAGACTAGATCACCATTTTCTTGTGCTTTTTCAAATAATCCCACTAGGAGGAAAATGCACAGACATGGCATGTGAGAAATCCGTACCTAGATTTCCAAATTTCAGAGAAAAGGAAAGGGGTTTTAGACTATTTGGAACTATGAAACCAGAACTGGAGTGAAGCCAGATGTGGATGCACATCCCACATCTTCTCCAACCCGTGCATCTATTGATGACAGAGAGCTATTTGGCATCAATAATGTACTTTTAACTATGACACACAACACTATTGAAGATTTAATAGATGGTATAACCATGTAAACATAACTTTTATAATTTTTGTTGGGAAAGGTGTCTGTTGACGTTGTATCATCTGCTTTTTGTTTATTTTTTTTTAATTTACTGGGGATTTTGTGTGTGTGTGTGTGTGTGTGTGTGTGTGTGTGTCTGTGTGATTTTGAGTCCCTTTCTTGTGACTAGATATTAACTGTACAGAATAGCAGATTTAATGATGAGTTTGTCAAGCATGAACACAGATTTGCTCATGCTATTCTCACACCCCCACCCTGTCCCAAGTTCCCACTCACGCACCCCTTTCTTGTGTGACTTCATTATCAGACTCCAAACACTGTATTTGCCTTTCCCAGTTCTCTCTTATGTCACTTGACACAATAACATCTGCTTCCGTTCTGCTGCAGATGACAAAATTTCGTTCTTTGTTATCTTATTCTTAATGGATGGATAATACCCTATTGTGTGTACGCGACACATTTTCTTTTCCATTCATCCACTGAAATGCACCTGGGCAGATTCCATGGCAGAGCAACTGTGAACAGAGCCCCAGTGAACAGGGAGGAGCAGATGTCGCTATTACAGACTGGCGATGATTCCTTTGGGCACACACCTAGAGCTGTGTGGTTGAATCGCATGGTCAATTTCTTTCTTTTCTTTTCTTCTGTTTTTAACTATCGGACTGTGCTGAGCAGTGAGACTAATTTGCATTTTCTGCCAATAGTAAGTAAACTCTTCAACCCAACACTCTTGCCAGCCTTTTTTTTTTGTTTTATTGTTTTCTTTATGACTGCCACTTCTTAAAGAAGTGAGTTGAAATCTCACTGTGGTTGTGATCTACATTTTCTTCACAGCTACAGACATTCTACATAATCTTTACTGGACAAGTGTATTTATTTGCTTGAAAGGTGTCCAGGGTATTTTTTTTCTTTTGTCCATTGATTTATTGTGTTTTTGTTTCAGTGTTCAATGTTGGAGGTCGGTATAGAGTCTGGATATTAACCTTTAGATGAATAGATAGCAAGGATTTTCTTGCAGTATGTAATGTGTATCTTCATATTGTTACCAAGAGCTTTGCAGAAGCGTTTTAATTACACACAACCTCATTTGCCAGTGCTGGCTGTTGATTCCGGAATGGAGGGAGTCCTTTTAACAAGATCCTTGACTGTGCCCAAGTCCCTGGCTGTGCCCAAGTCCCTGGTTGTACCTGTACCTTTGAGTATTTCTCCCGTGTTTCCCTCTATTAGAATTACTATTTCAACCCCCTCTCCTTGAACACCTTTGCTATATTTCTAACTAGTTCTTATACAGAATGATAGGCTGTGATCAAGCTTCAGTCCACGTACTGAAGAGGCCATCTTTTCTCTATTGTATATGTTTGGCCTCTTTTGTCACCTCGGATCTCTGTCGCTGTGTAGGTTTAATCCTAGGGGGGTTTTGTTTCTCTTGCCTGTTAAAATTCTCACAAAGGATGAGTATTTGTCTATAAAATCTACATGCCAACCTGTCACCATTGACACTCCTGTGCTCTCTTAAGAATTCCTAGATGTCCTAAAGCTTATGTTATAAAGAGTCCCTTGGTTTTAAACACGGTTTGATCTGTACATTTTTCCTACATCCTTTGACACACTGCCACCAGAGACTTAAGAAAGCAAACAAGGAAAGAAAACTTCATTAAGGAAGCCAAAAACTTGGGGTTGGGGAGGTAGCTCAACTGAGAAGGCGCTTGCTGCTCAAGAATAATAGCCCGTGCTCAGTCCCTAACCCTCACAGGAAAGCCGGGCCCTACAGAAGGTGCTTATAACCCCAGCACTGGAGAAGAAGAAGCAGGAGAATCCTTGGTGCTCATGTCTAGTTGGTCCAACCAATCAGTGACCTCCAGGTTCAGTGAGCAATGTCTAAAAACCGAATAGAGAGGAAGCTGAGGAAGATACCTGACATCAACCTTTGACACACAGGCACGCATGTGTGTGCGTGTGTACATACACACACACACACACACACTAACACACTCACATGCACATGAGTTAGGGGGATGGGGAAAGAGAGTAAAAGACAAATTAACAGCAAAAGACAAATTGGAAGCAAGAAGGTAAACATGAAACTTTTGTTCAAGCCTCAGATTTACTCATGAGGTTCATTAGATTATCTGAAAACTTAGATTCATCATTAGAGAATAATGCATACATCAATTCTGTTGACTGCTTTCCCCTTCTAGGTCTTCCGGTTATTCTGCGGTACGAGTTGAGTATAATTTTAGAGAGAAAAACCAAGTGGTGAATGAGAATACAGCAGATGGTCAAGTGTCACGTGCCAGTAGCCTATCAATCATGCTGGTATTTTTAGGCCTTGGCAAATTTATTCCCATCTCTAGGGGAGTAAATTTGCACCTAACGGTATGTAATACATCCTATTTATTTTTAAAGAACATATCAGAGGGTTCCTTAGTAATCATATATGAAAGCAACTCCCTCCCTTAGGTTTCTAAGACAAGTAGAAAGTAATGTATCTCCCAGTAGAAATCACAACATTTTATAAGGGAAATGTGCTTCCATTTTTTTTTAATAAAAATAAGGGCATCTCTACATTTTTGTGTCTTAGAAGATATTTGTCCCAAACTAAATCTAAATCAGACCTAGAAACCTGAAAAAGCACTAGAGGAGGAACCAGAATTTGGTTCTGATTTACATAGAAAAGATCTGGGTTTTGCTCAGAATTAGACCCACAGTGATAAAGATACGGGATGGGTTTTCATTCCGTTCTAGCATTTACACATCAGGCAATGACTAGGAAAATTTTAAACTTGCATCATCTATTGTGAATTTTATTTCCATCCTGAAACTTGCAAATGAGTCAAGGTAGGTGGATCATATAATTTTATCACCCTGTGTCACAACACTGGAAAGCAGTCATCCTAACCACAGTCTAAAGTGTTAGACCTATAATCCCATTTATGCAAAGCAAGGCATATATGTTGATTCTAACACATACACAGTGACTCTGCAAGGCCCAGCTGCACCTTAATCTGACACAATGTGAGTGTTTTTCTGTACCATAGCTTCCAGGCCCTAAAGGACTCTAAACTTTGGAAGAAGTTACATGATGAATACGCTGAAATTTTTTTTTAAAGATTTATCTTTAATCATGTGTCTATGTTTGTGTCTGCATTGGAATATGTCTGTGTGAGTACAGTTGCCTGCAAAGACCAGAAGAGGGCTTGGATGCCCTGGAGCTGGAGTTATGGATGGGTTTGAGACCTCTGACAATGGTACTGAGAACTGAACTCCCAGATCTTCTGCAAAAGCAACAAGTGCTGTGTAAAATGTGCTCCACAAACCCGACCCCAAAGAAATTTCTGATTCTATGAATGGAGCAACAAAGAAAAACACGCTCTGTACAGAAATCCAAGGCCTAAGATTGCAAAGAATCACCCTGTGTGGGAACAAGAATTACAGAAGGGAAGACCAACCAGAAAGATTCTTCAAGCTCATCAGATCATCTTGGTTGTCCATTTTCTTGATGAATATGATAGGAAAATACAGGCTGATGTGATTTCTTTACTGTACAAGGGAAAGTTATCTTTGTTTTAAATGCACATTGCAATTTTTTTTCCTGAACACAGTTGTTACTTGGCTATAAGGAGGAAGAACTGATTTCAGGGGTGGTTTGTAATATTGTAGTTGGAGATATAAGTTAGACAGATATACATATTGCTGATCATTACTGAACCAAGGATCCAAACAGGAACTGGGATTTGGGGTACATCAGAATCTCTTCAGGTTGCTATTGTTCCTATTTTAACCTATCAGTGATAAACACTAGAAAAGGCTGCAAAAATCCCATGCAAGCATCTCATCAAATGACACCTTACATCTTCCCCTCTCTTCAATTTCTTTTTTTAAATTTGTTATTTTATTTATTTACGTTTCAAATATTATCCCCTTTCCCTGTTTCCCTTCTGCAAATACCCTATTCCATCTTCCCTCCCCCTGCCTCTGTGAGGGTGCCCACCCATCCACCCACCCACTCCCACCTCACCGCCCTAGCATTCCCCTACACTGGGACATCATGCCTGCACAAGACCAAGGACCTCCCCTCCCAATGATGTCCAACAAGGCCATCCTCTGCTACATATGTGATCGGAGCCATGGGTCCCTCCACTTTGTACTCTTAGGTTAGTGGTTTAATCCCTGGGAACTCGGGGGGTGGGGTTCTGGTTGGTTGATATTGCTGTTCTTCCTATAGTGTTCTTCAGCCCCTTCAGTCCTTCCCCTAACTCCTCCATTGGGGTCCACGTGCTTAGTCCGATGATTGGCTGCAAGCATCCACATCTGTATATGTTAGGCTCTGGCAGAGCCTCTCAGGAGATAGCTATATTAGTCTCCTGTCTGAAAGCACTTCTTGGCATCAGTAATAGTGTCTGGGTTTGGTGGCTGCATGTGGGATGGAATCCCAAACTGTTTGAAATTCATTGGAACTCCTGCCACAGAGCTTCAATCAAACCATTTTTCCACAACACAGTTTAACTTTGACCAATTGCAAATGAAATGTTGGGTCCTCTCTGTTTCTTAGTGTAGCTACTGATGTTTTCCAGCTTTGTAAAATGTGCAGGAAGAACAGAATCTCTGGACATGCCTTCACAGATAGACACAAAATGAACTGACCATAGGGACAACTTGATGGTACCCAAGGTAGTAGAAATATAAGGAGTGATGGAGATCTCAATGCAGGGATGAGATGAGGCATCCCTCAGCGGGCGGTGCTGCTTAAGATTCATCACTGTTACACACATTCTGCTAAGGTATTGTCTGTAAGAAAGACTGAGCTGGTAAAAGATACAATATTTGGAGCAGAGAATGTGTTAGACAGTAGTTAACAACAGCTACCTGTACCAGTGGGGCAGGCCACTGAACAATCTAAGACCTAAAGAGTCACAATCTCTAGTGGACATGGAGCCAGGTAGGTGCTGGGTTTGGGAAGAAATGTATACAAAAGCAAGTACTAATGTCAATTGACGACAGCTTTAATGTCTTCAGAATAGGAAGGAGTAACATAAGCTGATAGTAACAGGAAGGCTTTTCTCCCAACTCAAAGTTTCATGGACTAACAGAGAAACTTCTGTTAAATCAGGATTTATGTCTGTATCAACTAAGTTTTTAAGAGAAGCTGAAATCAAACTTTATAAGTTCAGAGGTTTAGTCCATTGTCATCAAGGCAGAAGCATGGCAACATCCAGGCAGGCATGGTGCAAGAGGAGCTGAGGGTTCTACACCTTTATCCAAATGAAACCAGGAACAGACTGAGCATCTTCAGGCATCTAAGAGGAAGATCTCTAAGCCCAACCCTATAGTGACACACTTCCTCCAACAAGTCCACACCTTCTAATAGTGCCACTCCCTGGGACAAGCATATACAAACCATCACATATGTCATCTCTAATTTTCAAGTACCAAGATTAAATTCATTCTCTTCTCTTCTCTTCTCTTCTCTTCTCTTCTCTTCTCTTCTCTTCTCTTCTCTTCTCTTCTCTTCTCTCTCTCTCTCCCTCTCTCTCTCTCTCTCTCTGTCTATCTCTCTCTCCTACTGTCTCTCTCTCTGTGTGCATGTGTTAGTATGTGTGTATGTGTTTGTGCATGCATGTGAGCATGTGTGCATGCAAGTGCTTGTGTGCATGAGTGTGTTTCAATCAATCTACGTTAAATTCCTATGCAGTGATGAAGAAGGGGAGGTTAGAGTGTGATGCTGTGCTCTAGACTATCAGGAGAATACACAAGAGTCTGACAGTATCTCAGAAAAGGATACTTGGGGATAGTCAGCATATGGGAAGCAAAACACAGTTAGCAATGCGCCATGGGCAGTACATCAGCCTTGTACAAGAACACCTTATTTGTAAAAAGAGACTTTTTACTTTTTAATGCTTTAACTTTGTTTTTGCTCTTTCTCATACAAGAGCTGACTTAAGATTATCATAAGACTTAAAACATTTTGTGGAAGAAGAACCAAGGAAGGATGAGGTTAGCAAAGTGAGGTTGGTAAAGTGTACCAAAGATATGCAGATAATAGTCCAGAGAATAAAATCCTCATCAGCAGCTAATTCATTAAACTGATTAAGGTGTGCACAGTGGGGGGATGTCTATTATCTTACAAAATCCATTTGCATTTTGATATTTTGGTCTTCAGCAAGGATAAATATATTCTGCATATGAGTAATGACTGCTACACATCAAAATGGGAAGAATACTATTGTGAATTTTGACTGTCCCTACTCTGTCTTTTTATAGTTTGGTGGGAAAAAAATGTAATTTCTCAGATATGTCTTTGTGGGCCAAAACAGAGGGCAGAAGAGAGCCCTTCATACTTTAGATTGTAATTCTTTCTTGACTGAAAGGAAAAGACTTTTCAATAATAAGAAAGGCTATGTGAATTACAGAGGTATCGGTGTGCTGAGGTGAGTGAGTGGATATACAGCCAGCCACGTTCCATCATAAGTGCACAGCTTGTTTTTAAAGGCCACATTAATAACAAGTAAAGCCTTTCCGCTAAGATAAAGTGGCTGTTGTGTGTTGTTATTCTAAGGGAGAGAAAGAAACAGGGATGCGGCAGTATCAGCAGCGATTGGCATTGGCATTTTCCAGTCTAATTTCAACCTAAAATCCCGACCATTAAATACAATTTGGGGAGGCTCAGCTCTGAGAGTATCAGAGGATGCGGAACCCATGGGTAATGAAGAAGTTGCCTTGCAAGTCGGAGGATAAGCAGCATGCATTCTGATGAAATAAGCAAAGAGGCTTGAATTATAACTAGACAAGAGCGCTCCCTCCTTACACAAGATCCTTAATAAGGAGACCTGCAGGTCTCTGAGTTTAAACTTTAACACGTTTTTATAGTCTTTGAAAAAAATTATCATCCAAGTGACTCCTACCCATTAATTCAGGCTAAATTAGCAGTCTGTCCACACTGTGGACAACTGGTCAACTGACCACATAATTACTAGACCATCTCTGGTTTATTAATGCCATTATTTGATTTTATGTTTTTATCATAAAAACCTATTCGAAAAAGTATTAACAATCAAATCCTGTCAGACACCTGGGTGTCTTTTCTTCCAGCCAACTCCATGACTAAGCCCACAGTGGAAACTTGACGGCTAGATTAAAGTCTGACTCAGAGTAACAAGTCTGCAAAAACGCAAAGTACAAAACTACAGAAGTACAGAAGACCAAAAAAAAAAAAAACAAAAACAAAAAAACCGCAATCCTCCTGGAGGAGTCAATCTCCAAAGAAGGAAAATGTCACATAGACTTCAAAAAGATATTTGAAGGCAAGGAAGGGGAGAAAAGCAAAATGTGTGTTATAAATATCTTCCCTTACCAGCCACAAACAGCTCTCAGGGCTAGAAGAGAGGACCTGGAATCCAGCCTCAGATTTGCTGTCCTAGCCCATGTTAATGCTTGCAAATATAACCACGGTGTGTGTGTCTCCTTCCTTTGAACCACAGCTTTGGAACTGTGTGTGCTGCCTCAAGTGTGAGTTTGCAAAGTGTCAGTGTCAGGCCAGCACCACCTGATCCCTTTCCCTTCCTGGGCTGCCTTGTCTGGTTTCAGTGGAGAGGATATGCTTGGTCCTGCTGCAATTTAAAGTGCCAGGGTGTCCACCACACACCAGTCAGAATGGCTAAGATCAAAAACACAGGAGACAGCAGGTGTTGGAGAGGATGTGGAGAAAGAGGAACACTCCTCCACTGCTGGTGGGATTGCAAGCTGGTACAACCACTCTGGAAAGCAGTCTGGCGGTTCCTCAGAAAACTGGGCATGACACTCCCAGAGGATCCTGTTATACCACTCCTGGGCATATACCCAGAGGCCTCCCCTGCATTCAATAAGGAAACATGCTCCACTATGTTCATAGCAACCTTACTTATAATAGCCAGAAGCTGGAAAGAACCCAGATGTCCCTCAACGGAGGAATAGATTCAGAAGATGTGGTATATTTACACAATGGAATACTACACTGCAATTAAAAACAATGAATTCACGAAATTCTTAGGCAAATGGTCAGAACTGGAAAATATCATCCTTAGTGAGGTAACCCAATCACAAAAGAACACACATGGTATGCAGTCACTGATAAGGTGATATTAACCCAGAAGCTCGGAACACCCAAGACACAATTCACATATCAATAGATATCCAAGAAGATGGAAGGAGAGACCCCTGGTCCTGGAAAGACTGGATGTAGGGGAATACCAGGACAGAGAAGCGAGAGGGTGTTGACTGGGGAACAGGGGGAGGGAAGAGGGCTTATGGGACTTTTGGGGAGGGAGGAACCAGAAAAGGAGAAATCATTGGGAATGTAAATAAAAAAAATATAGAAAATTTTTTAAAAAGTATATTCTTTTTTAATATACAAAAAAATAATAAAATAAAGTGCCAGGGTGGATTGGTACCCATGGGGGGGTGCTTCTTCTCCCCTGAGGATGAGGGATGGGAAGTAATGGGGGGAAGGGGGTTGTGAGAGTGGGACTTGGAGGAGAGGAGGGAGGGGGTGATGATAGAGGATATAAGGTGAATAAATGAATGAAAATACAGGGTTTCCAGGGCCCCAGACTAAGATGTACATCAGAGACTGCAAGGATGGGCCCCAGAGATCTGTCTTTTACATAAAGGGATGCTGATATATGCCATAGGTTGAAAATTACTCAGTAGACTAACCAACAGAAATTATATAGCATTCCAATTTCTGGTAGTATGTCTGAAATAGCAAACTGTACTTACTAGTCATAATTTCAAAGTTGACACAATGTTGCAAGTTAGAAAAATTAAGTACTACTCAAGTTTTAGCTGTGATTTTTTGCTCCATTCATCTATCCCTATTTTAGAATAACAACACACAACAGCCACTTTATATCAGTAGAGAGGCTTTACATGTTATTAATATGGTCTTTTGGCCTTTAAAATGAATTTAACTGATTCTCTCTCTCTCTCTCTCTCTCTCTCTCTCTCTCTCTCTCTCTCTCTCTCTCTGTGTGTGTGTGTGTGTGTGTGTGTGTGTGTGTGTGTGTGTGTGTGTGTTTTGGAATATTCTAGGTAAACATTATTCTAATCATCATAAAATCTGCATAACTAAAATAACAAAATAATCCATTTCTAGGTTATATTTTGCCCACTAAGACAGCCTATAATAGGACATAATCTATTATAAGAGTTAGCTTGCTATCAAATAATTGCCTATGTCAAAAAAGAGTTATAGTCTCCAAGTAGATCATACATACAGTGTTCTGAGTTTACACTAAAGACAACCAGGATAATAGCGCATTACATTGTCTGTTTTCACCAATTTATTAAACTACCATAAATGTATCAGTCTCAACTCTCCTCTTCACTCACACCACAGTTAGAACTTGCAAAAGAGTAACTGTGAATCACACTAAATGCCAACTGTTTTCTTTACCTGATTCTCTAAAGCCAGGCTTTCCAACAGACTCTGAAAATGCTATTCCTGTGACACATAGTATGGTACAAGTCAACAATTACCACCAACACCTTGGGCACTGGTGCCAAAGGGGCAGAAACTATTGCTTATCTGCAAGCCCTGAATGCCTCTCGGACAGCAGGCTTAGGAAGCCATGTATCCACTTAAGCCGGGTGGATCTGTTTGTTACAGGCAAAGCTCTGTAGGAACCCCTGCCTCTTAGGAAGCAAGTGGAGTTACCAACTGGAGAAGAGCACGCTGGCTGTCACCTCTGCCTGTTTGTAGAAATGTATAGTACAGATTTAATTTTAAGAATACCTAATACAGTTTTTCACTGGGTATATGCAATATATAGGGAGAGTTTAGTAACAGCTGGAAATCTTGTGACATTATGCAAGTCCGGGAGGTCAGCACTTTTGCAATGACTAAAATTTAAGATTATGGTGACTTAAATGGAACTCTCATCAGTCTAAACAAAATATGCTTCTTATAATCCAGTGAGTATAAGACCTGAAAATGCACTGTTCCCCAATACCTCGAGGGGTTCTTGGGGTTCTTTTAATGACTCCTGAGCAATTAATGTACTTTCCATGTATTCTCACTGCCTATTAAAGTCTGGAAACATAACAGGGACTAAATTGATGTCATACCTCAATGATACATCCACAAATGCTAAGTGCTTGTGGGCTGACTCTATAACCTTTCTCCAGGGTATGTCAGGAACCTACCTTATGAAAAAGTATAGGGGTGAGGGAGATAGCTCTAAGTTAATAAAATGGTTGTCATGCAAGGATTAGGACCCAAGAGGGAGCACACACAGAAAATAGAATAAAATAACAAACCTATGTTTGGTGGGGTGTACTTCTAATCTCATTGCTTGGTAGGCAGAGACAGGTAGATCACTGGCTTAGCTGACCTGGCAATTTCCAGGCCAGTGACCTAAAATTAGGTGGATGTGGATGGTACCTGAGGAACAACCACCAAGGTTGTCCTACAGTCTTCACATTCGAATGGCCATGCACACATGTACACACACACACACACACACACACACACACACACACACACACACACACACATCATACATATGTATGCATACATACACACCACTCTAAAAACACACAAAAAAATTAAAGAGCTGTAAGCCAAATAGAACAGGAGAGGTGTTCAGAGTTAAGTTGGATAATAAACACATATGAGAAAACCTAAATTCTACAAGTTGAGAAGAAGAAAAAAAGCAAAGATGCCAACAATTCTGCCCATCAGTCTGGTTGACTGGATACGGTATGATGTGCCTCAGCCTATGAGGAACCAGCCTTGCTGGAGGTAATTATGACATCACACATGGTCCGGAGGCATGACTAGAAAAAATGGCTGCCAATACACACTTTTTTGCTGCTGTTGTTTTTGGACAGTCTTATGTATTCTAGGCTGCCCTCAAATGTTCTGTGTAGCTAAGGATGTCCTTGAATTCCCAGATTCTCCTCCCTCTACTTCCCAAGCACTAAATTTTAGGCACTAGCAACCCTGCCTTATACATGCAGAACTGAGAATTGAGCCCAGAGTGACAGGCACCCAAGGCAAGCACCTTATTAACTCAGCTACAGTGTCAGCATCCCTCGATATCACATTTGAAGGGTAACTTTGTAGAGATTTATTTTCTTTTTTATTATGTATCTGTTCGTAGATATGTGCACACGAGTGCAGGTACCTACAGAGACCACAAGGGGTCATCGGACCCCCAGAGGAGGAGTTACAGGTGAATGTGAACTGCCCAAGGCAGGTGCTGCGAACTGAATGCAGTCGCCTGCAGGGTAGTTCATCCTCTTAAACTCTGAGTCACCTCAGAGTAAAATTCACGCATAATTTTGACTCTCCTTGAGTTGTCCTTTACGTTGAGAGCTAATCACAAATGCAATTCATCTTTTCTTATAGACTCATTACATTAGGCAATGCCTCTGACAATCAATAAAAACAAAACTCTCAGGGTGGGGGAAGATAATTACAAAAAGACCAAACACTTACTAATCTTATTATGCACTTTTAAAGTGTGTTTTCTTGACATGTTAAACTGCTGAAGAATTGCAGACATGACTACAGAATGAAAATAGGGACAGATAGACTAAAGCCTTTTATAATAAATAGAGCAGTTATGATTATTATTCAAGTTTCACATCAAGGAAACTCATGCCAGTACTTTTTCCAACATAGCTTAGCAATGACATGAATTTATGCTAACCACATTCTACCGTGAAAGAATGCGGTGACTAATTAATCATGGGCCAGACTTCCTGCCAGATCTGCATACACTGAGACAAATCCACCTCTGCACATAAAATGGTTAACAAAGACACATCCTGGCACTTGCCGAATGGTTCAGCCAAAAAGGTTAATTCTGCAGATCATGAAAACCAAGTGAATAAAGAAGTTGTCAGGCATCATTCTGAGGGTTCCTGGGTTTGATCTCTGATTTTGTTTTTACTCAGAGCTAAGAGGTCTAGTAAAATTAAATTTCTCCAGTCCACTTGATACTATTATAGCAGGTCTTTTATGCCATACAATCCAAGCCAGTAAACACACACACACACACTCCCCTTTGTTTCTTTATTTCTCGTGAGTTAATGAATCAACATAACTGTCACAAGTCGTTCTGAAGCTTGCACACAACTCAGGAGAAACCAACCTGTGCCCACCAATCATTCATTTACAAAAAAAAAATGAGCAGCACTTTCCTCCCATGATTTAATCTCAATGTCCTAATGAAGACCTACATCTTCGTTTCCAGTTCTAGTACCAGAGCAGAACATCTCTTGCTTCTAGGGAAAGATTACCCAGCCTGTCAAGGATGCCATCTGATTGCAACCCTAATAATACTACACTCTGTGTCCCAGCATCAGAGTGACAGCAATTAGAATATACACATAGAATATAAATATATGCATCACCATACTGATTTTTCTGACCAGGCACAGCTTCTATCAAGTTCAGCTCAAGTCATTTCCAATCACTTCTAAGAACCTCCTTAATCCCCACTCCATTTATCTTTTATGTATATAAATAAGCATGTGGTATGCATCTGACTGGCAATTATCCCAACACAGAAAAGAATTTACATTAAAAAATTATTTCATTTCATTTCATTCTGCCCACAATGAAGACTATGGTCAGAAATGTGTGTGTGTGTGTGTGTGTGTGTGTGTGTGTGTGTGTGTGTTTACATCCAAATACACACTTGCATATATTTACCTGTAGTTATATACATAGTTATATCAAAAGAGCTTAGTGTGGGTCAGTCATACTCACCACCCACACCAGTACTACATGCTTTCTCCTGTGTCCTCCTCACAAATTACAAAAACCACTGCTCAAACTCTAAATGGGAGTCGCTTGACTCCTCTTTTTCAATCCCACCCCCACTTATTCCTCAAATTTTCTGAAATCAAGATTTAACCTTGAGATATTTGCTTTATATATCTACTTGACTAGTGACCATATACCAAGACATTCCACCAAACGTTATTCCATGCATCTCTGTGAAGGTGCTGTTGGAGAACAAAGCCATCTGAACCGGTGTGTTGCCAAATGCAGAACACCCTTCCCGACATGAGTAGGGGCCACTCAGCTGAAGGCCTCAGAGAAGAATGAGGCTACGTTTTCAATAAATTAGAAGGGATATCTCTGCCTAGTGGCTTTGAAGGGATATTTCCTGCCTGGTGAGCTGAACTTGCTGATGTTTTGCTTTGTGTCCTGCCTCAGAATCAAACTAAAACACCTGCTCTTTGGGCTTGTGTGGGCTGGTTGTTGGAAATGAAACTACTCCCTTGGTTGCCCAGTCTATTAGGCCTTCAGACTCAGACTGGGACCAAGCTATTAGCCTTCCTGGGTCTTCAACTTCCCAGCTTATGTCACCACTTTTATATTTATACTTATAATTATATTTATATTTTACATTTAGAAAATTAGCTTATAAAATTTAACACACATACACACACACACACACGCACACACACACACACACACTTAGAGTACATGATAATAAAACCTCTTTAGCTTTTCAATCACTTCCCCAAAGTGAGTCTGAATCAACATCACTTCTCACTCAGACTACTGAAACACGTTCTAGCTGGTCCTTCAGAACCAGTTCTGGTCCCATCTGTCCTAATCCTCCTACGGGTCCTGTATATAGGAATATAAAGACTGTGGGGCCGACCAGAGAAAGTTACAAGGGAAACTAACCAGAGAGCTTCTCCTAACACACTACGCAATGATCTTGGTGAAGTCTATTTTTGTCTGTGATACATATAGCAGGCTTTGAGGTTTGCATAGATTCCTTGCCATATGGATTATCCTTAAATAACTGGCAGAGAAGGAATTGGTTTTAAAAATCTGTATAGTACTCTCAAGATGTAGAAAGCACACTGATATATGCTTAACATTTACGTCAGATGAAGAAGAAAAGGGTGATTCACGAGGATATATATTCCTTTTCCCAAGTCAGTCCTTACAGAAAGCTGTTCTGTTCTTACCTTCCAAGGCAATTCATCTCACGGCTGTGTCTTCCAACTGGAGAACAATAATTCAAAATGCTTTGACTCTTTCCCATTCTTTAGACTCACCTGAAGAGATTTCTCCAGGTTAATAAAACTAATAACCATTTCAAACTTATCCACCTCCAGGCCTTGCAGGCTGCACTGCCAAAGCTACATGTTAGCCCCAGAAAAACATTCCCCTCCTTTTCCTTTAGTGACTTAGCCCCCTTGGCATTTTTTTCTACAACCAAAGACTTAGCTTCTTAACATTTTTCTTTAGTTCTAACTTGGCAAAGGGTCAGCTGTTAAGTTAGTTAAAAAAAAATCAATATTCTGTGTGTAATGCTTAAGCCATCAGATGTCCACCGTACACATAAACGTGTATATTTAAGGTGTTTAAAATGGTTTGAGGTGTGTGTGTGTGTGTGTGTGTGTGTGTGTGTGTGTGTGTGTGTGTGTGTTTATATGCACATATGTGTGCTGATGCACACTGAGGCCGTAAAGGAACATCAGAGATGCACACGTGGTTATGAGTCGCCCTTTATGTGTGCTAGGAATTGTGGTCAGAGATTTGAACTCATATATGAGCAAGGTATTAAATGCACATAAGCATTCACGTATACATAAACATATACTCAATGATTGGGTAGTCTGATGAGGATCTGATAGCATCTTCAACATCCCTCTTAGAGTGAGATGGTAAGATTTCAACTCCTGGCTGATTAGGTATCAGAGTGCTTTGTCGGGTGGCGCATAACCATCACTACCAGGGGGATGCTACCTATAATTCCAAATCTAGGCCTAAAATCCCAGAGGTTGTGATACAGAAGGTCATTTGGGTTTCAGATGTTTGTATTGCAACAAGCAAACCACATGAGCATAGAGCCTCTGGTCTTTAGGGTTTTAGATAACCAGAACTGCTTACAATGCCTCTGCTAACCAGAACTTGCCATCTCTGCTAACCAGAACTTCTTGCAATGCCTGCCATCTCTTGGACTTTCTGGCATTTAAAATACTACCTTTTAGATACAAGCTTTGTTACTTCCAAAACATGTTTTTAAATCCTTCATTGTCTAAGCTGGTTATGACACTGGTCTGCCATGTAATATTCCATATCCCCTCCTAGCAATAGAGCAGCCATGACTTCCACCCACACTTTACTCTCCCTGGTAATCCTTAAAAGCAGGGGAAAGCAATGGATTTCTGTGGGGGCAGAAAGACCATACTTCTGGTTAGAAGTGGTGAAAGAGTGAATGGTAATAACATGATCCCATCTGACAGCATACTTCCATGTCTTCTTGGTAGAGAGATGACAACTCGAACCTTTATGATCACGTGAACCTTATCTGGTTTTAGGGAAGCAAAGATGAGGATGCACAGTGCCAGTTTTACAGAGACCTGACTCTTCAGGGAAAGCAATCAGGTAGCCTTGATTATTAAACCTCAAAGCAAGCCTTCACTGATGCATTAATGTGCTCTTTCAGAATAAGAGCCTTACACCCTGAGTAGTCATTCCCCATCCACTGGAGGACATCCAAGCTCTTTGTCTTAGTTGATGAGGCTCCGTGTGATTAAACCCACTTTTAAGGTGGACAGTAAAAAGGCTTCACTATGAGGAAACGTGGAAGACAGAGCCTCCACTTCTGATGATTCAAAGGTTGCTATGGCTGACACTATATGGGCAAAGTCTGTCTATGGAGACAAATTCACAGAAGGGCCAACCCATGAGGAAGGAATTGGGGATTTCCAAACACAATTCCAAATGTTTAGGATTAAACCTTCCAGAATTCCAGAAGCTCAGATAAGAGTAACAAGGTCAAAGATGGGAATCAAATGCCAAAGACCTCAGAATCTGTCTATTCAATACATGTGTGGCTTCTGTTGGAGGCTTTTATGAACTAATCTGTTTTAGCATGATTGTGCTTAATACAGACATGGGAAGTAACTCAGGGTGCAGCCCTGTCATGTGAACTTGAAGTGCAGGCTGGTTTGGAGCCCCTACCCAACAGAAGACGATGAGGGCTTGGTGGGTCACCTCCAACCATGCACTGCATACAGTGGAATCAGTTGTGATGATAAATACCGGATACCATCCCTTCTTCAAACTGAATCTTATTCACTCTTGAGATGGTGGCCCATCTGCGAAGGTAAGTAATTCCCAAAGACAGAGAATTAAATAAAGCGTGGGACAAAGATAAGATAGGGTGAGTAGATATGATTGAATGCCAGATCATCTATAAATTAAAGAAATAATTTTTTTTTATTTTCTAGTTGCACTTCCAGTGCTGAGAACACCACTTCTCACTCCCCTTCCCTCTCTTCATTGACATCTCTAATCAGAACTCTGAAAACTCTGTTCTCATGTACCATCTCACTGAAGGCTCGTTCTTTTGCATGGAATAATCTCAAAGGCCTTTTTTGGCACAATAGAGACTGCTATGTTGGCCATGTCACTGTCTCATATAGCAATTTACACTCTAAGGCAAAAGGATGGTGCTGGCTTCACGGCTTTGGAGAGTGCATTGCATGGCCGGATGGTTTCACAGCTCTAGGGTTCCGATAAGGCAGCACATCACCACAGGAGTGCACCGCAGTGGAACCAGTGGACTAGGAAGCAAAAAGAGGAACAGGAAGAGACAGTCTCACTCTATGCTTCAAGATAGTACCCAAAGACCTCCCACTAGGATGGATTTCATACAGGTTTTAACTATCTCCTAACAGCTTCACCCTGATAACTTTTAAAATGTGAGTTTTGGGGGCACAAACATCTGAAGTGACAGCTGTTAGTAAAAGTAAAAAGGGTTAGATCCTTTTTATTTTACAAATACAGCATATGCATCCTGAACGTGCATTTATATTAGCGTGTTACATAAACATGTAGCCTCAACTTCTCCTATCTCCTCACTAGTAACTAGAAAGAGTAATAGTATGAAGCCCTCATAGTAGTTTTAATGAGTAAATAAGATAGCACATGTAAAACCATTCCAAATAATGGCTGGCATACATGTACGCATGAGCACACACACACACACACACACACACACACACAAAATATGTACACACACACATGCTACATAAATAATAGCCATTATGGTTCTTACTGTCATTATTGGAGTTGCTAGACCGTGCAGTAGTCATTATCTAGATATTCTCAAACATCAGTGAGCAAAGGAGACATGGTCCAAGGTTCACTGACACCAGAGGAAGCTTTTCATTCTTCAGTCTGTGTGTCCATCCATCCTAATACTTAAAGATCACTCCTAGTCAATTTTGCATTCCTGGATTTATCAAAGACCCAAGAATATAAGGGCTATCCAAAAGGTCTCAGCATGTTCTCATTGAGAAAAACAAAGACTTGCTACATGGAAATGTAATTACATTATAGCCTTAGGAACTATCAGCCTGTGATCGGTGAAGAGTAACAGAGAAAGAATTAGAAAGCATCTCGAATAACAGAAAAGCCAGGAGAGCTAAAACTATTCTCAACAGTAAAAGAACTTCTGGGGGAAAACAGCATCCCAGTCCTCAAGCTGTACCATAGAGCAATAGTGTTAAAAACTGCATGGTATTGGTACAGTGACAGGCATGTAGATCAGTGGAACAGAATTGAAGACCCAGAAATGAACCCACACTCCTATGGTCACTTGATCTTTGACAAAGGAGCTAAAACCATCCAGTGGAAAAAAGATAGCCTTTTCAACAAATGGTGCTGGTTCAACCGGAGGTCAGCATGCAGAAGAATGCAAGTTGATCCATTCTTAACTCCTTGTACTAAGCTCAACTTCAAGTGGATCAAGGACTTCCACATAAAACCAGACACACTGAAACTAATAGAAAAGAAACTAGGGAAGAGCTTTGAACACATGGGCACAGGGGAAAATTTCCTGAACAGAACACCAATAGCTTATGATCTAAGATCAAGAATTGACAAATGGGGCCTCATAAAATTACAAAGTTTTTGTAAGGCAAAGGACACTGTCAAAAGGCCAAAGCAGCAGCCAACAAATTGGGAAAAGATCTTTACCAACCCTACCTCCGACAGAGGGCTAATATCCAAGATATACAAATAACTCAAGAACTTAGACTCCAGAAAGCCAAATAACCCTATTAAATAACCCTAGTACAGAGCTAAAAAAAAGAATTTTTACCTGAAGAATATCAAATGGCTGAGAAACACCTAAAGAAATGTTCAACATCCTTAGTCATTAGGGAAATGCAAATCAAAACAACCCTGAGATTTCACCTCACACCAGTCAGAATGACTAAGATCCAAAACACAGGAGACAGCAGTTATTGGCGAGGATGTGGAGAAAGAGGAACATTCCTCCACTTCTGGTGGGATTGCAAGCTGGTACAACCACTCTGGAAAGCAGTCTGGCAGTTCCTCAGAAAACTGGGCATGACACTCCTAGAGGACCCTGTTATACCACTTCTGGGTATATACCCAGAGGCCTCCCCTGCATGCAATAAGGACACATGCTACACTATGTTCATAGCAGCCTTATTTATAATAGCCAGAAGCTGGAAAGAACCCAGATGTCCCTCAAGGGAGGAATGGATACAGAAGATGTGGTATATTTACACAATGGAATACTACTCTGCAATTAAAAACAATGAATTCATGAAATTCTTAGGCAAATGGTCAGAACTGGAAAATATCATCCTTAGTGAGGTAGCCCAATCACAAAAGAACACACATGGTATGCAGTCACTGATAAGGGGATATTAACCCAGAAGTTCGGAATACCCAAGACACAATTCACATATCAATTGATTTCCAAGAAGAAGGAAGAAGAGGCCCCTGGTCCTGGAAAGACTGGATATAGCAGTGTAGGGGAATACCAGGACAGAGAAGCGGGAGGGAGTTGACTGGGGAACAGGGGGAGGGAAGAGGGCTTATGGGACTTTCGGGGAGGGGGGAACCAGGAAAGGGGAAATAATTGGGAATGTAAATAAAAAAATACAGAAAATTTAAAAAAATAAGTAAAAGAAAGAAAGAAAGCAAGTAAGCATGTGGCTGAAGAGGTAGGGCCAGTTCGCACAAGACCATGTTTCATTATAAAGAGTTTAACTTTATCTTCAAGGTAACGGGGAAGACGCAGAGTCTGTTAGGGAGCCAGTATCTTACTCGTAGTTCAAGTTCAAAAAGAATGCTTTAAAAACTGAAAGAAAAAGTGCTTGTTGGAAAAGACTGGGTAAAGAAGATTCAGTTTGCAGTCGTGTAATGAGACTTTGTTTTAAGATGGTAGGAACATGAACAAAGAAAATAAAGCAATAAAAATTGAAACAGCAGATGTAACAGGTCAACTGGGTTTAGCATTTGAGTTAATCCGACTCCTGGGATTACAATTTGATTGGTACATATTACAAATCAATGACATTATAAAATTAGAATTGAGATTAAAAACAGGAAGAGCATGACGGTTAATATGGATTGTTGACATGACAGAATCTACAGTCATCTAGAAAATGAACAACTTTGTGCAAGTTCCTGAGTTCATGACTAAGTTAGCAGAGGAGCAAAGACTCGGCCTTTGTAGTCTAAACTGGATACGAGGAGAGAGTAGGCTGAGTACCAGCCTTCACTCATCCCTACTTCCTGACTGTGGATGCCCTGTGACCAGCTGCCTCATGCTCCCACCGCTATGACCCTCCTCTCTAATGGACTGTGTACCCTCAAACTGTGAGCCAAAAACTGTGAGCCAAATCACTCTTCACCCTTGCACTCCTTACGCTGACTGTTTTGTCACGTGAATGAGATCAATTAATATGTTGCCTGTGTATTTGGGGGTGTGTTAAGATATCCACAAAATCAAAGACTAGGAATCTAAGACTCAATCAGTTCTACAAAGTCAATATTGAGGGAGGAATGTATTATCCACTAGGGAAGATCTGCAATGCTATATAAATAAAGATATGTTGTTTCCAGGGAGATCAAAGGGGGAAAGTTAATCATGGATATTATATGTGAGTATACACACATGTACAAGGAGACAGGGAGTTGCGTACATTCGTCATAGTGTTAATTCTTTCTTCTGGTATTTTAGCTAAGATTATCAATTCCAAGTAAGGAGGGGGATTTGAGTTGAGAATTAAGGTGATTAAAGGACTCTTGAAAAAGTTTATCAAGGACACGCAAAAATTATGCACACTGTCTCTATCTATATATCTATATCTATATATCATCTATATATCTATATCTATTTGTATATATATATATAGAGAGAGAGAGAGAGAGAACATAGAATGTCACAATGTTCTGACACAGAAAGCTAATTTGCATATGTACCAACACAGAGAGGAACATGGAAGGCAAATGACGGGACTGGTCAACAGTGGGCACTTACAGAGTTGGTGATGCAGAGTAACGAAATAGAGGCAGACACTCACCAGGAAGGGCTGACCCTTGAAAGTACAAATGACCAAGGAAAAAGAGAGAGTGAGACTTGGGTTGGAAAAATCAAAGAATCAGGAAATTGACGCTTTAGATGAATTTATAGAACAAATAATGCTGGTGAGCTAACAGAAACCAGAAGTCACACGCTGGAGTTTCAGATTCCAGAGCCACACGATATTACTATCCATACCCTGGAGAAAAGAACATTGTAACTTTTGCCTTCTGGTCGCGGCGTCTTCAGTTAAATCCCCTCTGAACTTTTTTAGCTGCCTATTTTTCTACAGTGCCATTAAACGCTCTCATGAAAATGGCTTCTGCCGCATTTGCTCCAAGGTTAGAGTGCGTAAAAGAACAAGGGCTGAGGCCCTGTCGCTCTTTACTTATCCGTGTTTCTGGGAAATAAACCGTGGTTGTGCCACGCGTTTAATTGAATTTCTATGCAATTTGAAGTTTTAGAAATTTAATTACTCCTTGGGAAAGAAATTACCAGAAAGAGAGGCAGATAAACAGTAGAACCCAGGAAGCAGAGAATGGGTGGTAACAATACTCTAATTACCAACAACACTGAAAAGCATTGGAAAAACATATGTAAGTATTGAGGGGAGGGAGGGAGAGAGAGAGAGAGAGAGCAGTTTTAACTTATTGTCACCGTTTGATCATAATGTCAGCAGGTATCCTTATATCAAACAAAATCGAAATAAAATTACTCTTAAGAAAGCTCCTTCAATTCTAGGGTAGCATATGTTTCCTCTATACCAAAGATCCTGGAGGGGGGAAAAATAAGTTGCTGAATGCATAATGGCAGACAGGAAACCTTCCAAAGATGAGAACAGAGAAGTCTTCCCAACAGAAGGGAGGAAACGCAGAAGCCAGATTGCCCTAAGAGACAAGAGTGAATAGCAAATTACTGCGTGACGTCTCTCACTTTCTGTTAAGGGCAGAGAACGGGATGAATTATTAATCCGTGGCTGGGTGAAGCACGAGGAGCCATGGAACCCGAACCAGCCAAGAACGTTCTCCAAGTGATGCCCCGGCTGTGGAGAAGCAGCCCTATTCCTGGGCCTCTCTTGTTCCACATCTGCTGTGGCTAAAGATCAGGAGTCTGGTGAAAAGAGGCGGCCGCGGGATCCATCTCCAGAAAGAAGACCCAGGCTAGTAGGTCTACTGCAGTGGCTGCAACCCTACCGTGTGCGCGCGCGGCAGCAGCACCTGGCAGAGACTACCTGTCTGAGCTTTATCAAAATGGTGCCTGAAGGTAGACAGAAAGTCTGTCAGCAGTTTCCTGGCAACCTTACTCTGGGCTTTGTAAATATCTGGCTCCAGCCTTCGAAACAGGCTGAGCGTGAGAAGCTGCCGGCAATCTGAGTCTCTTCAGAGGGTACTATAAGCTTAAGGGGCTATACTCAGTGGCTCCTTGAGGGACCACCCAGTGTTTACAAAAGCCTGCCATTTATTTTGGATATATGCAGTAACCACTTATGGTTCCAATAAAAATTGCATTAAAAGTTATCTACTGGAGGCTGCAGAGGTGTCTTAGAAGTTAACAATGTGTTTTTCTCTTGCAGGAGAACCGAGCTCGACTGTCAGCACCCACATAAGGGTGACTCACTACTACCTCTAAGCTCGGGGGGAGGGGTGACTTCTTAGCTTCTCTACACCTACACTCATATGCTCAGATCAAACTCCACACAGAAGTCTATGATACACACAATTCTAAAAAATAAAAGAAACCTTCAAAAGTTATTTATTGACTAATTCCCACCAAACCATTTGGTTTTGTTTAAAGACATTATATACTGCTAATATCTAATAAGCAGTATAATAATCCAACAGCAATAAGTTAATGTTGGTAAATCTACTAGAATATTGTCATATAAAAAGCACTCTATTCGTGGCTGGTGATAAAAACCACTTTTAAAAACTCCACTAGAATTAACTGAATATTTTAATAGAGCTAGAAAAGGATTGTGAATTTTCCCAAAGGACACCAAGTAAATAACTACATA
Source organism: Tokudaia tokunoshimensis (assembly GCA_036184795.1). Classification (NCBI taxonomy): domain Eukaryota; kingdom Metazoa; phylum Chordata; class Mammalia; order Rodentia; family Muridae; genus Tokudaia; species Tokudaia tokunoshimensis. Next base: position 23,438,313 of record BTHU01000021.1, read on the forward strand.
AATGTCTGGGGTGGAGATCATCATGCACTGTATACGTGTGTTGAAATTTCATACGATATCTCATAAAAGGCACAGGCAGTTACTAGGGTCAATTAAAAATAAATATATAATCAGGGTATGATGGCTCACACCTGCAATCCGAGCACTCAAGGGCTGATGGAAGAGATAGATAGCTCATAAGCTCTAGGTCATCCTGGGCAGAGACCCATTTAAGACAAATATAATTAGATGATGATGAGGAGGAGGAAGATAGATAGATAGATGATAGAGAGATGATAGACAGACAGATAGATAGATAGATAGATAGATAGATAGATAGATAGATAGATAGATGATAGATAGAGAGATAGAGATGATAGAGAGAGATAGAGATAGAAAGAGATGATAGAGAGATAGAGATAGAGAGATGATAGGTAGATAGATAGATAGATAGATAGATAGATAGATAGATAGATAGATAGATAGATAGATAGATAGAAGATATGTGTGTGTTAACTATTGTGATAAATGCTTACATATTTTATTTAACAATACACAAGGAAAGGATTTTGTTGCTTTCTCTATATTGAAAAGCAATGTCACGCCGGGCGGTGGTGGCGCACGCCTTTAATCCCAGCACTTGGGAGGCAGAGGCAGGAGGATTTCTGAGTTTGAGGCCAGCCTGGTCTACAGAGTGAGTTCCAGGACAGCCAGGGCTACACAGAGAAACCCTGTCTCGAAAAACAAACAACAACAACAACAAAAAAAAAAGAAACAAAAAAAAAAAAAAAGAAAAGCAATGTCACAATCAACAAACCCCTCAGTTGGTTCTAATGTAGTTCCATGGATAGTCTGGGTCCTTTACTGCGTTTTGGTTTTGTTAACGTCAGCAATTTTACGAATAGTACATATATTCACATATGCATTTATACATATATATATGTATGTATATATGCATGTATGTATCTGCATGTGAGGCTGTGATGCTTCACCCAATTAGTTGTAAGTTTCTTGCTTACTTATTAGAGGCTGGAAATATAGTTGAGAAAGTCTTATTCATAGACATTAGGAAAGACATTTTTATAACTCGTAGCCTATGACCACCTGACCCTAGCCATCCTCAAATTCTCTCTCACACTCACACAAGCCATTTTATAATGACACATCTGTCTTCCATCTCTGCATAATGTTCCTTTACCCTCGTTATTAAACAGCAGGAGCCAGCAGCCGTCCCCAAATGTACAGACCTGGCGAATGCAGAGAAACGGATGCACTTGATTAAAGCATTTTCAAAAATGAAAAACAGAAAAAAGTACTCCAACAGTATTACTCCACCTTCCACCTTTGCTTGGCCAAGTTAGAGCTTAAATATCTGCTAGGAACCATGATTTATATGATTAATCCAATACAGAACACTAACTTGTGGATAGTAAAGCCCGGCTGTATAACTTTAGATATTTATATAAATGGATATCAAAATCCAGAATAAAATATCCTAAGGTTCAAACTTATTCGCAAAACTATTCATCGCTCTGAGGATGCTACATCACAGGCATGGTTTAATGCTTATGAAATAGATGCTGTGTGTTAAAATGGGAAATACTTTCAGAATTCGTGTTTGTTGGCTTAGTCGCCTTCAGATACGTGTCCAAGGGGAAGCACTGAACTTTACATGTGGGTAGAAATGCGTGTATGTTTAAGTCTATGATGCCAGAAGTAGGAGTGGAAAACATTTAGAGTTCTTCAGGAGTCTTAGAATGAATGAGAATCCATGAGCACCCACACAAGCCAGGAGTGGACTATCAGCAAATGTGTCCGGTGAGCATCAGAATAAACCTCTCCAAAACCCAACAGAAAAATGACCTTGCACCTGCAATAGTTTGTAGCAATGGTTCAAATACCTTTCTCCCCAAAAATGGATTAAAGCTCGGCTGACTACATATCTAACTTAAAAACTCTTTTGCACAATATTCCTTAACCCTCTTTAATATTGGGGTTTTTATACTTTATAGGAGGGAATGATTACACATGCTCCACAGACACCTTACCATGACACATACACATTTACTGAATGCTATTTTGTATAATGCCGTCCAGTCCTTAGAACCTCCCTTCTAATAAATAGCTCTTCTTCGGGTGACAGCCATGACTTGCTAGCTGATGTACGCCTGGAGAAGCACAGAATCCCAGCTGGATGATCTGAGAAGGTGGAATGCAAACTATTCCCTAGTGTTATTCTGTTTGATGTGTGTTAACCTGTGCTTCCCTTTTGGGAAGATCTTATAATTTCTATAAATGTTACATTTTCCAAGGTATCAATCTGTAGGAACAGGAGGAGTAGACGGGCTATTTTCAATTGATTTTTCCTTGGGAGCCGAGATATGCACTGATTTGAGGATACCTTTGTCTATTTGGATGACATATCTATTCAATATAAGCAGGAAATAGCACAAATGGATTCTTAGGTACAGTAAGAGAGCCAGAATATAAGGGATATTTAATTATGTTATGTTTTAAATTTTAGATTATGATTTCATATCTCAAGATTCCATTGAAAATTGTAATGATTGAAACAGACAACTTCAGATCGATATTTTACAGTAGGTATGGAGAGAAGAGGATGATGTTGTAATCCCTGTGCTTATAAAACCTATATAGCATTTTGATACAGAACATTGGAGATGAGAAAAAAAAATTTTCCCCAATAGAAAGCTTCATTTGTTCAAAGGTTGAGAAAACTATTAGTTATCTCTAATAAACATTGCAGACTTGCTCAGCCTACACTGGAGGCATTAAGACAATATATTTACAAACTATTTTAGTTTTTGGACAGTATTTTAAAGCCCCAAAGTGAAACTGTATTAGGAAAACCTGTATTAGGAAAGAGATGCATGGAGAACTGCACCCTGTTCCCTGTGCTCCACTTCCCGGAGGCACACCGGCACTAACCAGGTAAGACCCTGCCCCAAGCCTTTGCCTGCCAAGTCCCCTTAAAGCCCGCCCCACCCCCTGAGCTCCATCTTCTGGCCCACAACTCTGCCTGCTTTCCCAGAATCTGGGTCTCCAGGCCACACTGGTACTAGGGACTCCAGAGGCATCCAAAACCCCAGAGGCCACACAGGCCAGAAAAACCCCAGGGAGATACCCTACTGGATCTGAAGACTTCTATCACCAGAACACAAGGCCACTCAGGCCAGAAGACAGAAGAAAACAGTAACCGGGGATGAGGGTGGAAAGCATCCAAAACTCACCCATCCAACAAAGATAAATAAGCATCGAGACTTGTAATAACTGCAAAACCCAGAGGGCTGAAGGCCCGCGTAAGAAAGACGTCAACAAGAGCTAGGGCAATATGGAGCCACCAGAGCCCAGCTATCCTACGATAGCAAGCCCTGGATATCCGAACGCAGCTGAAGCATAGGAAAATGACCTTAAATCCAATCTTATGAAGATGACCGAGGCCTTTAAAGAGGAAATTAATAAGTCCCTTAAAGGAATACAGGCAAATAGAATCAAACAGATGAAGGAAGAGATGCGTGGGACTTGACAGGCTGCTATTTGCATTCACAGTGGAGAAACACAGCTGGCCTAGCACACAGCACCTGCACACACCCATTGATTCCAACTGGACTTCGAAATAGCAATGACCAGAAATTGTTTTAAAATTGGTAAGCTTGTCACTTCTCTACAATATGGTATGATTAGAGAATATCAATGGTATTAAATGGGTTTTTCTGATGTTGTTAATAGTACATGAAAATTTAAAACCATCTGGAAATTTACAAGTTGACAATATTTACAGTTATTTGGGGATATCAGAGAGGGCTGCACCATCAGTTGAGTACTAACACAGAGAAATCTATGCCAATATTTTGTGCTAATAATTATATATGCTGGTTCATAAATTATCTATATGTATTATAAATGTTCATCTGCAATGATCATAATTTTAAATAATTGTTGTTGCAAAAGAAAGCGAGGTCTGGGGAGATGGAGAAGTTGGCAAAGTACTTGCTGAGCAAACATGATCCCCAGGATGTATGTGTGTGTGTGTGTGTGTGTGTGTGTGTGTATATATATATATATATATATATGTATATATATATATATATATAAATTTTTTAAAAACCCATTAACCCTCTATTTCAAGTGCATCATGTAGTCAGGGCTGGACCTGATCCTCCCTGGTTCCTCTTGTGTGCTGAAATAATAGACTACAGCAATAGACTGGGTTTCATTTTCAAACTTTGATGGTGCTGAATAATAAAAATAGATTATTTAAATAGTATAACGAAACCTTCCATGGAACTACAAATACTTTACATCTTAAAGAAAAGTCGGAGCAGACCTGGTTTTGCACACCTTTTCCCAGGCCCGTTAGAAAGGCTAAGGTAGCAATGTATCCCAATGGTGCCTTCTACTTCCAAGAAGGACTACTGTTATATTTCATCTGAGGGCCTATTTAATGTCTGCAGTGTTGATTGTATAACAAACAAACAAAAGACAAAAAGAGAATGAGCAATGTACACACACACACACACACACTTAAAATGATCCCCTTCAAAAGAAGACTCAAAAGCTAAAACAATATAAAAAATGTAAATTTAAAAAGGTAAGGAGGTCCAGTGACCACCCCAACTTGGGATCCATCTCAAGGGGAAGCTCCAAGGCCTGACACTATTACTGATGCTATGGTGTGCTTACAGACAGAAGCCTAGCATGGCTGCCCTCTGAGAGGCCCAACAAGACAGATGCAGATACTTAAGCCCAACCATTGGATTGAAGCTGGGGACCCCTGTGGTTGAATTAGGGAAAGGCTGCAAGAATTTGAGGAGCAGGGCAACCCTATAGGAAGACCAGCAGTCTCAACTAACCTAGACCCCTGAGATCTCTCAGACATTGGGCCACCAACCAGGCAGCATACACCAGCTGATCCGAGACCCCAGACACACATATACAGCAGAGGTCTGCCGGGTCTGGCCTCAGTGAGAGAAGATGCACCTAACCCTTGAGAAACTTGAAGGCCCAGGGAAGCCTGGCAGGGTCAGGTCGAATGGGGGGTGGGAAAGGGTGGGGGGTTGAGTATATTCTCTTGGAGACGGGGGTGGGGGGTGGGGAGGAAATAAAAAGAAAAGACGAGGAAAGGAAAGAAAAGAAAAGAAAAAAAATAAGAAAAAAAAAGAAAGGTAAGAGTCCATGCATGTTCTCAAGAAGGTTAATGCAGTATTACCTCAGTGGGGAGACTGCTACTTCACCATCTCAAAGACAGTACCATAACTACAAAGGAACCCCAGTACTGTCTGTTACATAGTCAGCTCAGTCATTTCATCAAAGTCTAACCACCTGACTCCCTGATGCAACGTACACAGAAAAATCCCAAATGTCTAAACTGCACAGCCAATCGGGAACGTCACACCCGATTTCATCATCGGGCTTACAAAAACACTCCAAGATTTGGACCAAGCAAAAGTTGCCTAACAGCAGAATATCCATTAGGATCCCATCTCCTCCAGCAAAGGCGAACTTGCTTTGGCCCCTCAGCGCTGCTGGCAGCAGAACAAACCTGACGTCATTCTCCTCAGCCCAATCGGCAGCCCAGCTGTCCTATTATCCCCAGGAAGAGAGGTCGTGTGTGCAGTAATGCCCGCATTGTGCACCGGACAACCAAGTCCAAATTACCGCCCTCGGAGCAGAGCTCAGCCTCTTAGAATACAGAACGGAGGAGACATGCTGATTGGTTGGAGGAGACCAGTCATGGTAAGGGACATTTTCGACTGATAATGTCTCCAAATTACTGGTGTCAACAGTGGCGTCTGAAAGTCGGGACCAAAGCAGCTATTTTCTATGCGAACATTCACCGAGAATAGGAATGCAGCTGCTTTAGTCTTGATTTCTTTCTCCATTTTTATAAGATACGTAAGGTCACGACCAGAAGCACAGATACAAAAATTTATAAAAACAAATTAACCAGAAAGCATCTCATCCATTTTTAGACGCATCTAGTCCTTTTTAGTATTGTTTTTAAAGGCATATGCAACCTGGGTCTTAATAAGCAACTGCATAGTTGTGTCTTTTCAGCTACAAAATAAACCAAAATGATAAAAAAGGTGGGGGGGGGGAGGCTGGTAATTCAGTCTTTTGCTTATGGAACCAGGTTCATACAATTTTCCCTAGGCTTGATTTATCAAAAGAAAAAAAACATGTTTTCCATACCAGAAGAACAGTAACCCTTATGAAAGTTCAGAATGTGTGTATGTCCATAGCTACAAACAGAAAAGGAAGGTGGCTTCACAGGAGAAAAAGAAACTGCCCACAGTCCTTTTGTTCTAAGGGTGGGTTATCCACTTTTGAGATAATAGAACATGGTCAGAGTTAGTGAAATTGAACTGTATTTGCCTCTCCCAAGATTCCTTTTCCTCATAAACCATCATGTTTTGTTTTGTTTTGTTTTTGTTTTTTGAGCTATGGTTTCTCTGTGTAGCCCTGGCTAAACTATCCTTCTTAATAGTTTCTTGGACTCCCATTCAGGAAAAAAAAACCCCACACTATGTGTATCATCACACATTTACATGAAAAGGGTCATCTATGTGTGTCTGTTTGCTCCCTGTGACCAACAGTGGGATTGCTGGGTTAAAGGGATTGTTTGCAGGTTATTTTGACATCATAAATTCTTTTACAAAGGAACCCCTACATTTTCAGAAAGATTTCATAAAAGTCATGTAGGCTTAGATTTTTTATTTTTATTTATTTATTTTTTTTTTTTTAGAAAACCTACTTTAATAAGGGTTTTTAAACTCCTTGACCCCCTCTTGTGGCCCGCCATCCAAAGATAGGGAAAAAGAGACAGCAAATAGGACAAGGGGAGGTGGACCTGTTTAGAAGCAGGTTGGGGGGGGCGATTTTAATTTTTGTTTGTCAAGATACCAGTAGTCTAATTTAAAAGAGTCACTAAACATGAATCAGCAATGGTTGCATGATCCAGCAGGAGCCGCCAGGCCTCCATTGAATCAGCACAAGTCAGCAGGAGTGACCAGGATCAGCAGGAATGTCAAGAGTCCCCTGCCTTGCCTCTCTTGATGACATAAATATCGGTGAAGACCAATGAAGAATCAAAAGACTAGCTATGTAAGCGCCTCGTCACTGTCCATTGAGTCAGAGGCAGGTGGCAGATTTCTGAGTTCAAGGCCAGCCTGGTCTACAGAGTGAGTTCCAGGACAGCCAGGGCTACATAGGGAAACCCTGTGTCAAAAACCAAACCAAACAAACAACAACCTCTCTCCAAAGATCACATGTCCTCCCACGGGTCTTGCCTCAGCAAGACACAACAAGACACAAGAGTCTGCATCACATGACATAACCAGAAACTTCCTCTTCAAAATCATGTATCACAAGGCTTGTTGAACCACTGGAATAATTTAATATTCTGATAGTGGTGTTAAGATAGATGAAAGAGGAGAGAGATTTGGCAAGGAAATACTTGACTTCAGCCTCTATACCTATTTAATTCAAAAGATAACCATTGTATCTCAAGTATGCTCAAATCAGGGATGATTTTATTATTATATTATTATGATATTATTTTATTATTATTTTAATTTTTTCTCTACTTGAGGAAAAGCATAAGTAGTCTAAAGTTCAGGGCTTATTTTGACTCCCACTTAACTCTAGGAAAGAAACTTCTGCTTTCTTATAGTTGATCAGAAGATGATCACATGATGTGTCTCTTGTCTCCCATGGTACCTTTGGTTCCTATGATAATGAAGTTGCTTTTTGCTTTAAGAATTTTTAAGAACTACAGTCCTGGAAGTGAATTATAGGATCCACAAGCCGCTCCCTGTCGTGCGTTCCCATGTTACCCGCTACAAACATGCAAAGATCTTCTAGACCTGTTGCTCCATCTACCTTCCCGTGACAGCGACAGCCATAACCAGCTTCTCTGGCCAGTTGCTCCTGTCTTCCCAGACGCTGACCATTCCTCTCTGGGATGACCTTGAAAGTCAGTTAAATAAGCTTCACCACTCCGGGAAAAAGATTTGAGGTTACAGTAATACGATGCTAGAAAAACTCATGTTTGCCTCTTGGTAATGCTTTTTCAATTTGCAACTTGGATACTTTATAGACACATCCATCCCTTTAGTCCATTGAAATATCGGTTTGCAATTTGCAGCTGTGGCAGAGAAAACTGACTCCCAAAGCAACAAACAAGGCTGCAAAAAAAAAAAAAAAATGTCCAGCTGTTTCTTGAGAAAAAAAAATTATACATAGATGATAAGTTTTTAAACTAAAAATTTTTATGGGCCTGTATTGATATATGAATTTAAGGTTTTGGAGATTTGGGGTGGGGGAGAAGGGGTGCTGCTGTTATTTTAGTTTTTCTCTGCATCCATTAATGAAAAGATCATGTGATTATCTCAGTACATGGAGAAAACAACAGGGACAAAGGCCAAACATGCCTTCTTCACAAAAACATAGAAAGAATTGGGATGGGAGCACATATCTTAACATAATAAAGTCTGTATGACAAGCCTATAGCCAATACCATTCTAAATGGAAGGGGGGGGGAAATCAAGGTGTTTTGATCCCAGTAAAATTCAAAGAAAAGCAAATGTCCACTTTCTCTGCTCCAATTCTATGAAGTCTTTACTACAGTAATAAGGGAGGGAAATACAAAGAACACCACTATGAAAACAAGAAATCAAAAAACTCCTAATTCTACATATGATTTTATACATAAGAGACCACAAAGTCTCTATCACATGAATCTGAGAATTGTGATAAGCACTTTCAGCAAAGTGGTAGAAAATAAAATTACACACACACACACACACACACACACACACACAAACCAATAGCCTTCACATACACCAGTGATAAATATACTGAACCAGAAAACAGGAAACAATCCCACTCATAATAGCCACAGATGAAAAAGTCTATGGAAGCAAGACCTCCACAATGAAAACTTTAAATGCCAAAGAAAGAAATTAAAGGATATACTAAGAGACAGGAAGACCTTCCGGGCTCACAGAACAGTTACAGCCATCCTATCAAAAGCAATCTGCAGACTCAATACAATCCTAATCAAAATCCTAGGGCCATTCTTCATGGAGATAGAAAACATAATCTTAAAATTTATATGGAATCTACAAAGACCATGGATAGCCAAAGCGATCCTGAACAAAAAGAATGAAGAATTTTGTTGCAGAGCCACAATAATAACAGGCACTGACATACATAAAACACATTTTAAAAGTGTCAGCCACCAGGAAAATTAATATTAAGATTTAAGATTCCATCTCACACCAGTTTTAAATTACTAGTAACAGAGGAAGAAAATGTCACCACAAAATGAAAAAAGTCTAATGTTTGGTAAATAAATATTTCTAATATTCATTTGCAGTTCTTGGTCACTGCTGTAATATGAATTTATTCTGCCATGAAATTTGATAACGTTGCTTCAGAAAAAATTTTTCTGGGGTAAAATGCCTTTCTTGCCCTAGTATACTATACTTGTAAGAGGTTTCCAAATGCAATGTTTTGGTTATGGGATTAGACCATCTATAAACCTGCCTATAAAGTGTGCCTCACAACACACACTAAACAGGTAATCAATTCCCAGGAACTTGCCCAGAAATGTTGAGATGAATTAAAAGCAATGTGTGCAGCAACGTGGCTCAAATAAACTAAAATTTTAATATCCTGCTATGAATTACATATATAGCTTTCCATGATCAGAAAAGTTTTAATGAACTGCTCCATGGGTAGATAACCTACAGGTACATAGAAAACAAGTGTTAATTTGCTAAACTAACAAAGAATATTAAGTGTGTGTGTACATGTGTATGTGTGTGTATGTGTGTGTGTATGTGTGTGCATGTGTGTGTCTGTGTGTGTGTGTGTGTGTGTGTGTGTGTGTGCGTGACAGCAGCAGAGAGATGAAAAGCTAGGCACACTTGTATTCTCTTAAAGAATCTAGATGGACCTTCATATACACCACACTGTTGATGCATGCCATAGCTACACATACAATCCCCTCAGTCCTCTGGCAGAGAATAAATAAAATTGTCCCAAGAACCCCCAGCTGGTAACTATATAGGACTTACAACTTATGGGGCAGGCAAACAACTTCATTCTGTAGAACAATCAGAACCAGTGGAATTTAAAAGAGATGTTTCCATAAGCTCAGGTAAATCTCGGCCACTTCACCATGTTTACTGACAATAATCGATAGCTAAAAATTTCTGAAAGAAGTATGTGCTTTAATTTGTGCACAACATATCTTTCTCTGATGGCATGTAAATTTTTTTTCTTGATAAACTAAAAATAATTGCAACTTGTGAGCATTTGATTTGCAGTTTTTAACTGCTTTGTAATTCGAATCTCCTCGTTGTAATTCAAACGTGTTTGCAGGGAGGAAACATTGAGTGGCACCATAGTGTGAAGTCCGAGCTCCAGAGGGTGACTTTGGGCAAGGTTCTCTGTACCTCGGTTTCCTCAACGGAGAAATTGGAACTGATCTATGCTCTCTACATGACAGAATGGCTGAGGTTTGCAGAAGGTATTAAGATCTCAGAACAGTGACAGGCACTACCTACTCTATAAATGATTGTCAACCAAGTAAATTTAATCCAGCAACGAAAGCACAAGATGTTCTGTTTGCCTTTGGAGTCCAAACACAGAAGCAGCTCTCCAAGGGGCCTGGTGGATGGAACCACAGGAAACTGATGCTCTTGGTAAATTGAGATAAATGAGAAAAGCTTGGCTATTTTTGTTCTTGCTGTATCCAAGCCTTCAGCATATGAAGACTTCCAAATTCATGGGTACATTTCCCTGTAAGTTTGTGATTTTCTTTTCACTGTCTTCTCTCCTGTCTCTTGCTTCTTTCTTCTTTCCTCCTCTTCCTCATCCTTTCTCTCCCCTTCTCCTTCCCTCCTTCCTCTCTTTGCTGGTTCATACAAATCTTCAAGTTTTATTCACTGCTGGACTTAGACACACCAAAATGTGATGACATCTCCAACTCTTCCTTATAGTTTATTGACTTGGGGGCGCTTTCTGAGTTATGGGTTTGTTTGGTCTGTGTGTGTGTGTGTGTGTGTGTGTGTGTGTGTGTGTGTGTGTGTGTTCTAATTGTGTTTCTCTCTGATCTAGTATTTTGTCAAACACCAGAAGCATGTGAAGAATTACTGCCATTTCTTCATTGACCTCAGAGCTAAAGCAAGAACTAGCGAGATGAGTGAATCAGGAAATGACAAGGACCTGAAAGTATCTCAGGTGGATACTTGGCACTGGGAAGAAGCTCTAAAACTTCTCAGGTAGCTGTTTCATCAATAGTAGCTTCCCTAAACTCCACCATTAGAGATGATTTCATTTGGATAAGTAAGTATTTTATACTTTAAATAAATTCATCCCTCATTTTTCCCTCAGGTGATACACAGATGTGAATGTCTTATACACAAATAGCCCATTCTGAAGGCTTTCTTGATCCCCTAACAGAATTTACCATCTACATTTCTACATCCTCACTGCACTCAGACAAAAAGATACATCTCATAAGATAGTAGTTCATATTTCTGCTCTTTTATGAATATACTTGGGAGTCTAAACAAAATATTTAATCATCTAATGAGAATGGTGACTATTTCACATGCACACCATTCAATAATCCTAGCACCCAGCAGGCTAAGGAGTACTACAAGTTTGAAGCCAGACTAAGGTATGCAGGGAAACCCTGTTCCAAATAATGAACAGTAACAACAAGCCTACTTACAATGCTTGATTAAAAAGGGATTCTGGTCCCTTCCTTTCAGAATAGCTTTAAGAATATAACTCAAGCATTAGTACAAAAAAAAATATTAAGATGTAAAAGTCTGCTGCCTGGTACTTAATGGAACATTTGAAATTGTCTCTTGACTCAGTGTGATATCAGAAAAGTCTACTTCTGCCGTTCCTGTAGAATTAATTTATTTCCATTTCTCTCAGATAACCTTAAAAGTTTTATCATTGAATTTGTTTTTGTATTAGTATGTGGAAATCTAATTTTAGAAAATGAATCTTCAGGAAAAAATATGAACTTTTTTCAACTGAAAGTAACAGATGAGAACTGATCACCGCTGTGGTATAAAGAGAAAGACACAGCAACCAACTCAGTTCTTAGTTCCCAGAATCCCCTATTGTAAAGACATCACAGTAGCAATTTTTTTTTTACCTCTGGGGCTTTTTTTTTTAACCTAAGTATCTCATGAAGATAAATTATTCAGTCATTAATATTACTTGTTAAATTAAGGAATTTTTTTGAGGGGTTGAAGACATGGCTTAGCAGTTAAGAATACTTGAGGCACTTCCAGTAGACCTAAGTTGGGTTCCCAACACGCACAAGGCAGCTCACATTCAACCAAAGTTCCAGTATCAGGGCATTCACATCCACCTCCTTGTTCCTTCTTCTTCTTCTTCTTCTTCTTCTTCTTCTTCTTCTTCTTCTTCTTCTTCTTCTTCTTCTTCTTCTTCTTCCTCTCTCTCTCTCTCTCTCTCTCTCTCTCTCTCTCTCTCTGTCTCTCTCTCTCTCTATTTCTCTTTCTCCTCTTCCTCCTCCTCCTCCTCCCTTTCCTCCTTCTCCTTCATCTTTCTTATTCATAGCTACAAGAGGCTGGTGATGCTAGCACAAGAATTAAAATAAACAAACAAACAAAATACTGGGTGTGGTGGTGCCTGCCCACCATTCTATTGCTCTAGAGGCTGAGGCAAGAGGATGCAATGATCAAAGGCTACATAGCAAGACCCCATCTCAAAAACAAAAGAATAGAATAGAATAGAATAGAATAGAATAAAATAAAATAAAATAAAATAAAAAGCTTCTCAAAGCCAAGTCGTTTAGTATAACAGCATGTCAAACTTATAAAGGTCTACTACATCTAACTGCTGTGCAAGAAGAGCACTGAGGAAGACACATTGTTAACAAAGCTTTTTCTGCAGGGTTTAAGGACATTTTTGAGAGATGAATCTGCCATGATATGAGAATCATAGGGTTTTTTTGCTGGTGTTTTTGTTTTCTTGTTTTAAAGGTGATTATTTAGCAGTTAAAATACAGTGTATAATATGGACACATAATTCTTTAGAATTCCACATATTACTTCAAAGTGGCCAGGGAAATGTAGAAGATCCCTAAAACCCGTATCCCCACAAGATGATTATATCACCCCCAAAAGATGGTTTTCAGCTCAAAGAAACTAAAATCCATCCTTAGAAGTGGTGGTGATGGTGGTTCAGAGCTCACACACAAAATGGTAGACTCTAAGTTTGGCTTTGTCCAAAGGACAAGGCAGTGTGCATTCTGTGCTTAACTTCTAGGTGTGAGTTTAATATCATTCTATACTAGCTCTTGCCACTGTAGAAGATGATCAGCAGATGCTTGGTTTTTAGACTAAATCTATGAGGAGGGAGCAAAATAAGGAGGGCACAACTAAACTATTCTCCTTAAAAAATATTGATTCTGTGGAACCGCCGTACTGATTTACAGAGTAGTTGTACCAGCTTGCAATCTCACCGGCAATGGAGGAGTGTTCCTCTTTCTCCACATCCTTGACAACATCTGCTGTCAACTGAGTTTTTGATCTTAGCCATTCTGACTGGTGTGAGGTGCAATCTCAGGGTCATTTTGATTTGCATTTCCATGATGACTAAGGATGTTGAACATTTCTTTAGATGCTTCTCAGCCATTTGGTATTCCACAGTTGAGAATTCTTTGTTTAGCTCTATTCCCTATTTTTTTAATAGGGTTATTTGGTTCTCTGGAGTCTAACTTCTTGAGTTCTTTGTACATATTGGATATTAGCCCTCTATCTGATGTGGGGTTGGTAAAGATATTTTCCCAATCTTTTGGTTGCTGTTTTGTCCTATTGACAGTGTCCTTTGCTTTACAGAAGCTTTACAATTTTATGAGGTCCCATTTGTCAGTTCTTGATCTTAGAGCATAAGCTATTGGTGTTCTGTTCAGGAAATTTTCCCCTGTGCCCATATGCTCGAGGCTCTTCCCAAGGACGCAGTTATACTATGCATGGGCATATACCCAGAGGATTCTCCAACATATAACAAGGACACATGCTGCACTATGTTCATAGCAGTCATATTTGTAATAGCCAGAAGCTGGAAAGAACCCAGATGTCCCTCAACAGAAGAATGGATACAGAAAATGTGGTATATTTATACAATGGAGTACTACTCAGCTATTAAAAACATTGAATTCATGAAATTCTTAGGCAAATGGATGGAACTAGAAAATATCATCCTGAGTGAGGTAACCTAATCACAAAAGAATACACATGGTATGCACTCACTGATAAGTGGATATTAGTCCAGAAGCTCGGAATACCCAAGATACAATTCATAGACCACATGAAGCTCAAGAAGAAGGAAGATCAAAGTATGGATACTCTGGTTCTTCTTAGAAGGGGGAACAAAATACCCATGGGAGAAGATACAGAGACAAAGTGTGGAACAGAGACTGAAGGAAAGGCCATCCAGAAACTGCTCCACCTGGGGATCCATCCCATATATAGTTACCAAATTTAGACACTATTATGGATGTCAACAAATACTTGCTGACAGGAGCCTGATATAACTCTCTCCTGAGAGACTCTGCCAGCGCCTGACAAATACAGAGGTGGATGCTCTCAGCCAACCATTGGACTGAGCACAGGGTCCCCAATGGAAGAGCAAAAGAAAGGACCCAAGGAGCTGAAGGGGTTTGCAGCTCCCATAGGAGGAATGATGATATTAACCAACCAGACCACGCAGAGCTCCCAGGGACTAAACCACCAACCAAAGTGTACACATGGAAGGACCCATGACTCCAGTCGCATATGTAGCAGAGGATGGCCTTGTTGAACATCAAAGGGAGGAGAGGCCCTTGGTCCTATGAAGGCTCGGTGCCCCAGTGTATGGGAATGCCAGGACATTGGGTTGGATTGGTGAGCAGGGGGAGGGAGGAGGGGATAGAGGGTTTTCAGACAGGAAACAAGAAAAGGGGATAACATTTGAAATGCAAATAAAATATCTAATTTAAAAAAGAAGAAACAATGAAAAAATATTGATTCAACAAAACTAGAGGGCCAGGGAGATGGCTCACCAGGTAAAGGTTCTTGGCACCAAGCCTAAGGGCTTGAGTTAAGTTCCAAGGACACATATGGTAGAAGAAGAGAATTCATTTCTAACAAGATGTCCTTTGACTTCTATATGTATCCTGTGATATACACATGCTCTTCTCCACAAGCAATAAATAAATGTTTTAAATAAAACATTTTTAAGGAGGACTAGATACTGTGGCATACACCCCAGGCCCCAACCCAATCAGAAGAGACACTGACTTCTAGTTCCCCTATTAACACTTTGGGTAAATTTAAGGTTATTCAGATTCATTCCGTTCTATTGTCGAATAACAGGATGAAGTTTTCATAGGAATATGCAAAAATCTTAAGTGCCACATAAGTAGAACTACAGTTCAATATGAAATTTCAGACGTGAACAGACAAAAGACTAGGAAGAGGTCACATAACTCGGTGGCAGGGTAGTTTCCCCAGGGACATCACAGACAGAGAGAGCCTCATTAGCAAATCTGAGAAGTCCCATTGAAGTGGAAGACTTTGGGGCATGCCTACACATTGCCACCGTGTGAACTCTTTCCAGAACTTATGAAGTAACAGTCTCGTTCCATTCTGAAGCAGCTTTAGAAAGAGGGAGTGTGTTTCCTGAATAGCCCCTGTCTCCCTGAGGTCCTGCCTGGGTTCACTAAGCACCTTTCTGCTGGGCATAAGCCAGGGCGGCCAGGCAAACATCTGCCTCCAGCATCGCATACACGAGAGCAATGTGGTCACTCAGGACTTCATGCAAACCGGGGCAACTGGAAACCTGAGTGCCTCTGTTCAAGATCACAGGGTTCTGATGAAGCCGCCTTCATTCCTCATATGTCAATCTCGGCTTGCCAGAAAGACAAACTTGTCCTCATTTTAATTCTTCAGAAGAGAATCTTCAATAGCCAAAAATGGTAAAGAGATGGATATATTAGTCAAGACACATCTGTTGACAGATGTTTCGGCATCTGACCTCCTGCAGGCTCCTTAGGACATGTCGGCTATGACATGTGACGGTGGGCAGGAACCTTCCTCAGGGAGAGCAAAGTGTTCCAATAATTAGCCAAAATAAAGAGTCCTCAGCAAGCAGACTGATAAGAAATAGGATGAGCCTACGGTAGGATTCCCAGCTGTGAAAACTAGTTTTGTGATTAATGGTTTCTAGCTCTAAGCTAAATTTCCCATGGTTCACATTCCTGTTCTTCCAATCTTCAGTATCAAGCTTGAATCTATTCTTTTAAGGGTAAATTATCCTAATGCCTAATTCAAAATCCTAATTGAATCTTCCACTATGGCTGCTAACAATACTCAGGCTCCTTTCTCCTAGGGCAATGCACTTCTCAACGTAAACGACCTAGGCATCGTCTCCCGTTTACTGGTAGGCGACCACGATGCAATGCAGTAATCATCTCCCACATTACTGTATCTTTGATGAACCATCAATTGGACTGCAAGGTAATGGGATTAATCATAGCTTGAAAAATGCATACGCCTACCTCTCTCAACCATAATGAAAAAAGAAATACTTTGTGCAAAGATAATATGAAACTTCAAAACTAAGGACCACAAGAAGCACACATTGAACGGCTTTGCACAAACAAGTAGCCTGCCCAACATCACTGATCAGATTCTGGAGTTTGTATACAAAATGAAGAAACTGCATGTATAAAATGCATTGTTGATATCCAAAGAAAATGCAGCCTGCCCATATCGAACAACTTTTTTTATGATATGCTACCATAATGCCCTGAAATTTTGATAATTTTCCTTCTGAGTTTGGGTATCAGTAAATACCAAATAATAAGGCATCTTAATTTGGAAATTTTACTAAATAACTAGCATTCAAATTTTTACATACCGGAGGATTTCAATGCACATTTATGCAAAATGTCTTCATGGAGTGAAATTATCTAAAATACCTAGCAAAAACTACTGAATTTAAAAAAAGTTACAAAAGATCGATTTATTTAAGGTCAATGCTACATATGGCTAATATAGTTCTAGTGATTGATGTTACATAATCTTAAGACAAAACGT
The DNA here is from genome assembly GCA_036184795.1 of Tokudaia tokunoshimensis. Taxonomy (NCBI): domain Eukaryota; kingdom Metazoa; phylum Chordata; class Mammalia; order Rodentia; family Muridae; genus Tokudaia; species Tokudaia tokunoshimensis. The sequence goes on from BTHU01000021.1 coordinate 23,455,451, forward strand.
ATTTTAGTCAGTTAACTGACTTTCTTTTCAGCAAGTTAAATGCACACGAGGGAATTCTACAGAATTTTGACTTGTAAAGTTTAAATGTTTCTTGACCGTCTATATTTAACCTGTCTGAAATATACTAACTGAATGTATTGAAGGTGTTGACTGCATGCAAAAAGTGAGCAAATATCAGGGCTGAAGAGATGGCTCGGGCTGTGCCTTGCAGCTCACACCTATCTGTAACTCCAGCGCCCGTGGCTCTGGCGCCCTCTTCTGGACTCCACAGGCACCTTCGCCCAGGTGGCAAGCACTCACACTAACAAGCATAACAAAGAAAAATAGAACTTTTAAATGAACAAAAATGAACGTTGACGAGTACAGAAATGGGCACTTTAACCAGAATACAACTGTAGACTGCTTAGTTGACTAACGAGTAAATAATTTAATTGAGGAACAAAATATTCACCTCCCCTTTAACATGACTGAGTTCCATGAAGATCAGAGTTTTTCCAAGGGAGAATGAATCTGACTATCACACCAACATTATATCCTGCGCCAGAACTCAGGTCATTATACATTCTTAGTAGCCATACCAATATCATTTTCAAACAATGCCGCATGATGTCAAATGTGAGTTTTATTAGCACCAAGCTAAAGGCAGACACTGCATGACACTATCAGTAGATTCCACTATTGCAAAATTAGAACCAGAGACATTGAAGAGACCACAACACATCAGAGTTAGCATATTTGTCATGTTTGTTTTGAAATTTGGTATGAAGAGGAGAACTGGGGAATATTTATTGGGACTCTGTGTTTTCACTCTATATGTCTGGCGTCTAAAATTCATATACACAAATGTCTACCTATCCACCTCCATGTCCTATGTATATATATTTAAACTTTTTCTTCAGTAGCTGATGGAATATTTTTCTGATTACATATTTTCCTGATGAATATTTTCATTATGAAATATATACATACATATATATATGTATATAAACAGCTAGCTCCTTGTTTTCAAAACACAAATAATATTCCTCTAGTGATTCCTAAAACTCAAAATGGCATTTTTTTAACCTTTTCAAGATCAGATTTCAAAGGATTGCTTTTCTAATATTTCTATTGTTTACACAAAGCAATAAGGCAAGATAGCCTGTCTCTGAATATTTTTCCCAGAAACCACTCTATTGCCAGGAATACAGAAAAGTTTGGTTTTTTTTAAATCCTCAAAAATCATTTTTGCTTTCTTCTTTAACTTTCAACTGTAAAGCTATAAAGGAAATATCACATGAAATTCTCCATTGTAGCCTAAAGGCAAACACACACATAAACACCCAAGGATTTTTTTCTTTTTTCTTTTCTTCCTTTTTTTTTTTTTTTGGTCAAAAATGCTAAAAGCATAACTGGAGAACTTGGTATCTTCAATAAATGAATATCCTTATTCAGAAAAATGAATCTAGACCCTGACTATTGTCAGTTACTAAAAGGAACTCAAAGTCGATTGAAGTTAAGACCTGAAACCATGAAACAACTAGAAGTATATAGTGGAAAGGCCTCCAGGTCACTGGAATCTGTGAGCATTGGTTTTTTTTATTGTTATTGTTATTATTAGATATTGTATTTATTCACATCTCAAATGTTATCCCCTAGTTTCCACTCCAAAATCCTCCTAACCCATTCCCCCTCCCCCTGCTCACCAACCCACCCACTCCTGCTTCCCTGTCCTGGCATTCCCCTATACTGGGGCATTGAGCCTTCTCAGGACCAAGAGCCTCTCCTCCCTTTGATGTCCAACAAGGCCATCCTCTGAGACTTCCACAGCACAAGAAACAAAGCAAAGACATGTAAAGTTTTGTATTGCAAACCTACACACCTACACTGGGAGAAAATACTTTCAAACTACATATCTGATAGGACGTTGATGTCCAAAATGTATAAGAACCTGGAAAAGTCAACAGTTTTACTCAACAGGTACAGATAGGCAGCCAAAAGGTATGTGAAAAAAAATATTCAACATGCAAATCAGTCAGTGAAATGCAAATCAAAACTCCAATGACACATCACCTCACTACAGCAAGAACATCTACTAAGATTAAAGCCAGGTATTAGTATAATGTGAAGAATATAAATTGTTCTTACGCACTGCTGGCAAGAATATAAGTTAGTCAGGCCATTATGGAAAACATTACTGGAACTCATATAAATGATTTTTTAAAGAACTACCATAAGATAAATGGTATATATCAACAATAAACAACAATAAACAAGCAAAACCATGAAAGACCCGTCTATTCCCACAATGCCTAAGGTCAAAGCCTACAGAGGATAATGAAAACGTGGTACATATGTCAAAACAGAATATTATTTTTAGCTATAAAAAAAATGAAAATGAAATGAAACCCTGCAGTTTGTGACATGGACGAAGCCAAAGGTGATTATGTTATGTAATGTAAAATAAACCAGGCATATAAGGACGAATCCCTCATGACCTCACAGTTGAGCCACCAAAAGGTGATCTCATAGAAATTGAAGAAAAAAAAAATAAGTGTCGGGAAGAAAGTGGTAGAGTGAGACGAAGAACAGGGAAAGGCTGGCTGGTCAATAGGAATTAAGTTGGTTATGCAAGAGAAGCTCTAACAAGATACTGCAGAACAGGAAGACTGAGGTAGCTGAGTGTAGCTAGAAGAAGAAGAAGGAAGGATCATGCAGACTCTCACCACCAACAATCACTGAGAGGATAATGTGTCTGTTCTGAGCTGAGGGTTATACGCCATGCACGGAAAAGTCTCACCATCATCACAACACCCTGGCCAGGTATTTTAATATTCTTTTATTTAAACTGGGAAACTGTATATCACAAAGGAAGGAAAGGAAGGAAGGGAGAAGAAAATTTTTCTAAGTGTAGAGAAAGTCACTATTGGTCAGGATTTAAAAGCACAGTCGTAGGACAGCCATGATCTCTCTGCCCTCGCTGCACCAAGTTCAGAACACTACGGTTATATGAACTTGGAGTATATCTGGATTTTATCTTATTTCTGCTCTTGAAATATAGCTTAAAGTAGCCTTTATCTTCTATTTGTTACTGAAATATCATTTTTTTTCTTATTGAACTAATCAAATCACTGCAAAAGATGAAATTTCTTATGCCTTCAAAGTATGGTGTGCTTTCTTGCTTTCAAAATATTCCTGCTTAGAAACTGTTTAGACAATATTTAAAGCTTAGATTTTATTATTGTCTGCCAGAGATAGGGAGAAACATGCAGCATGAACGGATCAAAGCCTGTGTAATAAATTATACTTGTTAATGGTTCTTGGAGAAAGGTAAAATTTGTTACAAATATCATTTTTGTCAAATAGTAGTTACTCTTAGAATTCTTGATAAAGAAGCTTGATTTTTTTAAAATAACATTGAATGTATAAATATGTAAAAATATATACATACTAGCATTCATCTTAAGCTTATACATTATGTTAACTTATGAATATTTAATAAATTTAGAATAAAATTGATACATGTAATTTCAACTAGCTACATAAAAATAAGTATGTAAATAACCTATAGTCCATTGCTCCGCATCTCAAAATATATTATTAGTGGGGTTTTTAAAGAAAATAGTCACACCTAAGGTATTATTGCCAACTCCTAAAGGACGGTGAATTCCGCTAACACAGAATTCATATTTCAGAGGAGAGATGGATAGCATCTCATAGCTCCGCCGCAGCGGGAGTCATTATGCCAGCCACATGTGTGAGGGCTGTATTTCTCATTGGATTACAAATCCAATAAGATCTTTCTTTGCCTTTGAGTTACTGGCACTACAAATGCTAAATCATGGCACCGTGCAAAAAGGAAAAGCCCATAGTTGTTTGGAGGTTTCTAGAATAAAACACTCATGATTTTTTTTTCCTCAAACGGACATCCATGAAAATCATATTGTCCTGATCTCCCATGGCGGAACCCAGCGCGCAGGCCTATGAAGCTGTCTCCCTTCCATTCCTGGCCCACTCCGATCCTGTATCAAATGCATTCATCCATTTCGACGACCCAGAAAGGCAGTGTGCTTCTTAGCCTGCCTGCCAGTTTGATAGAATGCATCCCTTCAGTCTCTGAGCGAAGCCGCTCTGGACTTCTTTTATAGCAAAAGGAAAAATCATGTTAATTTTATAGAAAAATCATGTGATGCAGGTTAAAACAAATGAAGGATAGCTAAGTGTCCTGCATAAAAAGGTATCTGTGCAAAAGGGGAAAGACTGTGAAAGTGGAGCCGAGCAGATCAGGGAACCGGTGGTATGAATATCCCTACTCCCCAGTTAGGCTGTATATAGAAGCAAGATCGGGAAAGTAGAAATGACCAAGGGACGTGCCCCTTTTGGAAATCACGAAGACCCCAATAATAGGTTTGGTATTCTCGGGACCGGGTCAACGCAGTTGCCCCCAAGTGTCAGCTGTATCACGTTCCGGTACTCTGAATATTTCAGATTCTTAGCTTCCCAAGAGTGGATCTCTTTGTGGATCTGTGTCAGCCTCCTTATTACATTTTTGGTCAATAACCTTCCTTCCATTTTGAATGATTTCTGTTTAAATGGCTGAAGAAATTGGCAAAGACCCAAGCTTGTTTGGGGATTGCCACATACCTTCCAACTAGGGTTACACAGTCATGATTGCATCTTGGGGAGCTCATTAGGTGTCCCTTAGTCACGACTGGGAACTTGAAACATTCGTAGATGAGAGGAAACTATGTAACCTTTTCATCAACAGAACTGTAGAAGGAGGAGGGGAGGGAGAGAAAGAGGAGAAGAGGGAGGAAGAGGAAAAGAGAGAGGAAGAAGAGGAGGAGGAAGAGGAGGAAGAGGAGGAGAAAAATAAATGGTAGTCCAGGAAATTTCCTCATCGGAAAGGAAGTAACAGGATTCTTGGGGACAGTCACAAATTTATAAAGTCAGAAAGGCCTGGACCATTCTTTCCTTAATAGACACAACAACTCAAGAACTGATAGTCAGAAGTATTCCTTACGTCAAAAGTCCAGAAAATAGCTAATAGGTTGCTAGCATCCCAGTATAGCCGAGCAAGTCGCATCAGATTCACCAGGAGTATTTAAGAAACATTTTTGCCATGGCCCCTCCTGCCCCAGCATGGTGCCCCTGTGAAGAGGATGGACGATCCCTGAGAAGGGGAAGAAAAAAAAGAGTAATTCAAGTTTTGCTTCCTAAGGGGACTTCTTGAGATACCATCTTCTTCCTCATTTGTCTTGAAACTCTAATGGAGCTCAACCCTCTCATCTCGAGCCAAGAGGGGCCTTTGAAAACAAACTATCCTTCAAAGAAGCAAGAAGTATATACCATGGCCTTCTCTGTTTTTCTGCTTTATGCATTTGAAGTTCCCACCCCCCATATTGATAACAGCTTATCAGTACATACCTTTAAAAGACTTATCATTGTCTTCTTCAAATTATTTTTCCATTTTGTATTTTATTTTCACTTATTTGTTATTATTTTCCACATCATTCTTTGATTTTAATTTGTTCTTCTGTTTCGAGTTTGTGTGTGTATGTGTGGACATACTAACATGTGTACATACATAATACCCAGAGTATGTTATTTGATTTCTATGTATTAGTGAGTTTTCCATTTTTAATTCTCGTGCTATTGATATTTGGGGTTAGAAAAAAATGATTATGATTTTATCAATCCTGAATCTGAGAAGCCCTTGAAACTTTCAGCCTCCCCCAAATTCATTATGTGGCAACAGAAACTTTTAATGTATCTACACCCGGCATGGAGACAAATTTAGCCATCAAAAACTCACAGGAAAGAAAATCCCAGAAACAAATATGTCCACTGGCAAATACTACCAGATGTTTTAAGAATAAGAGCTACCAATCCTCAGTTTCTTACAACAAAACTGAACATTGCAAACCACGTTATGAAACTAGTATCACCTTCAGACAGAGCCAGACATGGGCACTATAGAAGAAGGAGAAAGAAAATCAGAGGCCAATGCCTTTGGTGAAAAACTAAACGCTTTAAGATTCGCAGTAAGAGTCTATTTATTTTACCATGGTTCTTATTATTTATATCAGTATGTCTTGTTCTTAGATTTGAAATCTGAATCTAGTACCAAAATGTGTCCAACGTGGAAAATTTTCTGCACCATTTTTTGCAACTTTCTTTGAGCCTAAAACTAGTTTAAAAAATTTTTTAATATAGTTTTTCTTTAATATCAGGTTTTAAGAGGCATTTCCGGAACACTGGAATTGTATAAAATAGGGAGAAGATGGAGAGGCTTTCCAATGGAGTTGAATGGTAGAATTGAAAATAAAAGTAGCCCTCCAGTAAATTTAGTTTACTAGTGTTTACGAGTTCTGGGTTTTGTGTCAAATCAGAAAGTAGATAGAATAAGCAGTCAGTGTTTCTAGAGGAACAACAAAATTGGGGCAAACTTTTGCTTTCACAAAACTACTACTACTACTACTACTACTACTAATAATAATAATAATAATATCTATTTTGCACCAAACAAAAGAATTAATTCTTCTCTCTCAAAATGCAGAGCAATTGCCAAACTTAACTTTCTGCCAGCTTTGGATATTCTCTGTATATTCCTTTTTTCCTGAACCTCCCACAGTACTAAGATTCAACTTCTCATTGTTGAGAAGAGAGGGAGACGTCTAAGCAAGGAGACATGAGTCCTTCCCTGTGACCACCCTGCAGCATGAAGAACAGCCACTCAGTGTTTACTGCCTCTGACTCAGCGTTGCTGAACAGAGTAACCAATATTGGGGATTATCAATGTTGGGTCACCCGGAAAAGTTGCTTTGCAAATGCAGTGACAGCCATCACTTTTGCTGGAGAGCAATGCACACGCACACAAGCTTGTTACAATATATCTGGATGGGAGTATAACTCATCTAGGCTTTTCTTCACCCACACTGGATATTGGACTCTGACCCCTTCTAATCAGAGAAAGCTCACACTGCGGACCTCAGTTACAATGATGGCTACAGAGGCTGCATTTCACCAAGGATAGACCAATTAGTGGCTATGAAAAGGTACTAAAAAAAATAAACTTTTTCAGGCAGATGGGAACAGATGCAGAGCCCAACGTCAGATGGAACTTGGGGAGAGTTGTGGGAGAGTAGGGGATAGAACTGAGCAAGTCGGAGGGATCAAGGACACCACAGAAAAAAGACCTACAGACTCAACTCACCTGGGCCCATGGGGGCTCACAGACCAACCAAAGAACACGCAGGGGTTTGACCTAGGCTCCCTACACATATGTAGGAGATGTGCAGCTTGGTCTTCACACGAGTCCCATAACGATTGGATCAGGGGCTGTCTCTGATTCCACTTCTTGCCATTGGATCTCCTTCCCCTACCAGGGCTGCCTGGTTGGGCCGGGGTGGGACTTGTAAGGGTGGGACTGGGAGGAGAGGAGGGAGGGGCTGTGATTGGGATGTAACGTAAATAAAAAATAAATTAAAGTAAGAAAAGAATTAAAAAATAACATTTTCCTATACACTTTTGCTTATTGGTTTCAGCGATTAATAGGGTGTCCTCCATACCTTCTAGGTTGTGTCTTACACTTGATTTAAGATGGTCCCCATCTTCTATGTACATCACAAAGTTAAGCCATGACACACCAAGCTTTGTAGTGGCCTGGTGATCTTCTGCTGTGTGTGAAGCTATCTTAAAACCTAGTGGCTGGGAGCAACAACTATTTGTCTCTCGTGGTTCTGAGAACTGAGGTCATTTGGGATTTCAAACTCCAGGTTTCTATACAGCAGCAGTGGAGGTCTGGCTGAGGCTGGGGTGAGAGAAGGCTTAGCTAGACCAAATACACAAGAAAGCGGTTCACACTGGCCTTTTTCCTAGTAAAAAGACTATCTCCCTTGACTGTAGATTCACTGTATATCTTGGGTCCTATAGCCCAGCACTTTTATATTCTGGAAAGGAACATTCTAAGACTGAGTAGGAGCTAAATATGAGTCACTACTAAAGAGAAATAGGCCTAAATTGAGCCTTGACTTCTTTTAAAAGCAAGTGATCATGTTTAGTCAGATATCAGGGGGAGGTGAGATGATGTTTGCCATTTAGTGGCTGGTGCTTGACCTCAGATCTGACTTTCTCTTCTTTCTCACCTAACTAAATTGCCCATATCCCTACAACAAGCACTGTGATTTCTGCCCTTGAACCTTTGCACAGGCCGATACATTATATACATCAGCTGTGTGCCAGGCTACTAGTCGCCCTTTGAAACCAGCAGAAGCATGTTCTCCTCTGTGAAACCTGTGGTCCTCTTGCCCTGGAATAGCTTCACTCTCCTCTGGGTGATGTTCCATTCCATTGATACAGCTTCTGTTTGTTTGTTTGATTGTTTGTTTGTTCAATACATCCCAACTGCAGTTTCCCCTCATAATGCTCATTTTACTTATTGCTTTGACTGATCCCTTGACAATCCAAACCCCGATTTTTTTCAAATTCTAAAATCACTAGTTCCATAGGACACTGTCTATACAGGAACTCATGTGATCAGAAGTTGCATCACCACCCATAAAACTTAAAACTGAAACACACTTTAGTTATCTTTTGTGGCCAATGCAGAGTCTGTCAGAAAAAAAAAAAGCAATGTGTTAAATCTCTCTCAGAGTCCCTCATATATACCACTACATTTATAATGCATAGAGAGTCGCATAATTTCCAGGCATCCATATAATACAGTCTTGCTTTGGGTCACCCTGACTTGGACCTCCTGTACAGTTAAGCCTGTTAATTACTTTAGTGAATATTTCCTTTCTTGGAAGTACCTCAGTTTGGATGGCAAAGTATGTTTGTCCCAGAATCTCCAATGATAAATTAAATGCTCTCAGAGACCAAGTACCTAGTTTCTAAGACAGGGTACTATCTCCTTGTGCAGACTAGAGCAAAAAAGGACAGTTTCGCTTTGGCTTGTTAGCTGAAGTTGTGGGTCATAGGTGTTTCCCTAGATATCTTTTTCTGGATTTCTTTTTACACCTGGAATTTCCAGCGGCTGATGACAGGCGTCTCTGTACCTCACTAGGGTCTATCCTCAGTTGCAAGAGGCTCTTTCAGGGCCACATGCCCCCAGGAATGCCCCACAGCCAGTGGTCAATGGCTACAGAGAAGCAGACTCATTGTCTTGTCTTCATCTGGGCAATCCAAAGAACTTCCAGCTCCAGAATCCTAAAGCGATTAAGGGTCCATTGTGTTTGGCTTTGCTACCAATTTCATCTGCATCACAGAATCTCCTGAGGGGATTTCCCAATAAGCCTTACCCATGCTAGCCTTTCAGTCTGCACCTATGCTACACGGTAACTCTCTCCAATGCTCCTGTCAGATGCTGGCTTGCAACTACACTACCCTTAAACCTTGTCAAAGCCAGAATCTTTTCATGCAAAGATTCTACAGTCCTCACTTACTTCCGTCGTTTCTACCATCCAATCTAGTTCTTTTTCCGTGTAAGAAAAAAAAATTTTAAGTAAAGCCTATTGTTATTACAAAAAATTAATAACCAAGGAAGTAGAGGTGCCCTAGAGGGAGGAAATAACCAGTTGAAACCACACACAAAGAGAATGGCCTGCACAAACCTCTGGTAACAGGAAACAGAAAAGTTTCTGGGCCTTCATGCAAACAGGCTGAGAGTATGTAAACCTTCTAGAACTTTCCCAGTGCAGGGCTTTGGAAGGAGTCCATATCTTGCCAGTTAAGACACCCTCCCCTGCTTCTCGGTTATTTCAGTTTTACAGACATCACTATGTTCAATGTCAGCACTGCACACAGAAAATCTCACCCACATGACTTCCTAAGCATGAACTGAATAAGGGTAATAATAATAAACATGTCAAACTGGACAGGGGAGAGGCCACGAGGCGTCAACCCCACACAGAGAAACTATAAACAACTAAGAAATGCTGAGAGCATATACCAATTGGTTAGCTAATGTCAAATGGTCAACCCTGAAAATAAACATTCAAGAAACATTACACAGACTGAGCAAATTATATTTAGCTCTCTCTCTCTCTCTTTCTCTCTCTCTCTCTCTCTCTCTCTGTAAATGTAATAACAACTAATTTTTTAAAAGAGGCCAAGAATTTGCAATAAAACAAAATGGGGTATACAGGGCAGGAAAGAGAAGGAAGAAATGATGTAATTATTCTATAAACTCAATATAAAAGAAGTCATGAAAAGTTACCAGGTCTTCCTTCCTACTCTTGCCTCTATCTGGATATTTACTAGTTTGTTTGGTATTGTTTCCAATAGTGTCTACATTTTTTTAATGTTAGCTTAATTCAGTAATTATGTACTTAGCTTCAGTATAATTTCCCCTCTTAATTTTTGTTTTTAAATGGGATTAGAACATTAGATAGAAGCAAAGAGAGTTATGGGAATCACCTATTCTCTCAGGAGAAGACACTAGACTTTTTCCCAGTACATATCCCAAAGTGAACATTCCCTAACAGAAACAGATGACCCCAAACATGACTCATCCAGAAAGACTGGTCAAGTCATCCAAATAGCTAGAGTGCTTTTGGAAGAATGATACTGGGTCCCACACTAGTCCATTCAAACTCTCAAGTACCTGGTATTGGAAAAAAAACAGGGAATATGAAACAAAGTTCCCCACTTAAACAGATCCCCAGTATTGAAATTATATAGAATTTCTCTCAATACCCCATGCCTACGTTTCAGTTTCAACATCTGAAGCAGCCACATCGTTTGGACAGTTCCTTTATAGTTTCCTGGACTGTGATCACATGCTCTGATCTAAGTTCCCCAGCTCTGACTTTTAATAACCCTGTAGGGACCGAAAAAGGATACCACTTATTCTTCCTCTTAAGTTACTTAAGATTGTAAGAGCCAGATATATAGAAATTGAAAGAAAAAAAATACAGTGCTCCCAATATAAGCATCCATTCGAACCCCAGGGCATGATGGAAAAATTTAGGAAAGAATACAAAGAGCCAAGTACAGTAAACCTGAACTGATAACAATTGCAATATGCAGTCCGCAGGGGAGAAAGTGCTTTCTTTTGTATATGTTTGCACGCACATGTGGTGTAGGTGCTGTCTATGTAAGTGTGTGGAAATGTGCATCCCAAGGATCATTCCTCAGGAGCCATCTACACTGTTTACTTTGAGGCAGGGTCTCTCAGTGAACAGGAGTCATGCCAATTCAGCATAACAATGGCCAACAATGGCCTGTTGCCACCTCAGCAGCACTGAGACTGCACACGCGATGCTACAACTCCTGGCTTTGTGATGTGCATCCCAAGGGATCCCGCTCAGGTCTACTTGTTTGGATGACTAGCATTTCACCAACTGAGCCATTTCCCCAACTCCACATTTAGAAAATGTTTAATCCTAACACATCTTTTCTAAAAGTGGTCATTTCTCTCAGATACTCCTAACTATTTTATTAGAATAAATGAGCTAAGGCAGCAATTTCCAAAATGAATGTTTCAAGAAAGGGGTGTTGATCCTATATGTAAGGGGATCTTGGAATATCTCTTTGTAGGCTTTGCTGACATATCGGAGCTTCCTGAGATAAGTAATATATTAAATTCATACAAATGAAATTGATTACTGAGTATCAAAAGTCAGTCCATTTGATTATTTACTCACTAAGTAACAGTGAACAGGAATCAAATGTGTGCTTTTTTGTTAGACAACACAACAAAAAGAAACAGGGAGAAGTTGAGATGTTTAGAGACATAAATTACTCCTTAAATAAATCTCAGGTCTAACTTATTATCTGTTACTCGGTGCTCTAAAATTTCCCTAGTTAAGAATCTCCTGGGTGATGACTTCACCAATTCACATATACTACCTGAAGTGCTACATCCGACATTCAACATTCAATACCACTATGATTTGAACATACTCCCTCAAAAATACCTATGTCTGCTGATATCTTAAAATTCAAACATGATGGTTAGTCATCTTCAAAACCTATTTTCATTAGTTATAAGAGAACCACCATATGAAGATAACTGATGCCCCAGAATCCTTTCTCTTCTTAGAGGATAGTTTTGCTCAAGTCTGAAAAATTCCTTAAGTGTGTTCTTTACCAAAATGATGAGCCAGACCTAGCCAATCATGGAAATATAAGAAATCCAGCAGTCATATCTTGGAAATATCTATTCATAAGTTTTAAGAGACAGAAGCTGTGATTTTTCTGATTCTCTATGCTCTCTGGAGTGTGTCTTCAAATGGATAAAAATCCTATGTTGGAATATGGCCAGATGAAAATCAAAATGGTAGGACTGTGGTGGAAAAAAAAAATGTTCCTGGAGCTTCACATAGATTTTTGGAAGAAGCCTGTATTTACAAAAGGAGACTTTTCCTCACAGGCATTCAGTCATATAAACTTACGTAGGTACCTGAAATTCATTTTATGTCAGAGGTTCTTTTTCATTACACGGCACATACAATATGCAATAATTCCATTTATTCTTGCATTTAAATACAATTAAGCTTTTTCCAGGTGCCAAGCATTTTGACTGGGGCCTGGGATAAAACATTAAACAAAACAAACATGTGACTTGCCTACATAGAGCTTAGAGTTTGAGGTCTATTTCCTACAGTGGGTTCACAAAGAAAAGAATTGTTCAAACGACTAGTAAAAACTGATCTTGACAGATGTGAATTCTGTAGAAATGTTGATCTCCTAATTCTCATAATCTAGGTATCTGTAGTAACCATTTTGGAATTTTAGTTTCTTTTAAAAGAAACACAGAAATATGACAAGATTATGTCTTCATTTTAATCCCAGGTATAAGATATAGGGCTGCTTCAGATTGTCCACAGCAGCTGACTATGAGCTTCAGATAGTTTCTGTGATTGTGTAACATTAGTAATTCGGAGGACTTTTCAGGGGGTGTATAAATCCTAGGGCCCTGAGAGGCAGAGTGGGTTATTGGTGTGTTGTTGATGGGTTACTGGTGGGAGATTGGTAGATTGTTGCTGAGTTATTAGTTGTTGGTGGTTGCAACTTGTTAAGTAGTCATGCATGATGAAGAAAACAAGAAGAAAATACCTGATGACAAAGATTAAATTTTCCCTAAAGAACCTGACACCCCTAATCAACAGGAAGTAGTCGAACAATAACATCGCTCCCTTTCCAACAACTGATTTTATTCAGGGATCTCTTTCCTTTCCTCTCTATCCCTTTTTCTCTCTTCTCTAGTGTTAGGGTATTGAACAAGTAGAAGGGAAGGCATGCAGAAGGGTGGAACAAAGAACCCACAAAGTAGCAAAAGACCAGCTCTAAGTTATCATTGGAGATGGAGTTGAGGTTGAGGGTCTTTAAGATGGATGACTAACCTGACACCTGATCACATGAACTGCAAAAGGCAGTTTTCTTTCCAAGTGTGTCCAGAGTCAGAAGCAGAGTTGGAAGCAGGTAGCATCACTAGCAATGAAGGTATATAACGAGGACCATGAGTAAAGGAAGGAACATATCATCCAGAAGATGGAAATGGGTGGGAAACAGATGCTTACTCAGGACTGCAGGAGGCAACACAGCCCTCCAACATGGTGACTTCAACCCAGGGAGACCTTTGCCAGGCTTTTCACCTGTAAAGTGGCTAAGGAATTTGAAGGATTAAGACATCAATTCTGCCGGTCTTGATGGCGCACATCTTTAATTGCAGCTCTTACAAGGCAGAAGCAGGCAGAACTCTGTGAGTTCAAGGCCAGCCAGGTTTACATAGCAAATTCCAACTCATTCAAGGTTACATAATGAGACCCTCTCTCAACAATAAGACATTAAGTGTGTGGCGATTTGCTATAGCTACAACAGAAACCAGATATAGTCTGTTTTGTTTCTCTCCTTTCTCTCTCTCTCTCTCTCTCTCTCTCTCTCTCTCTCTCTCTCTCTCTCTCTCTCTCTCCATATATCTTCCTAATATAACAAGGCACATATAGAGATTCAATGACAAATATAATACAAACTTCCTATTTTCTAAAGAAGGTTATTTCAACTCATGATAGCACAACTCCAGATGTGCTCCGATGAACTAAATCTGAAATAGTCATGTTCCACTGCTGACCTGCTCTGGACTCAACAGACACTAAATACGAAGCTGGGCCTTGATGCCACATTCACACAAGAGATCCACAGACTCTATAAGTATTCATCATACCTTAAGAATTTGTGATTGTCTTTGCGTCTCAAACCGCAAGGCCAGAAAAACTGACTGGGTTCTCCCTGCCTCACTGTATGTCTGTAAAAGCAAAGGACCTTTCCTATGTATGTCCTGAAGCAGGGTCTTCAGCACAGCTCAACTACAAAAGGAACTGATGGGTCTTTAGAAGCAAAAAAGCACCAAGGAAGACAAAGAGATTCTTCAAAGTTCCAGAGCTCTCTGGAAGATGTTGCACACACTGAGCAAGGTTTGACCTCCGCTCAACCCAAGAAACAAAAAAATTCCTGTCCGTGAGACCTGATAAAGGAAACTGGACAGATGGCTCAGCTGTTGGGAGCAATTAATGTTTCTACAGAGAACTTGATTTCAGTTCCCAGCACCCACATGGCAGTTCATAATCGATCGGCTATAGCTCCGGTTCCAGGGGACCTGATACCCTTTTTTGGTCTCTGTGAGAACTGCATGCATGTGGGTAAATATAAGCATATAGGAAAGACATTCATATACACACAACAAAAATAGAATGGGATCTCCATTGATTTAACACTCTGTTAGTGGGCTTCATATTCTTAGCGGTTTTTCCTCGAAGTCAGTGTAGCCAAGTAGGACAAGGAAACCCATGTCTGGGATAACACACTGTCCCACTGCCAGGAAAGGTACTGAGATGGACTGTCGAACATGGGCTCTCTACCCACAAGATGCTGAAGTCCTTCTGAATGTGACCTTAGCAACCATGGATACCTTAGTAGTTCATAGGCATGAGCCTGGACCACAGATGCCTTAGAGGATCTGTGTCCTCACTGCACAAGTAGACTGCCCATCCCGGAAACATAGTTAAGTAGAAAATAATGACTTATTCCATTGATTAAGAGTGACTATGAAAAAAAAAGTTTCTTTGCTTGTTTTAAATAACAGCTTCATTTTCATATTGCTCTAGACCCCACAAATCATGAATCCATCTCTATTAATCTATGTAGATTAATGTGGAAGTTATAAACCTATATATCTACAAGTGCAACCTTCTATTTTAGATAAAGGGAATTTCTCTCTGATTTCATAGTTTATATATAGGTATATGTATAACTTGACTACACTTTCTCTATAAAGACGAGGATAATATTCTTAATACTATTCAGTTTCTAGGTTTCTTGGGATTGATGAACTGCCCCGGGCAATCTTTAATAAGAAAATCTCATATGCTAAAAATGGTAACATTCTACCTTCAGATATTTAAGAAGGACATGGCATTACTAACATGTGCTTCTTATTAACAAAATCTGCTTCTCCACCTTGATTTCTTGACAGGAAAGAGCTTTTTGGTCAAAATCATCAAATATTAAGAATACAGAGATATATCAAATGTGTTCAAGAGTCTTGAAAACTCATTATTTTAGCACATTCCACTTCTACCTAAAGCAATCTCAAACTTTCCATTTCATAGCCAAAAAAGTCATATGCTCTGTGATTAATTACTGCCCAAACATACCTGTATCAATCAAATTGTTCCACTTATAAGTGGGTAGATAAAATATTCCTAAAATAACTATGTAGTTGAGTGATTTAAGAAGTTTTCATCTCTTTATCTGTAAGGGATACATTCCATAATCCCCAGCGGATACTTGAAATACAGTTCTAAACTCTAAATATACAGTAACTTTTCCTATACAGACATATCTGTGACAGTTTCATTTATAATTTAGGAACAGTAAAACAAAAGGGGACATCACCAACCACAAACTATATAGAATAATAATAAATATATACTGTACTGAAGTTATTTTTAAACGTACGTCATTTTTTGAATTTCCCATGTAATTATTCCAGTTGACAGTTTGCTGCTATAAGGAATTAAAACCAAAGGAGCAAACCCACAAATACGCAGGGCTGAGTGTAAAGCTAAGTTATCCTGAGGTCTTCTTGTCTACCTTAGCAATGGCATTGAGATCTGAACAAAGGTGACAGATGCTCCATCAATGGATCTATGTACGACACCAAATCAGAGAGAAATGGGCCTTGAAACCAATACAATTTCCACATTTCCAAACTTTCTGAGTGGGTCTCCCAACAGCAGGCATATGGCCCTATGTCACATTTTGGGGAAGACAAAGCACTCTCCACACTGCCTGGGCTTTTTAACCTTCAAACACAGCTCCAGATCCCCACATCATTGACATATCCTGTACCAACACAGCCCTCTACCTTCCTTTGATCCCCTCAATTTATGTGCAATGCTTGTCTTGTTCCTCAAAGCCCGACTCTCTGACTGAGATGTAGATATTTCTACAGCCAACCAACCATGTTTAAATACTTCTCCGGTTCTGATTTCAACCCTCCAAAGTCCTAAAATTACGCTTCATCTTGGGGAAAAAAAAAAAAAAAAAAAACACACCACAGAATCCACTCTCAAAGTCAATTTCCATAAAACCACCTAACTACTCCTTTTCGGGTGACCATACTTCATACACAGAAACATTCCAAGCCAATACTCAAAATCATCCCAGGAAGATGCAAGGAGAAGAAACCGGTCACCTACGTTGCTCATGTACTCCGACAGCAGGTCCTGGAGAGCCTGGCGGATGGCGTTGCACTCAGCGATGATCCGCTCGCGGTGGAGGTCCCTGGTGCAGGACGAGTCAGCCAACAGTGCAGCCCCACTGATAATGGCTTCTAGGCGTTTCTCTAGTGATGGTCTTATGTCTTCCTCTGTCACTGTGAGTGGGTTCAGGACAATTAAATTCTGGGAGAAGAAAACATTTGGATGGTTAGGACTCGGTGGAAGTCCGTTTTATTTAAGCTTCCCCGGCTTAGAATCCAGGCGTCGTACGCTTTTCTCGCCTCTATAGTTCACACAGGAGACTGTATAGCAATTATTGTTCATCTGGGTGATAAACATTTTATATTTAAGGAGCTTGGGTTCTACTGTTAGACAGTCCTGGATTCAAATTTGCCCTTCCCACTCGCCAGAGTACCTTGTCTCCCTGTGGCTCCCTTATAACTGGAAAGCCACAGTACTCCTGCTGCTTATACCCTAAAACTATCAGACGAGTTATACAAACGCCTAACACGTGACTGGTGTGCAGTGATAAGCACAAGAGTAGCATCTCCAAGTTGCCTGGCCATTTTTAACACACACACACAACCTGGTCTTAACACAGAGGATGCGGGCAGCCAGTGTACTGGGCCACACATTTCAGGGGCTGTGTGAGGCTAAGAGATTCTTACCCAAGGTCAAAGAGCAAATACACTTTGAAGTTCAGACACATAGTTCTGTCTAATAATTCACAAGTCGATGCCATTTTCATTATACCTCGCTGTAAGTCCCAGGCACTAATTAACTTTACCACTAACATATCAAAGAAAATCCTGGCTTTTAATTATTCATTTAAAAAGTAGAACTCCCAGGGGCTGAAGAGATAGCCCATCAGTAGCAGCATGAACGGACCCAGACACGATTGCAGATGTCAAGAAGTGCTTGCTGACAGGAGCCCGGTATAGCTGTCCTCTGAGAGGCTCTGCCAGATCCTGACCAATACAGCTGTGGATGTACACAGTCAACTACTGGACTGAGCACGGGGACCCCAATGGGGAAGTTAGGGCAAGGACTGTAGGAGCTGAAGGGTTTTGCAACCCCATAGGAAGAATAATAATATCAACCAACCAGACCCACGCCCCGCAAAGCTCCCAGGGACTAAACTACCAATCAAAGAGTGCATAGGGGGTACCCATGGCTCCAGCTGGATATGTAGCAGAGGATTACCTTATCTGGTATCACTGGGAGGGGAGCCCATTGGTCCAGTGGAGGTTTGATGACCCAGGATAGGGGAACGCTAGGCGGCTGAGGCAGGAGTGGGTGGGCAGGTGGGAGAGTACCCTCATAGAAGCAGAGGGGAGGAAGGGGCACAGGGGGCTGATGGAGGGGAAACTGGGGGGGGGGTATAACATTTGAAAGGTCAATAAATAATATAATCAATTTAAGAAAACAGCATGAACGGCTCTTGGAAAGGGTCAGTGTCCAATGGCAACACCCACAGTGGGCAGCTCACACTACCTAGACTGGAGCTCCAGGGGATCTGGTGCCCTCTTCTGGACTCTATGGGCACCTGCACAAACACCACACATACACACACACACACACACACACACACACACACACACACACACACACACGCACAGGCATGCACACATATGCATGCAATCACGCACGCACAGATGTACACGCATTAAAATAAAATATTTTTAAAGTGCATTTTAATAGGGATATTTAAATAAGTAAAGATTATAATGTTCTAAAATAATGTACTCATGCCATCATTGTTACACTATGCAAATATACATGCAAAAATCTTACATTGATCATGGTGCTATATCATGTTACGATAAATGTTTTATGTAAAAGTATGCAATTTTAAGAAGCAATGGGCTGGTAAGATGTCTCAGTGCACGAGCTCGGAGATCTACGTTCAGTTCATAAAACTGAAAGGACAGAGTGGAGTCCACAAAGTTATCTTGTAACCTCCACCTCTCTCTCTCTCCTCTCTCTCTCTCTCTCTCATACACACACACACACACACACATACACACACAAGTGCTCCCATACATATACATTATATATATATGTGTGTGTGTGTGTGTATCTGTGTGTGTATATATATCTGTGTGTGTATGTATATATATGTGTGTGCATTTATATATATATGTATATATATATAAATATCTATACATATATATATTTATATATGTATATATATAAATGCACACACACACACACACACATGGCCCCCCACAAACACACACAAGTGCCCCCACACATTGAAACATGTACACTCAAGTGTAGAATACTATGAAAACCAGAACTCGGATCTGATATGGCACAGCTCAGCTGTCTTACAGCACTCAGGAATCCTCCCTTCCAGGTTCTACTCCCTTAACTTTTTCGTTCTACTGCTCCGTTTACTTGGACAAAATAAATGAGAGCACAGGTGAAAGCTTACTTGCTCCTCATGGCTTGCTCAGTCTCCTTTCTTATAGAGCCCGAGTCCACCAGCTCAGGGATGACGCCATCCACAGCGGGCTCTTCCCCACTCCCCCACCCCTCACCCCCCCACCCCCACCCCCCCACCCCCATCAACCACTAACTTTAAAAATACCCTATAACCAGATCACATGGAGGTATTTTTCTCAGTTGAGGGCCCATCCTTTCAGATGACTCTAGCTTCTGTCAAGTTGACATGAAACTAGCCAACACAGCCACTGAAATATTTGTGGTTCAGATCTGCAAGAGCCAAGATATGGCAACTGTCTGTTTTTACCAGTGAATGAATGGATTTAGAAACTGGCTCACACTGTGTGTGTAGACTGTGGCATATAGACACCCATCAGAATACCATATGGCGACAAAATAGGTACTCTGACAACCGTGACCGTACTGATGAGCCTGGAGGACATTACGCTGATTGAACTGAGTTATACACAGAAACATATGCACACGTACACACATGCACACACACACACACACACATACACACATACAGGCACACTTGATGCACGTGATATTAATTATATGGTGGGACATAAAAATTCAAAATCACTGAGAGACAGGATAGTATGGAAGTCTGAAGTGTCTGTGGGTGAGCTCTTAATCTGAGGGTTCAAACGGGTGTTAGAGGATCACCTCTGTACTTAAAAAAACATCGTTTCTTGCTTGTTAATACATTTTAAGATTGTATGTGTGTTTGTGTGTTTGTGTTTGTGTGTGTGTGTGAACACAGATGTACATGGAATTGTCAGATATCCCTGTGTGTGTTTGTCTCTGTGTGTGTGTGTGAACACAGATGTACATGGAATTGTCAGATATCCCTGTGTGTGTTTGTGTGTGTGTGTGTGTGTGTGTGTGTGTGTGTGAACACAGATGTACATGGAATTGTCAGATATCCCTGTGTGTGTTTGTCTGTGTGTGTGTGTGTGTGTGTGTGTGAACAAAGATGTACATGGAATTGTCAGATATCCCTGTGTGTGTTTGTGTGTGTGTGTGTGAACACAGATGTACATGGAATTGTCAGATATCCCTGTGTGTGTTTGTGTGTGTGTGTGTGTGTGTGAACACAGATGTACATGGAATTGTCAGATATCCCTGGAGATGGAAGCACAGGCAGTTGTGGCCCATGTGACATTGGAGCTGGGCACCAAGTATTGTCTCCTCCGCAAGATCAGTGCAGTCTTAAGCTCTGAACAGTCTTTCCAGGTTGCCTGTTAATATTGTTAAATTTAAAAAATTAACCAGAACCATGCTCCTAATAAAATCCATACGTCATACAGTTTGGTATGAGACATGCTTTTAAAATGTTATGTAGAGACAAAGGGAAAAGAAAATCCTGGACACAGATGTTTATAGACGTGTTGCTAGTCGCCAAAGCTTAGATGCAACTAAACTGCAACCAAGTAAATAATAAATAAACTTTAGTGCATTAAGACAATGGAATATTACTCAGTACTAAAAATGAGACTAGCAGCCAAGCCTTGAAAAGACATACAGGGAAGATAAATGCATACTGTAATCTCAGGATGGTAGGTAGCCGGGAAATGCTACATCCCTGTGATTCCAACCTATGGCCCAAAGAAGGGAGGGAACTACAAACACAGTAAAAACATCAGTGGTTCTCAGGATAGAGAGCGGAAAGGAACAAAGAGGTGAATAAATAAGGTTCTGACACAGCAGAAATACTTAGAATGGCAATGTCACAGTGGCTGATGTCATTGCATCTGTCCTAACCAGTGTCCAACTGCAAGTGACGACCTACTTGCGAACTGGAGGAGACAGAAGCTGACAGAGTGGCTCAGGTTCAGCGGCTGTGCCACCTTTCCTGGAAACGCTGGTGATGGGCGAGGCCACACGTGGGCTGGGGTGAGGAGGTGTACATGGGGGTACCCCTTGTCAACTGTGTTGTGACAAGTCTAACTTTCCTTCTAAAGGAAGAGGGGCTGCAGAGTCGAAGTGCTTGCTGCAGCATGAATTGTCAGACCTGAGTTGTCTCTAAAACTCGCTGGTGGAGCGTTAGATAACCTGGAAACAAGCTCCTGTTATCTTAGTGCTAACAAATGTGCCCAGTGAGGTTTGCTGGCCATTGAATCAGTTTGATGTGGGTTCCATGAGAGATCCTGTCTCAGAAAATGAGGGCACCCAATACTGACCTCTGGCCTAAACACATACACACACATGCACAAAATACCCCCCTACACACACACACACACACACACGCACACGCACACGCACACGCGCACACACACACGAGAATGAAAATGAAAAGACACATCTGACCTCAAAGCATCTAGGCTGGGTTCATTATTAGCATCACTTTAGGTCTAAGAATTAATTCGAATCATTCCCTTCCATTTATACTGGGAAAGGATTTCAAACAGTGGAGGCCTTTGTTTCAACCCTTATAAACAAGACGAATAAAATCTACAATTATCACGTAGGTTTTCAATTGCTGTGACTTCTGCTGACATTATATGTGTGCTTGGGTGTTCTCTTTTGAAGAAAGGGCACATTCTGCTGTTCAGGCTGTCCTCAAACTCACTCTGTAGTCTGACCTAGTGTCAAACTTACCAAACAGCCCAAGCTGGCCTTGAACTTGAGATTCTTAGGCTGCAACCTGCTCCATGCTAATCTTCCAGGCATAAACCACCGCACTTGGTTTTTGCTTTTAGCTTTCATTGCTGGGATTTAGTTGGACCTTACACACCCCAGGCAAAGGCGCTACCACGGTTCTCAGTGACAGGCCCACCTCTGTGTCGTTTGCTATTGCTACTATTGCCTTTAAGTGCATTGGCCTCTGCACCTGATGAATTCAGCTCTACACTACTGTAAAGGAGGCTCCACACCCAGAAACAGAACATCCTAAAATATCACCCTGTGTATAGCATGTTAATAATTCTGTACACATTTATTAATTACTATTTTTCAGATTCTGATCATGGCTTTTATTCCTGTCTTCCAGAGGGAGAGAAAAAAAGAAAGAAAAAAAAAAGCACATCTAAAACAAATGGAATCACAGCATCAATGCAGCTGGGAAAGTTTTCTGTATTTTAATGGATGTAATAAACCTTATTCATCATTCACAAGCTGCACAAGGTGTGATGGGACTGATCGGATTTACATTCAAAACACTAAAACTCTCGCACCTATCCTCCAAAGTGAAATTGCCTATCAAAAGAGATGCAGCTGTGATTGTAATCAAGTACCAACATTCTTCACAAACACACACACACACACACACACACACGCTATGCTTCAAGTTGGGAGACGCAGAAATAATAAGCACGTCGCATAAATAATGCTCGCCCGGTAACTACATTATCAATCTTCGGAGTGAGTGATAAAAATGGAATAAAATTTCTCCTTCTGATTACCAACAGAGAATGGTTCTGAGAAAATTCACAGGTTCTCCCATGCACAGAATAGCCCTTCCTTTAGTGCATTTCCACCTAATCTAAAGAATGGATGGTCCGGATATAGAAAATGTAAGTGAGAGCAAAACTGGGAATAAACTCCTATAAATCAGCAAGATGGCCAGTCTTCATTCTGTAAACGTCGTCAATTAATAAACATACACAAGTTTGACTACTTGTTTGCCCATACGTTAAAATGTGAAAATTAGTATTATAGAAAAATAACAACTATTTGAGAGATAATCAGTAGACTTTCGAAGAAAGTCATAAATTCCTTTGATTTTTTTTCCCTCCTCTGTAGGATGAACATAGACCGTTTAAACTAAACAAGGAGATGTGAGGGCAGTTACTTCAAAATACTGATTGACACCTCGGTCGTGTAGTTAATTTCACAGAGATAAGGAACCTTCTTGGGTACTTCTACCAGAGTTTGGCAGCCTGGTCTGTGCAACACACCACGTCTGGAAGTCTTCCCGGTTTTGTCTGGGGATAGTTGAAATGAAATGGGCCTTGAAGGACTCTCCTTTTTTTAAAGCTTCTCTTCACAGGCATAGAACATGCCACTCTGAGCTGTTGACTGGGTTGTTGAACTGCACATTATCACCATGATGTTGCAGATTGAGGCAATACAGATCAATAAAGAAATAAATTAGGGTTTCAGTGTAGCTCATCTATTTGGAAGCACATTTTACAGACTTAGTCTCTCTCCATAGTGGTCTGTTTTCAAATGGTGATTAACTTATTGTGTTTATAATGATCTAAGAGAAGAGACTTTTTTTTACATCCAAATATTTTTCATCACAGATTTTATGTGCAGTAAAAATATAATATGTGCCTCCATTTAACGTCACCATTAGAAATCAACCACATTGTCTCTAGCTGCGTCTTCTAATGACAGAAAACCTAATCCAATACAACCCTGTACAACGTCAGAAAATACTTGAAGCATCCCTGTTGTTTCCAGAAGCTATGTTTGCAGAGTTCCCCAGAAAGCACCTCATCAAGGAAGACAGAGAGAAAAGGTATGGAGGTTTGGGGGAGGAGGGAAAAATAAGGCCACTGGCACTATATTTTTGCTTGACTCTACCTTGCACTTTTCTTGGTAATTAAGTCTCTTGAGAAAAATAGCAGGTTAATTACAAGCCCTGGACTTGGGGGTGGAATGCGCACAGCAGAAGAGAGAAAGAAGATGCAGCCACTATGGCCCAGCTAAACTTCATAACTGTAGAACTCTAAAGGCCACATCCATCCCATGGTCCCTTGAGGAATGATGAGATGAAACATGCCTGCCAGGTGGAGACAATGTCACGAGAAATTGTCTGTCAGAGCTGGGTTCAGTAACTGGCTCATGCCTGTAATCTCAACACTCCAGAGGCTGAAGCAAGAGGTTCGAGAGTCCTAGGCCCCACTCAAAAAAGCAAACCAAAATAAAAGGCATCTCTCTGATGCTCTTGACGTAGTCCCCTGTATTTCCCCCGCTTCCTCTAGAGCGCTACTGTTTAAAGACCGGAGCTTCTGGGTCATTTGAAATTGCAGCCAGCTAACCAACTAAAAATGTCCTTGGTCTGATAAGAGGTTTAAAGCCTGTTCTTTTTCTGGAGAGGAATGTACTATTAAATATAAATTAACTCAAATATTTCTAGCTAGCAGGGCGAAGAATAAGATTGCAAGCATTAGCCTAAAAGTGCCACAAAGAATGATTTTGGATTCCACATGAAGCTGTGTCGTAAAATAACATAATCTGGATGAGGCTGTATTGACTCTTATATAAATTTATATGTATACATACATGCATATGTACACATAAATGGATAGATAGAAGATGGGTGGATGGATGGATGGATAGATAGATAGATAGATAGATAGATAGATAGATAGATAGATAGATAGATAGATTAGGTAGATAGGTAGACAGACAGACAGACATATTCTAGAGCACTATCTAAAATCTTCCTATAATGATGAGATTTTCTATACTGGCCATGGTTTGATAAGGCTAGAACAGTCAGGGCTGGTACAGATAAATGGTTCTTAGGTTTTGTTTGATGATGATTAATTTTAAGTGGCTATACTAGTGACTAATCTAGTGATTAAGTTTTCATTTTCATTATTGTGGCATGAGGTCCTTTTGTTTTCTCCTCTCAGGCAAGTTCTAGCAGTTGGAACTTGATGACATTGGACTCTGATGATGACCTAGCCCCACAAGGAGGAGCTCGGTTTTTCTGTCTGCCCTGTGTTACTTAAGAAACCTTTCCTATGGCACAAAACAACTACCAGAGCCTGTCTAGGTCTACAGAGGGTAATGTGCTATAGGTGAAGGAACCCTTTCTCAGGGGCTGCCAAGACAGTTCAGGAATAAGAGTGCTTGCTGAAGGGGTACGAGGACAAGAGTTTGGATCCAAACAGAGACAGAAAAATCCAGTCAGCTACAGGATATAGTATGCATCAGTGTGAAAGCAGAAACACATAGTCAAAGGGAAAAATTCTGAAAGGTAGAGTTTCAACTAACCTAAACCAATGTTCCTGACTCTGGTTCCCACACCTCATGGTGGTGACTTTTATTACTGGGTCTACCCAGTTATGATAGTTCCTGTTCTGCCTTTGCAACAGGCTAAGACATCCATAGGAACGTAGGAAAGAAAAGGAACCCTTCACCTGGCAGTCTAATGGAGGTCCCTCCTCACATGAAGAGTGGAGAGTTCTAATACAATTTACAACATCTGGTTAAACTCTGGGCTCTCATCAGAAACACCATTTGGAGTGAAGGACAAGTCCTCCCACAGCTTGTACAACCCGAGATGGGGGATAGAATTTCAATTAGAGCAAAGTGGAGAATGTTCAAGCAAGAAAGACAGTGTCAACTTCCAACCTCCAGATATATACATATGCATGTGTACACATTCACACATAAGCACACACACACACACACACACACACAGAGAGAGAGAGAGAGAGAGAGAGAGAACGTATTCTACTAAACAGCAACTCTCTTTGAGAACCCCACACCATGCTTCCATGTGTCTCATTTTTACCTTGAGCTTCTAATTTTAATGACACTCCAGTTATACTTCATTTCTGCATCAAAGCCAAGGACCTAGTCTTGCCAGAATCAGGGGTCCCTAACAAATTGAGAGTACTTCTCACTGCTTGGAGCAACACGACTATCCCTGTGTGACTATCCCTGGTGGCTGGCATGTTTATAAAAACAACAGCATTCACACGCCTATGACAGCAACATGAAAGACTTGTTCTATGCATTCAAGAAAGACCTACGAGGCTGCAGAGATGACTCGGCAGTTTAAAAAAAAAGTGCTCCTCTTGCAGAAGACCTATGTTCAATTCCCAGTACCTGTTATTTAGCAACGAGAAATCCAACTCCGGTTTCTGGTCTCCATGAACACCAGCACTTATGTGTGCATACCCCCACACAGACATATATGCATGTATGTAATTTGTAAAAATAAAATAATAATAATAATAATTTTAAAACTTAAAGAGAAAACTCTGCCTTCTATAGACCACAGGTTTCCATGTGATACAAATGAGGTCAATCTACCTCCCACAGTGTAACTGCCTTGCTTCAAATCCCATACACACTGGCAGGCTGCTCACCAAATATAACTTCCAACAGATTCACTGCAGGTCCTTGCATCTGCACCCTATACATTTACACAAGCTGCTTCTCCATCTGCGGGACGTAACATATGTCAGTTGATTGGCTTACAGTAGGCTTGGAGAAGATTCAGGCGGAGTTGGCAGGAACCTCAAGTCTACTCCTTGCTTCTCTTTTTCCCTTTGCTCTGAGGCTTTTCTCTTTGCTCTTTTTAATTCTGGCTGCTAAATCAATCATTTAGATTCAGGCGGTCATTCCTGGCTAACAACACTGAAATCCTGCGAACATATAGCTTGTTCGCATTCCAAACGGCTTAGATGTCGGTAATCAACCTCAGCTAATAGGCTTCACTCTAATTGAAATTCCATCCTGCATCTGATGAGATGAAAATGGACCTTGTGTCCTGTGATGGGCACCAAGCACAGTAAAATTCAACCTGAAAACGGACAAAGAATTTTCCAGGAGCACCTGTCTGTTTTCTTGAGCTCTGTGCAAAATAGAAATGTAATGTTACTGTTGCAAATGCATTTTGGGGACAGGGGAATGACCTGATGTGGAGGCACATAGGCCTGACAACCTCAGTTCAATCCCCCAGAGTCCACACTTTAAAAAAAAATGTATAATGGCACTCATCTGCAATCCCAGCATGCCTATTGTGAGATGGGAGGCACAAACAGGAGAAAAGACCCAGAAGGTAGCTATCCAGTTAATCTGGAAGAGGAGGAGGAGGAAGAGGAGGAGGAGGAGGAGGAGGAGGAGGGAGGGAGGGAGGAAAGAGAAGAGAAAGGGGAGAAAGTGGAAGAAAAGGAGGAGGAGGAAGAGGAGGAGAGAGAAGGAGGAGGAGAAGGAGGAGGAGGAGAAGGAAGAGAAAGAGGAGGAGAAGGAGGAGGAGGAGAAGGAAGAGAAGGACGAAAAGAAGGAGGAGGAGGAGAAGGAAGACAAAGAGGAGGAGAAGGAGGAGGAGGAGAAGGAAGAGGAGGAGAGAGAAGGAGGAGGAGAAGGAAGAGAAAGAGGAGGAGAAGGAGGAGGAGGAGAAGGAAGAGAAGGAGGAAAAGAAGGAGGAGGAGGAGAAGGAAGAGAAAGAGGAGGAGAAGGAGGAGAAGGAAGAGAAGGAGGAAAAGAAGGAGGAGAAGGAAGAGAAGGAGGAAAAGAAGGAGGAGGAGGAGAAGGAAGAGAAAGAGGAGGAGAAGGAGGAGGAGGAGAAGGAAGAGGAGGAAAAGAAGGAGGAGAAGGAAGAGAAGGAGGAGGAGGAGGAGGAGGAAGAGAAGGAAGAGAAGGAGGAAAAGAAGGAGGAGGAGGAGAAGGAAGACAAAGAGGAGGAGAAGGAGGAGGAGGAGAAGGAAGAGGAGGAGAGAGAAGGAGGAGGAGAAGGAAGAGAAAGAGGAGGAGAAGGAGGAGGAGGAGAAGGAAGAGAAGGAGGAAAAGAAGGAGGAGGAGGAGAAGGAAGAGAAAGAGGAGGAGAAGGAGGAGAAGGAAGAGAAGGAGGAAAAGAAGGAGGAGAAGGAAGAGAAGGAGGAAAAGAAGGAGGAGGAGGAGAAGGAAGAGAAAGAGGAGGAGAAGGAGGAGGAGGAGAAGGAAGAGGAGGAAAAGAAGGAGGAGAAGGAAGAGAAGGAGGAGGAGGAGGAGGAGGAAGAGAAGAAGAAGAAGAAGAAGAAGAAGAAGAAGAAGAAGAAGAAGAAGAAGAAGAAGAAGAAGAAGAAGAAGAAGAAGAAGAAGAAGAAGAAGAAGAAGAAGAAAGATGCTGTCTCAACAAGATGGAAGACCCAACTCTCAGTATCTGTCTTCTGATCTCCATATATGTTCTACGGCATGATGACATATGTATGTGTCCCTGTGTATGTATGCATAAGTACACATATGAACACAAATGGCCATACATACACACACCACACACACACACCTTTTTCAAAAATTTAAATGCATTCAGAATTTCAAGGCAGTGACATTAGATAAACCACACCCAAGACACCTTCTTGCAACTGGAGCCCTGAATTTTTTTAAGAAAACATGACAAATGTGTACCCACACATCTTGGCCATCAGAGAGCACCTGAGGCCTACAACTGAGTAATCACCTACTTTTCTGCAACCTACCTACCAAATGTTTCTACTGATGAGCTTGAATTTGATATATGGTTGTCTTTGTTCTGTTGCTATAAAAGCTTCATGAGACTGTTACAATGATGGAATGTGGAGTAACCCAGGTCTCTGTTCCTGCTTCATGGTCAATCATAATTTGCCCTCCCCAGAATGGACAGATAGTAAGCAGCATTTTCTTTGGGGTTGTCTCCCTGACTTTTTATCATCTACCTTTTCCTGGCCTCATTGTCACCACTGGTGACAGTGATGTGATGTCACCACTCTTCCAGGAACATCCTCCTGCTGTCTAAGCTTCCGTTGTCCACTTCTTCCCTCTTGGCCACTGGAGTGCTCACAGTTACCTGTCCTTCTTTATAGCTACCTTTCCATTTTCAGCTGTGTTGGATGTGGTCTCTTTTATCCTTTATTTGGAGTACTACCAAAATTTCTGAACTCTTTTTTTCCTTTCTCCATCCTCTAAAAACCAGTTGCACAGCATGATCATGTTTAATCTTTCTACAACATCTCTTTGATTTTGGCCTGGCCCTAATCAAATAGTCTTTATTAATAAAGCTCAAATTTGTTAGTCTGCCATTTGGTATGATTCCAAAATTTGGTTTCCAAACCTGGTTAGCAGCCGCCCTCCTGCTATGACTAGCTGTCATATAGTGTTAGCGGGAGTAATCTGCAAATGTAATTTCATTACTGCTGGAAAGGGGAAATTCAGTCCTCTCTCTGATAGAGGAAAATATGAAACTTAGAAATTTGATTTCTTCATGAAGGAAACAGTCTTTTGTTAGAAGAAAATTATAAAGTTAATCTCTGACCTCAAAGTCAGCAGACGCATATGCTGAAATGTTTTAATCACTGTGAATAGGAAAGCTAACTGTATAAGCCCCTGAACCAGAGTAGACTGATGAAACCTGTGTGACTGTCTCCAGGAATTCTTACTCCCATCCTGTTCTGCTATGTGTTAGAACCCAAGCTATAAATGCTTATTTTTAAAGGCATTAGAGTTTATATAATCCCTTTTATGTAATTACGAAAAGTCAGTAAATAGTCTATCCAAATCTTCCTATCTTGTAGGACCTTGCTTGGTTCTTTTCCATGAAGATGTGCCTGACTGTTTCTTGCTATAAGAGAGACTTAGAATGTGATTCAACAGGCAGAATCCATCTTATATCAATTATGCCCATGTATGCTTAGGAAAGACCACCTCTGGGATAATATACAAAGAACAGTTTACTTGCTTCTTTATAGGAGGAAAGGGTAAGAGTAATTACAGATTGACACACACACACAGAGAGAGAGAGAGAGAGAGAGAGAGAGAGAGAGAGAGACAGAGACAGAGACAGAGACAGAGACAGACAGACAGACACAGACACAGACACAGACACAGACACAGACACAGAAATTTTTCTCTAGGGCAAAAAGGAAAACCCCAGTCCCTAAAGGCACCACCATTCTCTTTCCATCCTTGACCTTGGAAAAACTTGCCACTGTAATTCTTTCCCTGTTCTTTTTTTTTTTTTTTTTTTTTTTTTTTTTTTTTTTTTTTTATTTAATTTTATTTTATTTTTTTAATTTACATTCCAAATCACTTCCCCTTTCCCGTTTCCTCCCTCCCCGAAAGTCCCATAAGCCCCCTTCCCTCCCTCTTTTCTCCGTTCAACCCCCTCTCATTACTCTGTCCTGGCGTTCCCCTACATCCAGTCTTTCCAGGACCAGGGGTCTCTCCTTCCATCTTTTTAGAAATCTATTGATATGCTGATTGTGTCTAGGGTATTCTGAGATTCTGGGTCAATATCCCCTTATCAGTGACTTCATACCATGTGTGATCTTTTGTGATTGGGTTACCTCACTAAGGATGATATTTTCAAGTTCTGACCATTTGCCTAGGAATTTCGTGAATTCATTGTTTTTAATTGCAGAGTAGTATTCCATTGTGTAAATATACCACATCTTCTGAATCCATTCCTCCGTTGAGGGACATCTGGGTTCTTTCCAGCTTCTGGCTATTATAAATAAGGCTGCTATGAATATAGTGGAGCATGTGTCCTTATTGCATGCAGGTAAAGTCTCTGGGTATATGCCCAGGAGTGGTATAGCCGGATCCTCCGGAAGTGTCATGCCCAGTTTTCTGAGGAGCCGCCAGACTGCTTTCCAGAGTGGTTGTACCAGCCTGCAATTCCACCAGCAGTGGAGGAGTGTTCCTCTTTCTCCACATCCTCGCCAACAACTGCTGTCTCCTGTGTTTTTGATCTTAGCCATCCTGACTGGTGTGAGATGGAATCTCAGGGTTGTTTTGATTTGCATTTCCCTAATGACTAAGGATGATGAACATCTCTTTAGGTGCTTCTCAGCCATTAGATATTCTTCAGGTGAGAACTCTTTGTGGAGCTCTGTACCCCATTTTTTAATAGGGTTACTTGCCTCTCTGGAGTTTAACTTCTTGAGTTCTTTGTATATCTTGGATATTAGCCCTCTGTCGGATGTAAGGTTGGTAAAGATCATTTCCCAGTTAGTTGGTTGCCGCTTTGTCTTTTTGACGGTGTCTTTTGCCTTGCAAAAACTTTGTAATTTAATGAGGTCCCATTTGTCTATTCTTGATCTTAGAGTATAAGCTATTGGAGTTCTGTTCAGGAAATTCTCCCCTGTGCCCATATGTTCAAGGTTCTTCCCTAGTTTCCCTTCTATTAGTTTCAGTGTGTCTGGTTTTATGTGGAGATCTTTGATCCACTTAGAATTGAGCTTAGTGCAAGGAGATAAGGATGGGTCAATTTGCATTCTTCTGCATGTTGACCTCCAGCTGAGCCAGCACCATTTGTTGAAAAGGCTATCTTTTTTCCACTGGATGGTTTTAGCTCCTTTGTCAAAGATCAAGTGACCATAGGAGTGTGGATTCATTTCTGGGTCTTCAATTCTGTTCCATTGATCTACATGTCTGTTACTGTACCAATACCATGCAGTTTTTAACACTATTGCTCTGTAGTACAGCTTGAGGTCCGGGATACTGATTCCCCCAGAGGTTCTTTTACTCTTGAGAATAGTTTTAGCTATTCTGGGTTTTCTGTTATTCCAGATGAATTTTTGAATTGCTCTTTCTAACTCTATGAAGAATTGAGTTGGGATTTTGATGGGGATTGCATTGAATCTGTGTATTACTTTTGGTAAGATGCTCATTTTTACTATATTAATCCTGCCAATCCATGAGCATGGCAGATTTTTCCATCTTCCGAGGTCTTCTTCAATCACATCAGACTTCTCACCAGAGACTATGAAAGCCAGAAGATCCTGGGCAGATCTCATGCAGACACTAAGACAGCACAAATGCCAGCCTAGACTACTATACCCAGCAAAACTCTCAATCACCATAGATGGAGAGACCAAGATATTCCATGATAAAACCAAATTTTCACAATATCTTTCCACAAATCCAGCCCTGCAACGGATAATAGGTGGAAACCTCCAATACAGGGAGAGAAACAACACCCTGGAAAAAATGAGATAATAACCTTCTTGAATCAAACCCAAAAGTAGATAACCACTCAAACATAAAGATAGCGTCAAGAATGGCAGATGGCAATAATCACTATGCCTTAATCTCTCTTAATATCAATGGTCTCAATTCCCCAATTAAAAGACATAGACTAGCAGACTGGATACGTAAACAGGACCCAGCTTTTTGCTGCATGCAGGAAACGCACCTCAGTGTCAAAGACAAACACTACCTCAGAGTAAAAGGCTGGAAAACAATTTTACAAGCAAATGGCCCCAAGAAACGAGGTGGAGTAGCCATCCTAATATCGGATAAAATTGATTTTCAACCCAAAGTCATCAAAAAAGACACAGAAGGACACTACATACTGATCAAGGGAAAAATCCACCATCAAGAACTCTCAATCCTGAATATCTATGCTCCAAATGCAAGGGCACCCTCATTCGTAAAAGAAACTTTACTAAAACTCAAAGCACACATCGCACCGCACACAATAATAGTGGGTGACTTCAACACCCCGCTCTCTGAAATGGATCGTTCAGGAAAGCAGAAACTAAACAGGGACACAGTGAATCTAATTGAAGCCTTGGACCAAATGGAACTAACTGATATATATAGAACATTTCATCCTAGAGCTAAAGAATACACCTTCTTCTCAGCTCCTCATGGTACCTTCTCCAAAATTGACCATATAATTGGTCACAAATCAGACCTCAACAGATACAAGAAGATAGAAATAATCCCATGCCTCCTATCAGATCACTATGGAATAAGGGTGGTCTTCAATGGCAACAAAAACAAAAGAAAACCCATGTACACATGGAGGCTGAACAATGCTCTACTCAATGATAACTTGGTCAAGGTGGAAATAAAGAAAGAAATCAAAGACTTTTTGAAAGTTAATGAAAATGAAGGCACAACATACCCTAACTTATGGGACACAATGAAAGCAGTGCTAAGAGGAAAATTCATAGCCCTGAGTGCCGCCAAAAAGAAACGGGAGACAGCATACACTAACAGCTTAATGGCACACCTGAAAGCCCTGGAACAAAAAGAAGCAAATACACCAAAGAGGAGTAGAAGGCAGGAAATCATCAAACTCAGGGCTGAAATCAATCAAGTAGAAACAAATAAAACCATACAAAGAATCAACAAAACGAGGAGTTGGTTCTTTGAGAAAATCAACAAGATAGATAAGCCCTTAGCCAGACTAACCAGAGGGCACAGAGATAGTATCCAAATTAATAAAATCAGAAACGAAAAGGGAGAGATAACAACAGAAACTGAGGAAATTCAAAAAATCATCAGATCCTACTACAAAAACCTGTATTCAACACAACTAGAAAATCTTGAGGAAATGGACAATTTCCTTGACAGATACCAAGTACCAAAATTAAATCAGGATCAAATAGACCATCTAAACCGTCCTATAACCCCTGAAGAAATAGAAGTTGTCATTGGAAGTCTTCCAACCAAAAAAAGCACAGGTCCAGATGGTTTTAGTGCAGAATTCTATCAGACCTTCAAAGAAGACCTAACACCAATACTCTTCAAACTGTTCCACAAAATAGAAACAGAAGGAACACTACCCAACTCGTTCTATGAAGCCACAATTACACTAATACCAAAAGCACACAAAGATCCGACAAAGAAAGAGAATCTCAGGCCAATCTCTCTTATGAATATCGATGCAAAAATACTCAATAAAATTCTTGCCAACCGAATCCAAGAACACATCAAAACGATCATTCACCACGATCAAGTAGGCTTCATCCCAGGGATGCAGGGATGGTTCAATATAAGGAAATCCATCAATGTAATCCACTACATAAACAATCTCAAAGAAAAAAACCACATGGTCATCTCATTAGATGCTGAGAAAGCATTTGACAAAATTCAGCATCCTTTCATGCTAAAGGTCTTGGAAAGATCAGGAATTCAAGGCCCATATCTAAACATAGTAAAAGCAATTTACAGCAAACCAGTAGCCAGCATCAATCTAAACGGAGAGAAACTTGAAGCAATCCCACTAAAATCAGGGACTAGACAAGGCTGCCCTCTCTCTCCATATCTTTTCAATATAGTACTTGAAGTTCTAGCTAGAGCAATTAGACAAGAAAAAGAGGTCAAAGGGATACAAATTGGAAAGGAAGAAGTCAAACTATCACTATTTGCAGACGATATGATAGTATACATAAGCGACCCAAAGAACTCCACCAGAGAACTCCTACAGCTGATAAACGACTTCAGCAAAGTGGCCGGATATAAAATCAACTCAAGCAAGTCAGAAGCCTTCCTATACTCAAAGGATAAGCAGGCTGAGAAAGAAGTAAGAGAAATAATACCCTTTACGATAGCCACAAACCATATTAAGTATCTTGGCGTGACGCTAACCAAACAAGTGAAAGATCTGTATGACAAGAACTTCAAGTCTCCCTGTTCTTTTTAAGAGCTACCTAAACTTCTTACCTGCTTTTCAGCCCTAGAATGTCTTTCTCAGGGACCCTAGAGCCATCTCTTTGAAAAGTAACCATCAAAGGAGGTAGTGTCCCAGTCTTTCTTAGGTCTGGAGCACATATTTAATTCCTAGGATAAGACACTAATTCTAATTTCAATAAAGCACAGAACAAAGTGGAAACAGGACAGATATCTAATCAGTATTAATAAAGAACTGATGCCGAAATACTCATATACAAATACTTTATGTGAATTTGTTTGGAGGTCATAGAGAGATGGCTCAGTGGCTAAGATCACTGACTGCTCTTCCAGAGGTCCTGAGTTCACTTCCCAGCAACCACATGGCGACTCACAACTGTCTGCAACTCCCATATCCATACCTTCACACAGACATACTTGCAGCCCAAACACCAATGCACATATATAAAAATAAATAAATTGTTTTAAAAAAAGGAATTTGCTTGGGGAAATTATTTTTATTTTCTGTCCTCTTTTTTTAAAATAATTTCTTTTTAAAATCTACTCTTTTATTTTTCTTAAGTTGGGGAGGAAAAATATACTTAGCATTTTCATCACTAGCCAATTAAGAGCTTTTTCTAAGCTCGATGGCAGATTCATATTCCACAATACTACATACAACATGTGTCTAATATTCCCAAAAGACCAGGAGCAAAGAAGGTCTGCTAATGAGTATGCGCGCATTTTACTCACAAGGTACTTAATCACCTCCATGTTTAATCATCAAGATAAAGGAGACCTTGTCCATCCTCATTAGGTAAACACTTATTACATGTATTAAAATCTCACCAGGTTCTTAAATACCGGCAATTCATTATCTTTTCAACTATAAGTAATTGTTACTCAGTACTGTGCTAGACTGTGAACAATATAAATATGAGTAAAATGTCCATCGTCCAGTCATATAACTCACCAGCTACAAGAGAAAAATACTATATAAATAAACAGACAGACAGACAGACAAACAGACAAGTACTCAATACAATGGTCCATCCTTTGTCACACAGACTGTCATTTGGAAGGACCAATTGGTATGAGGTGTTAGGAGAAATCAGTCCAGGTTATACCTCTCCTAACTCCTGCTCGTTTGACCTCTTGCAAGCTATCTAACTTGGCTGGTGAGTCGCTGGCTTCTCCAGGATCCAAGCAAAATGGACAGATAAATACAAAAGCACTAAAATACAGAGTCTGATCACCCAGCACAGTAGCTCAGATGGACACAATATGGCTGCCTCTGTGCTCAGACTTACCCTGCTCTGTCACACCTCTTTAAAGGTCACCATTGAGTACATCCTTTGTAAGGAGAATGTATGGATAAACAGCATACAGTATCAATCAGCTTCAGGAAAGGAATGTGCCCAGTAGCTTTAAACCTTCCTCTTCCCTTCCTATCCTAGGTTTTGCATGATCCCTTACATTCCTTTTCCTATAGCTTACTATATACTAGTTCCATTTCAAAAAGAATGTGTTTACTATATGTGTTATGCTTAATGTAAGGGTAAAATTATTGGGTGGACTCAACTTCTTGCCCCTTTGGTAAAGTGTTATGATCTGTTATTATCCATGCTAAATATATTCTTAAATATATTCATATTTCTTAATATATTCTTAAATAATATAATATTTCTTAAATATATTCATATGTGTTTACATGTACACATACACATATACATATACATACTGCAGTCATTTCCACATCTTACAGGCTCATTTCTACAAGAATACTTATGATGACTTAAATTTACTTAAATGAACTTCACCAGAGAGAATTTTATTAAATCCTTTATCAATTTAAGAAAATTCATTTCTGTTCTTGAGTTCTGGGCATTTAAATTATACTGAGGTTTTCAGGCATTTTTGTGATCAGTGGAATAATGTATTTTTTCTCTTTTAGTTGGTTATTGTGCTGAATCACGACAGTGAATATTCTAATGACGAGCTGAAGTCACCTCTGTAACGTGATTGCCGTGGGTCTCTTAAATAGTCATGGGTAAATCATTCAACTCTGCTTAGGGTTTTGTATTTTATTTCCAGAGTTGGGCTGTTGAGCAGATATCCCTCCCTTATCTAAACAACATGGTGTTATTTGGTACTGGTTTCTCCAACTTTATGTAGTGGACTCAGGAGCGTTTCCCTTAGCCTTTCTCATCCTGTTGCTATGGAAGTACATTTACATATCCTCAGAAGGGTACCATACCACAAGGGTAGTTGTACCATTTGCTTTAAGTAAAAACTGAGTTTATTGAATGCTTTAACACCGGGCATCTATTGTTGAGGCAGTTTGGGTAACTCCTGTTTTCCTGGGAGTTTTTCCATTTCATCTAAATTTCATTGTTATCTACATAGATTTTCTCGGAATACCTCCAGCCTCTCTTCTTCCCTGGCACAAGCATCATCGGTGACACATTTCCCTCCGAGTATATCCCTCAGGTTTTTGTTCTAGTTTCACCATTTCCCCATTTAGGTTGCTTTGTTTCATTTCAAGTATGATTTTTCTCGAGCCAGGAGATAGACGTGCTTTTCAAAAAGGTTCCAAATAATGAGACGATCTCACTTACCACCTCGATAGCTTCCTATGCTACCTGACAATCTCACTTACCACCTCGATAGCTTCCTATGCTACCTGACGATCTCACTTACCACCTCGATAGTTTCCTATGCTACCTGTAAAGTGCTACTTCTTTGAGAGGCATCTGCTTAGCAACAGGTCATTTTCAGTTACTTCCCCAGGCATCATCGAGAAGGACGTGTAACAACCTGGTTAACTTTGCCCGTCAACCAGATTAATTGATGGGTTGGTGGAGTGCTCTGCTGAGCACATCTGTGATGGCTCCTCAAGAGATGATCGTATCCTGGGTCTCTGATTTATTGAGTGGATATATTCATGAGGTGATGGCAGCATTGAGAGGTGGTAGGAAGTAGGCCCCCGGGGACATGTCCTTGTGGGTTATCTCTTGCCCTGACCTTTCTACTCTGCCTCCCGGCTGACATGATGAAAACTGTTTCTGTCCACCATGTTCCTTCTGTCACAGCAGTCAGAAATATCCGAAATAAATATTTTCTCAAGATGTTTCTATGAAGTATCAGGTCAATGTCAAAACCCAGCTGATTCAAACCTCTTGATGAATTAAACTAGCAATTTATTTTTACAAATATTGACAGTGCTGTGACACTTTTTTACTAGATAATACTGTTTGTTTTTGTTGCTTGCAAGGGGGCCTCATTGTGTTAGGCCAGGTTTGACTCAAATGTACCTTTCTCCTGCCTCAGATTCCCAAGTCCTGAGATTACAGGCCTAGGCCACCATACCCAGGTATAAAAAGAAAGTTCCTTCTTCAGCTTCAGTACAATCTGTAGAAATGTACATTTCTCTATTAATGTCATAACTGGTACTTATAGTGTTTATTAGCTTTGGAGATTGTTGTCTTCCATAATTCTGGAAGATTCTTTGTTTCAATTTCTCTCTTCTGGGCATGCACTATCTTGCATATTAACTTATTTTTCAAAATAATTTTTAATTGTGTCTGTGGAAAATTCTAAGCAGCATTTTTGGAAATTTCTAATCCTCTGATTACCTAATCAACTGATAATCATAATTTATATTTTTCATTTTAGACAATACTATCTGCTCAATTTTTTTAATTCTTTTACTCCTTCAACACATGTATAGCTGTAATAAATAAATGGAAGAATCGTGTGTGTTTTAACAGCTAATTTCTATTTGGTATCTTATGATCTCTGTGTTTGTAATGGAAAGAGCTTTCTCTAAAGTTTATGCCTTTTGTCAGAATCACTCACAATAACTTACTTTATTTGTGTGTTATGAGAACTTATCTTCTTTGGAGATGTATTAGAATTTTTTGAAGACTGGGCATAAAGTTCAGGATGAATCTGAGCTTGCTTCTGCCAGGTCCCTTGAGGTATTACCGAGATAGGACAACTTTAAATTAGATTTTCTGCTAAGGTTTAAGAGGCTACACAGATAATATAATTTCTAACCCAAAGTCCACATAAGGAGAGGATCCTGGCTAGAAATTTTCCAGGTGCATTCTGTTCTTTGGAGGTTTGGGGGGCGTTTTGTGTTCCTCTAAGCTACATCCAGAGCCACGGCTAAGCAAGTCAAGGGGCTGGTGTTTTCTTCATTCATCCAAGGAGATGATCAAACCTTAAAGATTACCAGCTTCTTGCAAAGGCATCCTATGTCATCTTCCAAATAGCAGAATGGAGTTTTTGTCTTTCACCCTCAGCTTGTCTTTCAAAGTTCAAACCCCAGGCTTTAACTATAAAGAAATTCCTGCATACTCAGCAGGCTATGTGACTGAGTGAGTAGGAATTTGACATTTCCTTAGATCTGTCCTTAAGAAAAACCTCTCTTAACAGATGGACTGTGTATTTTTAAAATATTTTACCCATCATTTTAACTTCTTTTAATTCACTCTATTTCTGGAAACAAAAACATGTTTAAAGATAGTAATTACATGAAGTAATTGTAGATAAATGAGTGACAGCTACTTTCTTCTGAGTTCTTAAGTGCTTACCGAATTGACAGAGGTCTGGCTTTTCATTGAAGTGAAAACATAGGGCAAAGAGAACCGTGTTCACCCCAAAATTACTATGTATAATAAAAGGCAGCACATCTTGAAAATCACAGAGAACATAGATTAAAGATGGCCAGCTCCTTGGAGAAAGGAATAAAGATAGACATTATTTTACTCTTTGTGCCATCTTATTACAGAAAGATTCTGACCAGCGCATCCCTTCGATTTACATTCTTGGTTTCCACACTATAAATTCTTGGCACAATTCAAAGCTAAGTCCCTTATTAAGTATATTCTGTTCAAGTTGAAGAAAGGAGGAAAAAAAATAAAGTAAGAGAAAAATGGTGTTCACTGTTACCGCTGGGGGAGGCAGCATGTTTGAATGTATTGATTCTGTTGACGTTCACTGAGCATCTCCTGTGTGTAATTCTTCTATGCACCTGGAGATATAACTAAACGAAGACATGGAATGGAACATGAAAGCTTTAGTGAGGTAGAGGATGGAAGGGCAGGGTAGAGGAAAGAATATAAGATGAGACAACATTAAAGATGTTCAAGAAGGCCATACCAAAACCTAGCTCTGTAGATGCTAAATTATATAGAGTACATATGTAACAGAAGTTTAAATGGAGGTATCCTATCATGGAGGGGCAATGCCTCCCCCAGTCACCATAGGCTATCAACAAATTAGATAGATAGATAGATAGATAGATAGATAGATAGATAGATAGATAGATAGATAGATAGATAGATAGGTGTCCAATGCGAGAAATGGAATACCTCTTTTTCTAGTTTCTAGTTTATGGTCAATCAGGTAACATAGAACACTCCCCCGCCCACCAGAAAATTACAGGATTTTCCTATTGCTCTTGGTTATTGTTCAAGACTTGATGGTAAGACCTTATTGCTCAAGTATGTTACTATATAACTAAGTCCCAGAACCTAAGAAATCAAGCTGGACCCTTTGTTTCTGCTGGCTAGCTTTCATAGTGCTAGAAGTTTCTTGCACAGAAGAAAAGTAACCAATGGTTTTATGAATCATGATCCCTGCAAACTGCAGTGGAGGCAAACCTGGCAAAATATGCTCACTCTTGCAATGGTGGCACAAATGTTATGGACATAACCAACCACTACTGGTTAGATTTAAGGACCATTCCACATACCATTAGCTGAACCACAAACAAACAAACAATAAAAAACATGAGTAGCTAGGCCATATGCCCTAATGAAGAATCTAATAATTATGTAAAATGGACATAGGAATAAACCTGCCCTCTACATTTTATTATTATTCCCATAGATTAATGTATCTTTCTACACTCATCAAAGACATTTCTCTTTGCAATAAATGATAATACCATTACTGGTCACAACAGGTCAGTGTGCAGAGAATAAGAAACTGTTATCAGCTCTAAATAGGACACCTATATCATGTTCTCTCTTTCCCCAAGAGGAAGCATAAAGATTTTAAGAGTCAGATGTAGTGGATGTCTGCAACAAAACAGCATTTGCTAGACATAACTGAACCATTGCTGCTGTGACTGCTTACATAAGACCCACACAGATCAAGCCAGCCAAAACCCCAGCGATGATGGGGAGGAGCTCATGACATCCCACACCTAGCTGAGGAACTACTGTCAGTTGATGGCTTCTTGAGGATAGAAGGTGACTTTTATACAGGGATATGATATTGGAGAGATACTATGCTCTGGTACACCTCTATGCACACCCAAGGACATAGAGGAATCACATAGGAACTCTGTGGCTTTAAAAACTAAGCACATAAAATTGGGAAGGAAAAATGGTCCAGGGAACAAGGGGTTAATTAGAAGGTAGAGAATGGAAATAAATTTGATCAATGCACATTTCATATATATATATGTGAAATTATATATTACATATATATGATATTATCAATAAAAAGAATATAAAACTATATATAAAGTAATATATAAAGGAAAAAGAGAACAGCTCTGAAAATAACTACACACATATCCTTCGACATCATCAGCTTAAAAGACATCTGAGAATAATTCCTATTATGATTACAACGGTCATTTATTTTTTTACCTTCTAAACGAGGGTATGTGTGTATTAGTGGACTTCAAGTTTCTGAGGTGGTTTTCAATGGCAAAGTTTCCTGCTTAACGACACTTTCAAAATTCTGTTCATCTACAATGTGACACTTCTTGACTCTCATTCAGTCACAAACGCAGAAGCAACAGTCCATAATTCACGCTCGCCTTTCCAATAAATCAATCAATTTACAGTGTACAGTGTTCTAATTCAATTTCTTTTTTTTTTATGTCAATAAATCTCAGGTTTCATACCCACAACCAGCCATGGCCCAGAATAAAAGACTTAGCAGAAGTTTTAGCTTGCTAGCTGTTGAAGAAGTGTCCCAATACATTTTCACACTATAAACATTTAATGAGCCTGGCTCCTGGCAGAGTATTTACTACATCCATTTATTTCACAGTAGAATATCTACAGGGGCAAAATAGAGCAAAGGTTATTTCAGATCCTCAACCAATATAGCTCCCTGTAAATAACATAAAGTACAACCATTTAACTCACAAAATTATGGCTAAAAGGTTAAATGTTCGGTAAATTCTGTTTCATCTAGTTTGGGCAGCTTTGGCAATAAGTTGTAACTTGGATGTACTTCTTTCAGGCATTTTGTTCTGTAGCCCTGTCATTAACTGCAGCTAATATTCAGAAGTTGTTAAGACAGTTTTAGGATGCTGGGGAAGTATTTTAAGTCATCTGCCTGCTTGTTCGGAAGTAAGTGGGTCTTAAGAGGTCTTCTGTTCCTGAAAAGGCCCTTCTCCATCCTCTCTCCTCTTCAGACTCTGCTATGGCTTGCCTATCACACTAGCCTCCAACTAAACTGAGAGGCCAAAGGTGTTCCAGTGGAGGATAGACTTGGAAAACTTTGGAGATAAATGAGGTCTTCTGTGGGAACATCCCTGAAAACAAATCTGTTTAACACTTTGGAAAATGTACTTTAGAGTTCCGCCTGCTCAGTCCTCTGGAAAGTTCCACCCCATCACAAGAAGCACTTCCCAAATACAGACTATTTTTACTAAATGACCCATGGGTGGGTTTCAGCCACCAGAAAGATGTGGTTACATTTATAACTTCTCTGATGATTCATACAAACTGAGAGTCTTATTATATGTTATGCCAAATTTTAACTGAGTCTGTTAAGTTCTAGCAAGGAAAACTCAGGAAGCATACAGTCACAAATTCTTCTGGAATCAGAGAAACTAGACACATACCCTACCTGCTCCTCTCCACTAGCCTCCTGATTTGCAATAGATGCAACTTAGGTTTCAATTTTTTTTTTCAGTAAAGGAAAAATTAAATTTTCAATGGTGACAATGTACTTGGTGATTACCAAGTGAATAATTCATGTGAGATGAATTAGCCGGAGGGACTGGAGAAATGGCGTGGCTGTGAGGACCAGAGTTCAAATTCTAGCATCTTCTTAACAAGCCAGGCATCTCACACAACAGTAAACCCAACCCCAAGAGGAGCAGAGACAAGAAAATCAATGGGGGTTGCTGATTTCAAGTCTAGCCATGAAAATAAGATTTCCAGGTTTGGGGAAAGCTCCTACTTCAAAGGAATAAGTGAAGAATGATAGAGAAAGATGCCTGATGCTCTCTTCTGGCCTCTATTCATGCCTTCATACATGAATGTCCCCCCCACACACACACACACAGAGCTAAATAAAATACATACTTAAAACATAAATACATAAGAGTAAACCTTGAAAAAAGTTTATTCAACCAGAAATATTTCATATTTTATTTTATTTTAAAAATTGGATTTATTTGGAGAAAAAAAAACCCTCAACCCCAAAGGATGATATTTTTATATACAACGATATCTGCCAAGTAATGTCTATAGATTCTTAATCATTTTCATAGAAGAAATTTTATATACATTTTGTATAAATTTAAGAGCAAACATAAGTAGCCTCCCCTCTATTTTTATTTTAACAGGGGAGTAGGGTACAACTTCTTTCTTTTGGATGCAACTATCTGGAAGGAAAAACAGACAGGAAGAGGGCAGATTACCTTTTCATTGTCTACTACAGTTTAAAAAAAACATTCAACATTGGGTATCTCTCTAAAAGTCCCTTTCTAGCTACTAGACAGCAAGTCCACTGGATGAGTGATTTTCTGTGCCCACTGCTGTAGCATACTAAACCAACGCCCCTGCAAGGCTAGCCTATGACATGCATATTAATACCAAGTTACCGTTAGTCTGCAAATACCCTGCCTTCCCACAGTGGGTAAGCTTGCCATCTTCAGAGCTGACCTCTACAAAGCTGCACATCAAAGCAGACAGGTTAAGCTACTATGTTGCAAAAGAAACTAAGACCTTGTTCAACAGTTGTTTTGGTTTGTTTTTGTTTTTGTTTTTTTTTTTCCATTATCCTTTATTTTGGAAGGGTGCTAAGAAAGAAGCCCTCCTATGCAGAAGAATCACACACAGTCTAGGTTATTATAAACCCAAGCACTGGTGTGGGTGGCTGGTAAAGGAAACAGGTGAAACCTTAAAACACCCCTTCAGGCTGAAGGCCTCCAACTCAACTT
The DNA here is from genome assembly GCA_036184795.1 of Tokudaia tokunoshimensis. Taxonomy (NCBI): domain Eukaryota; kingdom Metazoa; phylum Chordata; class Mammalia; order Rodentia; family Muridae; genus Tokudaia; species Tokudaia tokunoshimensis. The sequence goes on from BTHU01000021.1 coordinate 23,498,861, forward strand.
TCCCTAATCACAAAGCTGGCTCACAGCAGAGATTCCTCAGGCCACAGCCTTTGGTTGCTAAGAGAAAGTGCCTTTGAGAGCAGGAGTGTGACTTACAGACTGCCTTCCAGAGGCTAGTAGCATGGAGAGACAGTAGGTGACCAGAGTGGCAAGGTATCAGAAGAATGCAGATGGAATTTGGGAAGGAAAGGACCTGCAAGACTGGGATTTCCCATGACTCCCTCCTCCAGTGAATGAACACTCCTGTGCTTACTGGAGGTCAAAACGTTCCCCTCACCTGGTAGAAAATAACTGATCAGCTCCCCAAAGTTTTACAAGCTATGATCAAGTTTCCCATTTATTTTGGTCTTCGGGTTTTATATTTTATTGGTTTAGGGTCTATCACTGTGGTGGTTTGTATATGTTCTTCCCAGGGAGTGGCACTATTAGAAGGTGTGGCCTTGTTGGAGGAAGTGTATCACTGTGGGGTTGGGCTTAGAGATCTTCCTCTTAGATGCCTGAGGATGCCCAGTCTGTTCCTGGTTTCCTTTGGATAAAGGTGTAGAACCCTCAGCTCCTCCTGCACCATGCCTGCCTGGATGTTGCCATGCTTCTGCTTTGATGACAATGGACTAAACCTCTGAACCTGTAAGCCAGCCCCAAGTAAATGTCTTTTATAAAGCTTGCATTGGTCATTGGTGTCTGTTCACAGCAGTAAAACCCAAACTAATAAAATCACTTTACTAGTATATAGCTGCTTTCTTCTAATATCTATGACTGGTCTTAAAAAAATGAGATCTTCAGTCTTATAAAGATAAGGCATCAAGATATGCATATAATACACAAGACTATTGTGAGTTCATCACAGGAAAGGAACACTGGGTAATGGGGATTATTAGTTTCCATTCTTTCTTTCTTTCTTTCTTTCTTTTTTTTTTTTTTACTTTATCAGACAACAATGAATCCCTAAACTCTGCACATGACTGGGTATTTTATGTAATTTCACATGGATTTCATATAATAATCTGGCAGCTGATAATATTGGATTAGAAATGAAGAGCCCATTTAAAGACATTTTACTAAAAGGAAAGCAAGCTATTTTAAACTTGAAAGTATTAATTATCTAATGAATTTTCTATGAGCTTGATAAAAACAGCGTGGGTATTATATAAGTTGTGGAATTGGGTGGTTTTATTTTTTTGTTTTTGGTTATCAGTAAAACTTTAGTAACTTTAATTATAGATATTTTTTCATTATGGAAAAATCTGCTTCCAAATAGTCTCTATAATGATGCTAAGACTGAATATCTATTATGCATTCAAACCTGTATTATTAATTCATTTAACCTGATGACGCTGTGATATTGTTATTGATCTCCTATAAATAAGACAACATATAGGTCCATAAGTATTGTTGACAAGGTTACAAATGTAGCAAATGCCACAGCTAGAGTATAAACCCAGGAATGAAACACCACACTATGTTACCTCTCACTAAGGAGCTCTTTGTTGGACTAGGGTAACCAGTGTCTCTTTAACATCATACTTGAAGGCCTGATAAATACCTCAACTTGTTTAAAATTGAGTTTCTGATCTTCTGACCAGCTTTGCCTATAGCCTTCCTATGGTTAATGAAAACTTCTTCTATCTAATTATTCGATTAAACTTTTTAAGTTAACTATCCATGCTATTCAAGATATATGATAGCTACCTCCTACTTCCAAGTAGGACTTACTATCAAATTATGGACAAATCTATCTACACCTACACAGATCAATCCTCCTGACCCCAGAGTTCACGATTTTCACTGGGAAGATGACCTACATTCAGCAACTGAGAGATGCAAAGGCTTGTATATTTCAACCTAGTAAGGCACGCATGAAAACCGAATGTTGGTTGGCCCAAGCTTTGTCCAGGCAGATTTCATCCTGTCTTTTTGCCTCCCAGACATTAATTCCTAATAGCATCGGGGACCATAAACTCCACTCTGTGTTGCAAGGGCACAGCATGCAGCATCCGCTGTGACACCTCCCCTTTGCTCAGGCCCCATCCATCCATCCTATCATTATCTAGCTGACTCCTCCCTACACAACTGAGCCTTGCTGATGCGGGCATGAGATGGAGTCCGTTGATGCTCTAAGATAATTGGTGACTCTGGGTTCCCAACATAGCCTCCCACCTGGGTCCCAGCTTCTCACCTTACTTGCATTTAGCCTGTGCTCCTGTGGTGCTAACATTCCTTTAAGACAAAAGCCTCAGTGTGTTAAAAAGACTTGCAAAGAGTCCCAGTTGTTCAAAGGAAGAGCTGACAAAGCCTGTTCTAGCTGGATCCCATTGGCTCTTTACCTGAGCTGTGAACTTTCCCCCTTGATGACTCCACCAGGTTCCTGGCTTCTATGTTGTCACAAATGCAGGGTAAGTAGCTTTGAGCCCATGTTCTAGATCTCCACCTGATCCTGACTCAAACTCCACATATCTTTGAGGATACCTAGCCCCTTTATAATATGGTATGCTAGTTGGTTATTTATAATGGTTAGCATGTTTTTTTTTTAACCTATGTGCTCTTGCTAAAATATAAACCCTTAACAAAGGCACTGACCAGATGTATTCCTAAGCACATAGAACAGTGTGGATAATAAATATTGCATAGTAAATAGATCCTACACTTTAGAAGCTGGTCTATGTAAAATAAAGTCTTCACTAGAATCCCAAACAATTCCAAAATGTAAAGGCTTCTTAAGCAGAGGAGTGCTAAGAATGCTGATAGGAAATCTTGTTGTTAATCAATTCATTGGAAGACCCAGGAAGGTCATTGAGACTGATTAATGATAAAAATGAAAGTTCTCCAGACTCCACGGTAGGAACTGAAAGTCTGTGTCTGCTTACTTGTACTGAGACATTTAGTCGCACTGTTGGCGCTCTCGGCTTACCTCCAGCTCTTCAAGAGCACTTCCCAGTGTTGCCGCCTGAGGTTCAGGGGGCGCTGGCACATTCTGGATGCCTTGGGAAGCATTTGAAATCACATCAAGAGCATTCTGGATCTCTTCACAGACGGTGTCCTTACTGGCTTTGAGCGAAGCGACGTCGGAATGTTCCAAGCACGCTGAACAAATCGAATGTAGGAGGGGGGAGTTCTCCTTCAAGGTGGCCCGGGCCCCTGCAATTTCATCCCTCTGGCTTGGAGATTTTAAATCCTGAAAAGATTAAAAAAAAATCTTACTACTGAAAGACATATTACCCAGATGTTCCCTTGGGGCAAGCGAGAAGGGATGAATCTAAAGACTGTAGGCAATAAGCAGTCAGATGGCGTTAATCAAGGGCATCAGGAATCTCTACAGGCCCTTAGATTCTGAAGTTCTATAATAGGAAACAGGACGTTGTGCATAGGTAAAGGCCACAATGGTGGAGAGGTGTCCCTGGTCAGCCATATATGCATGATCTTAGTTTTGATTCCTGTTGCTGAGAATGACAAAAGCAAAGGGGAACCGTGGTTCATTGGGCTCGAAATTTCAGGTGTCTGTCCAACATCACAGGGGCGTCAAGGCAACAGAAACATGAAGCAAATGTTTGCCTGACACTGTGTCCAAAGCCGACGGTGCTGAACCAATTCATGCATGCTAGCACTCCACTCACTTCTGGCACTCTCTGGGAGGTAGAAATCTTTTCTCTAGGGAATGGTGCCGCTCATAACAGGCGGGCCGCCCCACCATATTTAACATAATCAAGCCAACCCCCAAACACTTGCCTGAAGGCTGGCCTAGACATACCCTCATTGAGGCTCTCTTCCCGAAAGGGATCTAGATTGTCACAAGATGATAACTGAAGCTAATCATCACACCCATATAAGTCATGGAAAACTCTGACACATTACTAAGTGAATTATCAGGCAGCTTGAATTACCAATATTCTGTTAGCCTATTTCCCATAGATATTAATATTTGCATCTAAGTTGCCATTAAAACAAACCAAGTGAATTAAAAATAATAAATCAAACTTTCCGCCATTTAACTACCTTTTTCCATTTCATAGATGCTAACAAACCAACCTTCTGTTTTTCTTTCTTTGATATTTAACCAACAAATAGCTGCTAAGCATTTAGCACAGGCTAGCCCTTGGGTTAGAGTCCAAGAGTACAGATGTTAGCAATCCCACCAGACCCTTAATTTCCTGAAGTTTATGTTAGGAGGCAGGAAACTTATAGGCAAGCAATAAACTAGGTAAACATAGAAACAAGTCAGTTTCTGTTGATGAAAATATGAATAAAATTAAAAGTAAAATATAATAACTGGGGTAGAAAAGAGCTTTAGTATGAAAAGTCTGCAAGGATGTGTCTGTGGATAATCAATTTAAAGTAATTCTCATTGCAAAGTACCACAGATAGAGTAGGGGAACCTGTATATATAAATGATGCCGGCTAAAACTGCTTAAGAGGTAATGGAAAAACAAAAAACAAAAAAATAACGTGTCAAGCACTACCTTAACCAAGTGATGAAGGCTGACATCATCGGTGACGTCACATGGATACATTATGACATAAACAGGTGTCACTTTTGGGGTACTCTCTAGGAAGCCATAAGCCTTACCTAATATTGAGACGCAAGACAGGAGCAGCCTTGGAAGCATCCCTCATGCTACATGACCAAGGAGACCTTGCAAGTTTTTATAATAAGGAGAAACACTAATAGCTTGTCATAGACTAGAGCAGAAGGGGGACATGCGACAATTACATGCGATGTCATTCTCTAGACTGGATTCTAGAACAGAATAAAGGTATTTAGACCAGCCTGGTGAGTCTAAACACAGGCCATTAGTACTAGTCAATGTGATCTCCTTGTTAAGAGGACAAATTGTTAAGATAATGAAGAAATCTAGGAGAACAGAATTCTCTATTCTGGCATTCTCTTTTGGAAACAAACACATTATTACTCCCACAATTTTTCTTAGAAAATGCTACCAAGGATTATGAACATTAGTATCTTCCACAAAGTTCATGAAAAATTGATAAATGTGATTATTATCTCATTTTTTTCAAAATGAAAAGGCTGAAGTCTCAAAACACTAAGTATCTTTAGGGAAGGGACAGACCAAAATGGATACATTTTGTCTTTTACAGCCTGTTAGGGAGTCCTCATCCTAATAATGTTACATTCTTTCCTGTTACCGAAGGATTTTCTTTGATACACAAGAATAGAGTCTGGATTTATATGTCACACAACCTATAAAGTACTACTATTTGGCCTCTCCTCCGTGTGCATCATACTTTTGGGTGAAGTTGTCAAGACAAGCCCTGTGTTAACTGAGTAAATACTTAGTGCAAAGGAAGAGATTGGTGAAAGAACCGAGATCTAAACTTAGGTCTATTTGTTAAAACACTGACTTGTTCAGTGTGTGTGTGTGTGTGTGTGTGTGTGTGTGTGTGTGTGTCTTTCTCTCTCTCTCTCTCTCTCTCTCTGTGTGTGTGTGTGTGTGTGTGTGTCTTTCTTTCTCTGTGTGTGTGTGTGTGTGTGTGTGTGTGTGTGTGTGTGTATTTCCACAATACTCTCCTTGCCAGGACAATGCTGTTAGGGTTAATAAACAGCTAGTGCTATTGTATTTTTAGTTCCTTCCTGTCTAAAAACAAAAGTGTTCTACTACTCCAGGCAGCCTTTGGAGATTAAGTTCTTCCCAAAGTGTAGGGAGGACAGTTCAAGCAGCTATCAACCCACTGCTTGTGCTCCTGAATGAACCAAGAAAAGACAATGTGTGATTTCCTTGGCCCTCTACAATTCCCCCCTCCCCATCTTCCCTGGGTCTGGCTTTGAAATCAAGACTACAAGATAGGCAAGTCTCCTGTTCTTTTGGTATCTGCTTTTCCATTTGTGGAAATGGAGATAATGATACTCTGCCAACCCACTTACTAGACAGTACAGGAACAGCAGAGATGGAAGATAGCCTGCAGCCATGCACCTCTGAGCATGCCAGGCTCATCTGATCTTAGAAGCAACTTGGATGTAAGAACTGGGATGAATATGGAAAGTAGTAATTAATCTTAGAAAAAGTAATGGGTCATCCCTTACATTTTATCGAAAATACTATGCAGTTTTTCTCCTGTGAGGTTCTTGGTGATTTTCATAACCCTGGTTTATAACAGCACTTACCAATATAAATCACACTGCAGAACACATAAAGATGTAAATCACATAAAGAACATAATGAATACAAAAGATGCACAGCCCCTTGTGAGAAACACTCACAAAAATAGCAGTAATGTTCACGAAGGGTCACTGAAGACTCTCTGCGAGACAGTGTAATCAGAACATATATTATGTAAGTTCCTCTGAAGCAGACTGTACATGATTCTTTATTTAGAATGACATTGTCAGGATTTCGGTGGGAAATAGTCTACCTAAGTTATCACAAAGAAGGCTAAAGTTTTAAAATATAATTTCCTTTGCTTTGGTGGTGGCTAGAAATATCTTAGAATAAGCCCTTTAATGCTGTAAGGACTTGGAGGTTTTTTAAAGTACAAACATGTTTTGGATTTTGAACATATGCTTTGTCATCCCGACCTAAGGCAATGACAGAATCCTTAATGAGTACCAGTACCCCAAATATCAAGCCTCTGAAACCTCCAGGGAAGGACAGGATCCGTAAACATAGCAAAGTTATACATTATGACAGTATATAGAAATGGGGGCAGGGTAGAGAACTTAGAGAACATTTGAGAAGATCATTACTCACAAATGATATCACACATTATATACTTAATGCGTCAAATGTTCTTTGGGATAAATGGTGATCATTCTTCTAAATTAAAGATTACTATGGGTCCTTGTAATTACTTTAACCAATAATACTATTGGGTTCATAGGTTGTCTACTTATCCTAATTCCAAACCAGGTCAAAAATATTTATTCAATATCAAGGTCAACTGGGGATGTCCCTAGATAGAGAGGAATATCGATCTTCAAGGACTGACACTTATTTCATATATTTTTTAAATGTGCCAGAAGAAAAACACACACAATGTTTCCAAGCTGAGAGAAGACATCAAATGCTTCCAGCTGATGAAGAAACTCCCAGATGGGATTTTTAAAAGTATGAGAAGAACTTACCCATCTACACAAGTGGGTGGAGAAAGCAACATGTGAATTATAACCCTGGCAAGAAAATGAAGTATATGTAGAGATTTCAAAGAACACATAGTATAAAAAACAGGAGGCTGTAAGCTATCGGTTACTTCACCCATTCATCCAACAATTGTTGAGCCTGTATTGCACATCAAGCATTATGTTGATTAAGTACCCAGAATGTGAAGAAAAAGGTCTAAGACCAAAGCGTAGACAAACAAAACAATTTTACAGACACTGAGAGCTGGAGAGGCTGCTCAGCTCCTGGGAATACTTGTTGCTCTTGCAGAGGACCTGGGTTCAGTTCCCAGCACCACTGTGGTAGCTCACAACCTGTAACTCCTGTTCCAAGGGAATTAGATGCCCTCTTCTGGTCTCTGTGATCACCGCATGCAGATGATAGATATACATACATGTAGGCAAGCTCTTATATACATAAAATAAATAAAAATTTTAAATTACATAGAAATTAAAGTTAAAATCCTTACCTTTAAGGGGCTTAAAGTAAATATTTGAGAGAAATTTTGGAGGCATAATTGATAAATTAGCATATATTTAAGGTCTACAAGATGATACACACACATTGAATAATGTTTCCTGCAATTAAACTCATTAGAATCACTCTCAGCATACATAATTGCCATACATGTATATGTTGTAGGAATACTTAAGGTCTATTCTTCTAGTTAATTTTAAATAAACAAAACATTATTATCAGCTATCGCTACCATACTACTATAATTACATATCCATAACATATAAACCTTATTTTGAATCCCTTAACTGATTCTCATTTTCTCCATGTCCTTCCCCTAGCAACCACCATAAAACACCCTTCTAAAACCTAGACTCCTTTTCGAATTCAGACAAAAATGAGATTCGTCGAGTCTTTCTGTGATCCTTGCCTAGCACAGCATTCTCTGGGTTCATCCTCGCTATCGCAAATACAGGAAGGAGTTCGTTCGTAACAAGATAGATCTTAAAGCAGTGAGAAGAAGCTTTCTGTGAACAGCGCAGAGCAATACGCAAAAGGAAACATCGCGCGCCACAGCCTGAAGTGTGCAGGCTACTGGTGGGGGGGCTGGGGGGGTGACATTACAAAGAAAACCAGAGCAGAAAGTTAACAAATGCAGCTGGCAAGGCCAAGGAACCCTGAAAGCAACACGATCTCTTCAGTGTTTGGAAGAGGTCTTTGACAACAGCCTCAAGCAACGACATTGCAGCAAGGGAGGCCAGGTAAAAATAAAGTTGCAGTGAGAAACAATGGGTGCCTACCACTGAACAGGATCACTAGGCTGAAGCAGGGACTAGCCGCGCCACGCAACACTTACCAGGGGAAAGCACCAAGGCTTTGGGAGTAGAAGGGATTTAGGGGTGTCTAGAAAATGGCATCAGTGATTGTAAACATGGAAATGCATTCACTGGGATGGGAATGAAGTGGAAAGAATGTGCTTGTAAGAAAAAATGATGTATCAAATGTAAGGTCAGAGTGAAATTATAAGTGAAAACACGCTCTGAAATGAGGATGTAAGTTCAGAAGTAGAGACCCGTGAGTCACCGGCTCTTCTTTGGGGGTCCATACTATGTGTGAAGTCAGCAGTACCTTCAGCCAGTACAAATGCTGCGCTACTGAAAGGAACCCGGGATCAAATATAGTTCCCTGGAGATGTCAAACGAATTACCTTATGTACTAGCCCCAAAGAGCAATCACTGATGGTGTCTCAATGGCCACAATGGGTATCAGAAAATATTGAACTTCAAAACATTTTAAATTTTAAAAATTAAAAAAAATAAGCAATAACAGAGAATACAGAACAAGAATTAAACTATACTTAAGAATCAATTTAAGAAGTCAGAATGACTTCTATATTGTATAAGCTAAAAGAAATACCTGTCTATCTTTAAAAGAAAAAAAAAAAGATTTACAGCTGGAGAATACATCATTAAAAATAGCTAGGAACTATGAATGATCTTGGCCACTTCTTAATGGACTTCTTTACTAAGTCTATAAATATTAGATTAAGAAAGTAGCTTTATAAATTTTAGTGAAATAAATCAAAATATCTGTTAACATTTAATGTCTTTAGTTCATTATACCTCTCTCGAATGAAAGTCATATAACTTATTATTTTGAATCCTATTACCTAGCAACACACGGCATACAAGTTTAATACATTTTTGTTGAAGAAACAAAAAGAAAAAAAAACCAATGAGTTAAAATTAAGTCAGAGATGGGGCTGAAGAAATGGCTCAGTGGTTAAGAGCACTGGCTACTCTTCTAGAAGACTCCAGTTCAATTCCCAGCACCCACATAATGGATTACAACCCTCTGTAACTCAGTAAAAAGGAACCAATACTACCTTCTGGCCTCTGCAGGCCCCAAATCATCTGTACACACAGGCAAATCACTCATACACATAAAATAAAAGCAAATAAATCTTAAAAATCAGAGGAAGATACACTTCCAGGGGGACAGAGAATTCAGATATCCATTATTATTATTACTATTATCATTACCCCCAAAATCAAAATTTTAGAAAATATCATTTAATCTAGAGAATTTATACAAATTTGTATGTGAAAATGCCACAGAAAGTTAAACTTAAATTACACCTGTCTCCACACTAAATGTTACTGAAGCCATTGATTGGCACAACCACTTTGGAAAGCTGCCTTTATAGAACCACCTGAAGCTGGATATCCGCATGTCCCACTAGGCTATCCTACCCCTAGAAGATGATGCACACTTAGGGAAAGGGGCTCATGTGTTCATCAAAAGACAGGAAGATGTCCACAGCAGCCTGTTCCCAACAGTTCTAAACCGGAAACAAAGTAATAAGAACCACAGAATGTGCTACACGCAAGAGAGTAGAAAACCCCACAAGGGAGGAAGGATGTGCTGTCTGAGTCTATCTAAACAAGTTTCTACTCCAGCAACATGATTTAGAGCAGAAATCAGGATGTCAATTATTCTTAAGGAGTGACCAGAGACTCATCAGAGAAGAAATCTAGCTCTGGCGATTGTTTCCTTTTCTAAGCACTAGATACAAGTTGTCTGCTGGAAAGTTTCAGTCAACTAATTTTTGAGTTGTGTGTTGTTCGGAATGGATGCTGTCATTTAGTAATTGTAAGTTCTATAAGGGCTGACAAGATGGGTGGGTCAGTGGGTAAAGGCCCTTGCCACCAAACCTAACAACCAGAATTTGAGTCCCAGGTCCCACGAGGTAGAGGGAGAGAATGGATTCCCACAAATTGCCCTCTGACCTACACACACACACACACACACACACACACATACATATCCTACCCAATAAATAAGTGTAATAAAAATTGTAGGTTCAATTAAAGTTGAAGAAAGCAAACACGTGAATAGAGCCAACTAGTAACCGTAACTTAGCAAATAACACTACAACAGATCACCTGGGACCCTCTCTGCTGATTGCATTTCCCATGTTATGGGGATGATAAGAAAACTAGATATTCAATCTACTTTCTGCCTGGTTGGAGAAATTATATTTAAAAAAACAAAACAAACTAGAACAAAACAAAAAAAATAAAACAACAACATGACTGAGTATAAACACAAAAAGAAAAGCTTCTTTGGGTTGGCCATTAGAAAGGCCAAAACTAAAGGGTCTTTACTGCGGATAATTCTGTGTGCCCTCAGACAAAGCCAAATTTCAGAGGCTTAGAGAAAAGTCCCTGCTAAGCTGCTTCCCTGCCCATGTAGAATTCCTCAGCAGATACTCTGCTGGGCAAAGCAGAACTGCATGCAAATGCTCACATTCCTCTTCCTGGCGTTCAAAAGAGGCTTCAGGCTTCGGAAGCTGATAAAGCCACTCTGGTAGTGTGTGTGTGTGTGTGTGTGTGTGTGTGTGTGTGTGTGTGTGTGTGTGTGTGTTTCGGGGGGGGGATAAGAATGAGCACTGTTTGTTTCTTTGAGATTAGGAAACCACGTAGCAAGAAAGCCTGTGCACTCGTTGCCATTTGGATTCTGTGTGGGGTTGGCATCTCTCCCCAGTCCTCCCTCTGCCAAGATGCCACATGCTGACGACTTTACTGGTCACTGGGCAGCTTCGTGTTCTACTGGAAGACAAAACAGTGTGGAGGCATGCTGATTTAGATGGTTTTCTCCAACGTAAATCAGGAGATGGGGATACTTGACCGTGACCGACCTGAGAGGCAGAAGATATGGAACAAGAACAGATGGCAAAGAAAATTTTGAGGAAAGCAGAGGTTCCGGGAGCTTATGATCAAGACGTCATTAAGCAGCAGAAAAAAGCAGGGAGAGTCTTCCGCTGCTGGTCTGTTCTATTTTATATCAATAGGTCAAAAAACAGCTAAGCAGAGAATAGAAGGAGGGGTCGTTTTCAAATAGGCAAATGGGAGGTCATTGGGTAACAGTATTAAGTGAATCTCCAAAGTATGTATTAGGGACGATTAATGCATACATTGGATAGCTGAAAGATACCAGGGTGAATACTAACGACCTATGCAAACATCAGTACTTGTTTGCTTGCATCCTGACGTGGGACCTCACATGCCTCACAGCCTGTACTCAGACTCCATATTCTCCTGCCTCAGTTTCCAGGCTAGTGAATCAGCCCTTATAGTTATATAGCAGTTTATTCTGCTCAACATTATTTCTTAGAGATTGCTTCTCAAGGAATCCTTTGGGGAGATGTTAGAAGTGTTCTTTATGCTTATTTATCAAAAAAAAAAAAAAAGAAAAGGGAAGGGATGATTCTCCAATACAAAGGAGTAACAGCAATTGTTTCTTAGACTTTCAACCCCGTTGAGCTGCCAGGGAGTTTCCAGCTATGGATAGGACTCAAGGCTGAATCTCGTCTCCCTATACTTTTTACCCAACATTATTTCTATCTCTTTTCAGTAGCTTTAGCATCTGTCAGAAGATATGTCCTGTCCTTCTGTGATGACTTGACAGAGGATGGACAAAGGAAAGTGATTATTATGACTGTCATACCTGAAATGACCCAGATTACAAACACAATGCTTAATTGATCTAGATAATATGGTTGATAAGAAAACCTAAGGATAATAAGAGATGGAACTGGCAGGGCTGTCTTAGGATAGGGACCTGAAAGCAGCATTTTCAAAAACATCACGTGGTCCAGTTGGCAGCCCTGTCCTTGTCTGGATCCAGGAATGTCAGGAGTAGCCCTGGTTGGAAGCTTTCTATACCTGAGGATGTGGCTGATGATTAGGTAAGTACCTGGACCTCGTGGATGGGCTAACTAGATTGACAGTCTCCCCGTGCCTCATTCCCATGTCTGTCATCCTAACTACCAAAGCTTCAAGACTACCCAATTGACGGGACTCCAAATCACTCATGTGGTACCTGCACGCTGTCTTCCTTCTGTCCCAAGGCTCTTAGGTATGAATTAATGAAAACCTTCTTTCTAAAACTCACCCTCTGTGATCCGTGGATTTCATATTCGGTGAGAAAGGACCTAGAGATGTGATTCGTGGGATGCTTTGTGTATCTGCGGCTGTCTGGTACCCCAACTACTGAGAGAAAACTTCCATGAACTTCACACACCCCCATTTCACTGGGGCCAAAACTGTGGCTTGAAACTGAACTGTGGTCCATAAAATGATTCGAAAGGCACAAAGAATTATGTCAGGGTTGCATGGAACAAAGAGGGGAAATAGACACTATATGAACTTGAATGGGGCATTCTGCTTCTCATGACAAAGAAATGTTCTAAATAGTAATAGTTCTCTTAGTAATGATTGTCTAAGGGTTGCTTTTCCAGAAGAACTTTTGTTTGGCATTTTAGATTAATTCAACAAGCTTGAACCATCTGCTCTAAGGTGTTAAGTTAACGTTAAGTTAAAGACTACAGAATTCTGATGTTTATTCTAAGCAGGGGGCATGAATAGGGCAGATGTTAGTAACAAGGGAATGGGAATGACAAGATCCAGGCACTCTAGAACCGATCCCCTTACGCCTGGAAGTATTCAAATCCAAATTGGCCAAGCTAAACAAAATCCCTTGGCCCCTGCTCTAAAATATTAGGCCTGATATTTGCCTCACTAATGCAGTCTCCTCTGTGCTTTATAGTTAGAGCATATACATATTTAACCTTGGGAAAGATTGGAAAAAAATAGATAACACAAACGTGTCCCTGGGCCCGATGAACCTACAATAAGCTAAAAAAAAAAAAAAAGACGAAATAAAAGACGCATGGCACATTTCCAAAGCAGGAAATCAGACTCATTACAATGGAAAGAGCAAGAGCGGACCATAACTACGAGGTCGGAATTCCAATGCAAAACTCTTCCAGTCACAGGCAATTTCAAGTAGAATAATTAACCTAACTTCAGCTACAAAATGAGGATAATAATTCCAACTTTCTAGGGTATTAACAAGGTTAAATGATTCAATGCAAAACACCTTTCCTACATTTCCTTACTTGATCTAGTTTTACGACCAAACTTCAGGCCATATTGCCTCCCTAAGTGTTTCTTACTGTCCTCTCAGGCAGCCATGGAATTGGGATTTAAATGGACAGGTATTTCCCACATTTTCAAGCTCCAAGTGCATAGCTAAATTTGGAGATCAAGACAAATATGCCTTAAATAGAAATCATTGACTGTTCCATTTCCCATGTTTTCCTGAGCCTCTTTAGCCTGAGCGCTCTGGATTGTCAGATGATTCCTCAGCGGCCCAGAGAATCGGCCTGGCTTCTTCTCATCATATTATTCTCCACTATGTACCTGTTTCCTTGTCCCTAGCAGAACATGAGTTTGGGAGAGAAAAGAGTATTTTATTCCTATAAAAAATAAATGTCTGCATGTGAACACAGGAGAAAAGGAGGCATGGGGGAAAATGTTGCTAAGAACACAAGTTTGGTTTTTCTGTTTTTGTTTTTGTTTTTGTTTTTGTTTTATCATACTGATGCTTTATCTGTAATTTCACCAGAGGCAGCTTTTTAAAATTCAAATCTGATCTCCATACACCAGTATACAACCTAACAGTGAATGTTATAAGGTTTCCTAAATAAAGCTCACAGTGTATACTGATTATGATCGATCTCTCCCTGGCCTGCCTTCTTCCTGTCCTCACAGTCAGACACCCTCCATTCCAGCCACACAGTCAGTCATGTGAGGTGACTGAGACATTTTCATGAGCTGGGCTCCCATCTTCCCTTGTGCCTTCTGGGACATTCCTATTTACCCTCTGAACTCTCTTCGAGTCTCATATCACATACTATCAGACACAGACTCCTCTTCTACAGCAAGACTTAAAACATATTATCGAGTCATTGTTTAATGTTGTACTTAGATGTTGACACAATTATGTCGCTTACCAAATGGTTTCACTGGGGCTCAGATACTCCAATGCCCCCATGGACTGGGCTTTGCATAAGAGTAGCTACAGGTCCTAATGAATTAATATCTGTGGTCCCCAGTAAGGAAGTGAGAAGGTTCTGAAAATTACTGGTAGAAGATGATAATTTAATTATCCACAAAACAAAATTTCTAATCTTGGGAAATTATACTTGTGATTACAACCACTAAAAAAAAAAAAGTAAGATCTGCTAAGCATAGAAATTGTTTCAATTGTGTTCCAAATGAGGCTAATGAGATTTGTTTATAAACTATCCTTGAAAATGTTCTGGCTAAGGCCTCTTTCAAAAAAACTAATGAGGACAGCTTTTGGCACTGGAATAGAATAAGCATCATCTCAGCTTCACCACCGTGAATCTTAGGCAGTGCTAGAAAATATCTGCTTTCTAGAACATTCTCCAGCAGGAAACAAGACCTTGAACCAAGAGTAGGTGAAGATGCTCTACAACGGGTCTATTGGCCAGAAGTCAATTTGGTGTCCCTGTGTTACCAACTTAGATCAACAATCTTTCACTGTCTACTATGACGGTTTGAATATGCTTGGCCCTGGGAGTGGCACTATTGGGAGGTATGGCCTTGTGGGAGGAAGTGTGTCACTGTGGGTGGGGGGCTTTGAGTCCCCCCCTCCTAGCTGCCTGGAAACCAGTCTTCTCCTAGCAGCCTTCAGATAACGTTGTAGAACTCTCAGCTCCTCCTGCACCATGACTGCCTGGACACTCCCATGCCCCCAACTTGATAATGGACTGAACCTCGGAACCTGTAAACCAGCCCCAATTAAATGATGTCCTTTATAAGAGTTGCCTTGGTCTTGATGTCTCCTCACAGCAATGGAAATCCTAACTTAAGACACCTACGCAGTGCAGTTGGACTATTATGAGAAAATAAGAGCGAAAATTAGTGCCTAGCTCTGATGTCTCATTTACCCCAGAAATTGTTATTTATATGCTGAAATCAAAAGAGGAGGCTAAAATTGGTGAACTAGATAGGAACGAATCTGGAAAATATTAAGTATAGGAAGCTTAAGCCTCCCAGGGAAGAGAGTATTTCTAAATATGTAGGTAATCGATGCCTAAGATAACCGAGAGAAGTCTGTTGGCTCGCTAACTCTCTCAAACATGAGAAGTGAAAGCTGAGCTTCTCCCACCTGCTATTCCCAAAGTGAGTAGTACCCATTCCAGCTGTTTAAGCCAAAAAAAACAAAAAACAAAAAACAACAAAAAAAAACCTGTTTTCCTCTTTAAATGTCTCTCTCTTATATGT
Organism: Tokudaia tokunoshimensis; assembly: GCA_036184795.1. NCBI lineage: Eukaryota > Metazoa > Chordata > Mammalia > Rodentia > Muridae > Tokudaia > Tokudaia tokunoshimensis. The sequence continues at coordinate 23,514,582 of BTHU01000021.1, forward strand.
CATAGTCAATCTGTCAGGAGGAAAAAAATCCTGTTATCCTCATTTATTCAGAGTTTAATCTACTACTTCTTACTTCAAATCCACCTATATATATCATTTTGCACTCTTCCCTCGAAATTCTATGTGGTGGTTCGAAAGAGACATATGCCGCCCATATTCTTGGGCATTTTAATACTTGGTTCCCACTGGGTGGCACTGTTTAGGAGGTATAGGTGTAGCCTTGTTAAAGGACGTGTGTCACTGGGGGGAGGGGGAGAAGTGGGCTTTGAGAGTTTAAAAATTCAAGTTGGCTCCCTCTGTAGACCCTGCCTGCGATTTGAGCTCTCAGCGGCTTCAGACAAAACTCCTCTGGCCCGTGACCACACTTCCCTGCCATAACAGACTCTCATTTCTCTGGAAACATCGGCCCCAAATAAACCCTCCCTTCTATAAGTTGCCTTGGTCATTGTGTTTTCTCACAGCAGTAGAAAAGCTACTAGTATGTTCTCCATGCTCACTGATACTTGTCCCATAGGCTTCCTTGGTTATTTTTCCAAGAATCTAGTCATCTCCCTAACGTAGGCCTGTCCAGTGTTGATATGCTCTTCTAGATCTATGACTGGACACCATTCGCTCACTACCCCTTATATTCATTTGTTTATTCATTCATTCATTCAAGCAATCTATGTGTGGATATGTGCACATACCAGGCGCCCATATGGAGGGTAGAAGACACTTGCAGGTGCTGGCTCTCTCCCCGCACCATGTGGAGCCCAGAGACTTCACTCAGCTTTCCATAGCCCCTTTCCTTGCTTTATGTTATTCTTCTTATTCTTATTAATATATGTCATACTTATTACTTTGGGTACATTTTTCAATAGAATCAAAGTTTTATAAAGGTACGTGGCAAAACTGTGTATTCGTCTAATGCATGTGGATTCAACCTAATGTTTACCTACTCGGTAAATGACTGAGACTATACAGTTACAATTTGGATTGTGTTAATGATATACAGAATCATGTCCTCTCTTAGGATGATAAAAATGCCAGAGAAACACTTAAAGATCAAAGGCAGATAAGTGTCATAGAAATGGGTGAAACAAGCTTCCCACTCTGTTTGATATTTCTCTAGAGACTTGAGGAAGTACACTACGGCATTTCAAGACTTGGTTGCAGTTTTCATTTCAGCCATCTTTGCTCATTTCAGCCATCTTCGTTCATTTCAGCCATCTTTGATGTGCACACAAACCCTCATGGAAGCTGATGAATTTACAACAAGACAACTCAACAACTGGATAGATAGTTGGGTATGCCTACACCCCAGAAGATGATTGATGTCAAAGTCCAGGCCCATAACTGATAGAGATTTTTCCTGTTCAAGACTATATACAGAAAAGTGTATAGTGGTGTACATTGTAATCCTAGTTATTCTGGGGGAAGGGAAGGAAATGTGAATTTTGAAGCTAGCCTAGATGACTTCGGGAAAACTCTGTCTTCTAAATGAAAGAACTGTACACAGAGCCTAGATTACCACATGCAGAGCACTTGCTGTTTGTTTTTTGCCAGTTTAAATACTCATGTGTCTAGGAATGGCTTCAATCCTCCCATGATACATAAAATAAATTAGCATTCTCGCACTCTAGAGAGAAGTATGAATTTAGCACCAAATGGAACCAGCAGATGACTAAACACTACACTTTTTTCCCTCCTTTCTTGTTTCTGTCATAAACATAACAGATGCAAGATGCTGGAGTGTGAACAACCCCAGAAGGCTGATGTTTGCCTCTAATGCAGAAATAAGCCATTCAAGATTTCATCCCAGACAGCACGCCAGAGCTAGCAAGAACTCCTTACTTTATCGCCATTAGGAGGACTTTATGACTAAATGTATCACAGAAGTCTCCATAGTTCAGAGAAGCATATGGCTAACCTTTGATGTTAAAGATTACTAATACCTTTTATAAATTTACAGTAATGGCATCTACACATCAGTGATTTAGAATAACTTCAGTTCCCAATAAATCCTGAGCATCCGTCAAATTTACAAAGTGCAGAGGTGTGAAACAGCTTTATAAAAGATAAGCCAAAGGCTGGAGAGTTGGCACAGCAGTTGAGAGCATTAACTACTCTTGCAGAGGACTTGAGTTTGTTTCCCAGCATCCCCATGGTGGCTCACAGCCATCTTTACCTACAGTTCCAAAGGCTCCACCACCCTCCCCTGGTTTCTGCAGGTACCAGCACACACATGGTACGCAGACATCCATGAAACTGAAATGGTCACTCATGTAAATAAATCTAATTTCAAATTTGAGGTAAGTTCAGAGGACAGGACTGTTCTGCATCAAGTAGAAAAGCAAAGTTCTTCCCAGGAGAAAAGAAGCACTCTCCCATGTCACCTTTTTTAAGAGCACAGCACACAAGAAAAGAGATGGACAGCCGGGCGGTGGTGGCGCATGCCTTTGATCCCAGCACTTGGGAGGCAGAGGCAGGTGGATTTCTGAGCCTGGTCTACAGAGTGAGTTCCAGGGTGGCCTGGGCTACACAGAGAAGCCCTGTCTCAAAAACAAAACAAAAGAAAACAAAAACAGAAAGGCTAGTTTTGGGTCTGGAGAGATGGCTCAGCGGTTAAGAGCACTGACTGCTCTTCCAAAGGTCCTGAGTTCAAATCCCAGCAACCCACATGGTGGCTCACAACCATTCGTAACAAGATCTGACGCCCTCTTCTGGTCTGTCTGAAGACAGCTACAGTGTACTTACATATAATAAATAAATAAATCTTTAAGAGAAAGAAAGAGAGAGAGAGAGAGAGAGAGAGAGAGAGAGAGAGAGAGAGAGACAGCTCCTTATCCTAAGATAGTTAGGCACTGCACTTCCTGCTGCCCTGGGGGTGGGGGGTGTTGACCTCATCTCCCCATCTTTTTCACTGTTGGACATGTAATCAGTGAATGAATACTCAGAGACAGTCAATTTCAGTTAAAAAAGAAGAACTTCAACCTGATCAAATACCTACTTGAGATCATGCCTAATGACTAAAGACCAAAGGCTTTCCTCCTAAGACAAAAACAGTCCTTTTTCACCATTAATTACCATTTTACACTGTGCTAGAAGGAATGTTCAGATGGTTTGAGATAAAGACACAAAAGATAACCAGATTGGTAAAGAGATGGTAAAACATGTTCTACTTGTTGATGGCATGATTTTGTATATAAAACAATTCTCAAGAAAAAAAATCACATGCACAATAAGGATAATAAGAAAGATTGGTAAGATATGGGCTTTAAGATAGCATTGAAAATCAACTGTACACATAAATATATATCACATATGTATATATACATATCACATATATCATATAGATACATATATCTATATATACATTTATATTTGTGTGTGTGTATATGTGTATATGCAATTTTAAATCCAAAATTGAAGTCAGGGAAATAATTTCAACTATAATAAAAAAATGGCAGCATTAACAATGGTGCATGAAATGATCTCTTCCCATGACCACTGAAAACCATAAAATACCATTAAAGAAAATCACTAAGATGGAAGTCGATGGGAGAAGGGTTTTGGAAGCTAACACATTTATAATAGCAATGCAGCCCAAGCAAAACTACAAATTCAACACCATCCCTATCAAAATTCAGCAGAGCTTTTTGTCTTGTTCTCTTTTGCAGAATTGGGTGGGATGAGCCTAAATTCTGTACAGAAATGTATGGGATCGAGGATATCCAAAACAAGCTTACAAATGTTGGGGAAGACCCAATCCAAAACTTATTACAAGGACTGGAGGTGTGACTGACAGCGTGCTTACTTGAACACCAGGGACTAACAGAAACTTGCTAAAAAAAAAAAAAAACACCACCGTGTTACAACTTAAGACAATCCAATGTGATCCAGAATCAGACTAAACTCTTAGATCTATGGTCATTTTCAGCAGGGGGGAATCAGGATGAGTCAATGGGGGCAGAATAGTGTGTTCTCTAGAACTCAGAGTAGTGTGGTGCTAGGAAAAACAAGTATCTGTAAGCAAAGGAAAGAACTTGACCCCTTACATACACACACACACACACACACACACACATACACATACATACACATACACATACATACACATACATACACATACACACATATACATACACATACATACACATACACATACACATACACACCACACACACACACACACACACACACACACACACACACACACACACACACACGAAAGACTATCATAGTCTTTAAGAGCTAAAACTGCTAGAAGAAAATGTTTGACCCTTTCAACTAAACAAAATTTTTTTCCAGTGGAACAACAAAAGTGCAGACAACAGAAAAAAAACAAAGGGTAAACTTTGACACCAAAACCCTGCATCAATAGTTATTACAAATACTATTTGAAAAGGAAGAAGGCGCTGTAGAGAGTGACGAAATAATCTTATAACCAATATATGGCACAAGGACCTTACATCTAGAAAATGAGATAATGGAAATAAAACCACAGTAATTTTAAAAATCCTAAAGCAAATGAAAAGGAAAGGACAAGGAAATAATCTCTGAGATACGGCAAGAAAAGGTAAGCTTATTATGCCTGCACGAAGAAAGGAAAGGTTGGGGGCGGGGGGGGGGTTGGCATGACATCTGGCTTGGTGGGTAAGGAGACTTGTGTAAGCCTGGCAGACTGAGTTTGAGTCCTGGAGGCCATAGGGAGGTGGAAAGAGAGAACTGAATCCACAAAGCTATCCTCTGACCTCTACACACGCACTGTGGCAGGCAGCCCCCCTGCCCCCCACACACACACAGACACACACAGACACACACACACACATACACACACACACACACACACACACACACACACACACACACACACACACACACACACACACGGAGCAGAAGCAAAGAGCTGGTGTTTCCAAATTGCTTTGTTGTCCGACCCTTACAATCCAGGCCCAGCAGCTTTGTGACTTAAATGCAAATTCCGTCTCATCAGCATCCATCTGGCTCATGGCTCATTTATCCGAGCTGAAGCCCTCCTTCCCTGGAGTCACGGTCCTTTTCTGTTCTCATTTGCTGGTTCTTCTCTGCACAGTAGAACACTCATTACCCCAGGCTCCGCTGCCAGAGGTGGAGGTGTGTGGAAACCCTCAGAGCACATGAATCCAGCAGTGGTTTACAGACTTTTACGTCCACGTCCATACTGCTTTTCTTCCTGTAGTTTCCCCTGAGCAGAGAGAGGTGCTTAGGAGCAATACCCTCGCCAAGATGAAACGAGGAAGCTAGGAAGTGAATTGCGGTCTTGGTCGCTTTTTCTCTTTCAGGGTGAGACATTTTTCTTTCTGTTTACTTTTACAAATGAGTGTTTAAGGATGGTGAGCGAGTGTCTAGGTGGCCATCTGCACTGACTTCAGTAGCCCCTTAGCCTTTCATACCAAAGGGGAAAACTACTCACGATGTAAGTGACCTCATTGGCACATCTGATTCTGTCTCTCCAAACAGTGTTGAGGCAACCAAAGAAGTTATTTTAAGTGGTATTCATGGTGCAGCCATAAAGAGACCCCAGATCATAATTCTGTTAGGCTTGGAATCATCATGATTCTGCCGGAATTTAAACTGGAGTCATGCTCTGAAGTTCTGATGAGCTCTGGGCTTTTGACGGCTGAGGCAAGGATCATCCATCGGACACAAAGACAGGGATGGTGTGGCCAGTTTGGGTCATTTGCAATGTGATCTTGCTAAACTGGATGGCCTTAATTGTCCCTAATGGCAGTGGAATAGCTTCTAGCTTTCTCCTGTTGTCATCAGGATAATTTGTATAATGTGTGTAGCATGTTAATTATATGAACAGGTATAGTTCTTACTAAATAGGCTTAACTTTTCAATAATTTCTGAAGTTAACATACAAAGCATTGGGCTTTGTTACTGCGTCTTTGTACGTGTCTTTCTTTGTTCTCATCCAGCCCTTCCTCCACCACAGCATCCCCTAGCTCTGGAAGTAATCTCACCTCAAAAACTGGGAACTACCATTTCAGAGTGAACAGTGATTTCCCTATGTGGCTCCTGCCTTTTCTAATTAGCCTTGCTATTATTCACTTCCTTGGCACCTTAATTTGTATACTCATTTTTTTTTAAAGCATGGTCTGTTTGTGTTTAGGAAATGATATTTTTTTCCCCTGAAAAGTTTTAAGTCACTTTAGACTTTATAGTCTCACTTAATTTGATTCTCTTTATGTCTCTGGTTAGGGGGTATTCCCCTCAATTCCCTCCCCCAAAAGATTCACAGGTGACCTTTTATAAACCATAATGGGAAGGGTAGAGAGATGGTTCAGCAGCCAAGAGCATGTACTGCTCTAGAAGAGAAACAGAACTGTGTTCTAACACTGTGTTCATCTGGTGGTTCACAAGTACCTATAGCTGCTATTCCAGGGTAGCTGACGCCCTCTTCTGGCCTTTGCAGGCACTTGTACTCACATACACCAACTCATGTATACACACACACACACACACACACACACACACACACACACATAATTTAATCTTTTTTTTTTAAATGAGTACTTTCTAAAACATGGTGACAGTGTGAACTGTCCTTTTGTTCTAAGTACTTTTTCATTCCTCTGTTCTGGAAGCACTCAACTTCTCTGGTGTCCACAGATCCTATCAGCAGTTTGAATTCTAGACCAGTAGTCCTCAATCTTCCTAACGCTGAGAACTTTTAATATGGTTGCTCCTGTTGGGGTGACCCCCATAAGATTATTTTCATTGCTACTTCATAACTGAAATTTTGTTACTGTTGTGAAATATAAATGTAAATATCTGATATGCAGGATTTCTGATATGCGACCCCTTGTGAAAGGGTTGGTTGGCCCCCAAAAGGGTAGTAACCTACAGGTTGGGAACCACTGTTCTGGATGATCTCTGTAGACAGCTTTGTAATTAAAGTTCTACCTGGGACCTTGGTTCTGACTAACGTAAGTGGAGAATCTCCTGGTCACTAGTCACAAGCTTTTCTCTTCCCTCAAAATCAGCATCTCCTCCACAGTGACTGAGTCAGCTGATCTTCCAAGTGGGTGTTTGGCTTCACGATTTCAGAAAACAGGTAAAAGAAAGTTAAGAAAGATCCAGAAAGATGGCTTAGCTGGCAAAGGCACTTGCTGTGTTTGCCTTAGGACATGAGTTCAATCCCCAGAACCCACATAAAGATAGAAAGAGAGAAGCAAATCCACATCATTGTCCTCTGACCTATAACTATAAATAACATGTGTGTGTGTATATACACATGTGCACACATCATGAACAAATAATAACTTCTTTTTAACTTTTTTTTAAAAGAAAAACACCACTATCTTTTATCCTGAAAATACGGCAATTTTTATAGTTTACTACATAGTTAGGTTGGGTAATGTCTTCTTAACACTTATGCAATAAATTTTTTAAATACTCATGCAGTGTTTGCCCTATTACATGTGGAAAACTGTGGTTTGTAATAAGGATCATTATCCTTTCTCTCCACTCCTTCTCTTTCTCATTTCAGTTCCCCAAAAGCATAAGATCAGTCAAGATCTTCAATAGAGAGAGTTCTTTGTTTTTAAAATTGCTGTGCACTATTACACTGTACATTATTAAAATGTACTTAACACAGTGAAATTGAGTAATATATGTTAAGGTTCTTACAGTAATGCATGACACACAGTTAAGTGCTGTGTTAGTGTTTTCTATTATCTGATTCTTGAAACCACGCATAATTCATCCAAAGAGCAGAACTCTGTATGTAAGGGGGAAAAAACAACATAGGCTGGCAAAATAGCTCAGTGAGGGAAAGTGCTTGCTGCGGAGCCTGATCACCTGAGTTCAATCCCTGGGCCGCACGTGGAGGTGAGAGAGAAAACTGACGCCTAAACTTGTCCCTTGATGTGAGCGCATTATAACATATACATGCCAACAAACTAAATCTAGTTGTTCTCTGATTTTCCTTATACCTTTCTAAATTGCTGTCCTGCTCCCCCAGCCCACCATACTGACTGCTGTGCTTTGGGGATGTTCATACTACATAGATGTGATGAAAATATTTGGAACAGCAGTGGGTATTTAAAGGGAAAGACTCTCTGAGCGGTGGTGATCATGTTATTCCGGCAAGGTACACTCCTGCTGTATTACCTGCTTCCTGTTGCTGAAACTGGTGCTGTTCCAGGATGTAGATCTGTGTGAGAACTTACGAGACAGGAGAGCCTTGTCTTCTCTCCCTCCTCCCTTTGACTACACATTACATCATCGTTCTTCACATGGAGGTGCCTTGTTAGTCATTGAAAATGCCTCCCTCTTAGCACCTCCGGTGTTGGTACTCAGACATAGTTTCCCAAATGTCTTTTAAGGACCATTCATACATTTTTCAAGCTCGTCAACTAATTCTAAGACCTTTTAACTCCTTGATCTTAGATCAATTGCAGGCTGTGGGGTTTTTTGTTGTTGTTTTTGGTTTTTTGTTTGTTTGTTTGTTTGTTTTTAACACTTCTGTCCATCTTGGTTTTAAATTTTAGCTTTGAAGGTGGTTTTGGAAATTTTTGAATGTTACTTGTGGGTATTTTGTAATCTCGCTATTACAAAGCCTTTGATGGCTAATGCAAACTGTATCTCTGTATATAAAGAAGCAGGACAGTCATGATTGGCCCCAAGACAAGTCTTAAAAATAACCCAGTTCTCTTACAACCCAATCCCTAGGATGAGTTATAGACAGGCTGACCACATACAATAGACCGCTGACCCTGTTCTGTCAAAGCATTTGGTGTCTTAAATGGATTCAGCAAGAGCAATCCCATAACACATTGTGATTCAGTGTTGACCATATCTGCAGGGTTTAAATCAGAACCACATTATGGGTGAGGTACTACTTGCCTAATGGATTGTATCCATCAAAGAATGACATTCTAGGTGCTAGATGTGAAATATACTTTGGGATGAGGATATTTTTCTGGGCACCTGTCAAACCGTATCAGCTTTTCTGTGATTCAAGTGGTCTTTGAAATTATTTGTACAAAATATGTTAGTTTTCTGCCGAATTTCTCTTTTAGGGCCTCTGATTATAAGGAAGCATATATGTGTACTTAAAACCCCTTCAATACCCTGTCCCCAAATACTACTGTTTTGCTGTGTGACTACTTTGGGTAGCCTCCTCTTTGTGGGTCCCCTTTTGCAGCAAGTTGGTACCTCTCAGGATGGAAGTGCCTGCTCTGCCCTGTACACACACCTAGACTCTGATCCTGCTCATCCCAGATTAAGGCTCTTATTCAAAGATGATACCATTATTGGGTAGATTTGTTATTTAGCACAGTACTGGAAGATATAAAATATGCTTACACATATGTGTTGCTTATTACATCTTTAGAGATTCTGGCAGCGAATGTAGGATTACTGGACAAATTGCTTTAATCTAAAATAACAGATCATATTATCTACCCTGTTATAATTATTTTTGTAAGCAGAACAGATGAGAAAGCATATCTGTATAATGGTTCATTTCAACACTATACTATAATTATTTGTAGAAAATTGTGATACTGATGATTGTATTTCTCCTTGAGAAAAAACACAAAATAGACAAAACCAGAGAGCAATGACCCCTGGTCATCTACAACCTTGGAATTTGAAAATGAGAATGTTTACTAATTAGATACAGATATAAAGGTGGGTGTCTTTTCATGGAGTGTTTAGGTTGTATAAAAACTGACATGTGTATTGAAGCAACAAGTACACAAACTGTGACCCTTTAAAGCATGTTTGGAGAGTAATCTTAAGAGTGTGCTTGAGTTTCTCTAATCCCAAAACAACACACGACCTACAAGTTCTAAAATTACATATTAACACAACAGATACTCAAGTGCTTGTACACTATAAATATGACCAGTTTTCAGCTGGTGTGGTGGCACAGTCCTGTCACAGTGCTTGGGAGGCTGAAGCAGGGAAGTGTTTGGTTCAGCCAGCTGAGGCTACATAGATAGAACCTGTCTCAAAGCAAAGCCCCTCCCCCTCCCCCAAAGACAGCCATTCATTTTTAAGATGTAGGAAACAGGTAGGACTTTGGTTTTTATGGAAATGGAAATCATTAAAGTAGATATCACTGAAAGTCTAAAAACATGCAGTACAAGGGGTAAATCTTACGATATATATTTACTGTTATTATTTTTATCTTTTAATCACATTTTATTTTTTAAAAAATTAAATAGTTTCTGAGTATTCATTTGTGAACAACCAGTATTAGTACTTGTGGTGGTTTGAATACGCTTGGCCCAGGGAGTGGCACTATTAGGAGGTGTAGCCTTGTTGGAGTGGGTGTGGCCTTGTTGGAGGTGTGTCGCTGTAGGGGTGGGCTTTAAGATCCTTGTCCTAGCTTCCTGGAAGCCAGTCTTCTCCTTCCTGCCTTTGGAACAAGAAGAGGAACTCTCAGCTCTTCCAGCTCCATGCCTGCCTGGATGCTGCCATGCTTCCCCAGCCGTGATGATAGTGGACTGAACCTCTGAACCTGTAAGCCAGCCCCAATTAAATGCTGCCCTTTATAAGAGTTGCCTTGGTCATGGTGTCTCTTCAAGGCAATGGAACCGTAACTGAGACAGTACTTTAAGAAAGTTTGGATATTATGGGCTGGTGATACAGATCAGTGGGAAAAGGCACCTGCCCCAAGCTAGGGACCAGAGTTCAATGATCATGCCCATATGATAGGAGAGGTTCAGCTACCACAGGTTGACCTCAGGGCTCCATGAGTGCACCCAGGCACATGCACACACATGTACAGAAAATGATAATAAAGATTGTATAAAAATGTATAAAAAGCAAAGTTTGGCTATTGGTATATTTAGAAATAATCACCATGGGATAAATAATGAAGCGGGTAAAGATGCAGCTCAGTGGTCACACATGAGAGCCTGAGGTCAGTCTTCTGTACCAGAGAAGAAATGGAAAGGAAGGGAAGGGAAGGGAAGGGAAGAGAGAGAGAGAGAGAGAGAGAGAGAGAGAGAGAGAGAGAGAGAGAGAGAGAGAGAGAGGGAGAGAACAATGAAATCCAGAAATCCAGATTGTCAAAAACATGGGTGTCTCCTGTTTGTCTCTGTAACCCAGCTGTCGAGCAGATACACAGTAAGGTCTTGACCACTGCTCAGAGAAAGGATTTCATGACCTGCACAGCTTAAATCAGTTCTGTTAAACACTGTAATGACCTAAATGAAATCCAAACAGTTCCTAGAGGTCAGGCTTGAATGCTCTGTGTGTTTTGAGAAAAGCTTTCTTATATATCTGCAAAGTTGTCTACAAATTACTTATCCAGTTTTTTAGTCTTTATAATGCCATGTGTTAGTAAGTGCTCTTAGGTCAGGAGCTTGGTAAGCATAGTTATGCAATTATCACTCACACTGCTCTCGGGGAGCCAGCCTATGAAAGAGCTCTGTGAGAGAGAATTCAATGACATCATCAAGGTGACTGTTTTCTGAGGTGGTTTTATAGTTATAAAATGACTGGCTTTCCCTACCCAGAAAGTTTCTAAAACAAAGCAAAGCTGAATGAAACAAGACAAAAAGAAAAAGGAGGAAGGAGAGGGAGAGGAGGAGGAAGGGGAAGAGGGGAAGAGGAAGAAAAAAGAAGAGGAGAGGAGAGGAGAGGAGAGGAGAGGAGAGGAGAGGAGAGGAGAGGAGAGGAGAGGAGAAGAGAAGAGAAGAGAAGAGAAGAGAAGAGAAGAGAAGAGAAGAGAAGAGAAGAGAAGAGAAGAGAAGAGAAGAGAAGAGAAGAGAAAGAGTAAGAGAGAGGGGAAGGAAGGAAGGATGGAAGGAAGGAAGGAAGGAAAAAGGAAAAAAACTACCACAAAACATGAGTCTCCCAGCTTAAGAAGATGTTTTTCCTGTAGTTGGGGGATAGAATCAATGTGTTGGAACGTCCTTATTAAACACTTGAGTAGAACATTCAGGTTATAAATATAAAGCAAACAGAGGCCACAAGGCACAAGCCATTTAGCTGCAATATTCCACACATTATATGTGATAAGGCACTCATGTAAGAGCATAATTAGAAGCAAGGACACTTCCCAGGTATGATGCAGGAGAATTGATGTGATTATGAGGACATCAGTGCCGCCCTTCTCTCCCTTAAACTGAAATTTGTGCTTTCCGAGTTCCCCTCCAGGAGACCTTGGGCCGTTGATTCTCTAGATTATTTTTTTATATATATTTAAAAAAAGAAGCCACAAAGCTAGTCTTTAGCTCCCTGAGAGCCTGTTTGTTCTTAAAACAACAGGCTCAGAATTATAGTTTTACAATTATCACTCAGATGCTGATCTTAAAGAGACCAGCTGTGCAAGCATTCCACAATGATCCGGGAACCAATTGAGATAACTGTTGTCTGATGTTTTATAGTTATAAAATGACTGTCTGCTATCAGAATTTAAAATTATGTATTTATAGTTAGGGACCGGTTACATATTTGACTCATACATAAGCAAATGTTTGTGTATTAGCCAAGATGCTTTGGGTTTATTTTCAGGGAACACATTTATCTAGAGGCTGATGCAGGCCCTCCATGCATTGCATTCTACACTGAGGTCTGTCACCTCCACCACCGCCACATTTCCTTTTACAATTTATTTTGAGACAAAGTCTGACTGCATTGCCCAAGCAAGTCTCCTCCCACTACCTCAGTCTCCCTCGACCAGGACAGCAGGTATGCATCCCGCTTCCAGTTTCTTTTTTTTTTTCAACTCTTAAAGGTTTACCGTGATTCTGTTCTTAGTTCCATGGAAACAAAAGTCTTATCACTGGGAATTTTCGACATCCATATTGTAGAAGCTTTTGCAGTTTTTCCACCTTGGGTCGCTGCTCCCTCCCTCATTTGATCTTAAATGATGTTAATTAAAGCTTCGATTGAATATTTTATAGTGTGTTCTGTTTCTCCTTCCTGGTGGGAAATAAATTAAATGCCTAACATCACTTGGAGACTTTTCAAACCAATGTTAAACTCCTAGATAATTAACTCTGAGAAAAGTCACTAGAGCATCCAATCTTGTGTCATCTAATTGAACACAGGGATAAAGAATCTATTTTAGTGAGGAAATTCTCATCCTCCCTGGATGACCCTACAGCCAGACCAGCTTCCTGTGATATTTATGAGACAAAATTCCTCTGTCCCAGTATTTTATCCAAAAAGGAAAGTAAACGACATGTTTTATGGTTTTGTATTAATTATTCATTTAAAAGCAAATCAAATGATCTAGCATTTTTAGCTGTTAAGACAGGCCAAAAAGAAGCATTTGGTAAGGCAATGGGCTGAGTCAACCATTCAGACCTGGGGATGGAGAGAGAGGGCCACAGTTAAGAGCACTTGATGCTCTTTAAGGGAACTGGAGTTCAATTCCCAGCACCCACATCAGGGGGCTCACAAACACCTGTAACTCCCACTGTGGGGGAGTGTAGAGGCAGAGAGATCAAAAACACCCACCATACTCTAGCACCCTCTAAGGGCATCTGCACTCATGTTCAAGTGCACATACATGCACACAGATAAAAGTTACAAAACTTAAAAAAAAACTATTTAAGAAATTCAGACTGAAGCATAATCTGAGTATAAAATAAAGATACAAGACATTGCTTCTGGCTTGCTGACAGGAGCCTGATACAGCTGTCTCCTGAGAGGCTCTGCCGGTGCCTGACCTATACAGACGCAGAGGCTCACAGCCAACCATCGGACTGAGCACAGGGACCCTAATGGAGGAGTTAGGGGAAGGATTGAAGGAGCTAAAGGGGCCTTATCTGGCATCAAAGGGAGGGGAGGCCCTTGGTCCTGTGAAGGCTTGAGGCTTGATGCCCCAGTGTAGTGTAGAGAAAAGCTAGAGTGGTGAGGCAGGAGTGGGTAGGTGAGATGGGGAGCACCTTCATAGAAGCAGGATAAGGAGGGATGGGATAGGGGGATTGCAGAGGGGAAACCGGGAAAAGGGGTAACATTTGAAATGTAAATAAATAGAATAAACTGATGGAAAGAAAAAAGAAGACACTGCTTCTCCAGGGTCTGTAGAATGTCTCCCATTTCAGTGAATAATATATGTAATAATAAAAATACTCAATTTACACCAAGCTAAAGAAAGAATACACCATATAAGAAAGGCAGTCAAGAATAATGTTTCCCTAATGGTTTAAGTAGAGCTTCAAAGGCTGGGTCCAGTTGAGTAGTAGAGAAAACAGTGAGTTTAATAGTGTAAAGGACTACACTATTTTTTTTCCTACTACCATCCTTATTGTCTCTGTTGTATAGATACATATATATGTATATATACATTTTTCTACTACCATCCTTATTATCTCTGTTGTATATATGTATATATAGATATTATATATAGTTTTACATGTATATAGTTATATGTATTTATATAGTCTATGCTTATATATTGGAATACATTATATACATGTGTTATGCAATATATGATATCTCTATGACATTCAACAAGAACCATTTTTCCACCTTACATCCATTTATGTAATAAGCAAAATATAACATCACCAAATGAGAAAAGGTAGCCAAAACGAAAGCCTTGGGAAGTAGTTTACAGTCTCGGTAGAAAACCTAACAGCTTTGTGGTTTCAGGATAGTGGAAATGGGGCTGAAGAGATGGCTCAGGGGTTACACTCACCATCTGCTTTTGCAGAGGACCTAGGATCAGTTCCCAGCACCTACATGGTGCCTCACAACCTCCTGTAACTCCAGCTCCAGGGGATTCAATGCCTTCTTCGGGTCTCCTTGGACACCACCAGGCACAAATACATATACACATACTAGCACTCATATACATGAGGGATAATAATATTCTTCAAAGGGTTAGTAGGTGGATGCATGACAGTGACAAAATCTAGAACTTAATAGCTAAGGCTTGTGTGATGGCGCAGAAGAGACCTAAGTATGGGGATAATGGGGATCATAGTTTTACTACTGAATACTATTTTGTAAGATAAACTTAAGTAATCTGAGAGCTGTCCTAGACTTAAGAAATTATAATGTTTACTACAGGGGCATTCTTCATGCAATCTGTGTTACTTTATAGTGACACTGCAAAACTCAAACAAGTCAGGGCATGCACTGTAAGCTTGAGAGGGATAGGGACGTAGCTTTGGGTAGCTTTGCGTTGTGCTCAGTGCAAATCAGAGGGGTGAGTTCCACTGCGGAGGGGCTACAGTAAGCATACCTGGGGCTCTGTGTCTTTCCTCTACTCTGTTGAAAATGGCGACACTTCAATTCCATGAGGAAAGCAAAACCCCTTAAACGTTGCCGTGTCCTACGGACATGTTAACTCCTGGTTTATTCTTGCATAGACTGCACCCCACCTTCCTTACGTGGTTTCTCTTAGTGGTCTTTTCTTACTGCTTCTCAATGGATTACAAGGCACTATTTTAAGAGGTTATGATTTTTATGGCTCCATATTTCATATTGATACATTCTTTGGTAGTCTCTAAAATAAAGATATAATAACAAAGAAATTTAAAGCAGTATACTGGGCTGGAGGGTTGGCTCAGAAGTTAAGAGCACTTGTTCTTGCAAAGGACCTCTAATAAGTGACATCAAGATATACAATCAAGAAAAATAATCCAAATTATATATGGAAAGAATTAACAGGTAGAAGTTGGAGCCATGCTTTATTTAATAAATAAATAAGAGAAAATATTGTTTGCTTTTCTTTATCTCGCTTTATCATTTTTTTAGATTCCTGTTTGTTTTCTAATGAGAGACAGAAAGATAGAGTATGGATTTGGACGGGTGGGAGGAAGAGAGGATCTGGGAGGAGACTGGGGAGGGGAAACCACACTCAGGATATATTGTATGCAAAGAAATTATTTCCAATTAAAAATTCTAGACAAGAATACTAGAAAACAATGTCTACATTTTCAAGCAATGCATACATTTTCAATTTAGTATCAGTGTTTTTTGGATGCCATAAAGGTGTTTCAGAAAACTCATAAGCCAGCCAGACTTTGAATTATTGAGCGAAATGGCTTATATTTACTTATGTGGATCTTCAAGTAAAAACAGAAGAAAAAAATAACTTCAATAGACATGAAAGCCACCCCATTTCCAAATGCAAGCTTACCTCCCAGAATATGAATAATTAAAGTTTCTGAAAGGAGAATATTTTCAATTGGCAGACATAACCACAGACAAGTACTGGAGCTGGGAGTCTCAGTTTCATCAAGTCAGCACGATCAAACTGAGAGCG
Organism: Tokudaia tokunoshimensis; assembly: GCA_036184795.1. Lineage (NCBI taxonomy): Eukaryota > Metazoa > Chordata > Mammalia > Rodentia > Muridae > Tokudaia > Tokudaia tokunoshimensis. The sequence goes on from BTHU01000021.1 coordinate 23,530,795, forward strand.
CAATAGGAACTCATTGATTGTCCCTTTTGTATCCATAAACAAATGGACTTTACACACGCCTCCTAAAAGTACCTATCAGCTTAGTAATTTTGGGGGGTGTTGATTTGCTAGATCTTATAAATATTTGCAAGACAGAGATTCAGAAAGTTAAAAAAAAACACCATAAGCCCCTGAGGTCTGTAGTGAATGCTAATGTATTTGTATATGACGGATTTAATACAGAACCAAGAATAAATGACTTTCGCAGCTGCACTCTAGACCTATAAATCGCTCGGATACCACAGAATCCATCCAGAGGAAGAACAGCTGGGTAATTTACACCACCCATGTTTGTCAGGAAAAGCTGAAAATACAGAACCTGGCTTTTTTTTTTTTAATTTTTTTTTCATCGCAGTCCCTACCTCTGCAAAAATTAAAAATTATCCTCCAGAATCTATTTAGACAGATGTTATCTATTCACATTTTTTTTGACATGTTGCTCCTTTGAAGTGAAGAATCTTTAATTCCCCTAACTTTAAAGGACATGTTTTAAGAGGAGTAAAAAACAAAACCAGAGTTAGAGAACGTTTCCCTAGAACCAAATGCAAGCTCCAAGGAAGGTCCGCTGGTATTTCTTCTGTGCTCTAATTGGTATGCTCTGGTAAAACCCTGGGAAAGAAAACCCATTAACCAGATGACTTACGGAGCACCGTGATGCCAAAAAATAGTGTGTACGTTAATATACTAATTGCAAAGTTGCAAAGATTGAGTCTAACATTCTAGTTCTTGGAGCAACTTTGGAGGGAATTTATAGTTTAATATAAGGGACATTTTAAGGTTCCTAGGGGGGAAAAAAACCCACAAGCATAAAAATGTACTCCATATTAAGTGAACTCTGGAAAACTGCAGTCACTGAAGGAATATTAGCAACCAAATTACTCTTGCGACTTCCATTAAAATCAATACAAAAGGGTGCCTGAGGACTGATTTTGCTCTCAAATCCTCCACTGTTTGAGCTTTTGTATGTGACACTAATTCATAATGAAGCCATATCACCTACTTCGGAGCAGTGGGAAAATCCCAAAGTCTCTGCTGTGTGTAGCCACTACGCCCAGTGCCTAAAACACAAAGAGTATGTGAGAATTCATACTTTCAAAAGCACTTCTCAGGATCAGAAATATAAGCCAACCTAAAAACACAATCACAAGGAATTCAACTGGTCGTCTTTCATCTCTAAGTTGTGCATTCTAGGAGATTCTACCTTCAGTATTACATCAATTCTGTCGTTGGGTATGCCCCAGAGAAGGGAGAGCCGGCAGCTTTTTCTGCCTACCAACTGCAGATTGAGTGGAAAGCAAAGAGATGGCAAGGTTCTTGTTCTTTGGTGCCTGACGCTCTTTCTTCCCTGGTCCACTCCCCTCTAATTATTTTAAAATTAGGCAGCTCTGAGCGCAAACAAGACCGCCTCTCTGTCACTTGTCCTGAAGGCGAAATCCATCTTGGCGCAATTACGGCCTGGCTAGATACGGTAACATTCAGCAGATTGTCCAGGAGTGACTCGCAGAACAAGTAGGCATGGACTGACAAAGTCCTAGAGTGCCACAGAGAGGTGAAAGACTCGAAGGGACACGCCAAGTTGCATGGGTATGTGTCATCACCCGAGCAGGACCAAAGCTGCTTTACTCTCAGGCCCAGCCACGCTGCTTACAAGTCACAATGAGTGACACCAACCAGTCGGATGTGCACATAGCCAAAGACAACGTTGTGCTCTGCCTCAAACTAGCAAGTAAGCTCCTTATACTTTACGAAGAGCAAGCAAACAGGGATATTGCCTACGGAGCACTAACCCATCCTCCAATCTTTATTCATTGAGATGGTTTTCTCCCTACCTCTTGTCAAGACTTCAGATTTCTTCTAGAACCTCTCTAGGAAGATTAACCACTAAACAAACATACCTTTAATTGTATAAGATTGAAGTGTTCTGTGTCACTAAGGTCACCCCAACTGTTCAAACATCCTGTGGTCTACCAGGTTAGAGAGATACCTCACTGGGTAAAGCACATGCTGTATAAGCCTAGGACCTGAATTCAGATCTGCAGAACCCTTGTTAAAAGCTGGACCCCATAGCGCATGTGTCTGCAATCCTAGCACACCTCTATGGGGAGATGGAAACAGCCAGAGGGCAAATAGAGCAGTAAACAGGAAAGATGCTATCTCAAACCAGGTGGAAGCTGAAGACAGACAGACAGACAGACAGACAGGCAGGCAGGCAGGCAGACAGACAGACAGACACACACACACATACACAATGAATATCTTGTAATCTTAAATGGCCTACTTTATTTCAAGAATACTAGTATGCAATTTTTTAAATGTCCATTCAATTAAAAGTCATAGGCAAAATCAATACTTGATTAATTTGTAGTTGTGAAGTTCAAACCATTTTAACAGAAGATAATATCTGAAGAACAGTGAAGGAAATTTGATTTCTCATAATTTGTACAGCTCTGGAACATCTTAATTACTTGCTGAAGTTTCTGACCTCTAATGAAGCTTATCTTACTGAGGCCATTTTCTGGTCAACCCCTTTGCTGTTCCTTTGTGTAATAACAGGCTTCTCTGAGAGGGGTTCAATAATCCTCTATACCCCAAACCAAACCACCACTACTTGATAAACGGTGACCCAAATCAGCCATTTATCAGAATTCATCTCCACTCATTGTCTTTTAGCCCCAGACTCATGAACATGCAACAACTCTAATTAAATTCAGTAGGTCATATCTTTTTAAAGAGAAATAGACACAGAAGGACTTCTTGAAAAGAAGACTTTGAGAAGGAGTGTTAGGAGCAGAAGAGAAAAGAATGTGGGTGTTTATGATCAACGTATAATACGTGCAGGGATGTGTCAAATAAGTAAGTTTAAAGTATTTTTAAACCTCTGAAATTATTTTCAAGCTGATTGAAAAGCATAAAGATTATGTATCCAGTTTTCTTGTTCATTTTCAAAGTCAGGCAAGGGAGTGTAGTTCATCATTAAAATCATTTACCATGTAGGTCTTGAAAACCTAAATTCAGATCCCAGGATTCCCATGTAAAAGCCAGACACGTGGCACATGTCTATAGGATCAGCGCTCCTACGGTGAGATGGGAGGCAGATGGAGGGAGAACTCTCCAGAAGCTCACAGGCTCCCTAGCCTGGGGACACAGCACAGTGACAAATAGCAAGAGAGACCCTGCCTCAGACAAGGCAGAGGCAAAAAACATCTGCCATCGCCCTCTGCCACCTACACACCCACATGGTCACACACAAACACAGGCAAAAACAAGGGATTTTAAAACTAGGTGCCAAATGCTGAAAAAGTGGTACCAGTTAGGAGTTGTTGCAATAATCTCTAAGACATGATTCTTCACAATTTCTTTTATATGCAAAAATCAATCAGACATTGAAATAAATGTATCTGGACAGAAATGTCCCCATGCAGGATCGTTTCTAAAGTGTAAAAGCAAAAAAGCAAAACTTAACAAAAGAGCAGCTGTTACATTAACTATGGTGTTATTATACATCTATTGTTTGTATGTTAAAATAATGATAGAGGCAAATATTTGGTATACAGAACATGATAGATATGTAAGCTATAATATTGTGTCCAGTTGAAAATATTACTGACAGGGTGGCCATGATATTTGGGATGTCTTCACAATAGCATGTGGGATATGAAGTGGATTTAAAGACAAAATAAAATGAGCAAAGACTTGTTGGAGGATGAGATGGGGACATAACATTTCATTGACTTATCATTTGCATATGTTGGAAATTTTTAAATAAAAGTTTAAAGAAATACATATAACACAGACTCATCTTGAAAAAAAAATACATGAAGATGCGAGAGTTGACCCCAAATAGTCTGTCCTTATTCACAAACACTTCTCCAATCAGACCACTAGCTTGTCACTCATCCTGGGTCTTCCAGAACGCCACGTGCTCACACTCAAGAGGAAGAGGGCCCGTGGTAGGGTAGGTGGTGAGCGCTAATGAGTCTTATCACGGAGCGTTCAAGGTGAGAGGCTTTCCTCTAGAAAACCTTTCAACCTGGTGGACATGGCTCACTGATGTATTAAGTCTATTTCTGGAAAATGCAAAGAGGTGTTAAGTCCTGAGCCATTTGACTCAGAAGCAATAATTAGAAAAGCTGACATCTGGGACTCACACTAAATAAATGATATCCTTCATCAGCTTATATTGCCCCAAATACATTGTGTTAGTCATAGGCCCTAGAGTCTACGCAATGGCAAGGCTAAGATCAGTCTTTTAGTTGAGATAGATAATGATGGTTACTGATGCTTAGAAAGAGTCATATAATCATTAAGTCTAACTTCCTATATCTACGAACTCTAATTGATTATATAGCTCAAGGCTATACAGCCAGCTAGCTCTAGTCAGACCAGACAGAAAAAAACAAGATTTTCAGGACAGAGGCTGGTGCATGGCTGTAAATCCAGCAGCTGGTATGCAGAAATATGAGGACCATGAGCAAGCCCAAATTCGGTCTGGGCTGCATAGTGGGATCCTATCTCAAAACAATGGAATACAATAAAGTTAAGTTAAATGGGATACTCATATCACCTCTTTACTCCCAAGACTCAGGGAACATCTCAGAAGAGTAGGCAGGAAGGCTGTACAAATCAGAAGTCAGGGAGAATGGGGCAAATGTGTCTTCGAGCCGTCATGTGACGGATGACCTCGTAAACTCAAAGCAGAAGTGACTGTCTGCAAGAGATCTGCATACATTCGAGCCAGTTGACATTCCCAGACAATGTGTGGCCTGTCGCATGTGTGCCCACCAGCAGCTGAGAAGCCACTGACAGCTGACAACTTCTAGGGGAGGGACAATCGGCTTTCTTTAGGGGTGTGATCCCTGATGGGTCAGCCATGCCTGAGCAGAGGGTCTCTTGTTCAAGGGAAAACACTGAATGCACTTGGTGGCTTATTTTAAGAGGTGGGGAGGGCATGAAACTGGGAAGGGAGAGTGGAGAGTGGGAGGTGCCCTGAAGTAGGAAGGGACAATGTGGGCCAGATGTGATTGAAACACATTATGTGAGTGTACAAAATTCTCAAAAGATAAAATGCTGTATTTAAATGTCTTAAAAAGCATTTGATTCAATTCCCTTGTGATACGCTTGAGATGATAGAGTGAACTGGGGAGAGGCAAAGGAAAACAGAAACAGTAAGAGTGGGAGGAGAGTTCAAACGGGAAAACTCATTCGCGGACAAAGTTTTTTATAATTCCCCAATAAAAGTCCCTCAAAGCCTTAATATCGCATAACTATGTAAAACCTGTTCAATAATGTAACACTACAAAAATACACCAGCCTTAGACATTTTCGTACCTTTCCTGTTTGTACCATAATCTTTTCCCTTTTTTATATATTTTCTTTCTTTACAAATTTTAACTCACCACCTTCACTGTTCAGGAGAAAGCAGAAAGCCTTTTAGCTATTTTTCAACCCCCTAAATGATTTAATCAGATGGCCAGGCTCAGCTAAATCAGATGACCAGTGGCAGCAGTGAAGAAACTACTCAGCATTTTAGAATTTATTGTTTAGCAAAAAAACATTCACTCAGGCATTCTCTATGTGCGGTACATCATTTGCTACTCCTCTGTGTAACTCATTGTGTCTCACCGCCTCGGTCCAGTTGCAAGTGCTTTGGATTCCCCTGCGCAGCATGCTTACTAAACATAAAGTATACAGGCAAGCACTTTGGGGGCTTTCTATTTAGTCTTCTGAGTGCCTGGAGGAATTGATTTGCGTGCAAGGCTGAAGAAGAGAGCAGTGAGTGAGGCCGAAGTCTGGAGAGCCTGCTACTTCATTCAGAATGATCCTTCAGATCTGTGTGATTGTTCTTGATTTGCAGATATCTTTATAATACAGCGGGGACTCCTTTTGAATAAAGTTTATATAGAATAAAAAATTACTTTTCCAATATATTTCGATTTCACAGCTGACTACTGTCCTAGGCCATGAACAATTCCTGAGGGAACAATTATCCATTGTTTAATGGCTGATCATGAATAATTGATACACAGTCAACTCCCTCTTGTTCTGAATGTAAATATACCACAAGTCAAATGAACCAAAGTCACTCTACCCTGCTCCTCAGAGGGTCCTTTCAGTTAAACAGAGTGATTTCCCTGGGGAAATGATCTTTGATTCTGGTTTTCTTTCTTTCTTTCTTTCTTTCTTTCTTTCTTTCTTTCTTTCTTTCTTTCTTTCTTTCTTTCTGTCTTTTATTTATTTTATGTATTATGAGTACACTGTTGCTGTCTTTAGACACATCAAAAGAGGGCATCATATCCCATTACAGATGGTTGTGAGCCATCATGTGATTCCTGGGAATTGAACTCAGCACCTCTGGAAGAGCAGTCAGTGCTCTTAACCTCTGAGCCATCTCTCCAGCCCTGATTCTGGTTTTCAAGTTCACATCCATTCATCCATCCAAGAGATACTGAGTATTCACCACATTCCAGGTTCAAGGTTTCCCCTTATCACCAATAGGAAACATAAAATTAAATAGTACATTTTATCTTAATGTTATTACTGGCACTCTTTACTGCACAAATAGAAAGTTTTCACGTTATTATCACATAAAAAAAATAAAGAGGAAATAAGACTTTCATAATGAAAATTTTAACTCATACTTTCTATTAGAAATTAATTCTGTTGTATCTTTTAACTTGGTCTGAAACTGATTAAAGTTTTATAAATATACACTGAATCAACAACTGCATGTCAGATACTACTAATGTTGGCCACACAAAAATGTTCCTACATTCAAGAAACCATGGCCAACTGTGGAGAGCGAAGATATTATCACGCAGTGTAAAACTCTTATGATGAATATCCAGTTATTACCCTATATAGGTAGAGATTTGCCCACTTGAGCGTGTTATAAAAATGGAATCATGCTACACTTGATCTTCTGTGACTGGCATCTTCCTTCAAGCACGTTTCAAAACACAAATGTGTCATGGTATGTAAGAATACCTTTTAAATTTTATTTTTGTGGTGTGTTTACATGCTGGGGGTGTGTTGGGGGGGTGTGGAGGCCAGAGGGTCCATGTGAAGGTCAAATGTCGACTTGCATGAGTCAATTCTCTCCTTCCACACCATGAGTGTGTGAACTCATACTCTCAAGTTTGGTGACTCCGACTCTTATTCAGTTTTACTGCCAAATAATGCTCTGTTTTATGAACATGTTATATTAGATTTGCTCATTTATCCACTGAATGACACCGAATATTATAAGCACCGTTGCTATGAACAGCTATGTGCTCTGATCTTGGGTTTACTCCTGGGAATAGAACTGCTAAGAGACTTGTCTGGTTTTACAAAGTACCTATGCAATTTCGCGTCTCAGGTGTGAGGACCGGCCGCATCTCTACTTCCTTGGTGATAGTCAATCTGCCTGTTTTCTTCACAGAGGCCTCCTTAGTGTCTGGTGGTACTCCTTACAGTTGCCTTCTGCATTTGCATTCCAAATCGAATAGAAAAAAGGTCACACCTCGGCGATTGATTGACATCGGCTCTAGATTTACAGAGCCAGAACAACTGGTGACCTTTAGAGGACAGCAGGAAGTGCAACGCCCTCCTTACTCTTCACTTACAGGGCACCCACTAACATAAAACATGGACAGTGCTCGGACGTGGAAGTTGGAGAAAAACAATATCTTTCTAGTGAGACTCAGGAGGTTGGGATTGATTTCTATGTTCCAGAACGAGAAAATATAAGGTACACCCCCCCCAGGAAGACCCTGCACAGTAAGGGGCCCTCTTCCCATCATCCCACAGCTCGCTCGCTCTCTCTCTCTCTCTCTCTCTCTCTCTCTCTCTCTCTCTCCCTTAAATTATCCCTTTGTCAGACCCCATCTACCATGTCCGCCCCACCCCTTGACTTAGCCTGCTTTCTATCCCACCAGCAATCCTATCCTCTTTGAGATATTCCTAGTAGCAGACAGACCTGGGAGTAGCAACAGGAGCACCTCCTAAATTCCATTTGCATTTCCCTAATCACTAATGATATTCAACACCTTTCTATGGGCTTTGGAGCCATTTGTATATATAGTCTTTAAGAAAGAAAGAAAGAAAGAAAGAAAGAAAGAAAGAAAGAAAGAAAGAAAGAAAGAAAGAAAGAAAGAAAGAAAGAAAGAAAACCTTCATCTTATAATTTTTTAAATTCCGGACGTAATCGGGATAAAGTCCGCGTTATTTTCTTCCATTTTGTGGGCTGTCATGTCACTCTCTCATAGTATCAATGTGATAAAAGAAGTTTCTTAATCATGGTAGAATGCAGTTTGGTTTTTTTTTTTTCTCCTGTTATTGGAGCTTTTGTGGGCAAACCTAAGAAACTTGGCAATATAGTACTCCTAATTCTGCAGTTCTCCCATTATATGCAACCCATGAGATACTAACAGTTAGTTACATTTACATGAGCCGACAGGCACAATTTTATAAGTATTGCTTTATGCAGTGATCTCGGGGCTTGGGGGATAATTATAAAGCCATTCTGTACTCTCTTAGGGATAGATGCTCGGGTGCTTCTGGCACAGTGCGATGGGTGCTCTTCAATCAACTTCAGTGAATCTAGAGTCAACTAAGGCAAGCCTGGTGGGCCTGGGAGGGGATTTCCAGTGAGGATTAACTGCAAGGGAAAGACACACCCCAGAGCGGGTGACCCTTTCCAGCAACAGCCCAGACAGGGAGAGGTCCAAGGAGAGAGCAGCAGCGCTTGCCCACCGTCATTCCTTGCTAGCAAGTGCATCAGCCTCTTCGTTGCTATTGCCATCAGAACCCAGATTTCGTCAGTCTTCCAACATGAACCAGCATGACTAGCAGCTCTCCAGGAATGTTCCAGACCTTCAGAGCCAGATTGGGGCTGTTGAAGCGTCCGGTTTCACGAACTGGGCAGCTACCAGGTTCTCAGCCTCGCCAGAGTCCAGACGAGACGACCACTGCTTGACTTTTGAACCCCTATCCTGTACGTCAGTCTTGCAAATAGTCTTTTATAATACCTATTTGTTTTGTTTCTCTCAAGAACCCAGACAGCTACTACAGTTTCAGGACGGTTGGTTTAGAAGGTTGCTATGGACTTGCGAAGAAAGGGGTGGAAATAAGGCAAGCTAAAGTTCCACAAAAATCAGTCTTACAGATAGTCCATGTTTTCCTTGATGTTGGTCTTTGGTTAATTTCCAGGACAGTAAAAAAGTTATTTTGAATTTAAAAAAAAAACAACAGACATTTTACTGCCACTTCAATGGTGCTTTCATGAAGCTGTAATTTTGGGTTACATTTAGCAATGAATTGATTTAATGGAGAATGAAGAGGTGTCTTTAAAAATAATTGACTTTTCAATGAAAGCGGCAGAATTTATAAAGTCAAATTAGTATTATTTTATCCAAAAATCACCATCCAAAAATCAACACTTATTCCAGGTAGTTTAATACTCGAACACAATTTGAATTTTTTTTAACCTTACTTACCATCGAGTTCTAAAACAAATAAAGAAAAGAATTTGAATGATTTAATAATGGTCAATCAGCACTCTTTGGGAGAAACTTAATTGAACAAAGTCTGATTAAAGATGTATTTGATCATGCTGAATGTATAATCACTTGTTATCTGAAGTGAGCAGTGGCTATAAAGTAATCATAGTAATATTTGTACTATTAGAGCATAGCCTAACTACAAAAGCCCATCTGAGAGAGGAAGTTCAAAGTCTTATAACCAATCGAGACTACACTGCAGTAAATGTGCAGAGTTCCTGGTGGCCTAATTCAGCTGAGGATATTCTAGAGTGTTAAGACAATTATATGATTACTTGGCTGTTAGAGCAGACATATGTTAAGGCCTTGCTACAAAGCCTTTAACAAAACACCTCCATATTGGTGTTTACCTCATTTTCTTCTATTTCATTTATAATCTTAATACTGAGACTTTTAAAATTCAAATTACCATTTTACAAATACCATGAATGTCTATAAATCCTAAAAAATGTGTAAGATAATGGGAAAAATTAAAAATAACTTTATGGGCACTCCGCCATCTTTGCTCCAGTGACTGGGAAGTTGGGACAGCCAGGTTCTGAGACAGACAGGCTTAATATCGCTTGGGTCTCGGGCGGCTTGTGTGTGTGCGGCTCCCAAGTGCTGGGCCGATCTGCAGTAACCAGCTCGCCAGCTCTGCTGTGGGACTTCTGCCTGGCAGAGGGACCCCGCACTGGGCGGGAGCCTACCAGCTTCCCTTCCGCGACCTCTGTTCCCGCAGACTGCACTGAAGAGACAGGTACCCCAGGCTCTCTCTCCCCAATATAACATCACTTGGGACACGGCCTGTTGGGGCTTCCGTCTGCGCCCGAGAACGGGACAGCGCTGTGGTCGTCTGGGTGCCAGATCGGCAGGCCATCGCGTCTGCAGGGTGAGCGGCGCCACGGAGAGTGTGCAGATTGCACTCCGCCATCTTTGCTCCAGTGACTGGGAGGTTGGGACAGCCAGGTTCTGAGACAGACAGGCTTAATATCGCTTGGGTCTCGGGCGGCTTGTGTGTGTGCAGCTCCCAAGTGCTGGGCAGATCTGCAGTAACCAGCACGCCAGCTCTGCTGTGGGACTTCTGCCTGGCAGAGGGACGCCCCCTCCCCCCCCCCAGGAGAGATCACACACCCCTGCACAGGGCAGGAGCCTACCAGCCTCCCTTTGGCGACCTCTGCTCCAGGAATCCACTAGGCTGAGCCTTTGGATGTGCAAGGCCTCCCCAGTATAAGATCACTTGGGGCAAGGCACATTAGGGCTCCAAAGTCACTCAGGAGCAGGCAGGCCCCAGAAATCGGTGCCAGGGGAATCCTGGTAATCCAGGGGGGACAGAAATAGCTTTGCAGGCTCACAGGAGGTCCAACCAACAGCCAGTGGCAGCAGGACCAACTAACATCAGAGGTATCCAGATGGCAAAAGGCAAACGTAGGAATGTTACTAACAGAAATCAAAGTAATGTGGGACCATCCGAACCCAACTCTCCAACAGCAGCAAATCCTGGATACCCCACCACACCCGAAAGACAAGATCTGGATTTAAAATCATTTCTCATGATGCTATTAGAGGATCACAAGAAGGACAGAAATAAATCTCATAAAGAGTTACAGGAGACCATGAATCAACGGTTAGAAGCCCTTACAAAGGAAACACAAAAATCGCTTAGAGAAATGCGGGAGAACATGGATCAAAAGATGGAGGCGCACAAGGAGACAACACAAAAATCGCTTAACGAGATGAATCAACGGGTAGATGCACTCACAAAGGAATCACAAAATTTGCATAAAGAAATGCAGAAGAATATGGGTCAACAGACGGATGCCCATAAGGAGGCAACACAAAAATTGCTTAAAGAAATGAATCAACGGTTAGATGCCCTTACAAAGGAAACACGAGAACTGCTTAAAGAAATGCAGGAGACAATGGATCAACAGATGGATTCCCATAAGGAGGAAACACAAAAATCACTCAGAGAAATGCAGAAGAACGTGGGTCATCAGGAAGAAATCCTGAAAGAGGCAATGCAAAAATACCTTAAAGAAATACACGAAAATACAAACAAACAAGTGAAGGATCTCAGCAAATCCATCCAGGAACTAAAAAAGGAAGAAGAAACAACTAAGAAATCACAAAGGGAGACAACTTTGGAGATAGAAAACCTTGGGAAGAAATCAGGAGTCATAGATGCAAACATAAACAATAGAATACAAGAGATGGAAAAAAGAATCTCAGTGCTGAAGATTCCATAGAAAGCATCGACTCAACAGTCAAAGAAAATGCAAAATGCAAAAAACGTGCAACCCAAAACATCCAGGAAATCCAGGACACAATGAGAAGACCAAACCTAAGGATTATAGGTATAGATGAGAGTGAAGATTTGCAACTTAAAGGGCCAGTAAACATCTTCAACAAAATTATGGCGGAAAACTTCCCTAACTTAAAGAGAGAGATGCCGATGAACGTACAAGAAGCCTACAGAACTCCAAACAGACTGGACCAGAACAGAAATACCTCCCGTCACATAATAATCAAAACACCGAATGTTCTAAACAAAGAAAGAATACTAAAAGCAGTAAGAGAAAAGGGCCAAGTAACATACAAAGGAAGACCTATCCGAATCACATCAGACTTCTCACCAGAGACTATGAAAGCCAGAAGATCCTGGGCAGATCTCATGCAGACACTAAGACAGCACAAATGCCAGCCTAGACTACTATACCCAGCAAAACTCTCAATCACCATAGATGGAGAGACCAAGATATTCCATGATAAAACCAAATTTTCACAATATCTTTCCACAAATCCAGCCCTGCAACGGATAATAGGTGGAAACCTCCAATACAGGGAGAGAAACAACACCCTGCAAAAAATGAGATAATAACCTTCTTGAATCAAACCCAAAAGTAGATAACCACTCAAACATAAAGATAGTGTCAAGAATGGCAGATGGCAATAATCACTATGCCTTAATCTGTCTTAATATCAATGGTCTCAATTCCCCTAATTAAAAGACATAGACTAGCAGACTGGATACGTAAACAGGACCCAGAATTTTGCTGCATGCAGGAAACGCACCTCAGTGTCAAAGACAAACACTACCTCAGAGTAAAAGGCTGGAAAACAATTTTACAAGCAAATGGCCCCAAGAAACGAGGTGGAGTAGCCATCCTAATATCAGATAAAATTGATTTTCAACCTAAAGTCATCAAAAAAGACACAGAAGGACACTACATACTGATCAAGGGAAAAATCCACCATCAAGAACTCTCAATTCTGAATATCTATGCTCCAAATGCAAGGGCACCCTCATTCGTAAAAGAAACTTTACTAAAACTCAAAGCACACATCGCACCGCACACAATAATAATGGGTGACTTCAACACCCCGCTCTCTGAAATGTTCAGGAAAGCAGAAACTAAACAGGGACACAGTGAATCTAATTGAAGCCTTGGACCAAATGGAACTAACTGATATATATAGAACATTTCATCCTAGAGCTAAAGAATACACCTTCTTCTCAGTTCCTCATGGTACCTTCTCAAAAATTGACCATATAATTGGTCACAAATCAGACCTCAACAGATATAAGAAGATAGAAATAATCCCATGCCTCCTATCAGATCACTATGGAATAAGGGTGGTCTTCAATGGCAACAAAAACAAAAGAAAACCCACGTACACATGGAGGCTGAACAATGCTCTACTCAATGATAACTTGGTCAAGGTGGAAATAAAGAAAGAAATCAAAGACTTTTTGAAAGTTAATGAAAATGAAGGCACAACATACCCTAATTTATGGGACACAATGAAAGCAGTGCTAAGAGGAAAATTCATAGCCCTGAGTGCCGCCAAAAAGAAACGGGAGACAACATACACTAACAGCTTAATGGCACACCTGAAAGCCCTGGAACAAAAAGAAGGAAATACACCAAAGAGGAGTAGAAGGCAGGAAATCATCAAACTCAGGGCTGAAATCAATCAAGTAGAAACAAATAAAACCATACAAAGAATCAACAAAACGAGGAGTTGGTTCTTTGAGAAAATCAACAAGATAGATAAGCCCTTAGCCAGACTAACCAGAGGGCACAGAGATAGTATCCAAATTAATAAAATCAGAAACAAAAAGGGAGAGATAACAACAGAAACTGAGGAAATTCAAAAAATCATCAGATCCTACTACAAAAATCTGTATTCAACACAACTAGAAAATCTTGAGGAAATGGACAATTTCCTTGACAGATACCAAGTACCAAAATTAAATCAGGATCAAATAGACCATCTAAACCGTCCTATAACCCCTGAAGAAATAGAAGTTGTCATTGGAAGTCTTCCAACCAAAAAAAAGCACAGGTCCAGATGGTTTTACTGCAGAATTCTATCAGACCTTCAAAGAAGACCTAACACCAATACTCTTCAAACTGTTCCACAAAATAGAAACAGAAGGAACACTACCCAACTCGTTCTATGAAGCCACAATTACACTAATACCAAAAGCACACAAAGATCCGACAAAGAAAGAGAATCTCAGCCCAATCTCTCTTATGAATATAGATGCAAAAATACTCAATAAAATTTTTGCCAACCGAATCCAAGAACACATCAAAATGATCATTCACCACGATCAAATAGGCTTCATCCCAGGGATGCAGGGATGGTTCAATATAAGGAAATCCATCAATGTAATCCACTACATAAACAATCTCAAAGAAAAGAACCACATGGTCATCTCATTAGATGCTGAGAAAGCATTTGACAAAATTCAGCATCCTTTCATGCTAAAGGTCTTGGAAAGATCAGGAATTCAAGGCCCATGTCTAAACATAGTAAAAGCAATTTACAGCCAACCGGTAGCCAGCATCAATCTAAATGGAGAGAAACTTGAAGCAATCCCACTAAAATCAGGGACTAGACAAGGCTGCCCTCTCTCTCCATATCTTTTCAATATAGTACTTGAAGTTCTAGCTAGAGCAATTAGAGAACAAAAAGAGGTCAAAGGGATACAAATTGGAAAGGAAGAAGTCAAACTATCACTATTTGCAGACGATATGATAGTATACATAAGTGACCCAAAGAACTCCACCAGAGAACTCCTACAGCTGATAAACGACTTCAGCAAAGTGGCCGGATATAAAATCAACTCAAGCAAGTCAGAAGCCTTCCTATACTCAAAGGATAAGCAGGCTGATAAAGAAGTAAGAGAAATAATACCCTTCACAATAGCCACAAACCATATTAAGTATCTTGGCGTGACTCTAACCAAACAAGTGAAAGATCTGTATGACAAGAACTTCAAGTCTCTGAAGAAAGAAATTGAAGAAGACCTCAGAAGATGGAAAAATCTGCCATGCTCATGGATTGGCAGGATTAATAAAGTAAAAATGAGCATCTTACCAAAAGTAATACACAGATTCAATGCAATCCCCATCAAAATCCCAACTCAATTCTTCATAGAGTTAGAAAGAGCAATTCAAAAATTCATCTGGAATAACAGAAAACCCAGAATAGCTAAAACTATTCTCAAGAGTAAAAGAACCTCTGGGGGAATCAGTATCCCGGACCTCAAGCTGTACTACAGAGCAATAGTGTTAAAAACCGCATGGTATTGGTACAGTAACAGACATGTAGATCAATGGAACAGAATTGAAGACCCAGAAATGAATCCACACTCCTATGGTCACTTGATCTTTGACAAAGGAGCTAAAACCATCCAGTGGAAAAAAGATAGCCTTTTCAACAAATGGTGCTGGCTCAGCTGGAGGTCAACATGCAGAAGAATGCAAATTGACCCATTCTTATCTCCTTGCACTAAGCTCAATTCTAAGTGGATCAAAGATCTCCACATAAAACCAGACACACTGAAACTAATAGAAGGGAAACTAGGGAAGAACCTTGAACATATGGGCACAGGGGAGAATTTCCTGAACAGAACTCCAATAG
Organism: Tokudaia tokunoshimensis; assembly: GCA_036184795.1. Lineage (NCBI taxonomy): Eukaryota > Metazoa > Chordata > Mammalia > Rodentia > Muridae > Tokudaia > Tokudaia tokunoshimensis. The sequence goes on from BTHU01000021.1 coordinate 23,546,289, forward strand.
CTTATGCTCTAAGATCAAGAATAGACAAATGGGACCTCATTAAATTACAAAGTTTTTGCAAGGCAAAAGACACTGTCAAAAAGACAAAGCGGCAACCAACTAACTGGGAAATGATCTTTACCAACCTTACATCCGACAGAGGGCTAATATCCAATATATACAAAGAACTCAAGAAGTTAAACTCCAGAGAAGCAAGTAACCCTATTAAAATATGGGGTACAGAGATAAACAAAAGAGTTCTCACCTGAAGAATATCTAATGGCTGAGAAGCACCTAAAGAGATGCTCATCATCCTTAGTCATTAGGGAAATGCAAATCAAAACAACCCTGAGATTCCATCTCACACCAGTCAGGATGGCTAAGATCAAAAACACAGGAGACAGCAGTTGTTGGCGAGGATGTGGAGAAAGAGGAACACTCCTCCACTGCTGGTGGAATTGCAGGCTGGTACAACCACTCTGGAAAGCAGTCTGGCGGTTCCTCAGAAAACTGGGCATGACACTCCCGGAGGATCCGGCTATACCACTCCTGGGCATATACCCAGAGGCTTTACCTGCATGCAATAAGGACACATGCTCCACTATGTTCATAGCAGCCTTATTTATAATAGCCAGAAGCTGGAAAGAACCCAGATGTCCCTCAACGGAGGAATGGATTCAGAAGATGTGGTATATCTACACAATGGAATACTACTCTGCAATTAAAAACAATGAATTCATGAAATTCCTTGGCAAATGGTCAGATCTTGAAAATGAGGTAACCCAATCACAAAAGAACACACATGGTATGCAGTCACTGATAAGGGGATATTGACCCAGAATCTCGGAATACCCTAGACACAATCCGCATATCAATAGATTTCTAAGAAGATGGAAGGAGAGACCCCTGGTCCTGGAAAGACTGGATGTAGGGGAACGCCAGGACAGAGTAACAAGAGGGGGTTGAATGGAGAAAAGAGGGAGGGAAGGGGGCTTATGGGACTTTCGGGGAGGGAGGAAACGGGAAAGGGGAAGTGATTTGGAATGTAAATTAAAAAAATAAAATAAAATAAATAATAATAAAAAAAATAACTTTATGCTATGACATCACTGGGAGAGATTGATTGGGTCAGTTAGTAATATGACATGTTCCCATCACAAGGATATCATTTAATCAACAATATGATATATATAGTATACAGGAAATAAAATGTAGGGTTCAAAACGGTCTTGAAGTTCCAAGAAAGGATCGTGTTTAAAGGCTTTAAAAGATAACTCTCATAAGTCTTAGAGGCTGCTTTTGTTGAAAGGAGTTATTCTCCCCTTGGGCCTAGAAACATCCAATGGGTACCAAAGGCAGGGTAAAGCTTGGCACCTCTGGCTTTTTCTTTTATACCTACCTCCCTTGCCACCTTATTCTTGAGATCCAATTACATCTCAACTCTACACACAGACTGTCAGTCGCTGAAGGGTCACTGGCCTAAAGCTAAAATCTCTCTTTCCAAGTAAGTTGAAGTAACTAGGGTATTTCCAGTATTTCGAAGTATATTACAATCAATGAGTCACCAACTACCACATTTTACACCATCCAGTTAGTTACAGCCCAGAAGAGCATCACCTAAAATCTCCCGATGATTGCCTCCTGGAGGAACTAGCACCATTTGCCTTAGCTAGCCTTGCATTACTGTTGTGAAATATATGAGGTAAGCAAAGAGAAAAAACTTATGTGGGATCAGAGTTTTAGACATTGCTGGGCTCCATTGTTCTTGGGCAGAAGCACCATGGGAGGGGACAGGCAACTGAAACAAAGACAGGTACCTTGATGTGGTGAGGAAGCAAGAGACTCATGCTAAGACACACCCTCCAGGGACATGCTGCCCTACCCCGCCTCCCAGCAACCAGCAGTCTTCAACTAGACACTCCCTTAGAAATGCTCTTTCTACATATGAGTTTTCCAATGGGCTGATTGGAGGATCCTTTATCTCCTTCATGATCCAATCACCTGTCAGCACAGGAGCCTAAAAGGCCACATTTCATATCCAAATCCTAGCTTTGCCTTTTTTTTTTCCCGATGCAAAAAGCAAGAGGAATTTATTGTTTTAACTTGCTGGGGTCGCCCTGCACGTGGAGAGAGAATGACCATGTGCAGCCCATCCAGCAGGCTTTTATACAGTCCTCAGGGCAGCCGCCATCAAGCACAATGTGACTGGCAGAACAGTGTGACTTTTAAACTGATTGTTTGTTAGGGAATGAGGTAAGTGGCTGATGGTCTTGGAATAACTCTGGGCCTCCCCTAGCTGCAGGGACCTACCTCCCTGTGGTCTGAGGAATGTAATTTAGCCCCTCCCTTCTGGAGCGGAGGGTGTCTGGTGGAATTTTCCAAAGTTTCTGAGGTAACCTCTTTATTCCCCCCTTTTCTTTGTGCATGCTTCAGTCCTGGAGCTATTGCTGGTATTCTGACAGCTCATGCTCCTGGTCTTCTGTATCTGGTTCTTTCTATCTCAGTTTTAAGATCATTAGCTGAACCTATGTGTTCCTTAACAATAGTGATCAAGAGGTCAAAGGTAACTATAGCTGGAGAACAGAGTCAAGAACAGAAACTGAAGAACAGAATTATAGCTGGCAGGTTTGAGTCTTGGGTTAACTCTTCCCCTTGGTTAGCCTTGTCTTTCTGACTTGTCTTTTGCTCTCAGTCATTCTCTTCTGCAAAAACCATGGATTCAAAGAGCTGGTCTGGTTGGTGAACATCTTATGACAAGAATCAAAACTAAACCTGTACCCAGGCAGTGACTTCCTCCTCTCTAACATATCCCACTTGACCATCCTGAGATAATGATCAACCAGCCCACAGCCTGGATGATACTGCCTGCTTGCTTGTGCAAACTAAAACCTTTTTCTCCAAACTCTTTCCATAAATGTGTTCTTTGATGGTGTCCTGATTTATGGTTAAGTTGTAGGCACTTACAAATCATACCCAATCAGATATATGCTTAACTTTACCTTATTCTTTGACAATTTCATAAATGTATATACTGAGTTTAAGGCAAAACCTCAGAACTCTTGTCGTTTCCCCAAAGAGGTCATTAGATCTCTCTAACCTTCTCATCCCTTATACAGTCACACAGAATAAAAATCCGTTTCCGCCCTTCACCACCGTCAATGTCTTCAACTGGCTCTTGGAGGCAGATGCCAAGTTTGACCCGTGGGAACCTGGAGCCTGAGCCCTTGTTGTAAAACTCCAGGAATATAATAAATAATGTCAAATTTTCATCATCAATCTTCTAACATTATGTATAGAAAGCATTTGATGTCTTTGCCAAATAAATGTCAAAAGCATAACCTTAAATCGATGATAGAAAGTAAATAATGCACCCCTTATAGAAAAAAAAAAGGTGACCATAGGCCTGGAGATAGAGAAAGGTGTGACATTTTTTAATGTCAATGAAAAATTCAGAAGTTGCATGTCATTATCTGAAACTCATGGTTTTGGTAGAACATAGGTGCACCATCCTAAAAATGACTAAGAATTGTCCCAACCATGTCTCTTTAGCATGAAAGGTATATCGAGCTGATTCTCTGGAGAAAGTGGAGATTCAAACTCTGAAAGGTTCCTCTTTTGTTTAATTAACTTATATCCCCACGAGTACTGTGTCTCCAAGAGGACTGCGGTACCAAATCACTAGAGAGGATCGATAGAGGCGACATTAGCTTAACCATGTATCACGAACTTCGTTATTATTTCCCAGCCCAGTCCAGTGCCAAGGATCATCCCCAGAGCTTCACACAAAAGCTACTGCTAAGCTGTACCCACAACCTTGTCCTATCCCCTTAACCAAACCTTCCCCCATTTATTTTTTATTTTTTTATTCATTATTTTATTTGTTTACATCTCAAATGATATCTCCCTTCCTGGTTACTCCTCTACAACCCCCCCAACCCATCACTTCCTTGCCCCTCCCCTTTGCCTCTATGAGGGTATTCCTCCACCCACCCACCCCCTCCCATTCACCACTCTAGCATCCCTCTATGCTGGGGCATCAAGCCTCCACATGACCAAAGCCCTCCCCTCCCATTGATGTCAGATAAGGCCATCCCCTGCTACATATGTATCTGGAGCTATGGATCCCTCAGTGTATACTCTTTGGTTGGTGGTTTAGCAAAAACCACACTCTAGGGTCAAAGCATTCTTGAAATCCACTCTCAAGTTCCATGCCTGCCTCCTTAAATCGCAAGCTTCTCCATCACACATTCAACTGACACTGAGTCAAAGATGGTTAAGTTGTCAAAGATTGGGGTGGGGGGGAGGTGTCAATGATTTTTGTCAATACCAAACACAGACTTTATTCTCCCCCTAAAAAACAATTTAACAACTATTTACATAGCAGTCATATAGCATCATTACACGTAAACATGATTCAAGGGCATGCGAGATTTGTGGAGGTTATATGAATATATAACCTGTGAAGAACTGGGGGCTTGAGGTGCTATTATCCTTGGAGGTCCTGGAATCAATCAACCCTGACGGGTCCACAACTGTAGCTACTCTTCTTAGTTGTTTCCCAAGGATGTAGAAAGTGATGGCATATTATTGAGCCTCATGGTAATCTCTCTTCAAAAGGAGTTCCAGCCAAGAACACATAAAGGGATAGAGGAAAGATAACAGTTCTTATTCCCTTATGAAACCATAGAACTAGCTAAAGTCTCTTAGAAACCTTCTGGGAGCCTCACATTTTTAAAGATAAATAAAATGAGGCTTGAAGAAATGTAGAACATCATTTGCGTAAAAAAAAATGTAACTGGACTTCTAAGAAAGGACAGTAGATTAGGCACTGTGCTAAACATTGTCACAAAACAGAACCATGGAGTGGGCGACTTCCACCCCACTGTTTACTTAAATTCACATTGCAAAACTGAGAAATTACCAAGCAGGCAAAAGATGGAACAGCTAAGGGAACAGTCTAGAGAATTATGGTGAATATTCTTTAAGTAACACGTGTTTGTAAAGTATGAAATGAGCAGAAAGAAAATGAGAAAATAGGCTCTATAAAAAAAAATCCAAATGTTTATATTAATTCAATTATTTAAGGTTAATTATTGGTAGCCTAGAATTTTGCTTTCAGATTTAATGTCTGTTTACAAGAAGACTTCTGCAGGCAGGGACCGTGTTTCGTTTCTACAAATACTCCAGATTTGATCATAATGGCACTCTGATGCAGGACTCAACACAAAATAAGAACAAGCACCAAACAATCCATTGTAATGCCTTTTATAGTGACAGAGCTTGGCAAAAGGGAAAAACAGATTTGTTTTTTATAACAAGGGATAAGACTTTAGTGTCTTTTTAGAACAGCAGAGAGTGGCTTAGCTGCTCGGGACTGCCGTGGACTCTAGGCACTTTAAAATTAATGGGCTGGGCCAAACATAGCGTGCCTTTTCTTTTCAATCAGTGTCAAATGTATACGCTGGCTTTAGTACAGAAATATGCTGCTACAAGCAGGGCCTGCATCTATTATTCCAGGTAGCAAATGAAGACATCTGCCTGCTTTGAGAGAAGAGAACCAGCAGATAAACCTTGGTAGCTCTCAAGCCTACAAACAACAAGAGGTTTTCCATGACAGCTGTTCAAAGGAGGGCGAAATAATGCCATTTTTATATGCATCTGTACAGAGTGTGAACGTGGGCTATAAAGCCTAAGAGCTCTGGATTCACACCATGACTCTGACATTTGCTATAGTGTATACCATTTAGAAAGAAAAAAAAAATCTCATTATTTCTCCAAACAAGAATTTCGTCTTCTTTCAAATGAGGATAATAAATGCACATTTTTATAAGGTTAACATATTACTTAGCTCATGTAAACTACTGACCAGAACGGTTCACATACAGTAAACACAGAGTCTAGTATAATAATAACCAGTGTCTATCCCAAACACTGTATAATTTATAGTAACCTACTATTTAAGAAATGATTCCTTCTAAGCCGGGCGGTGGTGACGCATGCCTTTAATCCCAGCACTTGGGAGGCAGAGGCAGCCGGATTTCTGAGTTCGAGGCCAGCCTGGTCTACAGAGTGAGTTCCAGGACAGCCAGGGCTACACAGAGAAACCCTGTCTCAAAAAAAAAAAAAAAAGAAAGAAAGAAAGAAAGAAAGAAAGAAAGAAATGATTCCTTTTTACCAAACTATAAATTGACATTTTAAAAAAAAACATCCAATTTTTCTGCTACTGTAAAACATTCCAAAAATGGGATATAGTTCTTTATTTGTGTAAATTAATTTTACATTAATCACTAGTTTAAATTATTACAACCGAGAGGTACATAAGTATAGAAGAATGGGATATTAATCGGCAGCTGATGTAAAAACCCGATTTTTCTCAACGTTTTAAAGCTGTGGGTGGGTTTACTTTTCCCTTGCTTCTGTGACAGTGCTAAAAGATCCCCTCCTTGGTCTCGTACCTAACCGATATACCGACTGTTTTCATCTTTCCGCTTAATAACTTAATCAATTTGTAAGTTATCACATAAAGCAGTAGATTTTGATTCAGCCTCTTCACACATATATGTCATTAAAGTTTGTTAGAGTTAACACCTTCCCCGCTACCTTCTCAGCGTCTCCGGCTGGTTTATCCCCGCCCCTCCCCCCACTGCCGCCACCACCGCCGCTGCCTTTTGCGCACAATTTAAACGTGAAATTCATGGTCCATTGCCCTCTTTTCTTCCACCCTTAATATAAAACCTGAATAGATGCTTGAGAGTCATTCCTTAACACTTTTTCCAATACCTTCCCTCATAAAAACAAGGATAGCTACTTAGTCTACCTGACAATGAATGGAATGTGCAGATCCCTCGTACATCAGGCGCTAGATGATAGAACAATAATCCCCAAACTTGGTTTGAGCAAACAGGTGCTTAGAAAACAGTATTCGTACTCAATATGTGTATTTGTCCAGTACAATCAAGGGTTAATCTTAGTGTGCATGCTAAATGTTGTCGAAATATTTTGTTTTTAAGCAATAGCTATGCATTGGCAAGAGCTACTACTGTGTTTCTGGGTGCCCCCACTGGAGCCTAGCTGGCACACTGCTGTGGAGAACTCTGACTCATGTCTGCATTGCTAGTTATGAAAGAGCCGTAGTTAAAGGATGTTGATGTGAAAGGGTAAGAAAGAGAGGACAGAGGAAAAATGTCAGGTCACAGCCAGCACGAATTTTAAAGTGCACTGAACATCACCACATGACAGAACTTCTCAGAAATTATCCTATTAAATGATCAAGAGATTTCTCTCTTTTACAGATAAAAAAGGAGTGTGAACAGGGTGGCTACACCTAAAGTTTAGGTCACAAAAGCTAAGACTGTAAGATGCCAGGCAGAATGTACAAGGATATATAGTCTGTGAGATATTTGGTCTTATTACTTCCAAATCCTAAAGCCCTCTTAGCATAGAGAAAGCAAATCTAGAAACTTATCTGTTACTGACTTGTTCTAGCCTTGACTCAATCATTAAACCAAACATGTTCAGCAAACTCATCTCCAAGCTCTGAAGACAAAGGACAAGACATACTCAAGGATTATCAGTACCCAAGAAAATTGACAATTATCTTCTGATCATCTTTCATGTTTTTAATGAGTTATCTTATTGTGTGTATGTATGTCTGTTGTACTTCTTATGTGCCCCAAGTATCTTGAAAGGCCAGAAGGGGACACTGGGTCTCCTAGAACAGAGTTGTAGATAGAGCATCCCTGTAGGTGACAGTGACTGAATCCAGACCCTGTACAAGAGTGACGAGCACTCCTAACCACTGGATTCTGTCTTCTTTGGTCTACTTAATATATATCCCAAAGATTTCAAAAATATTGTTCAACTAACCGATTTGCAAACTATAACACGGTGATTTATAAGTCGTGTTTAGGACTCATTAATTCATTCTTTATTATGATTGCAAGTGTAGCTATATAAAGGGTACAGTATGTTATTTCAATATATAATATGTACATAGTAATCAAATCAAGGTAGTTAACATGTCTCGCCTCAAACATTCAAAAATGTTAAGACCTAGTTACTTAATGTTGGAGGGATGCAGGTCTACCTGTGCCACAGTACACATATGAGGTCAGAGGACCAACTTGCAAAACTTAGTTCTCTCCTCCCTCAATGTGGGTCCTAGGGATAGAACTCAAGTCATTGGGCCTTTATCTGCTGAGCCATCTCACAAACTCACATTTAAAATGTTTTTTTTGATTCAGACAGTTATACATGTTTGTAAGACATGGTTCATTTCAACACAAGTAAATGCTGATGTATGCTAATCAAAATAAGGCATTGTTTACATCTCTTTATTCCATTATGCTAAGAGGCTTCCCAATGTACTCATGTATAAGCTATGTAATGGGTTTTGAATTATAGTAACTCTACCATGCTGTAATGATGAACAAACTTCTATTTACCTGTGTTTCAATAGCCACTGTCCCTGTAACCTTCTCCCCCAAACCCTTCCTAGAAGCATCACCCTTCTGGGTTTGCAATGATGTTTAAGTACACCCATGTGAAAGAAGAGATATATTATATACATGTCATTTGCAGCTTTATTTACATATGTCCTTCAAAGTTACCCATTTTGCTCCAAATAATGACATTCTCGTGAATAACTAACTGTCCATTGTGTATATATAACAATTTTTATTCATTAATAATGTGTATCCATTGTGTATATGTAATTCTTAATCCACTAATTTGTCGACATATACCTCAGTTGATTCCTTGCTCTGGCTATTGTGAAGAGCACTGAAATAAACATGGAAAACCCAATTTCCCTTTGATATAAGGATTTTGTTTCCTTTAGGTATCTATCCAGTAGTAGGGGTTCTGAATCATCTAGCGAGTTTCTTTTAGGTTCTGCATGGAGCCTCTGTGATGATCGCCTCAATGTCTGTACTAGTTTCTTTTTCTCATTCAATATGGTCTTTGACTTGGTCTTGCTGTGGACAGCCTTATTATGTTGTCATACATTGCTTTTGTACCCAATTTGTTCAGTTTTTCTCATGAATACCTACTGAATTCTACATGTCTTTTCTCCATATAATGAGATAATCACATTATTCTGCCCTTCATTCACTACTGCAATTTATTTCTATCTATTGATTCACAGACACTGAACCTTACTGGCTCCCAGATTCAGTTTGCTGGCATTTTGTTGAGAACTTTTGCTTCTATGTTCATTACAGATACTTCTGTGTTTTCTTTTCTGCTAATGACAGGCTGATATACTGAGTTTACAAGAATTCTCTTCCTTTCAACATACAATGTAGCATGTGCTATGACAGACTGTAGAAAAGAAAACAGGGTTGAAAGGAATTTCAGAGTACACAGACCAGGTCGTGTCTCTGGTCCCTTTCAGCAATGTAATAAGTTGATCTGTACAAGTGTTGGTTTCTTCTTCTAGATGGCAATGGTAATGGCCGCTTCATAAAATATATGTATAAAGAAAATATGGAAGCGTAATAATATATGTACAATGATTAGGCCACTTTGAGCTCTCCAAATAGGATGGTTACAGTCTTTTGTAGAGCACCTGAAGGTACTAGTGTGGCCTATATGGCAAAAAGGAAAGACAAAAGGTCACTGACTACTGGAAGACCAAAAAGGCCACCTTGACACGAAAGATGAGCAACCTTGCATGGCCCACTGGTTTTCAGTGAGTCTTGATAGCACTTGCTTACCCACTCATTTATAAAGCTTTTCTCTTCTCCCAAGAACTCCTTGCTGTTGTTGCTAACAATGATTTATCGTAAGTTAATTTTTCTTGTTTCCTGTGACCTGTCCAAAGCTATTCTCAGATCTACCTTTATAAACACACACAAGCAGTACATTCTCCCCTCATATAATACTCCTAGTCTTTGTACCTGACACTGTGAGATTCAATATGCTGTGTAACAATCTATCATGAATATCTAAAGATCAGTTAAAAGAACGTGCAAGGACAGAGACCTGTACGTTACCACCGTCTCTTCATAATGTCTACCAGACTTACGACAATATTCCATAAGTAATAGAAATAAGATTAGAACCCAGGCAGCTTTCCACTACTTGTTGTAAGATGACAAGGACGATGAGTCTAGTACGCTGCATTACCTGCCAACCTTGACATGAAACGATGCCTTGTCTTAGCTCTTCCAGCTTCAACACATTTCCTTCCCACTGGCCCATCTAGAAAGGGCTCATTGGTAATTTTTTTTTTCTTGGCGAGCTACACTGAGACCATAATTTAAGGACTAGAACTAATGCATGAATACCTGACATAATAAAAAAAAAACTTAACTTCATTTTATTTAGCATAGTGATCAGTAACAAAAGTGTCAATAATCTGAAATCCTGGGTTCACATGGAAATAGAAATAAATGGCTGTCACAGAGATACATTTCTGAATGTCAGTATAAAATGACTGGTTAGACCCAGATGGTTAGCATATACCAGTTAATGTTTTCAGGTAACTGTAATGGGCTCACTGAGATAAAGAACACTGGAAGTTATCTCTAGCATTCAAACTCTTCCTTCCCCCACTCAACACCAAATGAAATTAACAATTACTCTGTAGAATATTCAATAATATAAATTTCTACAGAGAATGAATAAGTTAAGAATAGATATAACTAACAACAATTCTCTAAATTGAAAATACTTAAATACCTATTTTCTTGATGACATTAGGCTATATAAAATAATTATTCCTGAAAATAAAGTTTCTAATCTTGATCAGGAAAATCTTTTTTTAAAGCAAATTGGATTTTTCCAGCATGGCATTTTTAAGGAAAACTCCTTCAAAAGTCCTCTTAGAAGGTGATTCGAAAGCGCCCCAGTAAAGTAAAATCTATAAAGCTTAAAGATAAAAATCAGTTTAAATTGTATCCATCAGTGAATGTCAATTCTTATTGCAGGTCAGAATTTAATTAATTTTGTTTCATTTAATAAACACTTCTTATAATGTACTCCCTTACTTGATATTATCTCGTGTTTCTAAGTAGTTCAGAATGTTAAAGATTATTTATGACCAGGACATGTTACTCTTCTAAATTACACAACTTGAATGTCCTTCATCCAACCAGCCCTGAACATGGTAAATGGACTGCACTAAAGAATCCCATGAAGGCTAATTCTAACCTAAGCCAAGGTTACTGATTCCGCTTGGAAGATTTTCCTCTAACATACAGAAGGTGGGGTCTTGCCCATCTCCTTCTCCTGTACTACCCTCTCCCACAGTTTGGTGATCCACAAACATCCAGTAGACGCTTCTTGAAAGTAGTAAGTCACTAAACATTTATAGATTTAAAATATACATAATAATGGCAATACCACAAGCAAGTACACCAAAAGAGATAAGTGTGTAAGTGGTAAAGACAATGTTCGCACAATCTCAGGGTGATTATATACGTGCAGTCATCCAAGAATTTGAAGCTTAAAATGTATCCAAGAACACCAAATTAACCCTCTCAATAATATCTGTGTGTTTTATTCTGCCTGCCAGATCTTCTTTACTGGATATTTTTAAACAACATTAATCCTTTGATCAACATTTTTTAAGAAAAAAATGAAATGTTTGATTATTTTTAAGAGGAACAGGAATGGACAAATAGAACTGTCTCCGCTGCTAAATCAAACTCATAAATTCATCAGACACCTAAAATTTACATTGAAATAATTATAGAAAAGTGTCTCCTGGTTCTTCCCCTGAGATAGGAATTCAAAAGATTTAAGACATTGCCAGTTAAATCGATTACAATGATCTTTCTCCTGGGGAGGAAAGTACTCATTTGATTTGTGAACATTTAATTCCAAATAGTAACAGGTACTTATCATTACTGTTTTTAATAACATAACTTACCATCCTTTAGTCTGTGGGACGATAAGCAGATAAAGCCATTGGATTAGAGCAAGATGCTGTGTATTATTTACAGCTCTAATTTTTGTTCAGTAATTGGTAGGTGCAGTTCTAATTCTGCTCGCTAATGACTGTGCTATACTGCTCAGGCAAATTAGAGAAATAGAATGTTCTCTTACTTTAGCAGAATTGCTGAAAAAGAAATGTAACTTGGAAGTTTAGTTGAATTAAGTGACTCCATTAATGTCATAACTCACCCCCGAAATTCCTAACATTAAAAAGCACACCACCTCAGAAATGAACATGAGTAGGATGGAGAGGGAGAGAGAGAGAGAGAGAGAGAGAGAGAGAGAGAGAGAAACACAAAGACAGAGAGACAGAGACAGACACAGAGAAAGCTAGAGAGACAGAGACAGAGATAGACAGAGACTGAACTCTAGATGCCTCTTTTAATTTCAATATTTTATTCTGTCAAGAATTTCATACTTGAGTATTACATTAACATCATTTCCACCCCTCCTTTCTTCTCTCCCCTCCAACTCCTCCCATGAATCCTTGACACCTTCTAAAATTCAACTGCTCATCCTTAATTATTATTGTTGCATATGTTCATGTATATGTGTGTGTACATACATATATATACATATAGAGAATATACATGTATAGGATGTATATACATATATAACATATATATATAGAATATTCATACATATAGGAAAAATATACATATATAGGATATACATATACATAGGATACATATACATATATAGGATATATGTGTGTATATACAGGTTATATATCTGTGTGTGTGTGTGTGTGTGTATATATATACATATATTGAGTTCATCTAGTGTTGCTCTTATGCCCATGTTTTATGTTTACAACTTGGGACTTGATAGCCTATCAGGATTCTCATCCCTCTAGGCAGTCATTGATCCCCTGTAAGTCTTGATCTAGTGGCGGGGTCCTGTGGAATTTTATCTATCTCCATAGCATGCTTACTGGGGGCATCAGTATGTAGGTCTTCTTTAGGTGACCATACTATCTAGATCTTATAGGGAGTTACCTTCTTTTTAATGTAACTTTAGAGATGGAATATTGTCTTCTTTTCATGATCACTAAATAAATGCCTAACATCTGTGAGAAAACACATATTTAAATACTTCTCTTAAGTTAAAAATGAAAATACTCTAAAGAAAAAAGTAACAAATGTCTCATGAGGGAGAAAATAAGACAGAGGGCAAACTGACTAAGAGAGAGGTCCAGAGCTCCCGAATTCCACAACCTCATATTAGTATAGAGGAACACTAGCGGTTATAGAAATGCTGTCAGCGCATAGTAAGATGGACACATACATTCTAAGCTAGCTCCAGGGAGTCACACAGGATTCTGAAACTGGATTGTGTGTGAAGGCAGGGCAGAGATCATTTGTGCTCCAGGAGTTCCTTTGGGACAATAGCTGAGACCAACTTACAGATAAACCAAGATACGCTTATTAAAAGTCAGTAAAATCTTCAAATTCTTCAGTGTCAGACCCCTCACACAGCTCTAATATCCTCAGCCTCCTACAGCTGAAGCCACAGATGAAGGCAATACCAGGCAGTCAAGTCAAGTCTTGAGGCTGCTGCTAAGGGCCTATGTGTTTCCGTATGTATTTTCATCAACCTGATGAAAATAACTAAGATGGTTAACATGAGGTAAAGTTAGAGAATGTACTCCTCTGTATCTGTCATTTTATTTTGTTTTTTAAATCCGCTTCACTGTATGTTTACAATTCCACCCCAGATGGCAATACGCAATGCTATGCAATGAGGCTGGGAAAAATCATTGTGTACTATTGTGGTGGTTTGAATATGCTTGGCCCAGGGAGTGGCTCTATTAAGAGGTGTGGCCCTGTTGGAGGAAGTGTGTCACTGTGGGGTGGGCTTTGAGACTCTCCTCCCAGCTGCCTAAGAGATTCAGTCTTCTCTTGTTTGCCTTCAAAACAAGAAGTAGAACTCTCAGCTCCTCTGGTGCCAATGTGTGCCTGGATACTGCCATGCTTCCCACCATCATGATGATAATGGACTGAACCTCTGAACTTGTAAGCCAGTCCCAATTAAATGTTGTCCTTTATAAGAGTTGTCTTGGTCATGGTATCTCTTCACAGCCATCCAAACCCTAACTAAGACAACTATACATATTCAGAGCCACAAATTACAATTAGCTATGGTGTGACATTTGGAGGTGAGGTCCAGCATTTCCAAAAAAAAGATCAAACAACCCTGTAAGATTATCTGCAAGAAAGTATATGATTGTAATGAAGAAGTTTCTAGAAAATAAAAACATCATCAAGTTATAGCATATTTTTTCCTAAGAAATAACACCAGTGTGAGGCCAATTTATGAATGCAGTTCAGTCTGACAGTTTCAATAGCAATCTTTCAGTTGAGCATTTGGAAGGCCATCCCACTAGTCTATTAAGCATATAATAAGTCTATAGGCATGAGGCTACTAAGTAAGAAAGTTCATCAATTGAGGACGATTTATGGGTATATCAAGAAGATGAATACATTTCATATATCCAAAAATCATAGAAGCACTTTAAGAAAAGGTGTATTTTTCAAATTCTATGTCTCTTTTTGTAGGAACAAAAATCCTCCTCTTCCCTAATGAGAAGAGTTCACACAATTTGAGTCAGAGCTGCTGGATAGCTGGGTCATCATTAGAACAATGTTGTAGCATGAATTCTGTGTTGGTCCCTGATCTTGGCAAGTTGGATTCCCAGAAAACTGTTGAACCCAAATTAACCTTGTAAGGAAAAAGCCATACTATAAAGTCCTTCATCACTTCTATTCACCCTGGTTACAGTGTACATGGAATGTTTGACTAATGACAAAGCAGTTGGAGAGAGATGCTAACTAACATTCACAGAATGGATCACTCACCATCTAACAGCAGAGTGTTTCATCCTCTGTGTGATCTGAAACAAGAACATCTCCATACCCACCCATGATACTGAGAATATCTAATTTTATGGGTCACTGGATTAAACAGTATCTAGTTCATGATAAGCAGTTCAGGTCACACGCTTGCCTTGTGTCTTGTGTCTTGCATGCAGCCTGTATTAGAGGCCAGAAACAAGACAGAAAAGCTACTCTTGGGATGGAGAAAAGTTGTTCTCTAGAGCAAGAGTCTGTGGCATGAACCTACTTCAGCCTTTGCCAGATATCCCAAATACCTGTCTATCATATAATTTTCCAACACTTTAATTCTGCTGAATCATAAAGCTCATGAGGGAGAAGAGCTTGCTCTTCAGAGAGGACCTACTATGTCATCAGGCCTCTCTTCTGACCTCACTCAAACTGGCCACCTTAGAGCCCACTCAGCCAATAACTGATACAGCAGCAACTGATACATCCTATGTTCAAATCCCCAAATCCCACCAAACATGTACAACAGAATGTGTTAACAGATTGTAACAGACTGTACTGTCTCCATGATTTGGCTGTAGATTACCTACAATAAAACCTATAACACATACCACTGTCCCTTGCCACGTAAAAGGCAAGCACTTATTTCTCATTTGCAGTGGAAATAGAAAATGAAGCATTTTCCAGGGTGTGGGGTGGGAGGGCATTGTATTTGTCTGCACCCACAAAGAAAGAATAACTGGAACTACAGGAGCAGTAAGCACCACCACCTAATTTATACCAATATATGACTATATAATATTCATATATTCATATATATTCATCCCTTTTTATCATTATAGACTTCATTGCATGCATCATGAAATCAGTGTGTTTCTACCACTTACTAGCTATATCTATACGCATTATACATTTGGCACTAAGAATTAATGTTAGATTTTGAACATGAACACTTACACCAAGATTTCCATAGCCATGGTTCAGTGATGTATGCCTGCAACCCAGGACTTTGGAGGCAGAAGCAAGTAGACAGCCATCAGTTTGAGGACAATCTGGTCTACATAGGAGGTCCCCATCTCAATGAACAAAAACAAGTGATTTCTATACATCTCTACTTCTAGTGGTCCCAGTAGAGCATTTAAAGTCTCCAAGGATCACTTTAACTTTGTAGTCAGAGTCCAAGAACTGAGAAATTCTAAATGTTTCCTTTCTATTGGTGTACAGCCATCCTAGTCTTCTGGGAAACTTTTCAGTGAAAATTTGTTTTGCCCACTGGCTCTCAAAGACATTCCACAGAAAGGTGTACACCTATCCAATTGCAGGGGGTCTCTGTGTATCTTAAAGATCCAACCACAAATCAAGATCATTTTTCTCTATTAACATGTCTCAGGAACATATTTAATCATGACTTAAGGAAAATATGCATCTATAGCTACATGGGAAGGTCAAGGGGAGTGCCCGATATTTGAATTGGCTTATAGCCAGAAACTTTAAGGAAACAAGTATCTAGGCCTGCCATGACACAAGGTTATCCTACCTACATGTGTCTGGAAGCACCTTGGAGAGCAGATGTATTTCATTCTTTAATTGCATAGTTAACACGGCTTCTGTCCTAGTTAGGGTTTCTATTGCTACAAAGAAGCACCATGACCAAAAGCAAGTTGGGAAGAAAAGGGTTTATTTGGTTTATACTTTTAAATCACTGTTCATCATTGAAGGAAGTCAGGACAAGAACTCAAACAGGGCAGGAACGTGGAGGCAAGAGTAGAAGCAGAGGCCATGGAGGGGTGCTTCCTGCTGGCTTGCTTCCCATAGCTTGCTCAACCTACTTTTTCTTAGGACCCAGGACCACCAGCCCAGGGGTGATATGACCCACCATAGGCTGGGCCCTCCCCCCATCAATCACTAATTAAGAAGATGGTTTACAGTCAGAACTTATGAAGGCATTTGCTCAATTAAGATTCCCTCCTTTCAGATGACTCTAGCATAAAACCAACCAGCACAGCTTCTCAGCCCTAAGACCTAGTATAATATCTGTTCTATCATAAATGCAGAGATGGCTATTGTCAGAGATCAATGCCTGCCATGTGCATGTTCTGAAAAGGTAGTCAGATGCCCCTGGGACTGGGTTAGAAGTAGTAATAAGCCCCTGACATAGGAGCTGGGAAGCAAACTCCAGTCCTCTACAAGAACAGTATATGCTCTGAACTACTGAGCCATCTCCCCAGCCCTACAACCTAGGTTTTCCTAAATTACCAAAATGACACAGAGTAAGGCTTAATAAAGAGTTTCCACTATAAAAAAAAATAGGCAGAAAACCATTCTCCTAGATCTTTACCAAGTGCAAGTCCCACATCGGTGGCAAATTGAAAATTAAAACATCTTGCTAGTAACAAGAAGGGCTAGCAACTAGTATCTCCAAAGGTTTATTGATCCCATGGGATCCAGGAATCTGTTCTTCTATAACAGAACTGACAATCTCCTTCCCAGAGAGAATAGAAACTACTGGAAACACTCAAAGAGCTGCCATTGACTTTATGCCCTGGTACTCCTAAATAGGTTACTCTGTTTCTGTATTTTCTATTCCTTGACACTTTGAATTCTTTTCTCTATAATAGGTCAGATAATCTTAAGCATTTCTACCTCACTAGCTCTAGGTCATCATTGGGTTCAGACTTCAATTAATATATTTATAGTCTACTAATGCCTCTCCCAAATCCTCAAGATGACATACTAAGCCCCAAATCCAAGGTGAATATACTGTTAGACATTTATAGACAGGAAGGTATATTACTTCCCTTTACTTGTCAATATAGATTGATGAGGTCTTGAACTTTCTTGGTTGTTAAATTATTCCTCTTGGGGCTTGCTTGTAACTCCCTAATTAGGCACTGTTTAGTTAGCTCGAGGTAACAGAGCTGGGTAATCAAGTTAAAAAATATGTATTTATTTAAAAGACAAAATATTTTTCTTATAAACAATGATTTTTTTAAATTTTTAAAAAATAAACTTGTGCGTATATAGTGCATAGGATATAATGCTGAATATTTATAGTATTAACCGTTTCCTTCATTCTGTTGAACTTCCCTGGGGTCTTAAGAAAGAACTAGGAAACTCTGTAATTAAGCTTATTTAAAATCACAATGTGATTTTTACCTTGTACCTGTTAGAATAGCTATTATCAAAAAGGTTAAAAGGCCGTAAGTGTTAGAGATGTGGAAAGGGGGAGCCCTTGAACACAGTTGGAGGGAATTTAAATTAGCACAGAAACAATAGAAAATAGTACTGAGGTTCCTCAAGGAGGCAAAACTACAACTACCATCTAACCCGGAAATTTCACTAGTGATTATATGAACAAAATATATGAAAACAGTATATCAAAGAAGTATCTGCACTGTGTTCAAAGTATCCCACTTATCACACACACGCGCACGCGCGCGCACACACACACACACACACACACACACACACACACACGTTGTTCATTCAAGTAAAATACAGAAGCAAATATATTACCATTAATATACAGTTATTATTACAGCTACTAGATCTCAGCCATTTATTTTCCTTCTACGGTTTATGCCACATTACCACTGATAATATAAATAATTATAACAGCGGGGCATACCGTGAATTGACAAGCCCTCACTTTCCCCTACTCTATTCTTTGAATATGTAACAAAATTAAATCCAGAATATCACTCAGGCTCTGTTTACCAAGACCACTTTTGATACATGGGAAAGAGTGGCTAGGTGAGGTCCCAGTATTAAACAGATGGTATGCCCAAATTAGAAGAATTGAAAAGGAAGTTAATAATGGGCTGATTTAATGAGCTGAAATCAAGGCACAGAAAATCACAAGGCTCTGGGGCAGCAGCAGCCAATACCCAGGAACTTGTTAGAAATATATGTAGGGGCCTCACCTCAGACCCAGTAATTCACAAGAGTTGGGACTGTCTCAGTGATGTGTTTTAACAATCCCTTCAGGCAACATGTTCTGAAGTTTGAGAACTATGACATATTGCATAAGATAAAAACTAAATGCTATGAACAGTTAGAGCTATTATTATCAAGTGTAGACGTAAAGGGGCAAGAGAACAGATTAGTTACTGGAAGCCAGAGAAAGTCATACAAAGAAAAGTCACCACCCTCTCATAGAATATCCTATGAAAGCTCAGAACAAGAGTACAAGGTCATTAAAAAAAAAAAAGCCAACCTCAGTTTCTCCCTTCCTCCAACTGTCAACCTGGACTTCTAAGTGGCCAAATTCAACCAGAATCCAGGAAGGTGGAGAACCTAGTGATTGTGTACATTCAGGACAGCCTTGCAGAGAATAAACAGGGTGGGGAAGAAGTAAAACTGTGTCTGGAAATGCCAACAGTTTTGCACGTATGCCACGCATTTGTAAGCACACACACACACACACACACACTCACAAAACTGAAGATTTAAAATATTTAGTAATTTCCATAGCTATAAGGATTTCTTTAGACTAGTCATTTTCCAATTAACTGACTAACTAGATGTAGTGAGGAGGTTCTCCTCTCATCTGTGCAATATCCCTTTCCATACACTCTGTGGCTTTCTACCGTATTACTTGTGTTACAGATGCATACTACTGTTCATTTTAGAAGTTGCACTGTTACTACTGTTCATTTCAGTCTCTACCATTTCCTTGAATAGTCATTTAAGGACCTGACTTGCTTGTATCCTGCCCAAGCTGAGTTAAGAATCTAAGCTGTTTCTACTATAGGATTTCTGCTTACTCAAGACGCCTCCTATCTTGCAAACATCACCATCTATGTTCCATTCACATGTAAAGTATAACTACAAATGAGTATATCATCTTTGCTCTATGGTGAGCTAGATTGGGGGATTCTAGTTCACCTAATTTTTTTTAATTTTTCGAATGTTTTTATTTATATGCATGTGTATGTCTATATATGTGTCTGTCTGTGTTATGTGTGCATGTGTGTGTGAGGATGTTCATGGAAATCAGAAGAGAGCTAGGGTGGGTTGTGGACCACCTGATGTGGGTGCGCACATGTGTGTAAGGATGCTCTCAAAAGCCAGAGAAGGGCTAGAATGACAGGGAGGAATGGACCACCTGATGTGGATGCTGGAATTTGAGTTCTGCTTCTCAGCAAGTACTACTATTGGCTGAGCCACAGTGCCTTCCAGCCTTTTGAGTCAATCTTGCACACCATTCAGTGAACTGCTCAGCCTCTTCCTAGTTCACAAGTGACTATAAATAGAGAAGGATTAACATGGCAGCACTGATTATCTTTTATGAGTTAACAGATCCTCAAAGCTCTGCCCTTTCTCTGCCAAGCCCCAGAAGCTATGCTACCCATCATGCTACACAGAAACATTGCCTTGACAGCCTTGGCTCAGAATCATCTGCCATTGGAATCCCAAACACTGTAGAAAGAAGAAGGGTTTGCCTGGCATCTAGACTCCAGTCTATTGATACTGAAACAAAACCATTCTCATATCTCCTTGTTCTGGAAAGAAAATAGGAACCATCTATTCCCATTCTAATGTACAAGTACCTGGGAAGGGAAGGTGTCTTAGTCAGGGTTTCTATTCCTGCACAAACATCATGACCAGGAAGCAAGTTGGGGAGGAAAGGGTTTTTTCAGCTTACACTTCCACATTGCTGTTCATCACCAAAGGAAGTCAGGGCTGGAACTCACACAGGATAGGAACCTGGAGGCAGGAGCTGATGCAGAGGCCATGGAGGGATGTTACTTACTGGCTTGCTTCCCCTGGCTTTCTCAGTTTATTGTCCTACAGAACCCAAGACTACCAGCCCAGGGATGGCACCACCCACAATGGACCCTCCAAACCTTGATCACTAATTGAGGAAATGCCTTACATCTCATGGAGGCATTTCCTCACCTGAAGCTCCTTTCTCTGTGATAACTCCAGCTTGTGTCAAGTTGACACACAAAACCAGCCAGTATAGAAGGTAAACGTTTTCCATGCAGTGTCAGCCTATCAAAAGCTCAAGGGAGGAAAAAGAGGCAGGGAAGGAGGGAGGGGAGGAGGTGGAGGGAGGAAGAGAGGGAAGAATGGGAGAGGGAGGAGGAGACAGACAGACAGACAGACAGACAAGAGGCAGGCTTTGGAAAAAGGAGAATGTTAGCATTGTAAGTGACTTCAGGTTCCCGAGACAAGCTCTGAACCTGGACTCCAGCTTCATGCTTTCAGAGCTGCCTGGCATTTAACAAGTTGTTTCAGTTTTGAGGAGGTCTGTGCCTCTCATCAGGAAGATGTGGAAGAGTATACCCCAGGGTTATGGCACCACTTAGATGACTAATAAATGCAAGATATTTGAAGACCTATCAGGTCTTGCTCACTCCTCAGTTCTCTGTTCAATATCTTTCTCATAGAAAAACGAAGGCTGTAAATCTACAAACTCTCAGAAAGTAGTATTTACTAATCACTGTAGGAGGGTATACAAACTGATCAGTATTAATTGACTAGGTGTCATAGTATATCTTCACACATGGAGTTAGAACAAATGGCATTAAAAAATTCTTTTCCCATCTTAAATCTCTGCTTGGCATATATATCTTATTGATTGATTATTTTCTAAACTCAGCAATGAACTACAGTGTGTCTTCCCTGTGAGGCATATGTCAGTATCATGGATACTTATCTGGTCAAGCCTTGTTTGATTTTACATGGGCACGTGTGTTGTTCTGAATACATTCATGAAAAGCTAGAATAGTTAAGCACCCAACGGTGACTTAGTACATAAAGCACTGTGCAATGGGTAGAAACCATAATTGTCTGGGCAAGCCAGATTTTCTTAACCCACAACTATAAAGGAAAATACATCCCAGAATCAGTCAATGGGATAAAAATGAACACACAAGAAAGAAAGTGGTATTAATGGTGCAGTAACTCAGTAATAGTGGTAGTAATGGTGCAGTAAAACCATGGAGCATCTGTTACTAAGCAGGCAATGACATCCAGCCTCTATGAGGTGTTCTGAGGTTCTGCACCTTCCTCCATTAGTGTTGTTTGTGTTCCCACAATGATAAGTGGCCAAGTGGCTTCTAGTCAGCCCTCACTATGTTTGCCCTGAAAACATGCTAGATCCTCCTCAAGACACAAGAGCCTAAATTACGAGATGGAATCACTGAGACGTCTATCTGTCTGTGCTGAAAGTTGAACTGTGTTGGGGTGGGGGATAAGGATTGCAAGGCTTAATTAACTAAACATATAAGAGAACTAAGCATAATGTTTGGATGAAAGAAACCATCCACAGCTGAATCTAACTGTTAAGTACCAGAGCCACCTCAAAAGTCGTGAGTCCAGTGCCACCTAGGAGAATAAGGAAAATGAGAGCCAGGAAGCAGTGACTAGAGGCTGGGGCACTTGCCAGTGATGACCCAGCTCTTTAGAAGCAGGCCAAACAGAAACAAGAGACACAAAACTTTTCTCCTATTGCATTAAAGAGCTTGAACTTTAAAAAAAAAAGCCGACTCTCGGCCTGAATTGACTCCTCCTAATCTCTCTGCCTTAATTGCAAAATCTTCCAGATGTGTTAATATAATTGTGACTGCTCTTTCATTTTGTGAAGAAACCTGAAACTAGAGAGCCCTGTGACAATGTGACTCATCTCTGAATGCTTAAGGTTCCAACCTTGGCTTCTTACTGTCTTAATGCAGCGTGGTTAATGCACTCCATTCTGTACCTTGTCACTGTCACAGAACCTCTCAGTTCCTCTCTTGTGGCTGATTTTGGGGGTCGGGGCAGGAGGAGGATCATGGACAATAAAAACTCCTTCGGCATCTTCACAGACATGTAATGAATGTTTTTCACTCACACCATCCGGTGATGTTTGCATTACATCCTCTGAGCAAATCTTCTGTCTGGGTGTTTGGGGACAGTCTGAAGAGTTGCATGGCTTTGTTACAGTTTCACTCAACAGAAAAATGTATACGAGGGGGAGGGATAAGGGTAAGGAAATGGAAGGCTGTGGAGGGGAAATGAAGCAGATGAGGATGAAATGCCAGGGAGACAAGAAGGCAGGCACAAAGAAGAGAGAGGAGTAAGAGGTGTTTTGTATATGATGGTGGTGGTGGTGGTGGTGGTGGTGGTAGTGGTCATGGTGGTGGTGGTAGTGGTGGTGGTGGTGGTGGTAGTGGTCATGGTGGTGGTGGTAGTGGTGGTGGTGGTGGTGGTAGTCATGGTGGTGGTGGTAGTGGTATGTGTCTTGGCATGTGTGTTGATGTGTGTGTATATATGTGTGTGTGTGTTGGTGCACATGCAGTGTGTATGGTATGTGTGTTGTCATGTGCATTGGTGCTTGTTTCATACATAAATTATCAAAGAGACAGTTGTTGGAGGGTCCTCTTTATATCACCTGACTGAGTATCATATAACAAGAAATGTGGTGAAAGCAGCAGTGAGACTGTGTCAAGTCACCACTAATCATATCACAACTTTCATTCATGAGTTCAGAGATTGGAGTGAATGAGAAGAGGCCAAGAAACCCCGTGAATCACACCGTTGTTGCCCCAGGTAGTGGTGCTGCACTGAAAAGGATCAGGAAACACCAGGGTAACTGGCTCCGTACCAGACCTGTGAGCAGCCTGCAAATGCGTCCTCCCTTTGAAAGATTACCAACAAAAATATATATTGCAGAAGCAAGTGAATAGATGTTTCTACCGCACAAATAAGCTCTAAGGAATGTATGCCTCATGTCTTGAGCTCAAAGAAGCAACACATTGCTCAAAAAGAATAAATCAATGAGTCTGACTTCTGTTGCTTAGAGAGACAGAGAGGATAGACAACGATGGAGATGAACAGAGGAAAATATTAGGGATTCACACCTTGGAAGACTTTTAAACACAAAAGTACATTGCAAGTCTGTTCTTATAGAACATTTACCATTATAAAGCCTCTAATTACATATCTAGCCCTATGCATCTCTGAACATCTAAACCAAATCAGATGCCAAGTGAAATAGTTTTAAATTAGTGCTCCCGAGTAGTTCCCTCCTCCTTCCACAAATAGAGTAGGACTACATGCAGGCATGATGTTCTTTACACTGATACCCAAAGAAAAACCCACTTTCTAAAGTCAAAGGTTTCTAGGTTATGAAATTTTAAAATGGGATAATCAATAAGGACTCATTCTGATAATCACCCAAATGTATTCACAAGATTTAAGATTTTAAAATATTACTCAGTTATCATAAATTACAGTGTATTGTAACAAAGACAATTTTGAAAATTAGCTTCAATTTTCATCTGTGGTTTTATTCTTCCAAGTTGTATTTATATATATATGAATATATTATATATGAATATATAGCATCATATATAAATGTTATATATAACATCATATATATAATGTTACATTATATTATATGGGTGCTGTAGTGGTAATTGACATTAAAGGCTTGCCAAATTGTAATCTAAAACTTTCTTTTCCACCTCTAATGGGTCTTCTAAAAGGTAATATTGTTCAAATTTAAAGGTGAGGTTTTTGACTCTGGAAAAAACAAACCTCATAGGGAAATGCTTGAAGACAAGTCTACAGATGGCCTCGTCTACAGAAAGATTACAAAACAGAAAAAGAATCAAGAGCAACATCTGGAGAAGGAGAAGACAACAGAGTGAGAGGCTTGGAGAGAGGAGGACAAAATGTTAAGCTTCCCTGGGGAGCACGGAGAGCAGCTTCACGGCTCCATCTATAAAGGAAATGGAGGGAGATTTGGAGAAGAGGTAACAGACGATGCTGAACAAGAAAGACGTATCTTAAAGTTGACAAATCTGACAATAGCCAAAAACAGATCTGTGGCTGTCTGTGGGTGGGCATGATTGCAGAGAGCTGCAGAGAACTTTCTGAAGGGAAATAGTTCCTATTTTCATTGCGGTGACGACTCCATGACAGGCTCTGTTTCTTGAAACTCATTCAACCATAAGAATGGGTACATTTTATTATATGCAAATTATACCTCAATAAAGTTGATTTTTAAAATCAAATGCCTGGAAAAGCACATCCTCTCTAGTCATACAGCTGACTAAGTGCAGGGGAGAGAAAGAAAAGAACATTACAAAAGCTTCTCAGAAGAAACGTGATCGAATAAATAGAGCAAGGGGAGCATGAAACTATCCCATAATCTTAAGGAACAATGTGTTCTAGAAGAATAAGTTTTATAGAACATTGAAGCCAGTGTTCTTTAAATCCTATTTTTCCAACTCATTACCCTTCCACATTCAAAGCCCAGGAGTCTTTCTACGCCACTGGGTGATTGATTCCATCAATCGTACCAATCTCTACACCACATGCAAAGACTCACCATTGCCATACCAGAACCACCCCATCTCCTGAATACAGTTCACCTTGATAAAACCTCACGCATAGGGTGGGTTCTACGAGCATTATACCATCAGAAAGCAAATCTAGGAAGGATTCTCATCTGTCAAGGAAAAATACATATGCTCTGTGAAAGCCGAAGGGGGGAAGGGCTTAGAGAAGAAAGAACCATGCAGAAGAGAGGGTGGAGAGGGAAGGAAATGAATTAGAACAAAGATAACTGATACAGATGTATGAAATGTTAACATCAAACTCGTTACCTAGGTTCCTTGGATGCTAACTTAATAACTAATTTAAACATTAGGAAGAGGGGCAGGAGAGATGGCTTCATGGGTAAGAACTCTCCCAGAAGACCCAGGTTCAATTCCCATCCCACACACAGCAGCTCACAACCATTGGTAACTACAGTTCTTCGAGATTTAGTGCCCTCTTCTGGCCTCCACATACACCAGGCACAGGTAGTGCAAAGACATCCATGTAGACAACTCACCCATGCGCATAAAGTTAGACATTACTTCCTAAAAGACCCTGGCCTAAAAGACATACATCATTCAGGACTAACTAAAGTCATTTGGGTGCAACTGCCTACAGAGCCATTGCCTAGGTACTGACAAGTCTGAAGACTCTAAAGCCAAGACTGGAATCCTCACAAAAGTCTCCCTCAATGAGTAGGTAGCATTAAAGCCAAGGCCAAGGGCAAGGTGGGGAATCAGTTGTGAATTGCAACACTGACTCTTCATTTTTATTATGTAAGTTCATAGTTTATTTCATTGCATAATGGCGCATATAAAAATAGTAGTCATTGCAATGTCAAGCAAGACCCAGAGGAGACAGGTATAAAAACTCCTTCCGTAGCTTCTCAGAAGCCCAGCTGCTGAGGTGGCATGTCTATGAAGAAGATGCTCCACATCTGTGCTCTCATCCCTTCCATCACATGGGCCATATGGAGAGTGGTCCATGGGCTTTTGTTGCTCATTCAATTATTAACAAAGAGGCACTGGGACACAGAAGACACCGTCAAATGATATGATGTGGCCAATGTCTAAATTTATTGTCAGGGTTAATTATAATCTTTGTTCTTCCCTTAAAACATTTTCCAGGGTTGTCTATAGCACTGTGAATTCTGTCTCCCTTTTTCTCTCTCCAATAAGGCTTCCCAGGGGTTTGTCCACTGCCATTTGTCATGGAAGAAAAGCAAGTAACTTCTAAGCAGCCCAATTCCAACATTGACATGTCAGCATCTGTTGTACCCAGAAAGCCTTTGATCCAGTTAGTCACTTCCTCCCTTTACCAGCTGCAATGACGAGTCTCCTGAGTTCCCACTAGTCTCTCTCCTCATGTTTCTGACTTTAGCTGAGATATATGGCACTCATTCCCCAGACCCTGGGTCCTCTCCACCTACACTAGTCCTCATCCATTTCAGTCCCATGCTATCTGCTCCAAGGGTCTGTCATTATCCTAGCCTCCCTGCCCAGCTCCAGGGTCATGTCCTCTCTTGACATCATCAGTAGTGTCTAGAGGGCGCTGAAACTTCAACCCAAAACTAAGCTAAATTTTCTTTCCATCCCAAATATCCTAATATTAGACTTCATCCAAATTGGTCAGCTCCTTATTCAGAAAACTAGAGACTTGGTAATAAGCTCGCTACCAAATCTTCCATTGATGTATCCCTAAAGAAGTAATCACAATAATATATAATTTTAGGAAGTTAGAGAAATCAAGAATGTTATACTCAGCCAAACTCCCCCTTAATTATAAATTAAACTGGGGGATCCCAAAAATATCAAGAACTTTGCAAACAAAGTATTGAGGGCACGTCCATTAAGTTTCCTGAGCTACTGGGTCCATTCAGCCAAGAATCAAAGGAAAGGTCCCAGTAATAGATTGGGAGTAAGGAGACTAGTGAGAGGCACAAATGTTGTTTTGCAGTTAAGGATTAAAGTTTAGATATCTATGACCACAGAAGAAAAGAAATATACTAAGTCATCACTATATATTGAGATGCCCCAAATACAAGTCATCTCAATATATAGATATGACTTAGTATTTAATAAATTCCACCAAAACTTAAAAGATAGGGAGGATCTCTGCAAGGGTCTATGTGATATGGTTTTTTTTTTTCATCTTTCTGAGCACATCAGTAATGGATCCAGAACTTTGAGGAGTGGCACTTGCTACTTCACTCTACTTCACTCCCAAAAGCATCTTGTTCCTGTGACTACTGCTGCTGTGAAGGAAGGGAGAGCAGCTGAGATGGACTCGTAGGGGATCAACTTTCACCTGGGAGTTTGAAAAGCAGGACTGCTGGTAGTAAGGTAATATTGTGTGCATGTGCACACATGTGTAGAATGCATGAGTGTGTCCATGTCACGCTTGTAGAAGTCCGAGGACCACTGTGAAATCTGCTCTCTCTTTCTTCCCTTTCACGGGTTCTGGTGATCCCCCTCAGGTCAATAGACATCTTCTGCAAGTGCTTTGGCCTTGATGGCCCTTTCTAAGTAACTCCTCTACTTTTTTTCAAATCTGCATGAAATAACTAACTATTGGTGTAAAATGCTATGAATACTGTGAACCTTTGTCCTAAAATTGTATTGAGCTATATTTTGCTTGATACAAATACATTGAAGGGTGTCTGGGAATGTTCATGTCAGGATAGTTATTTCCAGAGAGGAAATTTGGAGAAGCTACCTGCTTTCTTTTTTTGCGCGGAGTCTAATTTCCTATGATAATCAATTTGCCATTTTTATAATAAAATATATTGGAATTTTAGACCCAGGCTTTCTTAGAACAAAATGTTCCTAAATAGACAGATACAATCGACTCTACCCCACTGTCAACAAAACACGGCCTGAACGTGTAGAAATAACCAAACGTAAAGTGGAAGGCCTCCATAGCTTACGTTTC
Organism: Tokudaia tokunoshimensis; assembly: GCA_036184795.1. Taxonomy (NCBI): domain Eukaryota; kingdom Metazoa; phylum Chordata; class Mammalia; order Rodentia; family Muridae; genus Tokudaia; species Tokudaia tokunoshimensis. Next base: position 23,574,296 of record BTHU01000021.1, read on the forward strand.
TGTGCCACATTCACTGTATCCCCTTCTAAAGTAATGGGTTCTATGTTTAACACTGTGTTTGTGACAGCCAGCCTGTGACAGGGGCATTTACTGCATCATTGACTGAGATAATGCAACACACAGCTTCAACAAGGTACCCAAAGACTGCAATGTAGACATGATGCTGTTCAGTGAATCTGTTCTATTTGGAAAACAGCATAAACCTAGCTTTACCTCCTCATGTTAGGGGAAAGTACTTAATGACTTTTTCATGAAAGTAAAAAGTGGTTTTTGGTTTGTTTTTTTTTAATGCTTGCAACTCTAAATCCATATAATAATCAAATGAGTCTGAACTTAACGTTTTATGATGTATTAAAAGGAATCATTTTATTTGGGGTTTTGGTTTTCCAAAACAACAATGAAAAGACACTGTTGAATTGCCTCCTGTAGCTGTCTCCAAAATCATATCTTTTGCAAACATACGCTACAGACCTATTTGCATCCAGCGTTCATTTCTTTATGCTTCAATGCGGCAAACGTGTGAACAGCTGTCCATCTTCCTTTCGGGCTGATTTTCTTTTGAAAGAAAAAAAAAAAGAACTAGATAGAAATGATCTGTGGGTTTTAGAGGCATTCCGTGTCACGTTTGGTGTTCAGGTCAGGTAGACTGCTTTCCAGATCAGTGTGCAGCAAGCCTTCTTTTAGCCAAGCCTTCATCCGTTTTGAATGGGAGTGACTTTTAAACGAAGGAAGTAAGCTGTGTTCTCTTTGTGAAGCTCTTGAGGGAAAAACTTCAGTTGAATCCCTTCAAAATCAGAGGCTAGCTTATAACCATCTCCTCTCTTAAAATATAACTGCCATGGAGACAACAGAGCAGTTCTTAAAAGGAAAGAAACAGGTTTTCCAGAAGGGATGGGTATGGGCGTGAGGACACTTAAGGTGCTAACGGACATTCCAGTTGATGAGAGATACTCGAGGTTTGTGTATTCGTCTTAGTGCTCACTCACTTGGAGTCTCCTCCCTTCCTTCTACACAGAAAGAAATGGCTGAACACGTTTTGCCTAAAGTACTCAGAAGCTGTGGCAGCCATTCTTTGTTGACCCCCGTAACTTCAGAACAGTACAATGGAACCAACAAATCCGTAGACTTCTCTTGCCATGAGGGACTAGCAAAGGGTTAATATTTTCACTTTCTTCATTCCATGCCCCATCTTCTCAGCAAAGACCCTGAGGCCTCAAACAAGACACAATTTGTCACTTAGAGCTCTTATCATCGCCCTGTAAGATTAGGAAGTTATCCTATACCTGTCATTATTGAACATGCTAGCACACCCGGAAATCCCAACACTTGGGAGCTAGAGGCAAGAGAATTACAAGTTCAAGGTCAATCTGTCATAAAGAACAAGAACCTATCTGATAAAAATAAATGTTTTTACAGATGTTAAGGGCTCACAGAATCTGAAGAAATGAAAACTTAGAGATTTTCTTTCCCAATGAAATGTGTGAATGCATAATCTGCAGAATTAATCACTTCCTCTCATAACCATCAATTTCTAAGTCTAGCCTCATCTTCACTCTGTTCACATTACATTGGTCTCCTCATTCTTAGCACAACTAACAACCTGATCTGAGAGTAATCATATTAACTATCTCTGCCTGCTTGGGATTTTCTCTCCTTCTCCTTCTGTTTATCCTTCTTCTTCTCCTCCTCCTCCTTCTCCTCCTCCATCTTCATCCTCATCCTCATCCTCCTCATCCTCCCCCCTTGTTATTCTTGTCTCCAAAGCTTTTCTTGAATGCCTCCTTACCAGTAAGGACTATTCTGATCACCATATTTAAAATTGCAGCCCATGTCCCCTTCCACGTTATAACCTAGGCTTCACACAACTCACATCAGGAGTCTGGCTGAACTCTTTGAAAGTCAGGTTTATAAACAACTGACATCAAGGCACTTGAGTTTCAAGAAGGCTTCCACTCTGTCAGAAAGGATGAGATAGCTGTTCCTAAATGTGTGTGTATGTGTGTGTGTGTGTGTGTGTGTGTGTGTGTGTGTGTGTGTGTATGTGTGAACAACACAGTTTCTGGTGAACACCTGATTTTCCTTGCTGGGTACTCAAGCCCTAAATAGAAACCTAGGCACTGAGTCTTTAACAGACTTCACTAGTAGAATCTGCTGTACGCATACTGTTAGAAATTGTCACTGGGAAATTGTGTCCTCTGTGGCCTCACTAAGAGATGACTCTGAGAGTGTGTGCTGGGTCTCACCGAGAAGCAACCCTTTGTACCTTTCCTCCTTCACCTTGCTTTGATGAATCCTGGGGATCTTCCTAATGAGTTGCTGAGATCCAGAAGGGTCTAAAGAGCCCTGGCTCACGAGTACACTATACATTTTACGTATGAATTATTTTTATTGTCCATTGTCACTTGTAAGCTACATGAAGGTTAGAAGACAGTTTTGTTCACCGGTGTATTACACAAGCCTATGAGACTGCACACCACATAATAGGCATTTGGTATAATTACATCTATGAAACTAATCGACATAAAATCTTTCAGTTACTTTGAGGAAGTCAGTGGACTTCTTAAGGATACCTTAGTCATCAAATGCTGTGGATTCAACATCCTAAGTAATCAGATCTGTGATCTATAAAAATTCCTGAATTTAAAGAAAACAGATTGAAATATGTGCATTTCATCTGGTCAAAGATATGAGATACTCTAAGAATTATTTGTGATATGACACTGTAAATATGTGGAAAATGTGGAATGTACAGCTTTTATGGAAATAAGAACTTTTCATTTGTGTAGTACCAAGCTTTAAAGATCAGACTTGGGGGATCCTCCTAAAGCCAGGTTTTTGAAGCTGAGTAGTCTTCTGAGCCAAATTAATCTGGTGTGAGTCTCACGGACTCGTTTAAAATGAAAAACATGGTAAGTTACAGAATTTTGAAGAAGAAATTGGAAAAAGTCAACTCTGAGAACAAAGATAAGATAGTCTCCGAATGTGTGTGGAACAGAGGGGAGGAGTGAGAGGGACTTCTATTGACATTAGCAGAATCCACTAGGAATCAAATAACTTTATGGAAAGTGCCTTAATGTCAGCATGTCTCAACGTGGAAACCATCCATTGGATTCAAGCCTTTATGTTAGGCTACTTTATCTTCACCTGGAGACACAGAACAGAGGGGAATCCCTGCCCTGCACAAGTAAGAGTCCTCATTCAATCCCTAGAACTACAATAAAAAATAAAATGAAAATATTTAATCTTTTTTCTGGGAGCCCAAATTTTGGGCAATGTATTTATTTTGGTAGGAAACTTGGCCACTCACAGCCATAATAAGGTTCATAAAACTAAAAAAAAAAACCAACCAAAAAAAAAAACCCACCAAATCCTTAAAATGGAGTTTTTCAATGAGTTCTATTACAGGAGATGACAATTCAATAAATGCTTGTGAAATCAATAAATGCATTGGGAGGTGTTCGGTTAGTGTCAGCAAAGTGAACAAATGTGTATGAGGTACTGGGCTCAATACTAACGATGGCCCTGGTATAAAGCACATATGTATTCTTCACTTTCTACAGTCAACCCAGACTCTTACAGTATTGGGGTGGTGTAAGAAAATAGTCTCCTGGCCCGTGAACTGAAAGAGGAGAACTCAGATTAGAAAGAATCATTTCTGCTACTTTTAACTAACCCAACTGTAGTGTGATCAGGTGTAAAAATAGATGATAGGTCTTTAATTTTCGTCATCTTCATCATTAAGTTACTTAGCAACAATTTGTTCTCTAAACCACGCTCTTGCTCTCCCTTCACCTTACCAGAGGGGAAGACAGAGGGGGAGGGAGGAAAGAGGAAGAAGGAGAGACCTTGGCTCTTCTCTTTTGAAACATGTAGCCCCACCCCACCCCCTGCACACACCCAGAGAAAGTTTGACTCCCAGGAGGCCAACCATAACCACATTCACAGGTGAGATAATCCCTTCAGTCCCATTACCAGGCCTAACTGTCTACCCAATGTGGGACCTACCTGCCTGCTGGAGACACATCTTCCCTCCAGTCAGCAACTCTGGGGCAGATCCGGTGCTCCAGACCCCCTCCCACACCCAGAGACAGCAAGACACAAGGAGATCCATCATTACCAGACTCACAGGAGGGACATTACCAGGCTCACAGTCAGAGACAGCAAAGCCAGTTAACACTAAAGATAACCAGATGGCAGGAGGCAAGTGCAAGAACATACACAACAAAAACCAAGGCTATTTGGCATCATCAGAACCCAGTTCTCCCACCACAGCAAGCCTTGGATACCCTAACACAGCTGAAAAGCAAGATTCTGACCTAAAATCCCATCTCATAAAGATGATAAAGGACCTTAAGGACAACATAAATAACTCCCTTAAAGAAATACAGGAGAGCACAGGTAAACAGGTAGAAGCCCTTAGAGAGGAAACATACAAATTCTTTAAAGAAATACAGGAAAACACAAACAAACAGGTGAAGGAATTGAACAAAGTCATCCAGGATCTAAAAATGGAAATAGAAACAATAAATAAATCACAAAGGGAGGCAACCCTGGAGATGGAAAACCTAGGAAAGAGATCAGGAGTTACAGATGCAAGCATCACCAACAGAATAGAAAAGACAGAAGAAAGAATCCCAGGCATAGAAGATACCATAGGGAAACATCAACATGACAGTCAAAGAAAATGCAAAATGCAAAAAGCTCCTAACCCAAAAACATCCAGGAAATCAGAATACAATGAGAAGACCAAACCTAAGTTTAATAGGTATAGAAGAGAGCGAAGATTCCCAACTTAAAGGGCCAGTAAATATCATCAACAAAGTCATAGAAAAAAACTTCCCTAACATAAAGAAAGAGATGGCCATAAACACACAAGAAGCCTACAGAATACCAAATAGGTTAGACCAGAAAAAAAATTCCTCCCATCACATAATAAGCAAAACACTAAATACACATAACAAAGAAAGATTACTAAAAGCAGTAAGGGAAAACGGCCAAATAACATATAAAGGCAGACCTATCAGAATTATACCAGACTTCTCAACAGAGACTCTAAAAGCAAGAAGACCTTAGATAGATGTTATGCAGGCCCTAAGAGAACACAAATGCCAGCCCAGACTGCTATACCCAGAAAAACTCTCACTCACCATAGATGGAGAAATCAAGATTCCATAATAAAACAAAATTTAAACAATATCTTTCCACTAATCCAGCCCTACAGAGGACAATATGAGAAGAGAAACTACACCCAAGAAAACACCAGAAATGAAATCCCCACAAACCCAAAAGAAGCGAAACACACACATAATATCACCTCCAGCAATAAAAAATAACAGGAACTAACAATAATCTGCTTTTAATATCTCTCAATATCAAACTCAACTCCCCAATAAAAAATGACACAGGCGAACAGACTGGATAGGTAAACAGGACTTAGCATTTTGCTGCATACAGAACACACGCATTCATGCCAAAGACAGATACAACCTCAGAGTAAAAGGCTGGAAAAAAAAATTCCTAGCAAATGGTCCCAAGAAACAAGCTGGAGTAGCTGTTCTAATATCCAATAAAATAGACTTTCAACCAAAAGTTATCAAAGGAGATGGGAAAGGACATCTCATATTCATCAAAGGAAAAATCCACCAATATGATCTCTCAATTCTAACCATCTATGTCCCAAATGCAAGGGCACCCACATTCATAAAAGAAACTTTACTAAAGCTCAAAGCACACATTGTACCTCACACAATAATAGTAGGAAACTTATGGACAGATCAGGGAAACAGAAACTAAATAGAGACACAGTGAAACTAACAGAAGTTGTGAACCAAATGGACTTAACAGAACATTTCACCCTAAATCAAAAGAATATACCTTCTTCTCAGCATCTCTCCAAAATCGACCATAATATTGGACACAAAACAAGCCTCAACAGATATAAGAAGATTGAGATAATCCCATGCATTCTATCAGATCACCACAGACTAAGGCCAACAAAAACAACAGAAAGTCCACATACTCATAGAAACTGAACAACTCTCTACTCAATGATAACTTGGTCAGGGAAAAAATAAAGAAATAAATTAAAGACTTTCTAGAATTTAATAAAAATGAAGGCAAGGCATACTCAAACTTATGGGGCACAATGAAAGCAGTGCTAAGAGGAAAATTCATAGCACTGAGGACCTTCATAACAAAATTGGAGAGTTCCTACACTAGCAACTTAACAGCAAATCCGAAAGCTCTAGTACAAAAAGAAGCAAACACACCCAAGAGGAACAGGCAGCAGGAAATAATCAGACTCAGGGCTGAAATCAACTAAGAGCTCATTCTTGAAATAATCAACAAGATAGAAAAACCCTTATGAACTAAAGGATAGATAAACCCTTAGCCAAACGAACTAAGGGGCACAGAGACAGTATCCAAATTAACAAAGTCAGAAATGAAAATGGGGACACAACAACAGAAACTGAGGAAATTCAAAATATCATCAGATCCTACTACAAAAGCCCATTCTCAACAAAACTGGAAAATCTAGATGAAACGGATGATTTTCTAGACAGATAGCAGGTACTAAAGTTAAATCAGGACCAGATAAACTATCTAAAAAGTCCCATAACCCCTAAGGAAATAGAAGTAGTCATTAAAAGTTTCCCAACCAAAAAAAAAAAAAAAACCCAGGACCAAATGGTTTTAGTACAGAATTCTATCAGACCTTCAAAGAAGAGCTAATATCAATACTTCTTAAATTATTCCACAAAATAGAAACAGAAGGAACATTATCTAATTCACTCTATGAAGCCACAATCATACTAATACCTAAATCACACAAAGACCCAAAAAAAATGAAAGAAAACTTCAGACCAATTTCACTTATGAATATCGATGCAAAAATACTCAATAAAGTTCTCACAAACTGAATCTAAGAATACATCAAAAACAATCATTCACTATGATCAAGTAGGCTTCATCCCAGGGATGCAGTGATGGTTCAATATAGGGAAATCCATCAACATAGTACACTATATAAACACACTCAAAAAATCATAAGATCATGTCATTAAATGCTAAAAAAAGTCTTTGAAAAAATACGACACCCCTTCATGTTAAAAGTCTTGAAAAGATCAGGAATTCAAGGCACATACCTAAACATAGTAAAAGCAATATATAGCAAACTAACAGTCAACATCAAATTAAATGGAGAGAAATTAGAAGCAACCCCATTAAAATCAGGGACAAGACAAGACTGTCCACTCTCTCCCTATTTATTCAATATAGTACTTGAAGTTCTAGTTAGAGCAACAAAAAGTAGGTCAAAGGGATACAAACTGGAAAGAAAGAAGTCGAGGTATCACTATTTGCAGATGATATGATAGTATACATAAGCAACCCCAAAAATTCTACCAGAGAACTTCTACAGCTGATAAACAGCTTCAGCAGAGTGGCTGGATATAAAATTAACTCAAACAAATCAGTAGCCTTCCTGTAGTCAAAGGATAAAAGGGCTAAGAAAGAAAATAGGGAAACAACACCCTTCACAATAGCCACAAATAATATAAAATATCTTAGTGTACCTCTAACCAAGCAAGTAAAATATCTATATTACAAGAACTTCAAATCTCTGAAGAAATCAAAGAAGACCTCAGAAGATGGAAAGATTTGCTATGCTCATGGATTGGGTGGATTAATATACGTTGCATATGTAGCAGAGGACTGCTGTATCTGACATCAATTGGTCCTGTAAAGGCTTGCTGCCCCAGCAAAGGGGGATGCTAGAGGGGTGAGGTGGAAGTGGCTGGGGTAGGGAGCACCTTCTTAGAGGCAAAGGGGAAGGGGGATAGGGATTGCAGAGGGGAAACTGGGAAGGGGGACAACATTTGAAATGTAAATAAATAAAATAATTAATAATGAAAAAGAAACAGGTAGCAATTCTTGCATTATTTTACAGACTAGTTCTCTGTGGCCAAAATAGGAGTTCAATTATGTAGGAGCATTAAGAGACTGTTTAGAAAGAAAAAAAAAAAGACGTGGTAAGGGCAGGCTGGAGAGATGGCTGAGAGACAAGAGTACTGACTGATCTTCCAGAGGAACCAGGTTCGATTCCCAGCACCCACATGGTACCTCACAACTGTCTATAACTCCAGACCCAGACCTCCTTCTGACCTCTTAAGAGACCAGGCACTCACCAGTACATGTACATACATGCCGACGAAACATCCATACACATCCAATAAAGTTAAAAAACACATATGTAAAACCTCAAAGGTTCCAGATACAGAGCATGAACGCTCATCCCTGAATCACCCGTCTTCGTGTGAGAGCTGCCAAACATGGTTGTTCCAGGACTCATTAAGTTGGTCCCAAAAAGCTCAAGAAAAGAGAGGTATTCAGGGATGCAGAGAGTAAAACCCTAAACTCTTCATGTATAGAATTATTAAGAGGCATCTCTAGAAGGCATCCCAGGAACTACATCATCAGATGTAACTTTAAAGAATTTTATAAGTAGGTTCTCTTTTACAGAATGCGTTTAGGTGATTCTACTGTCCAAGGCTGTAAGACCAGCTCCCCAGGCAGAACCCTATGCAATTCTGCATGTATGCTAATGTAGATCCAAGATTTAGGTCAAGAACCACAGGCAGTGTGAGAGATAAATCTACCTCAGATCCCAAGATGGGCCATCATCACTTGACCATAGCATGTAAGTTTCTTTTCCTGCTCAATGGGCTAATACATAGTATTTGTACTTTATTTTTGTACAGAGAGGAGAGAACCCCCAGTATCTACCACTGTCCAATGGTTTCATGTTTACACCATAGCTTAGGATGCATGAACAACTTTGTATTGCCACTGGCCTCACAAACGAGTAGATGGTTCTAAATGTTAAAATACAAAAGATAGGAAAAAGCTGAAATCAATAAATACTTGTTGCATGCCTACTGTATATAGATGAAAAAGAAAACTACTTACACCCTACATTGACAATGAGGCATGAAGGAAGTAAGTAGCTGAAAGCTAAAGATTCTAAATCACTGTGTTAAATGAGAAAAGGCCTATTTTGCTGTCACATAGAAACCTGAGGAGAGGGGGCTGGGGCTGTCTCAGCAGCTAAGAGCAATTACTCTGTAATCATGAGGCCATGAGTTCAGATCCCAGCATCTGTGTTACAAGCCAGGCATCCCATATAAGCCTGGAACCCAGCTTTGAGGAGGCCAGAGGCAGAAAGATAGCTAGAGATTTCTGGCTTATGGTCTAGTTAAGAAAATGAAAGTCCCATGTTCAGGGAGAGACCCTGCTTCAAAGAAGTACATGAAAAGCAATAGAGAAGGACATGCAGCATCCTTTTCTGACCTTCATTGGCACACACAGGATGCATATGTGTCCTAAAGTACATATGCACAGGTGTGTGTGTACATATACATACATAAATATAACTGTAAAATTTTTAAAAATGAGAGGTTGCTAAGATATTGCTTAGCAATTAAGAGCACATACTCTCTTCCAAAGGACTCAAGTTCTGTTTCCAGCATCTAAGCCAGGCAGCTCATAACCCCTTGTAGTAGTACCAGGGGACCTGACATGGTCTACTAGACTCCGTAGTCACCTTCATATGCATAACATATATTCATACAAACATGTAACTTTTTAATTGAATTAACTCATCTATTTATTAAATTAAATAATTTTCAAGGCTGAACATGGCCTAGGACTGATGTGGTAGTTCTGCTCCATAAAATCTGTAGCAATACAAGAAATTCCTTTCAATTCCGCAGTCACCTAAGGTGTGGCCTTACTTTCATAATCCAAAATGACAGTCAACGTTTTGACTGTCCTGTCTACCTTCCAGACATCAAGATAAGAGGTGAAATGGGTAAATAGGCTAATCTTTAGGAAATGTTGCAGAAGCAATGTTACTTTCTTGCCTTATCTTTAGTCATAGTCAACTAGCACAATTATAAGTTACAAGGGAAGTTGGGACAGGCCATTTCTTTTATTATTGATCATGTATCCTGCAGGATCCTATTATTAAGAGACCAAACAACTCAGCAGAGACCATACCTCACTGCTAGACCACTCTCCTGTTCCTTTCCCAAAATGTACACTTCTGAACATATCACGCCTGTTTTCCCCAGCCACTCTGTAGAGAGCAACATTGGAACGATTATGAAAAGTGTGTGTGCGATAGCCAAACTGCTTGACTTTGAACCTGTGCTCATCTGTGAATGGAGCCAACCATGGTATATGTATCCCTCAGACTTGTAAGGATTAACTAGCCTACACATTTAAATCTCTTGCCACAATGACCCGTGCAGTGACAGATAAGCTCAGTAGACATTACAAGGGTATTGAATCAGTTGAGGGGTTTTGGGAGTGCTTGGCCTACATGCTTATCTTTGCAGCATGATGGGAAGCAGACAGAGGAACAGAGAGTCAGCACTACAGTCTTCACAGAAGCCTTGCTAACCATCTATCCATAAGGAAAACAGAACAGAATTGACTTATAAAATGGTGTGGGCTTTCTAAAACAACACACCTGATTGGTATCCTGTTAACTGTGGGAAATGGGAAATCTAAACACATGTCTCTCCCCAGACCCTCTCTGGTGATGCCTGGAGTAAGTTGATAATTCCCCATGCTGCACAGAAATAAAATCTAAGCGGAGAGGAAAAGCAATTAGGATGAGTGCATTTATTGACGTCATCTGGCACAGAAGCAAAGGCCTAAACTCAACATCGGGCTCCCAACACAAGACAGAAATCAAGAAATCCGTGTTTGCTAAACACTAGCTTCACATGGAAATAGCTGCGTCCATTAATTCAGTAGCAAAAAATGAATACACGGGGAGACCTTACCTGGATTGTTTTTTATAACATATGTTCAATATTGCTTTTAGTCTTCATTGACAGTCATGACATTGCTTCAAAACCTCAGCCAGGAGGAAAATCTGTCCCATTACTATGCTGAAGCTCTTAGCACAGATAAGGGACATCACCTCTTTCACACTGGTTACTGATGTTGGATTTAAGTTGGCTGGTTCTCATTTTATATATATATATACATTAGCTGCGGGAATCCTCACTTGTGAAACACAGGATTTAAAAAAGAAAAAAAAAAGAGTCAGCTACTCATTGCTTTAGTTCCCAGGTGTGTTATGCAGTGGGAAGTTCACTGGCACATGTCACAGAGAAACATCACAGGACAAACAATTCGTTCAGAACCTATTTAGAGACATGTCGATTCTATTTTATCTATTCAATGCTATTTAGTCACAGTACTGTGGGAGGGGAGGGCAGGAGAGCCTGAATAAGAAATGGAACAGCATCACCCAGAAGACAGGTCTAGCTGTCACTCAATACTGAGTCGTCAAGACCATCTGAACGTCCTTCCCTTCTTCGGTAGCAGTCTGAGATGAATGTGTGCCTACTAGTACCCTCGAGATGAGATGCAGCATCTTTCTGAGCCAAACCTCACCAAAGTCAATTTCTTCCACAAGCCTTGGAGTAGGAGGACACTATCTTTAGAGATCGAGCCTTTATCTGTAACAGACATTTCTGGTGGTGGACAGGTTCCGTGGTGAAAGTAAAACAGTTACTCAATAGAATAGTTCCATCTTCGGCAAAAGCAACTGGAATTCCACGGACGTGACCGTGTCTTTACTGAATGAACCTGGCACTAGGATAAAGGGTACCAAGAAAAGAATAAAAGAAGTCATTTATGAACTCTATGTGATTCACGTTGGGACAAAGAGAGGAAGAAGAAAAGTGCATGTTAGTTGAATGAGATGAAGATTAAATATTTAAAATGGACCCCAAAATGTTCTGGTTGAATTATCATGAATAATCAAGGATTAAATTTCCTAGAAAACCTTTATCCCAAATTACAATGATTTTCTGCTTCATTCTTTGGTGCTTTATAAAAATGAAAGTAAAGGGGCCTTTCTAGTTTGTTTTTTAAAAAAGACTTAGGGTAAAATAATGAGGGGAAATGGTAGGTAAACCTCCAAGGGCTGAGTTTGGAAGTCTAGATGGAAAAAAAGCAAAATTTACTGAAAGTAAATTGGGAAATCATGTTCCTTGTGAGAGAAATCCCGACTTCAGAGGTATTTTCTGTCAATGATGGCGAAGCAGTTCTCTACGATGCCCAGCTTCTCAACAAGAGACTGTGGATCCACACCGTGAGTCAGGGCCCTGGGTCCCTAATGCAGACAGTGACAGAAATAAAATAATTTTCCAGAATACTAACTGAAAAAGTGTCCCTCATTTGTTGATGCCAGCAGACCCATCGTAAGCTTTCTCAAAGTCTATGCAATGTCAGTTCACCCTATTAGCTTAGGCCTATTTTCTCTTTCAATTTAAAAAGATAAAATCCATTTGTCTTACTTCATGACCTACACCACTGCCCACTCACAATGAAGATGATCATTTGTGTTCTCTGTGTCTGTCTGTCTGTCTCTCTCTCTCTCTGTGTCTGCCTCTCTCTATCTCTGTCTTTCTGTCTCTGTCTCTCATGTGTACATGCATGTTGTAGAGAGAGACAGAGACAGAGACACAGAAACACAGAGAGACACAGAGAGATAAGACAGAGACAGAGAGACACACAGAGACAGAGAGATAGACAGAGACAGAGAGACACAGAGAGAGATAGACCGACACAGAGAGAGGCAGAGAGAGAGAGAATGTGCACGATGGGGATGCCCTTTATTTTGTCTTCATAAGCTGAGTGAGACTGAATGACTTTGTAACACTAAGTTTCCAGGAGAAAAAACTGTGCCCAGAATCAGGTGGGAGGGTAAGGATGGGGTCAGGGTGGAGTCGTAGCTGTTGAAAGTAACTGAGGAAACATCAAAGAAGACTCAGAACTTCTTAAAATTGCCATGCAAGGAAGAGGAGAGCATAAACACGGTCTTCTTTCAAAAAACAGCTCCTGAGGCGTTACCTGGAGAAATGACAGGCATGTGACTACACTGACCTCACAGTGTCTCACTCGGGGGCTGAGCCGAGAACTCACTGTAGCCCCTTGAAAGCACCAAGTATCAATCACCTCTTCTATCACCATCCCATTGCTTGTATCCCAAAGTGGTTATTTCTGCACAATAAAGCAGTCTGTTCCTTTACAGGCCAACAGAGCACCAGGTTAAGAGCCAGGATATCTGAAGTCTAGTCTCACCTCCACCACTAGTGCAACGTTCTTTATAACTCTCACGACCAACTAAACTTAGGAGGTTGGGCATCATCTCCCTTGTAGTGCATTAAAATAAAGTCTTATAAAATGAGGATGTGATCAGTTTTGTGGTAGAAAACCTCAAAGAGGTTCTAAACCAATTAGTAGTTATGCCTTCAACCACAAGTTCTACAGGGTAGATTCTAGTTCAGGACATAAACTCTCTCTCTCTCTCTCTCTCTCTCTCTCTCTCTCTCTCTCTCTCTCTCTCTCTCTCTCACACACACACACACACACACACACACACACACACACACATACATCACACACACACACACACTTGTCTTTATTAAAACTATTCTGTGGGTTACCGAACCATATATCAGTAAAGCATGTGCAGTTTATAATTAGTATATTTCAGGTATGACTTACCCAAAATCATGTGCTAAGTCAAAGGGCAGTTAAATGCCACAATTCACAGCTATTGTTCCAAATGAATGATGAAAATGTTGTCGTGATGAACTGTTAGAAGTTATACTAGGTCCTTTGAGCACTATGGGCAAAGTCAAATCAGAGCTTGCAGCATTTAGAGTTTGGAATGTGAGTGATAAGTAGCAATGTTAGTATTTACCCAGCTCCAGTGTTACACAAAATAACTCAGCTTGAGGTCCCATGAGTTGAATATTCAGTTCTTTTTACTACCCATTACTGTGGGGGAAGGAAGGACGGAAGAGATGACTAGATGGCCATGAAAAAGAATGGAAATCTGCAACTGATGGGGGTGAGGAGGTGGGAGGCATCTCCAGGATGAGACAGAGACCTGGGATAAGGGAGGTGCCCAAAGAATCAATGGGGATGCCTTAAGCTATGACTCACTACATCGGGGTGATGGAACCTGAAGAGGCCACCTCCTGTGTCCTGACAGGAGCCCCAGCGGAATGATAGAGACACCAATCCACCCACAAAACTTTCAACCCCTAATTTATCCTGTCTACAAGAAATGCAGTCACAAGGGAGGGAGCAGAGATGGAGAGAACAGCCAGTCAATAACCAGCCTAACTTGAGACCCATCCCATGTGCAAGGACCAATCCCTAACACTATTAATGATACTCTGTTATGTTGCAGACAGGAGCATGTTGTCCTCTGAGTTTCTACCCAGCAGTTGACTCAGACACCCACAGTCAAACAGTGGATGGAACTTGGGGACTCTTATGGAAGAACAGGAGGAAGGACTGAGGGCCCCGAAGGAGATAGGAACTCCACAGGAAGACCAACAGAGCCAACTAACCTGGACCATTGGGGCTCTCAGAGCCTGAACCACAAAACAGAATACACATGGGCTGGACCCAGGCCTTCCTGCTCGTATTTAGCACATGTGCAGTTTGACCTTCATGTGGGTCCTGAACACCTGGAGCAGAGGCTATCCCAAAAACTGTTGCCTGTATGTGGGATATGTTCTTCCAGATGGGCCGCCTTGTCTGGTGTCAGTGGAAGAGGAAGTGCCTAGCCTTGCAGAGACTTGAAGTGCTGGGGTGGGGGGAATACCCAGTGGCCCCCACCCGCTCAGAGGAGAAGGGGAGCGGGGGGAAGATTATGGGAGGGGGTGACCAGGAGGGGGGCAGTGAATAGGATGTAAAGTAATAAAAAAATAAGTTAAATTATAAAAAAATAAATAAAGTGAAAATGAATCTTTTATTGTTAGAATATTCTCCTGCTGTCTTATGTTCTAGAAAATAATCATATCATTAATTTATAAAATGTCCTTATGTTAAAATATCTGTTATTAAAAAGTGACGTATTAGAGTAAAAGTAAATCAGATGTGACAAATTCTTAAGTAATTAGTGTTGTTCTAGCCATCACTTTTGTGATGGTGCTTTGTTTTGATTGGCTATGAGAACTGTAATAAATAAAAGCTGTTTGACTTCAGTGTGATAGGCACTCCCTATGCCAACACATGACCAAAATATTTCTCACTTAAGTTTAAGATGTGCAATTTTTTTATCCTCAAATGGGTAGGAAAAGATGTGTGACTTCAGTAATTAATGCTTCTAGTATCCAGCCGCAGTCGTTCAAAGTTTCAGAAATACATAGATTTATTTTCAAGTATGTGTATGGGGTAAGAGGTATCCCCGTGTGATGCAGTACCCACAGAGACCAAAAGAGGGCGACAGATTCCCTGGAGCTAGAGTTAGAGACCGACCGCTGTAAGCCAGCCAATACGGGTGCAGGAAACTGAACTCTGGTTCTCTGCAAAATTAGCAAGTGCTGTTAACCTCTGAGTTATCTTTCCAGCCCAAAGCTTATGAACTCTAAAAGACACCACGGGATCTTTGAAAAGATTCTTTCATAAAAGGTAAACAGATATGATGTGGTACCTTGTGAGCACAGGGAAAGGAGGATATGATTGCTGCGTTTCCAAATAGATTTTATTATACAGGCAATTCCACTGGCCTGCTCTCGGGGACCTAGCAATTACTTACGCCTTCATCTGCCGCCAACACTAGGTGGACCAGGCGTGTGCTGCAGAAACAAAGGATTGCCAATCACCCCAGCTCTCTGTTCTCTGTCCATGTACACTCTCTACCCTCATGCCTCTCTCTCTGCTCCCTATATGTCTTTCTGTCCACATGTCTACTTGTCTACCTTTTCCCCAGGACCTCACTCCTCTTCCCTCCCCCAGTAAGCCTCTTGTTCACCAGACCTGTTGCATGGCATAATTTCTCATGGGTGCACCTTGGCCAAAGATGTACCCCTCACGGCATTATATTTCATAAGAGATTTACGTTTAAACTTGCTTAACTAACTTTATAAGAATATTCCAACAAAATCAAAACAGAGGAATTACGGTTATTATCTTCTCAAATCTATCTGGCCTTCTTGGAAACTGTTTGGTGTCCCTGTAGACATGATCTCAATGAAAAATAAGCTTGCCAGGCACTGTCCGTGCTGATGGAAACTTCCAAAGAATCACCATCTTTGCATGCCGAGTCCAGAGAGGGATTTCATAATTGTTTTCTCTTAAGACTAATTCAGGCAAGAACTGTCCCTGATTTACACTCTGCTGTGGTTTTGCAGGACCTGACAAGTTGCAACTTGGCCTCGAAAAGACAATCTGCCCCAAGGAGCAAGCCAATTAAAGCCTCTTTTTAGCTGCAACACAACCGGTCAGAGTCACCTGCTGCTGTCCCACCCCACCCCACCCCCACCCCCGACTAAAACTTCAAATGAAGTGAATCGGATCAGATTGTTAAGCAGTTTTACATAAGATGTGATTTAAAATAAACAGCTTTATTGATAGAATGAAACACTACTGGGAATATTGGCCATAATATTCCATTCAGAAAGGGAAGAGAGTGCCTCATGAATTTTATGTTTCTTTCCTTTTTTAGAGGAGGAAACTAAATGGTATGTTCTTGATCATTGTATTTCTGTAGCAAGTTAAGTCTAAAGACACAAGTTTGTATAGAAGACACAGCTCGCAGAAAGCATTTGAAACATGAAGGCTTTTTTTTTTTTAGTTTTCAAGGGGAAAAAAAATGGAAGGTTGAAATGGATGCTGTCTCCCAACCTGGTGATCTTGCCATTCTATGAAGCCACCCTTCCCCTAAATATCTCCTCCCCCAAATCCTGAGCATTGTTTAATCGCTAATCTTGAGCTTCATCTCCGTAAATAAAATCCATCCTTATAAGACAGGCCCCGTGTCTGTTACATCCCTCATCAATAAAATCTGTCCTGATGTTTATTACAAATCCTTACTCCTTTCTGCTTTTACCCTGAGCACTGTTTATCAGTCAGTAGAATGCATTCTTATTGTAAAGGTCACGATAGCTACTTTGCAAGGGAGTTTCTGATGTGGCCCTTTCTCAAGCTTCATTGTGACAATTGTCACGTGGAGACTTTTATCCCAAAGTTTTACTGTGCTTAAATGTGTTAGAAAAATAACCTGCGAAGTTAGACTCTGCACGTTTTTTGACCTAGCACCTCATTCTTCCCATCAAGCTGATGGGCCCTGACGCTTGCAAGGGCTCTGACAAAGTGGGGTTGCCAGAAATCTGAACCTCAAATCCTAGAGGAAAACTTGAATTAGCAATTCCCCCTCTCTTACCATATTCTCATGACAGGGATGGAGAAAACCTGAGAAAGGTTGGCAGCAGGACAGGTACATCAAAAGGGCCTATGTGAGGTGCCAAGATAAGACAAGTAGATTTCTTTTTTTATATTAGATATTTTTTATTTACATTTAAAATGTTATCCCCTTTCCTCATTTCCCCTCCAAAAACCCTCTATCCCATCCCCCCTCCCCCTGCTCACTTACCTATCCACTCCCACTTCCCTGACCTGGCATTCCCCTATACTGGGGCAATGAGCCTTCATGGCTTCAAGAGCCTCTCTTCTCATTGATGTCCAACAAGGCCATCCTCTGCTGCATATGTGACTGGAGCCATGGGTCCCTCCATGTGTACTCTTTGGTTGGCGGTTTAGTCCCTGGGAGCTCTGGGGGTACTGGTTGGTACATAGTGTTGCTCCTCCTATGGCACTGCAAACCCCTTCAGCTCCTTGGGTCCTTTCTCTAGCTTCTCCGTTGGGGACCCTGAGTTCAATGGTTAGCTGAGGGCATCCACCTCTGTATTTGTCAGGCACTGGCATGGTCTCTCAGGAAACAGCTATATCAGGCTCCTGTCAGCAAGCACTTGCTGGCATCCACAATAGTGTTTGTGTTTAGTGACTGTGTATGAGATGAATCTCCAGGCGGGGCAGTCTCTAGATGGCCTTTCCTTCAGTCTCTGCTCCACACTTTATCTCTGAATCTCCTCCCATGGGTATTTTGTACCCCATCTAAGAAGGACCAAAGTATCCACACTTTGGTCTTCCTTCTTGAGCTTCATGTGGTCTATGAATTATATCTTGGGTATTCCAAGCTTCTGGGCTAATATCCACTTATCAGGGAGTACATACCATGTGTGTTCTTTTGTGATTGGGTTACCTCACTCAGGATGAAGGTAGATTTCTTTTTAAAACACAGATTAAATGGGCACGCAGATGAGGAGATACATATGCCTCATTTGGTTCTTAAAAGTGATGTAATGCCTGAGCAAGTAGGGAAGATGGAGAGAGAAAAATTCTAGGCACAATTTTAGGTTCTCAAGGCCTCCCTTACTTATCTTGTAGAGAAGATTCATGCTCCAACCAGCTAATTCCAGTTCTCTTTCATGACGGACATCTACAAAGACTCAATGGATGCCAAAATCATTTCCTCGGGGACTTCCATTTTGTAGTCACTCCCTGGGGTATCAGTGCTAGTGTGTGTCACTGTCCCTGCTCCTGTGCCCTTGGAGAGAAAACTTTAGGGATGTGGTGCTCTCAGAGCTGTCTGTCCCCAAAGGTGATGCACAGTTCCAAGTCCTCCCTAAGCTGAAAATCACACTGAGTCAAGGTGGAGTGGAATCTTCTCCTCTGCCCAATGTCACCTTGTCTGAATGAGGTACTGACTATGCTCGGAAAGACAACTCCTGCCCTACCTGAGCTCCTCCTCATGACCTCTTCACCAGGTCATGAGTGCCACCGTGGAAGATAAACAATAAGCCAAAAGGTCCCTGAACTCTAACAGGGATGCCCTGACCTCTATCTAACATGGATGCCCTGACCTCTAACAGGGATGCCCTGATCTCTAACCGGGATGTCCTGACTTCTATCAGGGGTACCAAATACAAGAAATGCAGGTAAAGCAGTGCCCTCAACAAAAGACACTGGGAACACAGAATCGTTACTTACAGCAGAATGAAGTCAGGCCCTTATCTTAACCAATACACACAAGTCTACCCCAAACAGACTAAAGACTAAATGCAAGCTATAAAACTATTAAACTTCTGGGGAGGTGGGGGGAAGGGAGGCAGAGCATCACAATGTGGGTTTGGGCTACGGGACTTTAGATCTGACACCAAAAGCATGGAAGTAAATGGCAAAAATAAATGTGACTCTGTCCGGGTCAAAAGCGTCCATATGGCAAAGTCAAGACCCGATGAAGGGAAAGAGAAGCAATGCACGTAAGGAAAATAGTCATAAATCGCATGTCTGATACAGAGCTAATGTCCAGACTGTATAAAGAACTCCTGTAGCTCAGTAGCAAAACAACAAAAAACTAACTCAAACTAAAAATGATCAAAGAACCTGAATAGCTATTTCTTCAAAAAAATAAACACAGACTCATTCTATGAAGTCACTATATGGAAAGATGGTTAACACTAGTCATTAAAATGTACAAACCACCTCGAGACAGCGTTGCATACCTGTGAGGACAGTTACTGTGTTAGTAGGCTTTCGTGTCACTTCTTCAAAAAAACTGAAATAACAGATAATCCACGGTGGGCCAGATGCACAGGTTTGAGGCTTGCTGTAACCATATCATGGTTGGTTGCAGATGACAGAGAAAACTTCTCACCCCGTGGGCCTGGAAGTGAATTCTGGGAAAGGTAGGGAGGACACCATCTGTACAGCACACATCTAACGACCCAAAATATCCCAATGGGTCTCGGCAATTTATGGTTCCACGGACTTCCTATCAGTGCCACATGCCAGAGACCAAGCCCAGCTCTTAACCTGTGGGCTTTGCAGAAGCATTCCAGAACCACGCTTTACCAGGTATGCTAAAAATGATGGAAAGTGGGAGCCAAGGTGACAGATTAGGACCAAGGAACACTTTGCAGCTTTGCAGGGCCTCCATGTTGAAAGAACCACAACACGGTTTGTCAGTGAGGTGGGTGACTGAGGAAACGCGCTGAACTTCTGTAAGATCCCGATGGATCACACCGAGGCATGCACCCAGATGGACCCACGTTGCTCTGCGACATGTGCGTCATCACATACATGCAGCTGCTGCTGCGCTGTCTGTAACAGCCAGAATAAGGAATTAACCTAGATGTCCGTCAACCGATGAGCCAATAAAGAGAATATGGTACATCCACAATGAGCCCTTAATCAACCATACAGAAGAATGGAATTCTGTCATTTGGGAGAAAAATGGATGGAGCTTGAAATCATCATGTTAGGCACAATAAGACAGACTTAGACAAACATTGCCCTTTTTCTCTCGTATATTAATTGACATTTGAATGTGTCATTTGAAGGCGTGAAGAGAACCAGCAAGAATGGTAAGAGACTTACAAGAGGTTCTACATGTGAATAAGAGCAAAGTAAATGTAATAATGCACACATTAAAACACAATAAACATCATCTTGTGCAACACACTAATTGTTTAAACTTAAAAAGAACAACTGCAAATGTTGGCAAAAGTATGGGGGAAAGGAATTGTTACATGCTGTTGATGGTAACGAAAATTAGTCTAGACACTTATGGAAATTAATAGTGAAATATATCCCAGTTTTCCCCCTCCCCAGCTCTTCCTGGATTGTCCCCCTGACCTCTCCACCAGTTTTCTGGTATCAATAAATGATATTCTCATGCTCAGGGGTAGTTGGCTATCACAAAATTTTTTTAAAAGCTATCATCTAATTCATCCATACCATTCCCGGACGCACACCTGAAGGGACAAAAGCCAGACTCAGCCCTGGTATCCTTTGAGTGCATGTATGGAAATGTCACAAAGACACTCATTTTTGTACGATTACTATAGGCTGAAAAGATAAAAACCAAGATGAGAAATGAGTGTTAACATAAACGTGGAGATATTAGAACCCTCATGTGGTGTTAGTGGAAACAGGTTCTATGGAAAACAGTATGGATGTCTCTCAAAGAACTTAAAAATACAGATAACATGGAACCCAACAATCCTCCTCCTAGGCTGAAGGGAAAATCTCCAGGTTGTATCACAACAACTAAAGTATGAAGTAGGTTTACCATCCGTCCACAGATAAATGGGTAAAGAAGAAAACTTGGCATCTGTTTAAAATAAAATAGTATCTAAGCATTTTAAAGTGGGGGAGGGGCATTTAGCTCAATGACAGAATACACACACTCTAGCACACACAACACCCCCTCTCCAAACATGACAGCATAGGTGAACCTGCTATCAATGAACTTGCTTTAGGTGAGCCTGCTATAGGTGAGTCTGCTATAGGTATGCCTGCTATAGGTGTGCCTGCTATAGGTGAGTCTGCTATAGGTGAACCTGCTATAGGTGAGCCTGCTATAGGTGAGCCTGCTATATCTGTGCCTGCTATAGGTGAGTCTGCTATAGGTGAACCTGCTATAGGCGAGCCTGCTATAGGTGAACCTGCTATAGGTGAGCCTGCTATAGGTGAACCTGCTATAGGTATACCTGCTATAGGTGTGCCTGCTATAGCTGTGCCTGCTATGGGTGAACCTGCTATAGGTGTACCTGCTATAGGTATACCTGCTATAGGTGTGCCTGCTATAGGTGAGCCTGCTATAGGTGTGCCTGCTATAGCTGTGCCTGCTATGGGTGAACCTGCTATAGGTGTACCTGCTATAGGTGTGCCTGTTATAGGTGTACCTGCTATAGGTGAGCCTGCTATAGGTGAACCTACTATAGGTGAACCTGCTATAGGTGAGCCTGCTGCATAAAATCTGGCATTTAAAGCATCTAAATGCATAGAAATCACACCGTGGACTTGTCTTTTCCAGGGTTTGGGGAAAATGTAAAGCTGCTAATCAAGTGCCTGAAAGTCTCTGGTAAGTGAGACGAAGGAAGTTCCTGGGATTGTACAACCCTGAGCCTAAAGTTAACTGTACCGTATTGTATTGTGTGTTTGCATTTTTGTTAATTCGAGTTGGTGCTCTCACCCCAAAATAGGCTTTACTTTTAAAAGGCAAAGCATCATGCTGGGATAACCATCCAGGCTGCCCCACAGTGTGCTCAGTAACTATGATCTCCCAGCTCCAACATTATCTACACTCAGACAGGGGTGAGCTTCACCTACATAGGAACCCACATGCAGAAGAATGAAATACAAGTGTGGAGGCAGTCGGGAGACTAGCTTAATCATGTCATAAGAGTCCTCAGTGATGAGCTATAGCAGAAGAGGCTGGCTGAGTAAGACAGTACTGATGCAGGTGAAGTTTAAGGAGCGATCTCGGACTTATTTAGACTTTGGCCACTTGTGGAAAAAATGTGTTGTGTGGGTCGGATCGCTTCCTGTGTGGAAATGAGAAACTGGGGGCTAGAGAGATTAATTTTTCTAGGTCGTCTGGTTGGCATGTGGCAGAGGTGAGGAAAAGACTATGCCTCAGTAACAGCACCATCACCCCCTTAACCACCAGAGCCCTCAGTCAGCCAGTCAGCCAAGGCTTGTGGATGAGTAGAGGAGGCAGGTCCTCCAAAGACTGGACTGCTGGGGATGCTACACAGACTGCAGGGCTGGGAGGCCGTGTACAGGAAAGAGAGATAAGTAAGGGAGGGAGATGAGAAGACTTGCCATTTCATTTAATGTGAAATAATAACAACAACAACAACAATAATAATAATAATATCTGCCCTCATCTTAACTCATACTTTCTCATAGTATTGTGAGTCTCCGTGATAAATGGAAGCACCTCAAGGGATACCGGCATTCCATTCAAGTTTTAAAGGGTGTTTTTACTTTAAATGTTGTATGTGTGATTACATGCCATATACGTCCATGTGTACACATGTGGTGTTGGGGAATTCATAAACAGGTGTGTGCACACATGCATGAAGCTAGAGGTCCACTTGATCTCTCTCCATCTTTTTTTTTTTTTGAGACAAGGGGCTCTAGCTGACCATGAGCTCTGTGATTAGCCCAGTGAGTTTGCCATCAGGCACCTGAGATCCTCCCACCTCTACCTCCCCAGCACTGTGTCATAAGGACATGCCACCATACCCAACTTACGTATGTGGGTACCAGGCATCCTTATGCGTGGACGGCAAGCACTTACTTTAGTAAGCCATCTCTGTAGCCCCTCAGTTTAAGCCTTGAAATTATGGCCACAAAGATCTCTGTATTAATAATTATCAAAATAACTTAAGGAAAAAAATATTTGTATAACAAAAAAAACAGCAAACAAAAGTTCTCTGAGACGACAAAAAACAAAAAAAATAAATAAAAACGACAGCAACAAAAACATTGTAAATAATCCATAGGTCCTCAAAGAAGGTTAGATTTCTTTTCTTTTTTTTTATTAGATATTTTCTTTATTTACGTTTCAAATGTTATCCCCTTTCCTCATTTCCCCCTCTGAAAACCCCCTTTCCCATCCCCCACCCCCCTGCTCATCAACTCACCCACTCCCAATTCCCTGTCCTGGCATTCCCCTGCACTGGGGCAACTGGCCCTAGTAGTCACAGGACCAAGGGCCTCTCCTCTCATTGATGTCCAACAAGGCCATCCTCTGCTACATACTCAGCTGCAGCCATGGGTCCCTCCAGGAGGTTAGATTTTTAACCGTGCAGCCATATGTCCAGACTATGGAATACTACTTAGCAATAAAGAGGAATAAACAGCTGGTTCACGTGACAAATGAGTGATTCCCACCCAGTGAGAGGGTGTGCATGGGGGCTAAGGCTCTGTGTTCCCTCTTGAGTTTTGGTGTTCTGGGCAGGGTACATCAGCCTCTGGTGCTAATGGTGTGGCCCAATCTTCAAAGAGAAACCTGGGGGGAGGTCTTTGGACACTTCTCATATTGACCGTTCATGTGACTCTACGTATTTACCGAAACTGATGGAGCTGTGTGCCAAAAGAGCGTGTCTTAGTATGTTTGGATTAAAAGTAAATTGAAGAGCAAAACAGAACATTTCTCCTGAAACTAAACATGAGGTAAAAAGGCTTGCTACTTTCTGCATGTTACAAATCACAAAAACATCTTTTTTGCAGAACACCATCGACAAACAAGGTACCAAAACTAGGTATTTAAAGCGCAAACCAGACTGCAATTTTTCAAAAATTACATGCAAGCCATAAAAACATGTTTATGAAAAGCGTAAGTGGTTGGACAGAATGCTGTTTACTGCCTCTGAATCGCAATAAAATGTTTATTGATTTTTTTTATACCTTTTGTGAACAGAGCAAATTAGTGCACAGTTACTGTTTTCTTAGAGAAACTGTCAAACTTTGTACTCATTGGCCAAAATGGAATTTGTGACTTTCTGGTGTGTCACATTTGGTGCTATTGGGCTATTTACCATGATAGATACTGTTTCCTAACAAGAGAAAAAGAGGTGGCCTGGGAAGATAACTGCTGGGATTTTAATGCCCTCTCTGACACACTCCGCTAGAGAATAATTCAGTATCATCCCGAAGTCGGGCTCAAAGTTACATTTCCCGGGAAAATGTCTTTAAAAATAAATGTGGCTTAATTCAACAGACTTGCTCCAAGCAGTTACTACATGAGGAGCACGGAGCTAGGCACCAGATAAACACGCCTAAAAATGCAGCATTACAGACATGAAAGAATACACGTGGGTTGGGGTTGGGGGGGGGGAAGGGTGGCAGAGACTCCTGAAAATGAAAATGCAGATGTACCAATGGAACCACTGTCAGGCCATGCAAATGACTAGCTAACCAAAGGGTATCAACCAGACCCTAGGCTCTCCGGACATCTGTCTTCAGCAGAGAGTAAAATGTTGAGAGGTGAACAGGATGTCCTCCCCCCCCCTCCTTCCGGTTTGAAGAAACCATTCCTTAGGCATAGATCACCACTTCTGCCCTTTATACTCTGAGAATGCTGGCCAACTGATCCCTGCACTCGTATTTTGATTTGATGACTTGGGAAATTTTACTGATAAATTGCCACGGGGATAGGGAATAACTATCTAAACTCTTCCTTTTCTAGCAAATGCAAAGGCTCCAAGTGGTATATTTCTTTCTCATCTTTTTTACGGTGGTAGGAAGGGCAGGGGATGGTTCTTATGCAAGGCAACCATTCTACCCAGACAGTTGATTGACAGGTCTAAACTCATGTCTTCTTCAACTCCTTCTGTCTAGCAGAACCGAGGTAGCAGAACCACAGCTCACCACCTTAACTGCAGTGATAGACCAGGGAAAGCAAGCATTCCAAAGTAATGGGATTTCAACCATGTCCTGTGATTTCAACCCATCCTGAAAGTTTTGGCAGTGCCTTCTCTGGAAAATAGAAAGTGTGGTGGTCTGTGCCAAAGGAATGGTTTCTTCAGGCCATGGATCACCCTGTTCACCTCTCAAAAGTTTAATCTCCACTAAAGACAGATGTTAGGAGGTCCTAGGGTCTAGCTGATACCCCTTTATTAGAGTCATTACTATCTGACTAGTTCAGCTGGACAACCTTGTAGGGTAAATTCTCAAGAGCAGGTACCCCGCAGGAGTGATCCTAAGGTCTGCTCCAGGCCCAAGCTTGTCCTCACCCTAAGATTCCACTTTCATTGGTCTGTGTTAAGGTGTGGGAAGAGAGAGATGAGAGGAGGAACAATAGGACAAAGAGGACAGTGACAAAATGACAGAGACCTGACACCAGCTTCCCAAGCCATGAACTGCAGCAGGGTGACAACCACGGAAGGCTGCTTGAGAAACCTCCCCAAAGCATTAATGAGGCCAGATATTTAGCAACTCAGCAGTTTCCCTTCAAGTAGCCTTTGTGGGGCAGAGAGAGGTCTCCACAAAGGTGTCAGCACACTAGATCTGCAAGCCTGAGTAGTCAAGTTCAGTCCATAGAACCTGCGGGAATGATTGGTTACAGCGGCCTGCATCTGCAATCCCAGTGCTCTGACAGCAGGATAGAAGACGGACACAGAGCTGCCGAGAGACTCCTTGGCCAGCTACCCTGGAGTATACAGGATGGTAAAAAATGAGAGACCCCACTGTTTAAACAAGATGAAAGGAAAGAACCTACCCTCAAAGTCACTTTCATACATCTACATTCAGGCAGTGACACATACACATGCACAATTCACGTGCAACACACACACATACTACATAGATAAATACCATTGAACCAGACAGGGTAGTGATGTCTGTCATCCCAGCACTTGGTAGAGACAGGGTCATCATAAGTTCAAGTCCAAGTTTATCCCCAGTTACCGCGTTTTCAAGGTCAGTCTGGATGTATGAGATCCTGCTTTTAAATAAAGGAATTCATTCTGTTATCAAAGTGTCATGTTCTAAAAGAGTGCCAATGATCCAGCAATCAAATGTGATATTCACATATGCTTAATACATAGCTGAGAATTACTCTAAAGACACGGGGAACATATGTATGTATATATATGTGTGTGTGTGTGTGTGTGTGTATATGTGTGTGTGTATGTTTGTGTGTGTGTATATATATATACATATGTGTATATATATGTGTGTGTGTGTACATATATATATTGATTGATTGATTGATTGATTGATTGATTATATATAATGATTGAGGTCAATGACATTTGGCAAAATTAAAATGACATAGATGATTGGATAAGTCTTATAGTGCTGAGGTCATATGCCATGATTCTTTTTAAAACAAATGCCCTTCCTTTAAGAAGCCTGAAGTGGTCTGTAAAAAATAAATCTGGCTCCTTATTCCCTAGAACCAGTGAAACGTACAAAATCATGCTTTAGAAAAAAAAAAAGGATGTCATGAAATTCTTAGGCAATTGGATGGAACTAAAAATATCATCCATATCATCCTGAGTGAGGTAACCCAGTCACAGAAGAACACACATGGTATGCAATCGCTGATAAGTGGATAATAGCCCAAAAGCTCAGAATACCCAAGATATAATTCACAGACCACATGAAGCTCAAGAAGAAGGAAGAACAAAGTGTGGATACTTTGGTCCTTCTTAGAAGGGGGATCAAAATACCCATGGCTCACAGTCAACCAATGAACTGAGCATCTAGTCTCCAATGAAGGAGCTAGAGAAAGGACCCAAGGAGCTGAAGAGGTTTGCAGCCCCATAGGAGGAACAATAACATGTACCCCCAGAGCTCCCAGGGACTAAACCACCAACCAAAGAATACACATGGAGGGATCCATGGCTCCAGCTGCATATGCAGCAGAGGATGGCCATTTCAGACATCAATGAGAGGCCATTGGTCCTGTGAAGGCTGGATGCCCCAGTGTAGGGGAATGTCAGGTTAGGAGAGTGGGGGGGGGTGATAAGTAGGGGGAGGGAGGATGGGATAAGGGGTTTTTGGAGGGGTAATGAGGAAAGGGGATAACATTTGAAATGTAAATAAAGCAAATATCTAATTTTAAAAAAAGGATGCTCAAAGCTCTTTGTTCACTCTAAGAAGACCCACAAAATTGCTCAGGCCATTTCTCTGAAAGATATCACTCTAAAGTGACTTAGTAGGCACCTGCGCACATCACTGCTCCACTTCATAGTGGGGCTGGATGCAGGCCACGTAGCCAAAAGCAAGTGTTCATTTTATTTTTCTATACATGCTTTAAAATTCATCTGCTGGCCTTGAGAGTCATGGATGTAACTCTTCTAACTACTGAACATACATAGGTCCTGGTATACAAAAACCCAGGATAGCTGCTAACTGAGCACATGGTCATGACTGGCACCCAAGCCACAAATGATACTGAGAAGATCCTCAAAATGAATTATCTGATCCCAAAATGGAGAAGATGCTGCGCAGGAGAAAAGGGTATGCTGGAAGAAAGTGAAGAAATAAAAACTTCCAGTACAGAAAAGAGATTAAAAAAAATTTTCACCATCTAGTACAATTTATAGAACTCAATAAATATTTGCTAAGAAATGAACGTGTGAATGAATAAATGAGATAGTTTCCATAGGACTTTTTAAATGAACTGCTCTCAAAGACCGTTGTATAGGAAGAAGTGTTTTTATGGGGAGGGGGGACAGAAGAGTCCTGACCATGGATGAGGTCACTGCACTGGACCTGTAATGAAGAAACCTGAACATGGGCTTTGAGAGGGCAGTGAAATAACTCTCACATTTTCAGTGAAGTCTTCCAGCCAGCAGCCTACACCGCAATCCTTTAGACAGCAACGCTGACCTCCTCCAAGCTTCTTATTGAAACAAGAAACAAGTTACTCTGAAACAGAACAAGTTACCCTGAAACAAACGTTTCCAGAGACGGAGTTTCCCTTTCCTAGCAAGCCATGCCTGCTTTAGAGCTAATGAATGCTCAGTGTAAACCCCAGGAAGGAGAGAGAAGAGTTGCAGCTCTGAGTGGGTCAACAAATGGGCCAGGGAGATGAATGGGCCGACCGTCTACATACTGCCTTGTATTCTTCAAAATAACCTTCCACGGTTGCTCTGAAACCCGGGGCCAAGGAAATTTCATTACTATGTTTATTATTCTTTAGCACTATTTTTTCCAAGCACCTAGCAACTACTATGATAAATGCCCTCAAATTTGAAAGGATGAGTGTTGCAAACCTGTAAGCTGAGTTCCCCCTATTTGTATAGTCTGAGCTTAAATTATTCATTTACATTCTTTGCTTTTTAAAAAATAAACAAGACTACAAAGAAGAGATACTTTTAAAAAAAAAATCACTGCTGTATATTTTAAAAGCTTTTCAAGGTAAGAAGCCAAAAGGCCCCTTCAGCAACAAATAACAGGATTATTAGATGATATAATTAATATGCATCAACTGTTACTTATGAAACAAAGCAATATATCTAAGGAATGCAATTACAAGCCAGTGAGGGCATGCATATTAAAAGCTTGCATATTAATGAGAAAGGAACCTCACAAAGTTATGTTAAACATATACCAGAATATCTTGGTGGGGGTTCTATTCTTCAAAATTGTTCTGGGATATTGAGATCAATGGGTGGCTCTCAATTAATTGCCGCATTTATAATGAAGGAGTATTTAAATTGTAGTGACAATATAAATGTTCCATGAGGCCGTGCTAATAAAACTCAATCTAGTCTTCATTTGAAGAGGGCTGGCGTGCTCTCTGGACCTATATGCAGAACCATGAACATCTCAAACTCATAGAACCCCTTCCACATAATAACCAATTATACTCCGAATGGCATTTTAAGCCTAGCATTGATTTATTGTTCTTTACCACAGCAGCAAGCATCAGTTTGTCAACAGCTACACAGCAGTTGCACAGGTGAAGCCTGCCGCTGGGATGTGGAAAGAACATACCAGCGCTTCTATTTCTGTGTATTTATTAACAAAGCCGCACATATATTAGCTCGGTTGATATTTCACAAAGATGCCACTGGTCCTTCCTCCCACTCTGTGTGCTGTTTATAAACAAGACAGGAGATTCGTGAATGTGGAAGAAAATGGCAGGAGGCAGGAACACCTTTCCTTGTTTTTATCCTGTAGCAAAGTACCATGGTCTACACAGCCACAGGAAGTAGACTTGTTGACTGCATGACTTAGTGTTACCCAAACTAATCCCCCAAAGTAAAAATAAAAAAATAAAAAATCCTTACTAAAACCAGCCAGCTTGTTATATAAGTTATCGGTGTGGAACAATAGTTATTGATTATGTAAATGCGTGCAGAGTCAGTGATAGAGCTGTTTCCTCCACTCCTATAGTATGTTCTTGCTTGTTCTGTGGTAGTGGAGATTGACCATCATGGGGCCCCATACATGCTAGAAAGCGCTCTTCCACAGAGTGCTATCCCTCAACCCTACAGAGAGTTCTTTAGCACCCATGAAACAATTGTAACAAAAAAGGCCCAAAAAGAAATAGTAGTCTTACTAAGACCCAAATATACATCCACCATCATGAGTGAACATCTACATCTACCATCACGAGTGACAAAGAATGCCTTGAGCACACAAACTGCCTTGGGAGATTTTGTACTGATAGGATGTGATATAATTTGCCACATCCTTTTAAAAATGCTAGTCTTATGTAACACTCTTCTTTATGTAAGCTGTACCATGCACACACTGTATTAGGTCAGTAATACATGTCGATAATTAGCAGTGAGCAAGTACCAGGCCTCATTATGCAAGCGGTATTGCCCTGTGTCCAGCCTTAACAACATCATCTACCAGAATGAGCCCTGAAGCTTATAAACTCTACAAACGCTCACCTCCTTAGAACTTTGAAGACCACTGGGAGTCTTCGCTACCTTCAGGGCCATCAAGAACTCTCTAAACTTCCTGGGTTTTCTTCATCAGTGGGGCTCTGCCTTTTGCATCTGTTAATCTCACCTTATCCCCCCAAATTCAGAATACATGACAGTATGCCCTCTGGGGTTTATTAAGTCCCTCATGTTCCATTTCCTCCTAAATATTCCCTCCAGTTTTGGCTCTAAGAACTCTTCTGCAATCCCTTCAAATGCTGGTTAATCTCTCCCCTGCGTTCTAAGGATTATTGTCTTGTCCTCATTATTCTAGGACATTTTTTACTCTCCCTCCAAATATCCAGAAAAACAACTCATGCCATCACTCTGAAGCGCAATTCGCATCATTCTTTGTAATGCCTGTCAGATTCTAATGATTGTGTCACCATTGTCTGCCCTCCCCAATTCATCGTAACTGAATCACCCAATATTCTTGAGCTTCAGACTCCTAAACTCTTATCCTTTAGTGGGTGTCTTCTCCAGCCATTTAGGGTGATCTAGAGCTCTTCATTACCAGTAACAAAACCCTTCCATGACCTCAACACCAAGAACCTCAAGCACCCAGTTAACAGACAGCTGTTTAAAGTCTCTTCCCTCCATCTCTGCCATCCTAATGACAATCGGTAATTAGACTCTGCATGTATGCATGCCATATGTAGAGTCTTATGACTCATGCGCATAGCACCGTGAATAAGGTCAGCTCTTACTGAGCTCATCTCTTACACTTCCCACTAACTTCTCACCCTTGCTCTCCTCAGTGAGCTATCAATCACATTATTTCACTTTTTGCATCATTTCAGCTGATATCAAATATCAGATAGGATGCTGTCTCTCCTAGAAGTTATTGCATATGTGAAAACCCCAAGAGAACTGGGACAAATTAAAGTAGAAAACAATATGTGGGATTCAAAAAGTCAACAGGGTATACGTTACAAAGAAGGAAAGATTCTTTCTACATAAAATCTTATTTCATAAAAGACACCATTTATACTAGCAAAAAAAAGTGAAACATCAAATAAGCTTAATAAAATCTATCCAAGATCAATATGAATAAAACCCAATAACGTAACAGGAAACACAGAAGAAAACTGAGAAAATACAATTATATTGGCTGCAGAAATTCAACATAATAAATATGTCAATTCCCCTTAAGAGAATGGACAGTTAGGATGGCATCATAATAAAAATACAACTGATGGTTGGGAGGATATTTGTTTCTGATTTAATTATTTTCTTTTTGAACTAAAACAACTGACCCAAGGTTCATAGACACGTACGCACGTGAGACCAGAAAGAAAGCCTGTTTTAAAGAACTAAGAAGGAGTGGGAGCCAAAGTGCTACTACTCCTGAAATGAGAAAAGAAAATGACCAAGACAAGCTTTTGGAAAACTTTCAAAGGTCTGAAAACCTGATGTCTGACTTCAGAGCTGAGCATGAAGAATCAGTGACCAACATGAGATGTTTGATTTTAAACACAACATATGAAAGGAACAGAATAGAGTCCAGAAACACATCTACACAAAGAGCAACACTTGACTTCAACCAACGTGCATTAGAATTAATTCAGAAAAAGGATCATCTTTGGAAGGCTGGAGGGAGAGTGTACCGTTAGGAGCTGTTCTCCCAGAGGACCCGGGTTCAATTCCCAGCACCCACATGGTAATTCACAACTATCTGTAACTCCAATTCCAGGGGATCCAGAGCTCTCTTCTGTCTTCCCTAAGCACCATGCACATACATGGTACAAACAAACATTCGAGCAGAACATCTATAAGATGATGATGGTGGTGATGATGATGATGACGACAATAAATTTTAACTTTAAAAGTAATATTTCTATGGCTGTCTCCTGAGAGGCCCTGCCAGAGCCTTACAAATACAGAGGCAGATGCTCGCAGTCAACCATTGGACTGAGCACAGGGTCCCCAATGGAGGAGTTAGAGAAAGGACTGAAGGAGCTGAAGGGATTTGTAACCTCACAGGAAGAACAACAATATCGACCAATCAGAGATCCCAGGGACTAAGCCATCAACCAAGGAGCACACATGGTTCCAGCTGCATATGTAGCAGGGGATTGCCTTGTCAGGCATCAGTGGGAGGAGAGGTCCTTGGTCCTATGAATGCTCGATAGATGCTCCAGTGTAGGGGAATCGAGGGTGGGGAGGTGGGAGTTGGGTGGGTGGAGGAACACCCTCATAGAAGCAGAGGGAGGGAGGTTGGGATAGGGAGTTTCCAGGAGGGAGGGGGGGAAACCAGGAAAGGGGATAACATTTGAAATGCAAATAAAGAAAGTATCCAATAAAAAAAATTTTTAAAAAGGAACTGTTGAATAAAAAAATAAAATAAAATAAAAATGCTTTGTGAAGGTACTAAAGCTTTATCATAGTGATACAGAAAGGTCTACCTCAAGTAGAAGTGGAACATATCAATTTAATTTAAAAAAAAAACAAAATATGCAAATAAAGATGAAAAATAAATTTAAGAAGTAATATTTCAATATATAGTACCAGAAAATAGGCTAGCCAAATACGGAAAAAAAAATAAGAGGTCAAGCTCTACAGAAATTAACTCAAATTGGATCTCCAATCTGTTAACTTTAAGAGCTAATAACCTAAAATTCCTGGAAGAAAACATTAAGAGAAAAATCAGCAAAGTTTGTTAGTAGGACACAATTTTAAAAAAAAAATAACTATTAAAAAAAGCCCATATTACTACTAAAACTGTTCCTTTTGCTCCTCAAAAGGCATTGTCAAAGACTGAGAGAAAAATGTTTGAAAACAAAACTCCCGTAGAAGTCCCATGGGAGACTTAGAATGTTTCAAAAAATGCAAAATTCGATGCAATTTTTAAATGAGTAGCTAAATGATTAACTGGTATTTCACCAAAGATAGACATGACCTTGAGCTTGGGTCCTTCTGCCACAATCTCCCAAGCGTCGCGATTACAGACACGCACCATGACGCCCAGTGCGTGGAAGGCTGGGGACTGGGTCAGGGCATATTAGGCAACCAACTGAGCTATGTACCTATAGCCCTTAAATCCATGTTAAATATTATCTTCCCTTTCACAGTTTAGAAAGACAACAGACATTTAATGGTAATTGTCCTTGTCGATTATGGGACTATAAACCAGTAGACAGTGTTGGTAGGCACCTCTACAATATCTATGCATTACAAATCCGAGTCCTTTCCGAACTTAAAGCTTCAGTCTGTGGAAAAAACTTGCTTGTCTGAGAGATTGTGTAGGTAGATATACTTATGTGTGGCAGAATATTAAAGGCAATTATGATGTGTCCATGAAAGAGTGAGAGTGGAGTTTGACAGTCCGTGTAACAGAGTCGTGGGAAGCCATTACAATAAGGGGGACCCTGTCTCTGAGGGATGATTCTTAGGGTTATCTCCAGGTTGTCACAGAAAGAGAGGCAGGCAGCGGCAGAGTTAAATAGCTGTTACCTCCTGTGAACTGATGGGTAAGAATGTGTATTTATGCCTTCTTAGATGCATAAAGAGACTCTGGAGAATACAAAATAACTTAAAAAAAAACAAATAACTTTCATTGCCCTGATGGATCTAGGGGAAATCAGTGGAGTCAAGGGAAGGTTCACCATAAGTGGTGTGTGTGTGTATGTGTATGTGTGTGTGCGTGTGTGTATGAATGTGTGTGTCTCTGTGTATGTCTGTGTGTGTATGTATCTGTGTGTGTGTAAAATTTTATAAATTTATAAATATATACACACATATATGTATACTATATATGTGTATGTGTGTATATATATATATTATATATATATATTTGAAACACTTGAATGTATACAATCTAGTGAAATAAATGTCTATTTATCATTCTATTCCCAGAAAACTCTATGTCTGACATAGGTTGTTTGTTTTTACATTCCACATGGTATATCTGTGGTTACCAAATATTTCCTAGCAATTGTTAGAACTCGGGTAAAGCTCACTTCTTGCTTGTACACACCCGAACAATTTTGAGGCCACTGTCACGAATGATTCCAAAGATTTCCTTACAGCTCTGGAAGAGGTCTGAGCAAAAGTTTTCTTTTAGTACAGATACTAAAAGCTGCACGGTTTATTAGCTGCGGGGTCTTTGTCACGACGCCTGATGATAACAATACAGGAGCAGTCAAGTGGGTTGAGTAAGCGGACAGGTGTGCTGTGTTCTATTCAAAGGGGTGTCATAAGGACAAGATGGTGGCAGATTTGGTCTGAGAGCTTAGAAGCCTTAATTCATAATGTTATGTTTTTCTGATTTTTTTAATCAGTTTAACCTTAAAATATATATAAGGTTTGAATTTTAAAAGTTTAAATAAACAGTAAGTAAGTAAGTAAGTAAATAAATCTTTACCAATTTTTCCAAAGGAATACATTTTTGCTTTCAAGTTGGGACCTGAAGGAGGAAAGAGAGCAGCTGGGGGGAGGGGAGAGGGGGGAACTACCCAAGGAGAGTAGGTAACAGGAGGCAACCGAAAAGACAAGCTGACTTGGGGGTGGGGGAGATATTTTTAGATTGACTTAAAGGTAATTTTAGGGCTGTGGAGATGATTCAGTGGTTGCAGGACTTGCCACACAAACACGGAGGACCAGAGTTCAGTCCAAGAACCCAAGTAAAAGCAGGGCAGACCCAGCAGAACTGGGGAGACAGAGGCAGTTTCCTAAGAAAGCCCTGTTTTGAGAGAGAGAGAGGAAGACCTTGCCTCAATACATAGTGGAGACTGGTAAGTAAGGCATGCGCTGTCAGCCTCGGGCCTCCTTACACATGTGCGGATGGTCAAATGCTCATATGCCCACACACGTGAGAACCCCACGCATGCATACACAGATAATACAATTTTAGTCATTTCATAAAAGTAAAAACTCACCCCTCGTAAAATGCCAGATGCTTAAATTATTGTTTTCTCATTATGTAAATATAAAGCACTTGATAACGCGATGCTTGGGCCTGAGGAGCGAGTGAAGCGCCTACCACACAAGCACACAGAACCTAGAACCTACATTTTAAAACCTGGCATGGTGCTGCGTGCTTGTAATCCCAGGACTAAAGAAGCAGAGAGAGCCAGCCTCACCTAATGGGTAGGATCCAGGCCAGTGAAAGCCTTGTCTCCAGATGAGGTGGATGGTACTTGAGAAGTAACACACACACAAAGTGGTCCTCTGACCTAGCAAGCTCTCTCTCTCTCTCTCTCTCTCTCTCTCTCTCTCTCTCTCTCTTTCTGTGTGTGTGTGCATATGTGTGTGTATGTGTATCTTGTCTCTCTCTCTGTGTGTATGTCTCTGTCTCTTTGTTTCTCTCCTCTGTCTGTGTGTGTGTGTCTCTGTGTGTCTCTCTCCTCTCTCTGTCTCTCTCTGTCTCTGTCTCTCTCTCTTTCTCTCTCTTTGTATGTGTGTATCTCTCCTCTCTGTGTCTCTCTGTCTCTGTGTGTGTGTGTCTCTCTCTGTGTGTATCTCTGTGTCTCTCTCTCCTCTCTCTGTCTGTCTCTCTGTCTCTCTCTCTTTTTCTCTGTGTGTGTGTGCATGTGTGTGTGTATCTCTGTGTGTCTCTATGTCTCTCTCCCTGTGTATCTCTGTGTGTGTCTCTGTCTCTTTGTCTCTCTCTCTCTCTGTGTGTGTGTGTGTGTGTGTGTGTGTGTGTGTGTGTGCGTCTTTCTGAAGAAGAAAGAGGAGGAGGGAAGGAAAAGGGAAGGGAGAGGTTATTGAAATTATTGTAAGTAGCTGTGTCCAATTATGAGAAGAACACAGTAGGCATTAGATATTAGATGGTTTATTTTCTATTTCTAATTCTACCAATAACAATGTGACAGGCTGGTTTGAATTGTTTAATTTTTTTGTTAATGTCACTGGAATTGAGCAGGATGTAGCTCCTTCTTCCTGGACTAATATTGGGCAAAATCTGAAGATTTTGTTTATGGCTGTCACAGCTGGTGCTTTTGCTGCCTGATCAATAAAGACCAGAGATTGTGCTAAAGTCTTACAATGCAGACAGACAGCCGTCACCACAGCTATAAAACTCTAAACGCTAACGATGCAAGTGTAAGACCGGAGATTGGGCTAAAGTCTTACAATGCAGACAGACAGCCGTCACCATAACTATAAAACACTAAACGCTAAGGATGCAAGTGTAAGAAACTTTGTACAAATGAAAAGGACACTTGTCTACTTTCTTGAGGATACTCAATGAGTATCATATATTAATTAGGAGTGCTTTTAGGGTTGGGGGAAAAGGGTAATTGCTTTTTTCTAAAGCTGTAACAAAGCTTATCAGAGAAGTTTCTTTGCACAGTGGATGGTGGTTAACCCAGAAGATTCTAACGGGCCAAAGTGTGCCGAAGTGAGATCAGAGTGCTCAGCCACAAATGGAACATCTGTATTTTCCCATAAGCCCCACAGCCTGGCTCAGGGACAGCGCGGAAGAGGGAGTGGGAAGAAAAGAGTCAGAGGTTGGGAAGGTCGAGGACAGCAGAGGAACAATGTCTTCGACAGGACGGGACCACCGAGTTCAAGAAACTCATAGCAGCTGTGGTTGCCTAAGCAAGATCAGTCAATCTTCCAGCATGGAATGGGAGGAGTCCATTAGCCCCACCCCTAACCAAGGAGCTGTAGACAGCTGGTGGCTTCCGGAAAGGGAGTCAGTTTTCTTTAAGGGTATGACCCCCTGCAGGTCGGTCATGTTCTAGTTGATGACCCCACATATAGGAATATATATATATATACACACACACACAAAGTGGGCCAGGGGACGGGGTGTTATTAAATAAAGACAGAGAACAAGAATTTGAGGGGACAGGGTTGGAAAGCGGAACAAAGAACTAGAAGGAGCTAAGGACAGTATCAGGGGATATAAATACGGTCAAAACACCTTGCATGCGATTCTTTTTTTTTTTTAATTTTATTTTATTTTCTAAGTTTTTTTTTTATTTACATTCAAAATCATTTCCCCTTTCCCGTTTCCTCCCTCCCCGAAAGTCCCATAAGCCCCCTTCCCTCCCTCTTTTCCCCATTCAACCTCCTCCTGCTTCTCTGTCTTGGCATTCCCCTACATCCAGTCTTTCCAGGACCAGGGGTCTCTCCTTCCATCTTCTTAGAAATCTATTGATATGCGGATTGTGTCTAGGGTATTCCGAGATTCTGGGTCAATATCCCCTTATCAGTGACTTCATACCATGTGTGATCTTTTGTGATTGGGTTACCTCACTAAGGATGATATTTTCAAGTTCTCCTGGGCATATACCCAGAGGCTTTACCTGCATGCAATAAGGACACATGCTCCACTATGTTCATAGCAGCCTTATTTATAATAGCCAGAAGCTGGAAAGAACCCAGATGTCCCTCAACGGAGGAATGGATCCAGAAGATGTGGTATATTTACACAATGGAATACTACTCTGCAATTAAAAACAATGAATTCATGAAATTCCTAGGCAAATGGTCAGAACTTGCATGCGATTCTTAAAGAACGAATGCAAATCATTTAAATAAGAATAAATAAGCTGAAACAAATGGTATTTTATTTTCCTGAAATTAAATGTGTTAGAATCACCCACAGCGGACCTGAACCAGGAGCTAATGGCCTCAAGTTTACCAAAATATTCAAAGGAGGCGGGGTGACGCGTTATGATCTCAGTGTTGATGCCCTGCCCAATTTAGATGCTGAAATCCTGATCCCAAGGGAATTGCCACTAGGAAGAAAAAGGCTTTGGGTTGTTGCTTAGGTCGTGAGGGTGGGGTTCTTATGAATGGGGTTTCTATCCTTATAAAAGAGGCCAAGCACAACTCCTCATCCCCTTCCTCCACGTGAAATCAGAACGTGAAGGTAAGGCTTGTGATAAAGTGGGGCACTGGACACCTTGACTTTTTGACTTCCGGCTTCCACTCCAGCTACCCAGTTGGTGCCATTTTATCACAGTAGCCCAGCCGACTGTGAACCGGAGAGAACCAAGGAAAACAAGACAGGCCCAGCTTCCCAGGGAAGGGGAGCAGGGGCACGGGAGTGTGGGGGGCTGTGATGGGGGGATGGCGCGGGGGAGGCGATGGGGGCGAGGGATGGGGTGGGCAGCGAGGGCGTCAGGAAAGTCATTTTCCTCTCACTGCCCAGGAGGAAGGCTACCCTGACAATGACCGAGCTTTCTCAGCTTCTCCAGTGGAGGCTAGCTAGCAACGCTGGAAGTTTTGGATCATGGTTTAATCAGTTAAGAGGGCCTAGTCTAGAGTCTATCCTTTCACACAAATTAACAGAAGCAGAAAGGCATGAAGTTGAGTGTTCCTCAGAAAGCTGCTCTGTACATTTCTCACCAATACCAATGAAAAAGTGTGTGAAGCTTAGAAACTAATTCACACAGCTCACCAAGTATTCCACAGCTAACGCGATTTTAAAAAAAAACTCACGTCGTCCATTGTTCCTGCCATTTTCTTTACGTATCTTATGCTATAGCGAGATGTTTACGAGATGTTTACGTGTAGCGTAGAGCGGAAGCAAAAGGAACTGGTAAGTTATGTACTCTTTCATTACAGAGTAAGGGACAAACTGAAGAGCTATCGATCAGAAACCAACATCATGAAAAATCTTGGAAACTCTTCGGGGAACATTTGGGAAAGCAGTCTAATTACAGAGAACAATCTCAGCTACTGGCAAGGAAAGCCAATTCTGACGAATCTGCTGGGGTCCTGCAGAAATATTACTTCCTTGATAAGGGGAAATTCAATAGACGCCAAAGCTCAGAGATCTATGTTAGAGCCCGTAGGTGTGATGATTTTGAATTTGTACTGAGCTAGCTGGGGCAGTGTATAAATTCAAGCCTCTTTGACTTACATCTAAAATGAAGGAGGTATGGTTACAATCCAGTACACAGATAAAACAAGCCCTCTTTCCCTCTAACAAATCTAACAGACTTTAATTTGGCTTTCTGTTTGGTTCCTAAACAATGTGGACCCCATTGAACTTTATCCAGCTCCCGTAGACAATTCATATTTTTCAAATGGATCTAAAAAGATTCAACCTCTAATGTTACTGCTGAGCAGAAAAACTTATAAACTAGAAAGTAAAAAAATGTGTACAACAAACAGCCGGGCAGTGGTGGCGCACGC
Organism: Tokudaia tokunoshimensis; assembly: GCA_036184795.1. Taxonomy (NCBI): domain Eukaryota; kingdom Metazoa; phylum Chordata; class Mammalia; order Rodentia; family Muridae; genus Tokudaia; species Tokudaia tokunoshimensis. Next base: position 23,613,523 of record BTHU01000021.1, read on the forward strand.
CTTTAATCCCAGCACTTGGGAGGCAGAGGCAGGTGGCAGATTTCTGAGTTCAAGGCCAGCCTGGTCTACAGAGTGAGTTCCAGGACAGCCAGGGCTACACAGAGAAACCCAGACTCGAAAAAACAAACAAACAAAAATGTGTACAACAGAGAGAAGAGGTACCGGTTAAGAGGGGGATGGGGATGGAGGGAGTCCTCTTTCGGAGAACCTGAAGTCAGATCCTAACAACTCTATGGAGGCTCACAACTCCAGTACTGATGGGGATTCCATCACTCTCCTTTTTGCCTCCGCAAGCACCAAGCATACCCGTGGTGTACAACATACACCCAGGCAAACACTTGATTACACATAAAATAAAAATAAATTCTTTTACAAATTAGGTATATTTAAATAAAGAGACGATGAGAGGCCCACGAGAGGAAACTTCTCAGGACAGGTTAAGAGCTGGGCCTAGTTCAAGCTTCCAACCATCTTCAGCTTAGCAAGCCCAGAGGAGTGTTTCTTTAGCGGAGGAAAAAAACTTCGTATGATAAGCTTGAATCTTTCATCTCAGTATTTCCCAAAGGAAATGCCCTTTAGACTGACATTCAACCAATGATTGAAGTATAATGTTCTGGAAACATGTAGATAAACTGTTTTCAGTATTTTTGGAGGGTTGTTAAATTCTGGGATACATTCCGGGTACAAACTTTTTCTTTCTGCGCAAAGAGCTTTGTTGAATCCCTGCACGTTTTCTCGAGCTCACTTGGTTACCGTCCTAATGAGGATGCACAAGCAATGTCCATAGGCCATCCTGGACACTGCCGAGGAAACTAGACCACTGGGAGATCCTCCTCAGACAAGGCGCCCTGTGCATTCCCTTTGGCATTCACCACACCTCTGTCAGAGTTCTACAGTAACCAGCACAGAGGTCCTTGGCCGCATTTGCACGTCTGACTGGTTTGACGCTAAAAAGAAAACTTAAAATGCACATGAGCCTTCAAAACTTAAGACCTGACCTTTTATGGAAAACAGTACATAGGTATTAAAATGTATGTCAAGGACTGGAGAGACAGCCCAGCCATTAAAGACTAGTCTGCCAACTAAAATATCTGTTTGTCAACTATGTTTAAAGCAGCAGTGCTCTCTCTCTCTCTTTCTGTTGTAAAACCATGATTATGTTCTTCAAAGAACAATTGAAGACCTTCATTGCACAGGGAAAATTGCAAAGTTCAGGTCAGCCTCCTTTGGCTCTGTGCTAGCTTCTTGCTTGGCTAAGGCTCTAAAACCCTCAAGCCTCAGTTTCCTCGCTACAAAATGCTCCCTTTGGGACCTGTCAGCCTGCTTCTCAGGGATGCCATAATAGTTACATGCTCTAGTCATCAGGAAAACCTGAAAATATCTTTAGAGGGGCTGGAGGGATTGATCAGTGGTTAAGAATACATACTTTTCTTACAGAAGACTAGAGTACAGGTCCTAACACTTGTGTCAAGCAGTGTTGTGGATTCGGTCTGGAGCTTGTATTGTATTAATTGGGTTCCCAAAATTGCACGGGAATCTGCATGTAAGACACTGAGGGTCCCTGCCCCCAGTTGGTTTCGATTGGTAAATAAAGTTGCCAACGGCCAAGGGAGACAGGGAGGCAGAGATGGGACTTTAGGATTCAAGGGCACAGAGAGAGGAAGGAGGATTTAGAACCGCCATGCCGGGGGTTGTTGGGGGGAGAGAAAGGCCAGGCCTGAGATGCTCAGGACAGAGAGACCTCCAACACGTAAGAGCCGGGGAAAGAGTGGCCCCAGCCCCTCCCACTACTGGGTCTAGGGCAACAAGGATGGAACATAGATTTTAGTAAGTGATGAGTTGGGAATATCGGAGGGGAGGTGTTAGTCACATGGAGATTTGGAAGTGGCCCAACTACGGAGCTGCTTAAGGCATATTAATACTGAAGGCTGCACGTGTGTGTCTTTCATTCGGGAACTCAGAGCACTGGAATGGGTAGCAAGGAACGTGAGCCACCACCAGGTCAATTTGAGCAGGACTGATTGGCAACTGCAACAAAGCAGTTTACAACTACCTGAAATTCCAGCTCTAAGGGATTCTAAGCCTTCTTCTGGCCCCCATGGACACTGAACTCATATGCAGAAGCCCATGCACCTATATGCATATATGTATATGTATATACATATATACACTTATGTGAACATGATGGGTGTATATGTGAGTGCATGTATGTGTGTGCATGTAATGTGTGTACATGTGTGCACTAACCGAAGCATGTATATATGGAGATGAAAGATCAACATCGAGTGTCTTGCTATATTAATTTCCAACTGCCTTTTTGAGTTAGGGTCTTACAGAACCTAGAACTAATCACTTGTGCCAGGCTGGCTAGCCAGCGAGCCTAAGCAAAATGTGTGTGTGGCAGGGGTGGGGGTTGGTCACAGATACGTGTCTCCATGCCCAGCTTTTTACACGAGTACTGAGGATGCAAATCCAGGCCCGTGTGTTTGTACAGCATGGGCTTTTCCAATGAGCTGTCACTCTGGATCAATACCATGTTAGTTTAGTAAAAGAAAGTGGACAACAAGCCCAGAGTTTAAAGGTTCTGGGTCACTTTTAATAGGAGAAATAGGTTATGTGTTCCCTAATTATGTTCCCCCAAAAGACTGTTTGCAAGAGAATGTCTGCCCCCAGTTGATTCAGATTGGTAAATAAAGATGCCAAGAGCCAATAGCTGGAGAGGACAGAGAGAGGCAGGATTTTAGGATTTCCTGGGCTTTGGACCAGGAGAGGGAGGCGGGATCAACCATGCAGGAAGAATGTGGAGGAGAGGAGAGACGCCATGCCAGAGAAGAGTGCAGACCAGAGAGGCATGGCCGCTGTTTGAAGGACCCGGGAGATCACAACTCGGAGGGACGCCCAACTGGGTGCAGAGCAGCCAAGATAGAACACAGAGTTAGTAAGTAATAACTCGGGATTATTGGCGGGCAGTGGATTAATCTCATGGAGATTAGGCAGTGGCCCAGGTATTGAACTGATTAAGGTATATTAAAATATAAAGGCTGTGTGTGTGTGTGTGTGTGTGTGTGTGTGTGTGTGTGTGTGTGTGTTTCGTTTGGGAACCTAGACCACTGAGGCGGGCAGTGAAACCCACCGCCAAGAATAATTATTTAATTCAACAACTTTTAATAGGATAAGTGGGTGATAGCTCCAAACTCAGTACAAACCGTAGTATCGGAATAAGAAGTTCAAAACATGAGAGTACCTTGAAGGGGAAGAAGGACTAAGTCGTGAGTGGAGCTCAAAATTGATCAACAGAGCAAACCACACACTCCAGTAGACACAGTACTTAGGAAGTGTCCTGGTGTCCATTTGGAGCAGTGTTTTTTAGAATTGTGTAAAGATGTGGGAATATGAGAAGTTATATGAACCAATATCTTAAAGAATATTGATTTTCTTTCAGAATAGACCCCAAACCTTCTCAAATTTAAGAAAGCCTAAGACAATGATATAAACGTTATGGAGTTTCTCAATCGACTTCAAGATTTTGAGGAGAGGGGACATGCCACACCCCTAAGATCAGAAAGGAGAAGTAAAACCTTTGCACAGATGAGCCTTCAGGAGGCATAGCTACACAGGTGGAACTCTTACAGGCAGCATATCTGATAAGAGTTCATTAAATTAGTACATACATAATGGGCAAATAAGACTATGTGGCCTGGCATGATTAAAAGATCAGTTTAACTCACCAAAGTGCCTAAATAAATGTTAAGTGTATTAAATTCAAAGATGTGTCAACATGTGGCAATGAATGATGGGAAAATCAGAAAGATAAAAGGCCTTTGGAAAGCATAACAGGTGTGTAATGGAGAAGTGGACACTGACGACTGATCCTGGAGAACTGAAGTGCTTTGACGACATGGGAAACCCATCTTGGCTGGAGGTCCCTCAGCATCCAAGGTTTCTGCATCACAGATTCTACTAAACACAGGATGAAAATATTCTGGCAGATCTCAAAAGTCAAATCCGAGTGTGCATGCCGACTTAATGCAAATGATTATACACAAATGGTGTATAATAAAAATCTGACTTAATGTGTATGGGAGGATGTACACGGGTTATATGCAAATATGACACCATTTTACATAAAGAACTTCTAGGTAAAATGCCATCCCTTCCAATATTAGGAAAGAGGCTGGAGGTCCTGGAGCCAAGCCATCATGGATACCGAAAAATCGACTGCATGTAACAACCAGCCAATTGCTATCTTGCTGTCTTGGAAGGAAATCTTTAGCAAACTGCCTCTGTGTTCATTTTTCTTTTATACTTTGTGACTATTTCCAAATGCAAATAGGTTAAAAGTCAATAAGAGGAGTAATGCCAGGAGACAGACTCTTTAATCCTCCAGGGCTTGAGATGCCAAGTAACAAATCCATGAACCTCACCTCTGCTCTCTTCTGCCTGAATACCTTCCAGAACCAAGAACTCACAATGTCATGAAACAATTAATTCCTGATCCTGCTTCTGAATATTTTACAAATATGAACCGGAGGTCACTGAAGTACTTTAAGTTCATGGGCTAGTATTTCAATTTCCTGTCTGCAAAAATATTGAAAACTCAGGGGGAATCATCTGCATAATGAAACCGAAGACCTCCACGTCCAACTCGGTCACAGGTAAAGACACCGAGATCTCCCAACTTGCTTAGAACCACAAACAATTCAGTGACAGAACCTGGTTTAGGAATATAATCCTGTGCCTCTTAAAATCTTAAAGAACACAATGACTTTGTGGACTTCCCTTGGAGGGAGGTGAAGAAACACTCAACACGTGCCCAGAGAGGGTGCCAACCATGGGCCACAATAAAAATTCTATCCAAGTCCATCTTGATGAACCAATGAGCGTATTAGACGTACAAGACTATGGGTGAGGAATTATTACTCAGAGGACCATGGTGGTTTCAAAACAGATCCATCACTGAAAAGTCTCACCCCAACAAGGACTGACAACTTCCCTATAGCTGCATAGATGGAGACTCGAGTTCAGCCAGAGCTGAATTGTATGCAGCTGGGAAGGGGCACTGCCGAGAGTGGCTGGAATCCTGAGTGACCCGAGTGATGGCCTAACAGCCCTGCTGCCACCATAAGGAATGCCAACCGGTCACATCTTGAGCATCTCTTGTGGACCATTACAACTGCTCTGATTAAGGGATTAAGCTGTCTTTGCTCAGAGGACAGCATTCCGGAACAAACACACGTTACCGTCCATGCTTTCTAATCAAAAACACTCTATTTCATGGCCTCTACCAAGAGCTACCTGCTTTGTCCCTAACCCTTAGAAAATAAAATGCTTTATAAAAAATCTCTTTGTATAGTTTCCTTCCTCCCCATATCCCTACCCCATCTCGTGCATTATAACTTTTCAGTTAAGCAAGGTCAAAAGCTACATTACATAACGCTCCACATTTTAAGAGGTCAATTGTGAGAACCGACACGAAGCTTTAGCTAAATATACAATTTTCTGCACTCACGGCCTCCCGCCACTTTTTGCTTCTTTCATTTTAACTTCAAAGAAGTCCCTGGTATCCGTGCGCTTTCTTCCCGTGGAAATTACATATGCAGCTTGCACAAGCCAGTTCTCCGGCTTCCGTTGCCGATCATGAACTTTCAGTCTGCCGATCAGAGACACCGGGGACACTGGGTGTGTTCTGGAATTCCGAACGCTCGCTCAGAAATGCAAGGGAAGGAGCCAAGATGTAGCCCTGCAGCAGAGCGCTTGTCTGCCAGGTCTAAGGAAGGCCCCGAGTTTGACCTCCAGAGCTGCAAACTGCAAAACCAATGGCATCTCCAGACCTCTGGACCCAGGAAGCTTTATATCACCACCATCTCCTTGCTTCCCTCCTTCCATCCTCTCTCCCTCCTTCTTGCCTTCTTGTCTGTAGTAGGATCAAAAGAAACAATGTCATTGTCTAGCTGTGAATTTATTCATGTTATACGCAGGATCGTTGAAAGTTCTTTCAGGACAACCTCAGTGCCTAGAATCATTACATCGGAGTACTTGAATGATGTCAATGAAAATTAACCATAAAGCCTACGCAGTAATTCCATTCGCAGTTGAAGCAATCCCCGTTGGCCTCTCTCACGCCAACTTTTTTTTTTCAGTATTTTAAACTAAACACAAGTAAGAAATCTAGGTTTTAGCCCTCTGAGTCTCACAAATTATACAGAATATTATTTTTTACTATTTAATTCTCGAAATGTTGAATAAACATAATATAGAATTTTATTGTAATCCAAGCATTAATGCCAATAAAGAACTCAAGGCAAACAATTTTTAGATGTCCCAAATCCTGCTACATGCAACACTTACATGACACATTAATCAAAAAACCTTAATTAAATGCATTTAGTTTTATGAATTTTTTCAGTTGTCATGAATTATTTAATAGAAAACAGTTCTACAATCGTTTCTCCTCTTCACACTTATTTGTAACTTTTTGAACATTTTATTAAAAATTGTTCATGTAATATATTATGATTATATAATTTTCCCTGTCCCCTAATTCCTTCCAGATTCTCCCTACCTCCCTACCCTCTGTGTCCTCTCTCTCTCTCTCTCTCTCTCTCTCTCTCTCTCTCTCTCTCTCTCTCTCTCTCTTTCTCTCTCTCAAAAAAGCAAGCAAAAAGACCAAAGAAAAGCATAGACAATAACTCCAATCAACACAAACAAGCAAAAGACTAATAAGACAAAAACAGCCCAAACAAAGCAAACCAAGTCAAAAGTCTACAAAAACAAAACGAAATAAAACAAAAGAACACTGAGTTTGTGTTGTATTCGCCTACTGCTCCTGGGCATGGGGCCTACCCTGAAATGTGGTTAATAAGCCCAGCGCAACTCCAACAGAGAAAACTAATTCTTCCATTGCCAGCAGGGATTATTAGATGCAGATAGATAGTCTCTTGGTTAGGGGTGAGAGCCCACAGTCACTTAGTCTGACTTGAGTCTCTTCATGTCCTAGGCATGCTCTGTGCGTGCTGCCACAGTCTCTGTGAGTTCATGTATTAACCAATTCATTTTTTGTCTAGAAGACACCGTCTCCTGTAGATCTCACATTCTTTCTTCCTCCTGTTCTATACAACACACTGATGAAAATATCCCATTTGGGACTGAGTGCTCCAGAGTCTCTCACCCTCTACCCACTGTCTAGCTGTGGGTTCCTGCATCTGCTACCATCTACTAGAAGATGTTCCCCTGAGGAGGGCGGCCTGAGACTGATCAATGGGAATAACAATGAGTCATTTTGTTGCTGTGTTGATTTATTATAATAATAGTATTGGTAGGTTTTCCCCTAGGGCTCATGGCCTATATAATCTCAGGTTCTTGGCCACTTAACAGTGTGAGGTATGGATTCCATCTCATACAGAGGGCCTTAAATACGATCAGAGTGGTTTGTGCCAACTATTTCACCAGTGTATGGCACAGGCAGGTCACCATCAGAGATCACAGTGTTTATAACTAGAAGATACTGATGATTACTTGTCTCCTCTGGTGGTGGACAGAGTACCTTCCAGTACCATGAATTCTAGTCATGGAGCTGGAGAGATGACTCATCGGTTAAGAGCACTGACTGCTCTTCTGAAGGTCCTGAGTTCAAATCCCAGCAACCACATGGTGGTTCATAACCATCCGTAATGGGATCTGATGCACTCTTCTGGTGTGTTAGAAAACAGCTACAGTGAACTTACATATAATAATAAATGAATCTTTAAAAAAAAATTCTAGTCACTAGGAAGAAAGCTCCTAGTTATCCACCAGCTCAACTTCTCCATGTTTGGTAACATATATAAGTGTTATTTTCAAAAATAGGGTCTTGCCATCAGGTTGTGGAGAGCTAGCATCAGTCATGGCCTTAGCCTATGATGTTTGAGGGTTGCCATGGGGACCCTTTTGCCCAATGATTCAACAAGATGTAACCCATTCCTGTCACTGCAGGCTTTCTTCAGAGGCACGTCTAGTTGGGGAATTGTCTCCCCTATTATTTGATGACTCCATTTGGATTCCTTTTGTGTATGTATATAGTTTAGGAAGCATCCACAGCGTAGGATTTCATATAATTTTCCAAAAGGGCTTTAGTGACAGTTGTCCCTCCTTACATTCCTCTATACTGCGCAGCCCTCTCTGTTTGCTCCTATCACACTTCTCTCCTGTGTCTCCATAGATATATACTGTAGCCTTTTCCTCTCAAATATATACTGTATCCTCTTCCTTGGGAGATCTTCTCCTGCAAGTCCCTTACTAAGTATCTTAACTCTGTAATTATTTACATTGTAGCATACATACCCAGAGCTTAACAGCTACTATTCAAATATAAGAGAAAACATACTTTGTCATTTAGCATCTGATTGCCTCACTCAAGGTGATTATTTTTCTTAGTTCCATCCATTTTCCTGTATACTTCATACTTTCATTTCTCATAACAGCTGAAAAAATAATATTCTATTCTGTAAATATAACATATTTTCATTATCCAGTCATCAGCTGATAGACTGCTAGGCTGTTTTCAATCTCTGGCTATTATGAACAGAGCAGCGATGAGCACGGACGAGCAGCTATCTCTGTAGTAGGATGTGGAGCCCTTTGGATATATGCCCAAGTGTGGGTATAGCTGGATCTATACCTCAAGGTAGATCTATTTCCTCCTTCCTAAAGGACAGCCACCCTGATTTCCACAGTGGCTGTACCGGTTTGGACTTCCACCAGCAATGAATAAGTGTTCCTCTTTACCCACATCCTTGCCAGCATGAGCTGTCATTTGTAATATTGATCTTGGCCATCCTTACCGGGGTAAGATGAAATCTCAAACTAGTCTTCATTTGCATCTCCCTGGCAGACAAGGATGTTGAACACTTCTTTAAGTGTTTCTCGGCCATTCGTGTTTCATCTTTTGAGAACTCTTTGTTTGCTTCTGTACCCCAGTTTCAGTTGGGGTTACTTGTTTCCTGGAAGTCCAGTTTATTTCAGACACTAGCCCTCTACTAGAAATATAATTGGTAAAGATCTTTTCCCCTTCTGTGGTCCGCTGCTGCGTCTGAATGAGGTTGTCCTTTGTCGCGCAGAAGCCCTCAGCTTCATGAGGTCCCATTTTAATTGTTGGTCTTAGTGCCTGTGCTATCAGTGTCCTGCCCATAAGTGCAAATGAGTTCAAAGCTATTCTCCACTTTCCCTTCCCTCAGGCTCAGTGTATCTGGTCTTATGTTGAGGTCTTTCACCCACTTGGAATTGAGTTTTGTGTAGGGTAATAAATAGGGATCTATATATATTCTTCTACATGAAGCCATCCCATTTGACCAGCAACATTGGTTGAAGATACTGTCTTTTTTCTGATGTGTATTTTTGGCTTCTTTGCCAAAAATCATGTGTCCATAGGTGTGTGGACATATAGATGGGGCTTCAAAAACATTGATAAACATGTCTGGTTTTATGCCAAAACCATGCTGTTACTATAGCTTTGTAGTATAGCTTGAAACCTGAAGTAGTTTTAGCCTCAGTAATTCATTTATTATTCAAGATTGTTTTAGATATCCTGGATTTTTTGTGCTTCCATATGAGACTAAAAAGTGGCTTTTTTTTATAATTTCTGTGAAAAGTTGCATTAGAATTTTGACGAAGATTGCATGGAACCTTTTGATTGCTTTTGATAGGATGGCCAGTTTCACAACATCATTCCTATTGATCCATGAGTATGGGAAATCTTTCCATCATCTGACATCTTCAATTTCTTCCTTCAGTGTCTTAAAGTTTTTATTATACATGTCTTTCACTTTTGCTATTTTCACTATTTTATCATTTTGAAACTATTGTGAAAGGTACTGTTTTCCCTGATTTCTTTTTTCAGTCTGTTAATCATTTGTATTTGAGAAGGCTACTGATATTTCTGTGGTAATTTTGTATCCTGTTACTTTGTCCAAAGTGTTTTGCAGCCATAGAAATTCCCTGGCAGGACCTTTAGAGTCTTTTATGTATGAAATAATATCATGTGCAAATAAAGACACTTTGACTTCTTCCCTTTACTATTTGTATCCCTTTGATCAGTTGTCTTGTGGCCCTAGCTAAGACTTCAAGTACTACTATATTGAATAGGTGTGCAAAGAGTGGACAGTCTTTGAGTTTCTCTCCATTAAATTGATGTTGGTTGTGGGCTTGCTGTAAATTACCTTTATTGTGACGAGTTATGTCCCTTGTATCCCTAGTCTCTCCAGCACCTTTAGAATGAAGGAATGTTGGATGTTGTCAAGGGTCTTTTCTGCATCTAATGAAATGATTATGTGGCTTTTGTCTTTCAGTCTGTTTAGATGGTCTATTATGTTTATTGATAAGTTGGCCCATCCCTGCATTTATTCTTCTTTGAAGGTCTAATAGAATTCTGTACTGAATCCACCTGGCCCTGGACTTCTTTATTTTTGGGTTGGAAGACTTTTAAATACTACTTCTATTTTACCAGGGGCTATGAGTCTGTTTAAATTCCTTAATTTGATCTTGTTTTAAGTAAGAGATAGATAGATAGATAGATAGATAGATAGATAGATAGATAGATAGATAGATAGATAGACAGACAGACAGACAGACAGACAGACAGACAGACAGACAGACAGATATCATGCACTTCTTTGAGTTTTCCAGTTTGGTGATCAATTTTTAAAGTATATGCATATGAGTTTTTAGATTTCCTTGGTGTCCATGTAACCCTTCCCATCTCTGATTTAATTAATTTTAGATTTTTTTCTTTCTATCCTTTGATTAACTTGGCTAAGGGTTGGTCAATCTTGTTGACTTTCTCAAAAAGCCTACTCTTTGTGTTATTAATTCTTTGAATTGTTTTGGTTGCTGTTGTTTACTTGTTTCAATTTCATTGATTTGGGCCCTGAGTGTGATTATCCCATCCGCTCCTCTCAGATGTTATGTGCTGTTGTTCTAGAGCTTTCAGGTGTGCCACTAAGCCACTAATGTGAGATCATGCTGATTTTTCAAGGTAGGCCCCCCAGTGCTATGAATTCTCCCCTTAGAAAGTGCCTTCACTGTACCCCATTGGTTTGGATATGTAGGGTTTTAATTTTCATTCAGTTCTAAAGAGTTTTTATTTTTCTTTTGAATTTATGTCTTGACACATTTTCATTCAGTAGTGAGTTGCTCAATGTCCACGAGTTTGTGTACTTCCTGTTGTTTCTGCTGTTGACTATCAAATCAGGGGTGGCCAGAGAGAATACAGGGTGCTATTGAGACTTTCTTCCACCTCTGGCTTTGTATTCAACTACGTGGTCAATTTTGGAGAAAGTTCCATGAGCCACTGAGAGGAAAGTATATTCTTTTGGGTTCCGGTTGAATGTCTTGTAGATGTTTTCCAAGTCCATCTGATTTATGACATATTTAACACTTCTCTGCTTAGTGTTTTTCAGATGACCTATTGGTCAGAGTGGGATGTTGAGGTCATCACTATCATTGTGTGTCAACGTGTGATTTTTAGATCCAGTAGTGTTTCCTTTATAATCGTGTACCCTTGCGACTGTCCCTGCTGACATACCTTCTCTATGCCTTCAAGTACTCTGAAACCATAAACCCAATTAAATGCTTTCTTTAAGAAAAAAAAAACTCAAGTTATTACTTATAGACCTTAAAATTTGAAAAGGAGTTTCTTGCTTGCTTAAGGCAGTACAATTAACCTTGGTAGTAAGACGCTTTAATTTTGCAAAACAAAACCTTAAAACATGCTTCTAAATGCTTCTCCTTCATACAGTAGATGCAACCATAGACCTAGTTTCGACATTAAAAGAATAGCGTTATCAGGTTATATGTGTGCAGTCTTCCGAATTCTCACTACACACATGCCCACACATATATAGCACCCACTAAAAGTAGACTCATTCACAGTTGAGAAATCCCCGACCCTCTTCCATTGCATGGGCTGTAACTACAGGAGCAGCAGGAATTTAAAACAGGTCGTTGACAGTAGGTTTATCTACTTAATAAAACTCAGAGCAGGGGAAAGGGAGGAGATTAAGGGGCTTGTGTGTCCCAGAAGGAGAAAGAGCTTCCCAAATGGAATGAAAGAGATACGTCTCACAGCTGCTACGGGGGCCTGGGAAAATGAGAGGGAAAGAGAAAATATGTAAGAAAACCTTACTGCGCCATTATTTCTCCTTGGCTATTTGGTCAGAAATAAATAGTAAGAGATTTAACTTTCCTTTAAACTCTTTTGATTCCATGCTGCTGTAAATCCTACTACAACAGGGCCATGAGGGGGGTCGGCTTTATGCTACATATATTCTAATAACTTGGTATAGACTAATGGCATCTCAGGGCCGCCTGCGGTTCCAGCCATCTGTGCACCGTCTCACGGTGGACAAGAAGAGACTTCTCCATCTGTCCGGAATTTGCTTATGTAAGAAAGAGACTAATTTTTTTTTTGAAAACCCTAAAAGTTGCCTTTCAGAAACTATAATATGTAAATGTGTGTGTGTGTGTGTGTGTGTGTGTGTGTGTGTGTGTGTGTGTGTGAACTTGAGCCCAAAATTAGTTCTCACTAATCAGTTTTGAGATTCGGAACTTCTTGGTGACCACACACTGACTGTAGTGGTTTCTGGTCTTTTTTGTAAGCCTGGCAGAATAAAGGTCCATTGTTATGGTTTTATTTTAAGTGTGTGTGTTTGGCAACTCCAATTAAGGAAGAAGAAAGCTCGTATGAGACAAAGGCTCCCACTCCTCTTTTCCCTTCATTCTCCAAAACTCAAAACAGCAAGAGAAGCTCATGCACCCTGGGCTCAAAGCAGCAGTGCAACCCAGCAAGGAAAGGACCCTTGTCTACAAGAAGGGTTTGCAGCAAACGTGGTACCTGAACCCTGCCAGGGACTGTACCTGGGGGATTTTCAAAGGTTCCCAAGAAGTGTTGGAGGACAGCAGAAGTCGCGAGCCGAGCGCACAGGAGAAAGCACTTGGCAGGACTTTGCAGGGAGGTTTACTGTTGGCGTCGCTTCCCCAAGCACTGAAGGGGAAGAGACGGCTCAAGTTGCCCCAAGAAAGGAGACGGTATCACGGTATCACGTGACCCGCTCAGGTCTCTATTGATTTGAGTACGCCTACTGGAAGCACAAAGCAAGGCACCAGGACACTTGGTGTGCAGTTACAGTTAACTTCCAGACAAGTTTCTTGTCTTACTGCTGAGTAATGTTCAACTTGATTCGGAAGCTCTGCACTGCAGCACGTCAGGGAGGGATCTTGTAAAAGTATGCAGCATATAAGCATGGCCGGGTTCTCTATTTTTATGAACATGGAATTTCCTCCTTCATACTTATGTTCTGCTCTTAACGGGTTGGAATTCTTCCAAGTAGAAATCTTCCCTTCCTTCCCCTTCCCTTTTCTTCCCTCTTCCCCTTCCCATTACATACCACCACCACCACCCTTGTTTAACAAAATCTTTTTTAAAATATTTTAATAATTCCTTGGGAATTTCACACGATGTATTCTAATCATATCTTCCCCAAATTCATCCCCCTAACTCCTCCACCTCTAACTCCCTACTCCTTCCTCAGTTAGGGATGGGGGGCTCACTTATCCCTTCCCACTTGATGCCAGAAACTACTGGTTTTATCTTATGCACGAACTGTACATGCAATCACAGGGACCCTGGGCTCACAGCGTAGTGGCCCGATCATGTCCAGAAGATAGGCAAATCTTCTTAAAGGTGAAAGGAAATGGGTGGAAATCAGATGTATTCTTTATCCCTGATGACTTCCATATATGTTTTGAGAACTATGGTGTCAGATAAAACATGAGAAGTCTTCTTTACCAATGATTTAGCTTCTGAGAATGAGAGAGGCAGGAGAATGGCACCTGTCACTTAATGCTAAATGGCTGATAGCAGTTACGTTAAGGAACCCAGCCACGGGCGTGAACATGAGTCCCTTGGAAGGTCAATCTCAAAGCAATCCCCTGTGTGTGTGTCTATGCGTGTGTGTGTGCACATGTGTGTGTGCATGTGTGTATGTGTGTGTGCACATGTATGTGCATGTGTGTCTTGTACATGTGTGTGTACATGTATGTGCACGTGTGTCTTGTACATGTGTGTGCACATGTGTGTGTGTGCACAGGTATGTGTGTGCACTTATGTGAAATCAAAAGCATGAAAAGCACATTGACTTCTCACAGATCTATTCACTCACATCTCATTGCAAAGTCTCCACTCTGCCTGTTTCCTCTAAACTCTCCAAAGTCTTGAGCTGCAGCAGAAATCCCACTGGCTTTATTAGCATTACTCTCAACCACTCACGTCCATGTATTAATGACAGAAAATACTTCATGAAATAGAATATCACATGAAAATCTGCAAAGGGCACATTTGTTTTGAAATAGACCCTAGAATTCTCAGAACTACACAGGTACCAGGCAGAGAGTTACCTCTTCTGCAAGCTAAGGGTTAAGTTTCAAAGTCTTATAATGTTCATTTGTGCTCAGTGATAAGGTCATCAGATCCAGTATGATCCAGCCAGCTGCTCCATTAAATACCAACATTAGATTAAGAATTTTTTGCCCCCTGAGTTAGTTATCTAGGAGCCTGGTAACTAATTTAAATAAAAACACAGAAAGGAAACATCAAGTATTCATTTAAATTTGTTACACAGTAACTGTAGATGTTTCCCTCAGTTCTAAAGAAAGCCTGTCCCCTGATCCAATTTTTTTGTGGCACTCATTTTTATTACATAGCTCAAAAAGTATCTTTCATTCTCAGCAGACTCATAGAAGGCAAAGAAATGGTGAACTGAAAAGCTACCATAAGGATACTAGTTGGGACTCTATAAAATCTGGCTTGTGTACCCAAGTATGCTGCAAATATGATCTCCTGCTCTTAGTTATCAACCACCACCAACACAGAACATTTCAAACATCGCACCATGAGGCCAATTTTGAATCTTGTAGATTTTCCTGCATCTAAATTATATCACCTTACATGTGCTTCACACCCAAGTAGGTATTGTAGCTTGACCCTCACCATGAAAAAAAAGAAAATCATGGCAATTTCTCAAGAGTTCTATTTAAATTTTGTTCAGAAAAAAAAATGTATGATCAATTAGATTTTCATCGCTGAAACAACTGCTATACAAGCCTAACAAGCTGAGTTCAATTCTGGAATTTACATGTAAATACACCACACACACACACACACACACACACACACATACACACACACACACACACATACACACACATACACATACATACACACACATACACATGCACACACACACACACACACATACACATACATACACACATACACATGCACACACACATACACATGCACACACACACATACACACACATACACATGCACACACACATACACACACATACACATGCACACACACACATACATACACACACGTATACATACACACACACACATATATATAATATTCAGTGGTATCTGTAGTAGCAGCACTCATGTAGGGAGAAAAGAGGCAGAGACAGGAAAAACCACCAGAATCTTACAGGTCTGTTAGCCTGGAGCTGACAGGGCCCTGTACAGGGCCAAAACAAACAAACAAACAAAAAAAATGAAACGAAACAAAAAAAAATATATATATATTTATCCCTGACTGAACAGCATGCACATCCATAAACAACTCTCCAAAGCTGCCCTCTGACCTCCATATGTTCATCTAGACACATGCAAGCCCACATTCATACACAGTAATACACACATGTACATTTCGAGTATATACAACAATACTATTTAAAAGGGAAGAAAGTTTTAAAGCAAACCTAACTCTTAGCTATGGACTAATGATGCTTAAAGGGATTGCTTTTGCAACCTGACCACCAGATGAGACAATGCTCCTAGGCTACAACACACAGAGAAGTTGATAAGGAAAACGTAAGAAACTCCAGGTCGAGAAAAGAAATGTTAAGAAACGCCACAGGAAGGAACCATTTATAATCATTTTCTCCTCCACATAATTTAAAACTGTGGACCCGGAGCCAAATGATGGCAGGGGACAAACCTCCTACCAAGCAAGAATTGAGACAACTAGCTCTAATATAAGCAACACAGAACTAATTATTCTCATGAATTTCCTTCACCGTGTTAGTACAAAACAACACTGACAGCCGCAGACAGGGAAGTGATAGGAAATTTAGATACAGCATTTTCCTTCGACTGAGTGCCATGATGTGCTATTCTATGTTGGGAAAGTTCAAAGAGAGATGCACAGAACTGCAGTGGGGAAACTCTCCCGGGTCTGACTGTCAGGATGTGTTCTCGGACATTGCCGCAGTAACACAGATTGTAGATAATAAGATGTACATCAATAGCTATGATGTTTGAACTTTTACGTTAACCCCATTATCTGGCTTAATCGCCCAGCAATCTGTGCAGATAAGATCATTTCCTCATTTTAAGGACAAGAAAATAGAGGCTTTTCCAGGTGACTTTCAAGATGACAAACACTTTGCTGGCAAGATTTGCTCTCTGTCTCGGAGCTCTGCCCACGTATAAAGCTGTCCATGTACAAACAAGTCTAGATGTAGACGTAGGTATACAGACTCTGTTGGGAAGTGTATCAGTACATGTTAATTTAACATTTGATAATAGTACTTCAAATGTGCCTTTGTAAAATAAAAGTCAGAATATACTTTTAAAGAAAGTTGTATTCTTGAAAGTTGCTAATAGAGGACTTCTGGTTAAGATGGTGAGCCTGTGTATGAGACAGAAAGGGAGTGTTGGGATAGGATAGAATAGATAACACCTCAAAGAGGAAAACAGAATGCACTGGCTAAGATTTATATTGCTGTGATGGACCAATGGAAGCAGGAGAATGTACTAGCTAAGGTTTCTATCACTGTGATGGAATACCATGACCAGAACAAGCTGGGGGAGGAAAGGGTCAATCTGGCTTACACTTTCACCTCACTGTTCATCATCGAAGGAAGTCAGGACAGGAACTCAAACAGGGCAGGAACCTAGAGGCAGGAGCTAGTACAGAAGCCATGAAGGGGTGCTGCTTACTGGCTTGCTCCCAATGGCTTGCTCAGCCTGCTTTCTTATAGAGCCCAGAACCACTAGCCCAGGGATAGTCCCACCCACAATGGACCAGACCCTCCCTAGGGATCACAGGCTTGCTTTACAGGCTTGCCTGAAGCCTGATCTTATAGAAGCATTTTCTTAATTGAGGGTCCTTTTTCTCATTAACTGTAACTTGTGTCAAGCTGACCTAAAATTATCCACCACAGACAGCGGCAGAAATTCACAGAGGGTGATGGCGATGGTGCACATCTTTAATCCCAGTACATGGGAGGCAGAAGCAGGCAGATCTCTGTGAACTCAAGGCCAGCCTGGTCTACAGAGTGAGTTCTGGGACAGCCTAGGATACACAGAGAAACCCTGTCTTGAAAAAAGAAAACAACAACAACAACAAAAGCAAGCAGAAATTCACAGAGACAGTGAGAGGACACTGGAATGGAATGGGAGTAAGGGAGATGGTGTAGCCCAGGAGTAAATGGAACAAAACCTCTGTCACACAGGCCCCCAGTGATGGCAAGAAAGCAGAAATCACTTGTGTTCAAGTTAACTCTCATTTAACATGAGAGAGTGATGCTGGAGATTCATCCGTGGTAAAGAGAAGCCCATTGTGCCAGCACTCCCTACAGTAACAAGGAGAAAATTCTAGACTCACAAGGAAAAAAAAAAACAGATCCTTGTCAACATATAATGCAATCGTTTGTTACTCTCTTACTGCACCCAAGTAATGATTTAAAGTTGATCACGGAAGTGTGAAAACAACATAGAATCTACAGGGTTATTACTGAGGCTTCCGCTGGGGCTATTGGAACACAGCCTTTGCCAGATAAAGCAGTTATGTTTGCTCTATTGACTTTGCTCCCAGTATTAACGAGTGTGATTTGGATGGATTGTCCATGGAGCCAGAGACTGGTAAATTCTTCCATGTTGATTACAGCAATCAAAAGAAACGAGATCCCATGTCAACCTTGTCTGCATTAATGTCTGAGAAGTACTTTTAAGAGTGGAATGATGAAGTCATTTTAATGAACAAAGTCCTCAGTGTATCTTCTTGCCAACAGGACATTATAGTAGCATGAATTACCTTTTCCTTCAAACAAGGGGTGGTGTGTGTGTGTGTGTGTGTATCTGGTGTTGCTGCTGTGCTGTTGTTTAATCTCCTATGTACATCTCTAGAGTAATTCTGTCATCAATTACAAACACATTCTAAAACTTTCTCATTTTCAAAGAAGAACATGAATGAATATTAGCAAAATACATGTTTTTCTAAACTTACAAATGATTGTAATTTGAATCTTTCCTTTTTCCATTGGGCATATTTTCCAACTGAGATACTTCATAATTATAATTCAACTTCTATGTTTTTATAAAAGCAGCAGCATAGTAACTATGAGCATAAGATTCCTTTTCTTAACTTCAATGCATGTCTGATGTGCTACCCTCTCCTCAGGGTCAGACAAGATACTCTAGCAACCAATAAGCTAGCACCATTTTATCTTTATTAATGAATGTGCATGTGCATCTCTTTATGTGATTTGTAGTTGAATCCCCTAAAATGAATTTAAGACAATACCAAGTACTGCTACACATATTACGCATAATGGTATGATTTTTCTATTATTATAGTTCAAATAAGACCTATCAATACTCCTAAATGATAACTTTATACTATAACCTAGTACAAAAGGCACAACAATAAATTGTTCTACTTGGTAACAGAATGGAGGTGATTTCTTAGAACCCTAAACTCACAAGACAGATTGCTTAGACTCCAATCCACTGTTTCCAGCTGTGTTGCTGTGGAGATTAATTGAACTTCTCTGTGCCAAAGCTGAGAACAAAAGAATATCAGCGTTCAGTGGTGATTTTAGGAAGATTAAATGAGCTAAAACGTGTGACACACTCAGATCATTTCCTCAAAGATAATACATACTAAATAAATCAAATTGAATTATTCTGTCTGTTCTCTTTTTTACTTTCTGGGTTTAAGCATAATTTTTTTTCAGAGCAGAGTATTATGGTGACATTAAGCCAAGTATTACAGTAGCAAACTCCCCCACTCATCATTAATGGAGTTAATATGCTTACTCTTTGAGAGCTAATGAGTCTTTGTGGGGTTAAGAAAAAGATTATCTTTTATCAAAGTTTATAGTTTTATTGTTTCTAAGAAAAGCACTTTCTGTCCACTTACAGGGGTGCAACAGAATTTGCCACAGATACAGTATACACCAAAAATGTCACTGCCTGACCAGTGAAATAACACCTTCCTCCGATGGTTTTAGAGCATTGCTTGACTGGAGTTCATTAGTAAGATGGAAAGGGATAAGGGGAAGGGAAGTGTAGGAAGTAGAAAAAGAAGTTAGCTTATTCCCAGTTATCAACTGAGTATTTAATTTATTTTTCATCAATAAAGGCTCTGAAGCCTGAGATGTGACAAGGTCTTAACACTACAGTGGAGACAATACTAAATGGAGTAAATGGCATGCGTGCTACTTTGCAGCCTAAAGGATATTCCATTGAATGGTGAGAAATGCCAGGATAAAAAGAAAACCTGCCATCTCTAGCTCCATCATGGCGACTGTTCCTCTAACTGCAATTCCATGAATCAATTCATTTCTTTCTGAAGTTAAGTAGTCCAGGCTTCTGTGGTTTTGTAATCTACCTGCATTTGTTCTTACAGGTCCCATGAGTAAATACCATGTCTTAAGCACAGCAGTAGGTCAACCTCAGGAGACTAGCCACAAGGGTGCCTCTCCCACTGTCACCTTAGAAAAACTGTACACATCTCTACAGAACGTGGGCTTCGTGTTTTGGGGTACACAGAATGCTCAGTGTTTATAGCATTGAGTCTCTGAGTTTAGCAATACACTTGTGTATCAACTGCTTCCTTCCGAGGTTGCTCACAATTTTTAACAGGTTACATTCTCTATCATCAGGCCACTCAGGTTCACGAGCCTCTTCTAATGTAACTGTTTGTCTTAGTCTTTGTGAACTCTCTGAGTGACTGATAAGGTGTTCTCCCAGTTGACTAAACTTCCAATAGTTATACGCTGAATAAATGAATATGCAAGCATTGGTGACATCAGAATAAACCCAGTTTGTTAATACAGAAAAACAAACAGAAATATAATGTTTGTGTGTGTGTGTGTGTGTGTGTGTGTGTGTGTGTGTGCTGTCACTAATATTGAAACGAATCAATAGCATATGCACACTGAGAAGGATAAAACAGCATTTTTGTATTGCATTGCACATACAAACAAAAATTAACTTCTTAAAAACTGTCAAGACTGAAGAGGTGCCTCTTGTATCCAGGCAGGAACCCCACTGGAGTGATAGAAACATCAAACCACCCACAAAACTCTCAACCCAAAATTTATCCTGTCTACAAGAAATGCAGGCACAAGGGATGGAGCAGAGACTGAGAGAACAGCCAACCAATAAATGGCCCCACTTGAGACCCATCCCATGGGCAAGCACCAATCCCTGACACTATTAATGATACTCTGTTCTGCTTGCAGACAGGAGCATGTTGTCCTCTGAGAGGCTCCACCCAGTAACTGACTCAGACAGATATAGATACCCAAAGGCAAACAGTGGATGGAGCTTAGGGACTCATGGAAGAATAGAAGGAAGGATTAATGGCAAAGAAGAGGGTAGGAACTCCAAAGGAAGACCAACGGAGTCAACTAACCTGGACCCTTGGGACTCTCAGAGATTGAACCACCAACCAAAGAACATACATGGGCTGGACATAGGCCTCCTTTCACATATGTAACAGATGTACAGCTTGGTCTTCATATGGATCCCAAACAACTGCAACAGGGGCTGTCCCAAAAGCTGTTGCCTGTAGGTGGGCTCTGTTCTTCTAGCTGGGCTGCCTTGTCTGGCCTCAGTGGGAGAGGAAGTGCCTAGACTTACAGAGACTTAAAATGCCAGGATGGGGGATACCCAGGGGGCACCACCTGCTCAAAGGAGAAGGGGAGGATTGTGGGAGGGGGAAATAGGAGTGGGCAGTGAGTGGGTTATAAAACGAATAAGAAAAAAAAGTTAAATTAAATTAAAAGAAAGATCAAGAAACTAATATATGAATGACTATGACTATATGAATAACTGATTAAAATGTGCATATCATTTTCCACTTGACATATATCTAAAATTCAGGCAGATCTTTCTAAATCTTCTTGTAGAAAGGTAAGTTCCCGTTAGGAAAAGAGAAATACTTTTCTTTTAAAACCAGGCCTCTAAAGTGATAAGTATGTGCCAAACGGCTTCTTCTGCAGTCAGCTCTCATAAACGGTCCACTACTTCTTCCACCTTTCCCCGTGTTTTTTCCTGACAGTGTGATCGATGAGAATGCTCAAAGGAACAGACAACACCGTGCCTGATTTTAGACACTTCACATTATAGTTAACATCATCAGCAAGCATTCATCCCCAGTTCTTTCCAACAAAAGATTCTTAAAGACAAAAAAAAAAGTTAACAGACTTTCAATTCAATTCTCTTGTCATTACAACACTGATGATTAAATAAGGGCCACGGGACAGGAAAACTACTTTAGGCTGGAAATGTACAGTTATCTTTCCCTCCACTTTGAAATGTATAGGGTGGTTTTGTTTCTTCAACAGACAAGAGGAATAAATTTTTCAATAAAAAAATAGGTTGTAAATGAAGAGAAACTCAAAGCAATTCCACTAAAATCAGGAAGACACTCTCTCCATAGCTATTCAATAGAGTATTGAGTACTCTACATACTTCAATATTCTTCTACATGCAGTGACCAATCTGACCAGCACCATTGGTTGGAACTTGTGTCTTTCCATACTACTCTCTCCATACCTATCCAATAGATTACTTGAAGTCTTAACTAGAGCAGTAAGACAAGGATATCAAAGGATACGAATAGGAAAGGAAAATGTCAAAGTGTGTTTCTTTGCAGATGATATGATAGTGTGCATAAGCAACCTAGAAAATTCTACCTGGAAACTCCTATAGCTGATAAACACTTTGAGCAGAGTAGTTAGAAACAAAACTAACTCTCAAAAAAACCAAAAGCCCTTATATATGGAAATAAAAAAAAACTTAGAAAGAAATCATAGAAACAACACCTTTCACAACAAGCCTCAAAAAATATAAAATATCTTGGTGGTAACTCTAACCAAGCAAGTGAAAGATTTGTATAATAAAATCATTAAGATATTTTTTTAAAAAAATTGAAGAAGATATCATAAGATGGAAAACTCTCCCTCCCATGCTCTTGGGTTGTTAGGATTGATTTAGGAAAAAAAAAATGGCCATCCTACCAAAAGCAATATACAGAGTCAGTGCAATTCAAACAAAATCCCAATACAATTCTTTGCAGATTTTGAAAAGACAGTTTTCAGCTTCATATGGAAACACGAAAAAAACCCAGGATAGCTAAAAAAAACAAACAAAAAAAAAACACTTCTGAACTGCTGGAGGTATCATCATCCTAAATTTCAAATTGTACTAGAGAGCTATAGTAATAAAAACACCATGGTATTGGCACAGAACCAGACACATTGATCAATGGAACCAAACTGAAGATGCAGACATAAGCCCACACACTTATGGACATATGATTTTGATAAAGAAGCCAGAAATACACACTGGAAAAAAAGACACAATTTCCAACCAATGGTGCAGGTCAGACTGATGACTACATGCAGAAGAATGCAAATAGATTCATACTGGTCACCCCACACAAAACTCAACTCCAAATGCATCAAAGACCTCAACCTAAAACCAGATATACTGAATCTGATAGAAGAGATAGTAGGAAATAACCTTGAACTCATTGGCACAGGAAAAGACTTCCTGATCAGAACAGGTACTAGGATTAATAATAATAATAATAATAATATAGGACTCATGAAACCTAAAAACTTCAGTACAGCAAAGGACATTGTCATTCAGACAAAATGGCAGGCCACAGAATAGAAAAAGGATTTTAATCAAGTGCATATCTTATAGAGGGCTAATATCTGAAATATATAAGAAAAACTCATAAAACTAGGTATCCAGTAGTCAAATAACCCAAATTAAAATGGGGTACAGAGCTAAACAGAGAATTCTCAACAGAGGAAACTCAAATGGCTGAGAAACGAAAACAAAAATGTTCAATATCTAATCATTGGGAAAATACAAACCAAAACCACTTTGAGATTTCACCTTACACCAAACAGAGTGGCTAAGTTCAGTAAAAACAAGTGACAGTCCATGCTGGCAAGAATATTATCTACAATACAAGAAGCCACAGAGGGTGGGTATAGAGTAAGGGACTTGGGGAGACAGGTAGATCCCTCTAGAAAACGATACTTAGGGATGTTGGGGGAACTATGAAAGGGGAAGAGAGAGGGAGGAGGGGGAGGAGAGAGGGAAGAGGGGGAGGAGAGGGGAGGAGGGGGAGGAGAGAGGGAGGAGGGAACATCAAGAGCCATTTAAAGGATAGTATGGAAGCCTGATACAGTAGAAGCTTCCTAAACTCTTTCCATACAGGAAGCCAATCTAAATGAAATTGCCAAATAATAGGGGAACAGAGCCCAAACTGGACATCTATTATCACTAAATAATCCAGTTCAAGGATTGGGTTACATCTGAATGATTTGTTGGCCAAAGGGGTCTCTAGGGAACTCAAAAACTGCCCCGGCTGTTGCCAAGGCTATAGGTTGCTGTTCACAAACTCCTAGCAAGACCCCCCCCTCACTGAAGACAATGCCCACACGAGTCATGGAACATGGGTAGGTTGAGCTTGTACCTACATAGAGTCTTCACCCCTGCAAGCTAGTGACTTTGGTATAGAAAACTTCTCTGAATACTACCAAAAGAGAAACATATACACCAATCCAGCCACAAATTCTTTGATCTGCAATGGTGTTCTGCAAAATATGTTGAACAAACCTTGTGGGAATAACCAACCAATAGAAGATGTGACTTAAGGCCCACTCCTAGAGATAGAACCCATATCCAGCCCTTCTTGGATGACCAAGAACCTCAGACTAAACCCTGTGATCTAGGGTAAAATCAAGTACTACAGTTCTTAAAAAATAAAATAAAATAAAATACTCCTAATGAAATTCTGCTCTATTCATACAGCGATGCTTTACTTATTCACCCTCAGAGAGTCTTCCTCTTGAATCAAATGACCCACAGCCGGACATTATGCAGAGAGTGAAAGACCTTGGAACACTCAGCCTTTACTAAACAGGATGTCTCCATCAATCCCCCCCCCCCCCGAGGGCTCAGGGAACCCTGTGGAAGAGAAGGCTGAGTGTTCTTTGTGCAGATGTTATGGGACTCCTGAGTGTGTGAACAATTGGGTTTCTGCATCTATGTCTGTTTCTTGTGCCTTTTCTCGGGATTTTTTTTCCCTTCTGTTTATTTGTTTTGTCCTATTCTAATGGGCTAGTTTTTATTCTCATATCATATAGCATAGTATTGTATTGTATCGTATTGCATTGTATCATCATCCCTTAGAAGCCTGTTTATTTTTCTGAGAGACAGAAAGAGGGTGGATCCAGATGACAGGGGAAATAAAGAGGAACTGGAAGGAGTCAAGGAAGGGAAAAACCATCATCAGGATATATTGTATGAGGAAAGAACATCTATTTTCAATAAAAGGAAAAATAGGGTGAGGGTGTGGAATGGGGCAGTGCATGTGCTGGCTGGTTTTGTGTATCAACTTGACATGACCTAGAGTCATCAGAGAGGAAGGAGCCTCCCTTGAGAACATGCTTTCATGAAACCCAGCTGTAAGAAATTTTGTCAATTAGTGATCAATGAGGGAAGGCTCACGCCATTGTGAGTGGTTCCATCCCTGGGCTGCTGGTCCTGGGTTCTATAAGAAAGCAGACTGAGCAAGCCAGGGGAAGCAAGCCAGTGAGCAGCATCCCTCCATGGCCTCTGCGTCAGCTCCTGCCTCCAGGTTGTGCTCTGTCTCAGTTCCTGTCCTGACTTCCTTTGGTGATGCCTGGCAACCTGGAAGTGTAAGCTGAATAAAACTCTTTCCTCCCCAACTTGCTTCCTGGTCTTGATGTGTCCTTGCAGCAATAGAAATGTTAACTAAGATGGTGAATAAATGTGCTTGTCATGCAATTGTGAGGACCTGAGTTTGAATTCCTCTGACCTCCACACATACACATAGCATGCATGTACCACACTCACACAAGAATATGCACATACACATAACACACAGAGACAGTCAGACAGACAGACAGACAGACAGAGACAGAGAGATTAAAAGGATTAAATAAGCTAGTTCTTTACTCTTAACACAAATAGTTCTATAAAACCTCCTTTATCAGTGCCTTAAACATAACTGAAGAACTCTGATTATACTGGAGTTGCTAAGATTCATAAGGGACCATATAGGATTCGAAAATACTTTTCTAAACTTTGAGACAACCAATCTTTAAATATCATTTCTAAGACAGAAAACGATAATCATTTTTATGCTTACCAATACCTTTTCCAGTACTTTACACCACTCTAGAAGCAAGTATTTCTAGAATTACTCTCATCTACTAAGTTTTAAGTAGTTGTTGGAAGTAGTTGTGTCTGACAGCATTGCTAATTTTTGTTACCCATACAGGCCTGCTCCAAAGTCTTGCTCGATAAATGTCAAGTGAATAAAGTCTAACAACTTGCCTGGTCCTTTTAAAAATAATCAAGAAGGATTTTATTGAGTCCAAGTTTATTTAGTCCCAACTACTTCTTACGTTGAACCTTAAAAGTACCAAAGAACATGATTAAAAACAGTAAAGGATAGAAAAAGTCTTCTATGCTCCCAAATTGGTCAGATTAATGCTGCAAAAATGGCCATTCTACCCAAATCGACTTACAGATTCATTGCAATACCAAAGAAAACTCAGGAACCATCCTTCATAGAAATAGAAATGTATAAAACCAGTCTTAAGATTCATAGGAAACCACAAATGATCACGAGCATCCAAAGCAATGCTGAGGGAAAGGAATAACCCTGGGAGTTATCACAGCTCCTAAGTGCAAGTCGTACAACAGAGCCAGAGTAATAAAAACGGCATGGTGCTGGCTGGCAGGAAGACAGACAAGTAGGTCAGTGGGACAGAATAGTCGACCTGGATATAAGTCCATGCAACTAAGACCACCTGACTTTTACAAAGACACCAAGGATACTCATTAGGAAAAGAAGGCAGGACCTTCAATGAATGGGGTTTTTAACACTAAGTATCTACACGTGGAAGATGGAAGTTTATCTTTCTCTCTCATGCTACACAAAACGTCAACTCCAGGCAGACCAAGTACCCCGGTGTAAGACCTGTTTCAGCCTCTTAAGATCTGTGATTATGGGCATGAGCCACCACACCCGGCTCCTATGATTCTTCTGAATGAGAAAAAAAATGATAGCAGAAACACGGCATGACTGCTAGTAAGTTACGTAGCAAGCCTCTTCTAGTTCTGGGATGTGGCTATAAGAATGTCCACATCATGTGTGTTCTTTTGTGATTGGGTTACCTCACTAAGGATGATATTTTCAAGTTCTGACCATTTGCCTAGCAATTTCGTGAGTTCATTGTTTTTAATTGCAGAGTAGTATTCCATTGTGTAAATATACCACATCTTCTGAATCCATTCCTCCGTAGAGGGACATCTGGGTTCTTTCCAGCTTCTGGCTATTATAAATAAGGCTGCTATGAACATAGTGGAGCATGTGTCCTTATTGCATGCAGGGAAAGCCTCTGGGTATATGCCCAGGAGTGGTATAGCCGGATGGGGATATTAACCCAGAATCTCGGAATACCTTAGACACAATTCGCATATCAATAGATTTCTAAGAAGATGGAAGGAGAGACCCCGGTCCTGGAAAGACTGG
Source organism: Tokudaia tokunoshimensis (assembly GCA_036184795.1). Lineage (NCBI taxonomy): Eukaryota > Metazoa > Chordata > Mammalia > Rodentia > Muridae > Tokudaia > Tokudaia tokunoshimensis. Next base: position 23,640,438 of record BTHU01000021.1, read on the forward strand.
ATGTAGGGGAATGCCAGGACAGAGAAGTGAGAGGGGGTTGAATGGGGAAAAGAGAGAGGGAAGGGGGCTTATGGGACTTTCGGGGAGGGAGGAAATGGGAAAGGGGAAATGATTTGGAATGTAAATAAAAAACTTAGAAAATAAAAAAAGAAAGAAAGAAAAAATAAATAAACTAAAAAAAAAAAAAGAATGTCCACATCTGCAGCATCTGGCTTTGGTGTAAGAATTCTCAGGGTGGGTGTCCCACTCGATCTATCATGAGAAGAGGGACAAAGGACCATGTGCTACTAACAGTCTGGGCCACAGGTCACTATTCTGATAGAGAGGAGAGAGAGAGAGAGAAAGGAAGACTGCTTTTCTTGCCTTAAGTAAAGTGGAAATGACCAGTTCTTGGTCCTTCTGAGTCACGACTTACCTTTCCTCGCATACCATGTGCTAACAGGGCAAGTTCTTGCCTACTCTTTGAAGAAATCATAGTTTGACGGGCTCATAAATTGAAGGTCCCTAGGCAAGAAATTTGTGGACATGGGTACCATCCCGTGTGACAGAAAACCGCTGTTTCTGAAGAGGGAAGTCAGGCCAGAGATGCTAATTTGTTAAGAGCTATGATACTCTGCTCATTGATGGAGGTGCCTCACCCCAAGCCTAAGAAATAAAAACCTGAATGTGACCGTGCGTGGGACAACGTTCTAAGACCAGCAAGAAGTCCCACGGGGATAGAACTCAAGAAACTGGGAACAAGCAGCAGAAATTTTAGAGATATTCATCTCCAACAGTAAGAGACTGCTAATGACTTTGTCTTGTTAGCAATGTGGATCTAGTATTTGTCAAAGCAAAGTGGGAAGAGAGCAAATATGTTTGATGATGATGATGATGATGATGATGATGATGATGATAATGATGGCAGCAAGATACAAGATGAATACAAAGAGAAAACGAGATGATTTATCTGCAGAAGGTACTGTGGCCTAAAAGACTGACTTAGTGTGGTAGGCTGGACCGTGGAATTTCCAGACATGTGAGAGAGCACAGTAGCCTGACTGTATCCAGATAAAACTGAAAAGTCCCTTCTGCAGCAGAACGTCAATTTCCCTGACCAGTCTATTCTTCCCTTAACAATAAGATAGTAAATGTATTTATTAATAATGAAGTACCACATGGACATCTTCTAAAAACAAAAGTCACTTTCTTTACTTGGGAAATCCAGAGAGATCTGCAGGCGATATACTGAGCATGTAGGGAAATTAAAAACAACAACAACAAACGGAAACAAAGGCACGCTGCTGTTAAGTTTGGTTATAAAAATAGTAGGAAGAGGAAAATGAATGTTGGTCTGGAAAGCAGAGATATCAGATATTGTTTTAAAAAAAAAATGCCCAGGGAGTCTTAACTGGCAGATGAACAGTCACCCAAGATAACAGGGTGGGAATTTAATGTTTCATCTGCGGGATATATTGGTTTTATTGTTTTCCGATATCAGTGGAGTTTGCCGAGCCTCTGTAATTTCATTGAGCTGTCAAGGGCAGAGGAAAAGACCACTCTGAAACTCCCACTATGGCAAAGACAATATCAGCAGCCCCAAGTTATCTGACGCGCTTGAAGCATCTTCCCTTATCTTATGAAGACTGTGTCGGGACCAGTGATAACCAGGAAGAACAACAGCCGAACCCATTTGGAAATCTGTTGGAGCACTTGTTTGTTCTCTTAAATTGTCAGCATTGTCTAAAACTTGTTTTTCAAGACAGCTCGTGAATGCAAAGAGGCAGACTCAGAAATGCAGATTTAGCATAAGAGAATCTTGATTTTAAGCTGTCTGAAATAAAAACAATAGTAGCCGATATTTCCAGATTAACTGGTGCAAAATCCATACGCTTATTAATAAGCATAATAATAATAATAATGTTGAGTGATGAGCAGGGCTAAAAACAAAGACAATTTTTCAGCAGTTCATCTGCCTTCGTGACTGAAACTTAAGGGAGTGAGAAGTCTTTTTCAAAGGGAGAAACTTCTTTGACAAAATGAAAAGTCGACTTCAGAAGCTGAAGACTATGTGGCTTCTGTTTTTAAACCGATAATAAATTCCTTTGTAATTTAATCAACACATGCGGGGACTGCCACTGCGCGGGTAATGAGTATGTGAGAATGAACGAGGTGCCTAACCGAGAGTTTCGTTTTGAGATTTGAGTCTTAAAAAGAAATCCAAGAGAGAACAAAAGGCAAGCTAAGGAGTTGTGGGATGAATCGGTGGCTTAGAAGCATCTTCCTCGTGACTAAGCGTCAGAGAACAGGAGAGCATTGGCAATCAAGAAGTGACACACTACAGCTGAAAAGCATCAGGAAAGCCCAAAGAGCAGCAGGAAACAGTCCACACAGTTCAGAAGAAGAGGGATGGAGAGGACCGGAGCCTCAACCCAGGGAGCCTGGCAGACAAAGGACTAAGCGGAAGAAAACCACACTTCCTACAACCTTAAATGCAGGGCAGAGATTTGGTATGAAATGACTTCTGCTGGCAAGCCCGCGCTGGAGGACAAGTCTGTTACATCTCTGCCCAGGTCTTAGAGGGCTACCACTACAGTCCACCTTGAAAGTGGGCCTGTTGTTTGAGACTGAGCAAACGTGAAAACAGTAACAATAGCAGGTCAAGGATACCGTGGAAGCCCTGCCGCAGTGCCTGTTGGGAGCCATCTAGCAGATGCAGTCATGGACAAAGGACTAGTCTGGCACAGACCAGCCAAGAGGTTTAGACAGGGAGCTCAGGCTACGCTGTGCCAGCTGGTATCACTCTCCCAGGAACAAGCCGGCTCCACTGCCAGTGGATTAAGTTGACCGCATTCAGCCAGATGCCTCTGGTTGCTCAGTGAGCCTCCAGCACCATCTCATTGTTACATGCAGCTCGCTGCTCTTTGGAGCTCAGAAGTCTAAGACCAGCTCCGGCATGTACCTCAATTTCCAGACCCTCTTCACTCATCTATGGTGCTTAACTGCTGGGCAGTAACCCCAACATGTCCAGACCATCAGGCAGAGAACGGGGGTACCTCAGTTCTACCCATCCAGCACTAAGAATTCTACAGGTTGAAGAAGAAAGACACACGAACGCAAGACTTCAGAAAGACGACGCTATTAGTGACTCCATAAATTAGCAGCCAATAAGAACGAAGGAATAGATTAGTGTATATCTTTCGGCAATCACCCTGATGTAAATGGTCTTAACTGGTGAGACGGGCAGAAAAGTGATAGGATCCAACTGCTTCTTGGTCTACAAAACAAAGTTTGCCTCCCATCTTGGGAGGGAGCCTGGGCCCCTTGAAACACATCTAAGCTTTTGTTTCTTGCTCCTTTCTAGGAAGAAAAAATTACTCAGGTCCTCTGGTCCTTGCTTTCACAAGTTGCAAGTTTAGCCGTGTGGGGTGTTAGTTTTTGGTCTCTATGATCTTCTATCGTTGAGAGTTAGGTATTGAAGTCACCCACTGTTATTCTATCTGGATCCATGTGCCTTTTTATGACCAGTGATTTTATAAAATTTAATATATATTATATATAAATTTAATATATAAATATATAATATATAATTTTATATATATATTATATGTAAGTATAATATATACTTGAGAGATATTAGATATTCATTGCATTTTTTTAGACTGAGTATCATTTAGCCCAGGCTGTTCTTGAACTTGAAAATGCAGCTGAGGATAACCTTGAACTGTTGATACTCCTGCTTCTACACCCCAAGTTCTGGGGTTGCAGACCTGAGCCTCATGTCCATTTTTATATGCTAATACGGACGAATCCCAAGGCTTTGCGGGTGCTAGCCACTCACTCTTCCAGCTGAGCCCCTTCCCTAGTCTATTATATGTTTTGATCCACCGTTTTCTTTATTAGCATATAGTGACTGTCTACGAAAGGTTACAATTAAGAAGTTGTCATGAGTCTCAGAAAAGACTTTGGACTTCAGATGTTTTTAGTCTAGAGACTCAGGGTCTGTGGGGACATGATTCATGTTGCAGTATGATGTGTCCACAAGCCTAGGAGAACCAGGGAGAAGTATGTGGTGGTTTGAATTAGATGTCCTCCCAAATCCTCTGCATTTGACTACATGGTCCCTAGTTGGTGGTACTGTTAAGGGAGGCTAAGGAGATGTAGCCTTGCTGGAGAACGGCTTTGGGGTTTCAGAAGCCACATACAATTTTCTGTATGCTGTCTGCTTTCTGTTTGTGGTTTGAAATATGAGCCCTCAGCCTCAGATTCCGGCTTCAGCTACCACACTGCCTCTGTTCTGCTATTATGGGCCCTAAGTAAAATCTTCCTTCTACTAATAGAAAAAAAAATCAACAAATTTCAGAGTCAAGCCAGTCGATGGATCAGAGGAATTCAACAAACGACTACAGAATATGCCGTGACTTTGTTGTGAATACACATTCTTTTCAGCAGCTTCCGGATCTTTCTCCATGATAAATCATACTTTTGTCCATAAATCAAGTTTTAGGAACCACAAAAAAAATGAAATATTTCATGATTCTTAATGCACCATAGGGATTTAAAAGTATAAATCAATAGAAACAGAAACTATACAAGCACCAGGATAAAACAATATATGTTTGACTCAATAGAAACAGAAACTATACAAATACCAAGATGAAACAATATATGCTTGAATAAAACCCAGAAGGTATTTTTAATTTTAAATTTCTACAATCAAGTGGAGACCCAACCTTTCAGTCTTTGTGATGTAGCAAAGGTAAAGAAGTTATAGCTATAAAGGCATTCATTATAAGCATAAGCAATATCACAAATAACTAATATAAAGATTTGCTTCAAGGTCTCAGTAAAATAAGAAAAAAAAGCCAAATTCAAAACTAGCAAATGGAAAAGAAGCAACTCCCAGGATGGGAATTAATCATATGAAACTAAAAGAAAAACACAAGTATCTATGAAATAGAGTGGGATTTAAAAAATAAAAAAGACAAAGAAGATTGACAATTAGCTAGATTAGGCAATCGGGCAAAAGAGAAAGAAGGAGAAACCAGAGTATCAACAACAAATACTTTTAAACTTATAGTCCAAAAAATAGAAAACCAGAAGAAACAAACAAATTTCTAATCACATGTGAGACACTAAAATTGAACCAAGAGGATATAAAGAACCTAAATTCAAAACTTAGTAATCCAAATTGAAACATGGTCAGTAGTTAAAAATTCTCTCAATAAGGAATAGTGCAGGATCAGACAGGCTGGATTCTACCAGACACCAATGCCCCTAGGGCTGTATCACAAGCTACAAACTCAAGGGATGATTCCAAACTCATCCTTTAAAGCTACCATTACCCTTATACCAAAACCAGATAAAGACGTTACTAAAATAGGAACTACCACCCTATTGCTTTGGTGAACATACATACAAAAATCCTCAGAGAACTATTTGCAAACTGAATTAAAGAATACTTTATAAGGATCATATTACCATAATTAAATTGGTTTCATGCTAGGGATACAAGACTGATTCAAATACACAAACCAATAAATATACCACATCAATAGAAGGCCAAATAAATCAAATGATCATCTAAACAGATACAGAGAAGAGACTTTGACATAAACTCAATATCCCTTCTTGATAAAAAGCCCTGAAAAAAATCCTAATTGATTAAGGATGATAGCTCAACAAAATAAGAGCTATCTACAATATGCCAAGGTACCATCAGGATTTTACTGAATAAGAAAAAAAGTGAAAACATTTCCTCTAAAGCCAATAATGAGGATAAGAATATTGATCTTTCAATCTGATTCAATACAGAACCTAAATAAGAAATAAGCCAGAGAAATAAGTCAAGAGGCAGAAATAAGCAGAATACAAACAGGAAAGGAAACATAAAATTTTCCATATTTGCAGATTATGTGACAATACACTTACAAGACCCTAAAGACACAACCAGAAAATTCTCATATCTGGGAAAGCATCTCAGAAAATTGGCAGTTTATAAAGTCAACATAGAAATATCAGTAACATTTCTACATATAAGCAAATTGACCGAGAAAAAAATACTGGAGGCAATTCCATTCACAATGGCCTAAAGCATGCCCAGAAATACACTCACAGAAAGTAAAATTTCTCTTCAATAAAAACTATAAAACACCAGAGAGGGTCAAGGGTATGTCTCAAAGTTAAACTACTTATCCAGCATGCATAAGACCCTGGCTTTGATCAGGAGGACTGGAGAGATGGCTCAGTGGTTAAAAGCACTGGCTACTCTTCCAGAGGACCTGAGTTCAATTCCCAGAACCCACATGGCAGCTGGCAACTATCTGTAGCTCCAGTTCCAGGGGAACCAACACCCTCACACAGATATATGTAGGCAAAATGCCAATGCATATAGAATAAAAATGGATTTTAAAAGGAGGGTAAGTAAAAGACCCCTCCTTCAATACCCAGTATCCTCCTCTACAGAGAAGCCTTAAGATGCCAAAGAAATGGAAGAAGACACTAAAAGATAGAAAGACTTCCTACGTGTGTGTGGCCATGAATTATAGTGTAAGTCGCCAGATTATCAAAAGCAATCCACAATTTCAATATGATCGCCATTGAAAACTCTAACTACATCTTCACAGACACTTAAAAGGCAATTCAGAACTTCATGTGGATGTAGAAATGATTCCCCAAGTAACCAAAACAGTCCTGAGTGGAGTGAACAGTGCTGGAGGCCTCACAGCCTGGCTTCGCATTTTATTACAAAGCTATAGTAAGAAAAAATCACAGAGCAGATACAGAAATAGGCATGGAGGCCAGAAATAAGTCAGATTTTTAGCCATGTGACTCTTCTTTCTTCTTTGCATGTGTGTATGATATTCGGTCGTGTGTATGCATGTTGATGTGTGGGTATAGGTGCAGGTACCTATGTTCATGTGTACTTGTGTGTAAAGGTCAAAGTGTACCTTCTTTGGTCACTATAGTATATATTGAAACAGAGCCTCCCGACTGAGCCCAGGACTCACTGTCACAGCTAGTCTAGCTAGCCAGCTTGCTCCAAGGATCCTGTCCCCACCTCCAGAGCACTCAGATCACAGGCAAGCCACTGCATCCACCCAGCTCTTAAACAAAGTCATTTCTCCAATCCCAAGATTCGCGTTCTTGTTCTGGATTCTCTGACATTGCCAACCAACGAGTATTCATCTCTCATTTAACTTGGTGCCAGACAAATTTTCATTTGTCTCAGATAGGTAGACGGAAATCGGGTGGTTGCAACTCCTAGGGCTTAAGTAAGTTGCCATATTTCACTAGCAGAGTTCTGGTCTCCCAGACTCTTCTTGGCAGTCTCTGAATCTTTGGGAGCATGGCTTCAGCTTTCCACTAGTTTTGCTTCCATAAAAACAAAACAAAGGCTGGGGATATCTCTCAGTGGTAGAGCACTTACCCAGCATATATGAGGATCTATGCTCAATTCCTAGCACCGACAAAAAGAAACCTGAATAAAACAGTGCATACGGGGGGGGGGGGGTGAGTGGGCCATCGAGACAAGTCACCTGGTAGAGGAGACTGCTACCAAGCCTGAGGGCCCGAGGTTGATCCTCGGGACCAAAATGATGGCAGGAGAGAACTGACCTCCACTAGTTGTCCTCTACAATTCCTGCACACATACACGCACATAAAAGTGAATACAAGCTTCCAGCTGCCATCTGCAGCAGGGAACCAGGCAGCTCCACAGCCTTCTGTGCTTAGCCCATCAGGAGAGAATGATCTCCCAGCAGCAATTTCACTTCTGAGTGTGGAGGTGAGATCTCCACCTTCTCTCTGGAGGGGTACAGCTAGGAGTGCACAGGGCATATGATCAGTGGAGCAGCTGGGACATGATTCTTCCCTTCCAGCCACCATTTGCAGCAAGGAAACAGACAGCTCCACAGTCTTCTGTGCATAGATCCTGCCAGAAGAGAGTTGGTCTCCCAGGAGTACAGACACAGGCTTATAGACCCATAGGAGGGGCAAACTCCAGCCAAAGACAACAAGACCAACTAACACCAGAGATAACCAGATGGTGAAAGGCAAGCACAAGAACCCTACCAACAGAAACCAAGGCTACATGGCAACATCAGAGCCCAGTTCTCCCACCACAGCAAGTCCCGGATGCCCCAATACACTGGAAAAGCAAGAGTTGGATTTAAAGTCTCATCTCATGATGCTGTTAGAGGACATCAAGAAGGACATAACTCCCTTAAAGAAATACAGGAGAACATGGGTTAAAAGGTAAAAGCCCTTAAAGAGGAAACACAAAAATCCCTTAAAGAAATACAGGAGAGCATGGGTGAACAGGTAGAGGCCCTTAAAGAGGAAACACAGAAATCCCTGAAAGTATTACAGGAGAACACAAACAAACAAGTGAAGGAACTGAACAAAACCATCCAGGATCTAAAAATGGAAGTAGAAACAATAAAGAAATCACAAAGTGAGACATCTCTGGAGATAGAAAATCTTGGAAAGAATTCAGGAGTCATAGATGCAAGCATCAACAACAGAATATAAGAGATAGAAGAAAGAATCTGAGGGGATGAAGATATCATAGAAAACATCGACTCAACAGTTAAAGAGAATGCAAAATACAAAAAGCTCCTGAGCCAAAACATCCAGGAAATTCAGGACACAATGAGAAGACCAAACCTAAGGATTATGGGTATAGAAGAGAGCAAAGATTTCCAACTTAAAGGGCCAGTAAATATCCTCAACAAAATTATAGAAGAAAACTTCCTTAACCTAAAGAAAGAGATGTCCATGAACATACAAGAAGCCTACAGAACTCCAAACAGACTGGACCAGACCAGAAAGTCCTCCTGGCACATAATAATCAAAACACCAAGTGCACTAAACAAAGAAAGAATATTAAAAGCAGTAAGGGAAAAAGGTCAAGTAACCTATAAAGGCAGGCCTATCAGAATTACACCAGACTTCTCACCTGAGATGATGAAAGCTAGAAGATCCTGGGCAGATCTCATACAGACCCTAAGAGAACACAAATGCCAGCCCAGACTACTATACCCAGCAAAACTCTCGATTACCATAGATGGAGAAAACAAGATATCCCATGATAAAACCAAATTTACACAATATCTTTCCACAAATCCAGCCCTACAAAGGATAATAGATGGAAAACGCCAACATGAGGAGGGAAACTATACCCTAGAAAAAGCAAGAAAGTAATCTTTTTCCAACAAACCCAAAAGAAAGTAACCACACAAACATAAAAAGAACATCAAAAATAACAGGAAGCAACAATCACTATTCTTTAATATCTTATAACATCAATGGACTCAATTCCCCCAACAAAAAACATAGTCTAGCAGAAATATTTTTCTTGTAAATCTTCAATTTTATCAGAAAATGTTTGTGATTCCTCTTTCAATTTAGTAATGTTTTTATGTCTACCATTTTAACTGTAGTATTTTCCATGATAATCTTTATTTTTAACATTTTTCTATATATTTCTTCAATTTTATCAGAAATATTTTCCATGTAAATCTTCAATTTTGTCAGAAAATGTTTATAATTCCACTTTCAATCAATTTAGGAATATTTTTATGCCTACCATTTTATCAATATAATTGTCCATGATAATCTTCAATTTTAATGTTTTTCTATATTTTTCTTCAATTTTATCAGAAATATTTTCCATATAAATCTTCAATTTTATCAGACAATGTCTATAATTTTACTGTCAATCAACTTAGGAACATTTTTATACCTTCCATTTTATCTGTATAATTTCCCATGAAATAGTCAGTTTTAACATGTTTTTCTATATATTTCTTGAATTTTATCAGAAATATTTTCCTTGTAGATCTTCAATTTTATCAGAAAATGTTTATAATTCCACTTTCAAAAAACTTAGGAATATTTTTATGCCTACCATTTTATCTGTATAATTTTTCCATGAAATACTCAATCTTAACGTGTTTTTTAGATATTGCTTCAATTTTACCAGAGATATTTTCCATGTAAATCTTCAATTTTATCAGAAAATGTTTATAATATCACTTTCAATCAAGTTAGAAATATTTTTATGCCTACCATTTATCTGTACAATTTTCTATGATAATCTTCAATTTTAATGTTTTTCCATATATTTTTTTCAATTTTATCAGAAATATGTTCCATGTAAATCTTCAATTTTATCAGAAATTGTTTATAATTCTACTTTTAATCAACTTAGGAATATTTTTATTCCTACTAATTTATCTGTATAAATTTCTTCAATTTCATCAGAGATATTTTCCATGTAAATCTTCAATTTTATCAGAAAATGTTTTTAATTCTACTTTCAATCAATTTAGGAATATTTTTATGCCTACCATCTTATCTGTATAATTTTTCATGAAATAATCAGTTTTAACATGTTTTTCTATATATTTCTTGAGTTTTATCAGAAGTATTTTCCTTGTAGATCTTCAAATTTTATCAGAAAATGTTTATAATTCCACTTTCAATCAACTTAGGAATATTTTTATGCCTACCATTTTATCTGTATAATTTTTCCATGAAATACTCAATCTTAACGTGTTTTTCTATATATTTCTTCAATTTTATCAGAGATATTTTCCTGTATATTTACACAATGGAATACTACTCAGCAATTTAAAACAATGAATTCATGAAATTCTTAGGCAAATGAGGAACAGGGGGAGGGAAGAGGGCTTATTGGACTCTCAGGGAGGGGGGAACCAGGAAAGGGGAAATCATTTGGAATGTAAATAAAGAATATAGAAAATAAAAATATTATAAAAAAAAACCAGTGCATATAAATAAGATAGGCATCCATGTTGTACACATTTGTTCAGAGATTCCTCTGCTGCCCACAGTAGCGTGTAAATCTGAGGAAATAAATTCCTACTACAACTCCAGTCGAGGAAGAAGACGCTTGTCTTGGTCGCGACAATACTTATTTTCATTCCTAAGGTGGTCATGCATCAACCCCGTAAACTGATTTTTGATTTATTTTGCTCAAATATTTACGCTATAGTTGAAACTTACCAATAAAACTGCTGAAATTATCTAAACTAACCTTCCCACCTTCTCATTTACTTTAAATAAAATAGATTAATTTTTTTAAATCGATTTAATCTATTTGTGTCTCTAGTGTGATGTTTTTTCTTAAGTCTGTCGTAAAAAGGCAAACCCTGGATAGGAATAACTGAAATTACAATTTGACTACTAATGCTACAGCAACTAGAGACAGCCACACGCTAAGGCAAGGCACCCTATCGGAGAGCCACATCTTCACCTCACCTAGTACTTTCCTTTTTAAGTATTACTGTTACGCTTAGGTTAGAGGACAGCTTTGCAGGCCCGATTCTTTACATTGACTTTCATGGTGTTTCAGGGGGTTGAACTCAGGTCTCCAGGCTCATCCATGAGCACGGTTAGTCACTCATCAACTCTGCCTCCTCCTTTTTGAGGTAGTCACCCTCGCCCCACTGTGATCGGTAGGGTTGACAATTTTGTTGGAGCTGAAGAGATGGATTTGTGGTTAAGGGTGACTGTCCTTCTGCAGAGGACCCAGGTTCTGTTCCTGGCACCCATGTGGCAGCTCACAACCATCTGTAACTCCAGTTCCGGGGGCTCTGGTGCCCTCATCTGACCTCTCAAGGCACTGAGTGTATGCAGTACACACACACAGATGAAGGCAAACTTACACATAAAATAAAAGGATTTTTTTTCACAGGCAGTGCGAATAGCTGGGGCTTTTTGTAATTCCCTCACCATCACACACACTTTTTTTTTTTTTGCCTTTGAGTTTCACCTAGCCTTTCACCAAGTCTCCTCAACTTGTTTTTATAATTTTGATATTTCAGTGGCGTTTTCCTATTGAACCATAGATTAGCCTTTCTTGTCTCCTCGATTAGAATGAGTCAGACCTACATTTGAAATCTTAAGGCTGAGTGGTGTGGACCCAGATGTGTCACACAAGTGTCACATTGACTCTCCATCTCAATTTGGCCACTTGAAAGCTGTTAATAATAGTATCTAGTTCTTGTTAGAGAGCTAGTATTATTAACTAGTGTTATATTATATAATATACTATATATGATTACATATAAAATTATACACATTAGTATATATGGTATTATAACATAATATTATATTAACTAGTGTTAAATAATATTAGGTCTACAAACGCCTAGCGCAGTTTCTAGTACACAGCCAGAATGCCATATAGGATTATTATCTCGTGGTTATTTGATAAATAATAGGGTTGATTTCCTTCAAGAGCACTGGAACTTTTCACAGAATGTATACATTTTGCTTCCATCTGAATTAAATCTGCTTGAAATATGGAAAGTCCTGCCTATTGATTACTGTGTGGAATTTATTCACTATAAAGCCTTAGAGAATGCCACGTGTCTGTATATGTGTGTAAGTCCATCTGGATAAAAACAGGGAGGCTCAAGAAATGAGCACAAATGTGGACCTCAGAAGATCACCGAGGAGCACACCATGGCAACTTCATAGCCATGTGACTAGGGAAGGAAGCATGCTGGGAATCAAACCCAGCTTGTGATATAAGCACTGTGCCACTGAACTATCCTCCCAGCCTTAGTCTGACTTCCTTGTATGCAAGAAATCCCCACTGCTCTGTTAGGGAGTCTGAGGTTTAAAAAAAAAAAACATAGTTTCCGTATCTCTAACCACATGACTACCTGAACAATCCGAGTGCGAGCCTGAAAATGGTGAAGAGGCGTGGTTGACAAATTGCTTCTGCAGCAGGAAGACACTGCACCCAACTCTTCCTCTGCACCCTGCGATGGGAATCTGTATGGTTTACAAATTCAGCATTTTTCTCTTGTTCCATATTCAAATGTCTTAGCATTTTGGAAGGTTCCTCTCCCTCTGTCCTTATTTGACGATTTGTTTCTCTGTAATTAGCCCTCGAGCATGAGGGCTTCTTTTCTATTAAGTTTTAAGCCCACTTCCTGTTGTAATTTCAGAGGTAATTATGCTCCTTTCTGGCCAGAGCACGCGTTCACACGGCTATGCACAACCTTCGTTCCCCTTTATGTTTTATTCTTCAAGATTGAATTTGAAAGGGCAGTAAGTAGTAGCTTGTGACCCAATAAATGAATTAAGAGAAAGAGGAGAGGAAACTACGACCAGCTCACAGCAAAGGCATCACTGTTATGTGCCTTATTTGGACATGATGGGAAACCTCCCCGCCTCCCTTAAAGGAACGAGACTTCCTCTTATGTCAACGCAGACAAGGTCGGCACAGTATCACCAAGGCGCACGTTTCATGAAGGGAAGATATCATGAGTGTTTTCTTCGGTGCTAAAATGTCCCTGGATAGTAGTAGCGCTCAGCAGACTCTTCCTACATGTCTCCCAAAGAAGGATGTACACAGGCCTTACGTACAATTCCTTTACACCAGTAAGCATTAAAGTCAAGTCAGCTAAGCTGGAGAGATGGTTCCGTGGATAAGAGCTCCCGTTGTATAAGCATGTGGACGTGAGTGCCAACCCTCAGCGCCCACACAAATGCCATGCCGGTAAGCCCAGCACTGGGGACTGGAGACAGGCAGGTTCCAAGAGCTCGCTGGCTAGCCAGCTTAGCTGAAATGGTCAGCTTCCGGTTCCATGTCAGTTCACCCAATGTGCAGCAGTAAGAGAGAGAGCAATTGAAGAAGACAGCCATTGTCCAGTTCTGGCCTCCACACAGATGCACAGGCACACCCAAACACACACACATACACTCCTATGCATGCAACATATGCACACACACACGTATGCAACATACATACACAAACATGCAACACACAGATTCACATGCAACACATTCACATGCCTGAAACATGCACATTCCCTTGCAACACTAAGACACATGTACTATACACACAGGTACCACTCATATACATGTAATACTTACATGCATGCAACACACACACACACACACACACACACACACTTGAGTCAGAGAGAAATAGTTTCCCTCAGATATGCAAAAGAAAGTAAGAAAGGAAAGGAAGCGGGAAATTAATTAAAATGACATTAATTAATTAAAATAACATTTTAACTAAAATTTGCCTAGCTATAAGCAGATTCTACGGAATAGTGAGGTTAAGGTAAAATTACAGAATCTCAAATAAGTGTTGTTTGAGCAAGTCAGTGTACGCGGCTATCACAGAATTTATCACCCTGCACTGAAATTGCCCAGACGCCCGTATATCTCTCCCAAGTAGACAGAGAACTTCCTGAGGGCAGAAAAATCATCTCATCCAGTTTATCTCACAGTGTCTGGTACACCGAGGACGCCCAATAAATGTCTGAAGGAGAAAAGGGTAGGGGGCCCTTCGGGTTGACGCAGGGCTCCATTCCCTCCGATGTAGTCGAGCACAGTTTGTGGGCTCACTCTTCACTCAACACACCCTAGACGGTCCCTACCCTCGAGCCGCTTGAGCTGTAGAATGGAGAAGGCAAATGTGGAGAAAGGGGCCTGCTCTTTAAACAGTCATTCACACTTGCTTCTCCTTAACTGAGGCTCCATCCCTAACATGTCAGTCCACCCAGTGTGTTGACTGGATCAGAATCAAAGTGCCGGCTAATTATGTCCACCCCACTCACCAGCCTCCTCGCTCCAAGACCAGTAACGCTCCCCAGGACTGAGGCTCTCCTCAGCTCTCCAGCGTGGTCTCTCAAGTCTCCAAGCAATAGATAAGAGATCCAGATTATTTTGTAAATGGGGTTAAGGATGCAGTCAGTGGGCAGAGTGATTTCCTAACAGACATAAGGCCCTAAGTTCACCCCTGCTCCCCCCGCCCAGCGCTCCCGATAATAAAAGTGATTTCTTTCCACATTACTACCCAGGTTCCCAGGATCACTGACATCTCCAGTGGCCTGGTTCTCCATCTGACTCATCATCTATGTAAAGATCAATAAACATTAAAATAAGAGGCTTCATTTTTCCTACTGAAAAATAAGATGTTACAGAGAGAGAGAGAGAGAGAGAGAGAGAGAGAGAGAGCACCTTTCCTGGGAGCGCTAACTTTAAAAAAAAAAGGCTAAGCATACCTCCATAAAGTCTTGAAATGTACATAAATCCTTCTGAAAACTAGATAGGCTTCATTCCAGTTTGATGAACAGTTCTTTCTCAAATCTTTGACGATAGATTTCAAGGGTGGGCATACCTCTGTCTCCAACCACTGAGGGAGAGAGGAGCCCAACCTAGGTGGATAGCTTTGAAAACTGCATCCTGTCATCGAGATGGGTTTGCCTTTCTTCTCAAGAAAGCCAGTTAACTAGCACTGAAGACCACCCAGTTACCAGGTGACTCTAGGATTAATGAAAAAGTTCTATTGGATTCTCTCTCCCTAAGGCCTAATCTTGGAACTATGTATGTATTCTCTTTTGAAAAGCCTATTTCTGTTGGACACACACACATAGACATACACACACACACGTATACACATATACATATTTATATACATATACACATATGTGTATATATATATATATGCATGCTATATCTGCTTAATTATAAAATGGATAAATTGAGGTTTTCTTTTGTTTTGTTTTTTGTCTTTGTCATTTCCCGGCACATTTCCATGATGTGCATTGTATACTGATTCAAGGTTTCTTCACTGATTTTTTTTTTTAAGGTTTTATTTTTCTTATACTTTCGGGAGAAGACTGTAGTAATTATGTCTCCCAGTGTTGACTACTCTTCCCCTTGGTCCTGCTACTTTAATGAGCAGCTTCTTCTATTTCCTCATCATCCCCTCCCCCTAGAATATTCCTCAACCCTCCTCTGTGTGGTGTGCATTCTGTCTCTTTGTGTCTCTACTCGATGTCAACTTAAGAGAAAAGTCTTTCCCGGTAGGGCGAGTGTATCAACACCCCCCTCTCCAGCCATCACCTTTCTCTGGCCTGTCTCTATTCATGTTCTAGCTCATTAGATCCAGATCCATTTGTAGGTTCATTGGTCTATCTTCCTCGGCCAGGATAAATCCTCTCCAAAGCAAGGCCTTCTCTCACTTCATTCACCACAGCCCCTATCCCCAGGGCTACTGTGGAGCCTGACACCAGCTGCTCATTTGTATTATCCCAGTGAGAAGATCACCATCAATTATAGGAAGCAAAGGAAGTTCAAACAGAGTGCTGTCAGAACAAGGCACTTGCTATCGAACGGAGGACCACCTTGGGCAGTTGCAGCCATAGAGTGTCAAGCTTTTGGGCGCAGAAATGGTTGGATGAGAGTTCATGATAAGTCAGTGACCACCTTTCAAAACAACTGCAAGTCTATAGCTGGCAGCAAAGACTTGCCGTGCCTGTGTATCAACATCAGTGCGTGGGGTCTGACCTCGCTAATAAAATAATCAGGGATGTGTGGGAAGATAATGGTCTTCAGTGAGACTCTAGGACGCATGAATAAATGTTTCTAGGTATAAAGATAAAGCAGGCATGTGGAGTCTTATTCAATTCAAAATTCTAATGGTTCAAAATCGCAAAATGATTCTAAATTTATCTGAAAACATAAGCAAATAAGATAATTGTTTTAAAATAGTAAATATTCTTGGTATTGAATATTTACTAATTGTATGATTCAGGGGTTAAGACAGGCTGCTCCTCCAAAGGACCCAGGTTGAGTTCCCGACATCCACATGACAGTTCACAATGGTCTGAAACTCCCAGTTCCAAGGGATCTGACATCATCTTCTGGCCTCTGTGGGTGCTGCATGCAAATATGCAGGAAGGTACAGCACCCATACACATAAAATAAAATAAAAATAAACAAATCTATTTTTAAAATCACCATTCTAAATCTATAATAATATATAGTGTTATATTTGGATTTTAAAAACAGGATAAATAAGGTAGCTTAAAAATAGAACTTAATTCATAGTTTAAATTAATTGATGAAGAACAAATAAGAAAAATGATTATTTTATAATGGTTTTGTCATAACTGGTAATATACTTAAAAGAAATCATTTGAGCTCATGATTTATACCATATATGTACTGGCTGGTTTGGGGGTGTCAACTTGACATCAGAGAGAAAGGAGCTTCAGGTGAGGAAATGCCTCCATGAGATCCAGCTGCAAGGCATTTTCTCAATTGGTGATTGATGGGGAGGGTACAGCCCAACCCATTGCAGGTGGTGCCATCCCTGGGCTAGTAGTCCTGGGTCTATAAGAGAGCAAGCTGAGAGGGAGGGAGCCCGCCAGCTTCCCTTCCGCGACCTCTGTTCCCGCGGACTGCGCTGGAGAGACCGGTACCCAGGCTCCCCCCCCCCCCCCGATATAACATCACTTGGGACACGGCCTGTTGGGGCTTCTGTCTGTGCCCGAGGGCGGGTTGGCGCTGTGGTCGTCTGGGTGCCAGATCGGCGGGCCATCGTGACCACAGGGTGAGCGGCGCCACGGAGACTGCCCTCCGCCATCTTTGCTCCAGTGACCAGGTAGTTGGGACCGCCAGGCTCAGAGACAGACAGGCATAATATCGCTTCGGTTTCAGGCAGCTTGTGTGTAACCTGCTCCCAGGTGCTGGGCTGATCTGCAGTAACCAGCGCGCCAGTTCCCCGGTGGGACCTTCTGCCTGGTGGCGGGACCCCGCGCAGGGAGGGAGCCCGCCAGCTTCCCTTCCGCGACCTCTGTTCCCGCGGACTGCGCTGGAGAGACCGGTACCCAGGCTCTCCCCCCGATATAACATCACTTGGGACACGGCCTGTTGGGGCTTCCTTCTGTGCCCGAGGGCGGGTTGGCGCTGTGGTCGTCTGGGTGCCAGATCGGCGGGCCATCGTGACCACAGGGTGAGCAGCGCCAAGGAGAGTGCCCTCCGCCATCTTTGCTCCAGTGACCAGGTAGTTGGGACCACCAGGCTCAGAGACAGACAGGCATAATATCGCTTCGGGTTCAGGCAGCTTGTGTGTAACCTGCTCCCAGGTGCTGGGCTGATCTGCAGTGACCAGCGCGCCAGATCTGCTGTGGGACTTCTGCCTGGCAGAGGGACGCCCCCTCCCCCCCCCCAGGAGAGATCACACACCCCTGCACAGGGCAGGAGCCTGCCAGCCTCCCTTTGGCGACCTCTGCTCCAGGAATCCACTAGGCTGAGCCTTTAGATGTGCAAGGCCTCCCCAATATAAGATCACTTGGGGCAAAGCACATTAGGGCTCCAAAGTCACTCAGGAGCAGGCAGGCCCCAGAAATCGGTGCCAGGGGAATCCTGGTAATCCAGGGGGGGCAGAAATAGCTTTGCAAGCTCACAGGAGGTCCAACCAACAGCCAGTGGCAGCAGGACCAACTAACACCAGAGGTATCCAGATGGCAAAAGGCAAACGTAGGAATGTTACTAACAGTAATCAAAGTAATGTGGGACCATCCGAACCCAACTCTCCAACAGCAGCAAGTCCTGGATACCCCACCACACCCGAAAGACAAGATCTGGATTTAAAATCACTTCTCATGATGCTATTAGAGGATCACAAGAAGGACACAAATAAATCTCATAAAGAGTTACAGGAGACCATGAATCAACGGTTAGAAGCCCTTACAAAGGAAACACAAAAATCGCTTAGAGAAATGCGGGAGAACATGGATCAAAAGATGGAGGCGCACAAGGAGACAACACAAAAATCACTTAACGAGATGAATCAACGGGTAGATGCACTCACAAAGGAATCACAAAATTTGCATAAAGAAATGCAGAAGAATATGGGTCAACAGACGGATGCCCATAAGGAGGCAACACAAAAATTGCTTAAAGAAATGAATCAACGGTTAGATGCCCTTACAAAGGAAACACGAGAACTGCTTAAAGAAATGCAGGAGACGATGGATCAACAGATGGAATCCCATGAGGAGGAAACACAAAAATCGCTCAGAGAAATGCAGGAGAACGTGGGTCATCAGGAAGAAATCCTGAAAGAGGTAATGCAAAAATACCTTAAAGAAATACAGGAAAATACAAACAAACAAGTGAAGGATCTCAGCAAATCCATCCAGGAACTAAAAAAGGAAGTAGAAACAACTAAGAAATCACAAAGGGAGACAACTTTGGAGATAGAAAACCTTGGGAAGAAATCAGGAGTCATAGATGCAAACATCAACAATAGAATACAAGAGATGGAAGAAAGAATCTCAGGTGCTGAAGATTCCATAGAAAGCATCGACTCAACAGTCAAAGAAAATGCAAAATGCAAAAAACGCGTAACCCAAAACATCCAGGAAATCCAGGACACAATGAGAAGACCAAACCTAAGGATTATAGGTATAGATGAGAGTGAAGATTTGCAACTTAAAGGGCCAGTAAACATCTTCAACAAAATTATGGAGGAAAACTTCCCTAACTTAAAGAGAGAGATGCCGATGAACATACAAGAAGCCTACAGAACTCCAAACAGACTGGACCAGAACAGAAATACCTCCCGTCACATAATAATCAAAACACCGAATGTTCTAAACAAAGAAAGAATACTAAATGCAGTAAGAGAAAAGGGCCAAGTAACATACAAAGGAAGACCTATCCGAATCACATCAGACTTCTCACCAGAGACTATGAAAGCCAGAAGATCCTGGGCAGATCTCATGCAGACACTAAGACAGCACAAATGCCAGCCTAGACTACTATACCCAGCAAAACTCTCAATCACCATAGATGGAGAGACCAAGATATTCCATGATAAAACCAAATTTTCACAATATCTTTCCACAAATCCAGCCCTGCAACGGATAATAGGTGGAAACCTCCAATACAGGGAGAGAAACAACACCCTGGAAAAAATGAGATAATAACCTTCTTGAATCAAACCCAAAAGTAGATAACCACTCAAACATAAAGATAGCGTCAAGAATGGCAGATGGCAATAATCACTATGCCTTAATCTCTCTTAATATCAATGGTCTCAATTCCCCAATTAAAAGACATAGACTAGCAGACTGGATACGTAAACAGGACCCAGCATTTTGCTGCATGCAGGAAACGCACCTCAGTGTCAAAGACAAACACTACCTCAGAGTAAAAGGCTGGAAAACAATTTTACAAGCAAATGGCCCCAAGAAACGAGGTGGAGTAGCCATCCTAATATCGGATAAAATTGATTTTCAACCCAAAGTCATCAAAAAAGACACAGAAGGACACTACATACTGATCAAGGGAAAAATCCACCATCAAGAACTCTCAATCCTGAATATCTATGCTCCAAATGCAAGGGCACCCTCATTCGTAAAAGAAACTTTACTAAAACTCAAAGCACACATCGCACCGCACACAATAATAGTGGGTGACTTCAACACCCCGCTCTCTGAAATGGATCGTTCAGGAAAGCAGAAACTAAACAGGGACACAGTGAATCTAATTGAAGCCTTGGACCAAATGGAACTAACTGATATATATAGAACATTTCATCCTAGAGCTAAAGAATACACCTTCTTCTCAGCTCCTCATGGTACCTTCTCCAAAATTGACCATATAATTGGTCACAAATCAGACCTCAACAGATACAAGAAGATAGAAATAATCCCATGCCTCCTATCAGATCACTATGGAATAAGGGTGGTCTTCAATGGCAACAAAAACAAAAGAAAAGCCACGTACACATGGAGGCTGAACAATGCTCTACTCAATGATAACTTGGTCAAGGTGGAAATAAAGAAAGAAATCAAAGACTTTTTGAAAGTTAATGAAAATGAAGGCACAACATACCCTAACTTATGGGACACAATGAAAGCAGTGCTAAGAGGAAAATTCATAGCCCTGAGTGCCGCCAAAAAGAAACGGGAGACAGCATACACTAACAGCTTAATGGCACACCTGAAAGCCCTGGAACAAAAAGAAGCAAATACACCAAAGAGGAGTAGAAGGCAGGAAATCATCAAACTCAGGGCTGAAATCAATCAAGTAGAAACAAATAAAACCATACAAAGAATCAACAAAACGAGGAGTTGGTTCTTTGAGAAAATCAACAAGATAGATAAGCCCTTAGCCAGACTAACCAGAGGGCACAGAGATAGTATCCAAATTAATAAAATCAGAAACGAAAAGGGAGAGATAACAACAGAAACTGAGGAAATTCAAAAAATCATCAGATCCTACTACAAAAACCTGTATTCAACACAACTAGAAAATCTTGAGGAAATGGACAATTTCCTTGACAGATACCAAGTACCAAAATTAAATCAGGATCAAATAGACCATCTAAACCGTCCTATAACCCCTGAAGAAATAGAAGTTGTCATTGGAAGTCTTCCAACCAAAAAAAGCACAGGTCCAGATGGTTTTAGTGCAGAATTCTATCAGACCTTCAAAGAAGACCTAACACCAATACTCTTCAAACTGTTCCACAAAATAGAAACAGAAGGAACACTACCCAACTCGTTCTATGAAGCCACAATTACACTAATACCAAAAGCACACAAAGATCCGACAAAGAAAGAGAATCTCAGGCCAATCTCTCTTATGAATATCGATGCAAAAATACTCAATAAAATTCTTGCCAACCGAATCCAAGAACACATCAAAACGATCATTCACCACGATCAAGTAGGCTTCATCCCAGGGATGCAGGGATGGTTCAATATAAGGAAATCCATCAATGTAATCCACTACATAAACAATCTCAAAGAAAAAAACCACATGGTCATCTCATTAGATGCTGAGAAAGCATTTGACAAAATTCAGCATCCTTTCATGCTAAAGGTCTTGGAAAGATCAGGAATTCAAGGCCCATATCTAAACATAGTAAAAGCAATTTACAGCAAACCAGTAGCCAGCATCAATCTAAACGGAGAGAAACTTGAAGCAATCCCACTAAAATCAGGGACTAGACAAGGCTGCCCTCTCTCTCCATATCTTTTCAATATAGTACTTGAAGTTCTAGCTAGAGCAATTAGACAAGAAAAAGAGGTCAAAGGGATACAAATTGGAAAGGAAGAAGTCAAACTATCACTATTTGCAGACGATATGATAGTATACATAAGCGACCCAAAGAACTCCACCAGAGAACTCCTACAGCTGATAAACGACTTCAGCAAAGTGGCCGGATATAAAATCAACTCAAGCAAGTCAGAAGCCTTCCTATACTCAAAGGATAAGCAGGCTGAGAAAGAAGTAAGAGAAATAATACCCTTTACGATAGCCACAAACCATATTAAGTATCTTGGCGTGACGCTAACCAAACAAGTGAAAGATCTGTATGACAAGAACTTCAAGTCTCTGAAGAAAGAAATTGAAGAAGACCTCGGAAGATGGAAAAATCTGCCATGCTCATGGATTGGCAGGATTAATATAGTAAAAATGAGCATCTTACCAAAAGTAATACACAGATTCAATGCAATCCCCATCAAAATCCCAACTCAATTCTTCATAGAGTTAGAAAGAGCAATTCAAAAATTCATCTGGAATAACAGAAAACCCAGAATAGCTAAAACTATTCTCAAGAGTAAAAGAACCTCTGGGGGAATCAGTATCCCGGACCTCAAGCTGTACTACAGAGCAATAGTGTTAAAAACTGCATGGTATTGGTACAGTAACAGACATGTAGATCAATGGAACAGAATTGAAGACCCAGAAATGAATCCACACTCCTATGGTCACTTGATCTTTGACAAAGGAGCTAAAACCATCCAGTGGAAAAAAGATAGCCTTTTCAACAAATGGTGCTGGCTCAGCTGGAGGTCAACATGCAGAAGAATGCAAATTGACCCATCCTTATCTCCTTGCACTAAGCTCAATTCTAAGTGGATCAAAGATCTCCACATAAAACCAGACACACTGAAACTAATAGAAGGGAAACTAGGGAAGAACCTTGAACATATGGGCACAGGGGAGAATTTCCTGAACAGAACTCCAATAGCTTATACTCTAAGATCAAGAATAGACAAATGGGACCTCATTAAATTACAAAGTTTTTGCAAGGCAAAAGACACTGTCAAAAAGACAAAGCGGCAACCAACTAACTGGGAAATGATCTTTACCAACCTTACATCCGACAGAGGGCTAATATCCAAGATATACAAAGAACTCAAGAAGTTAAACTCCAGAGAGGCAAGTAACCCTATTAAAAAATGGGGTACAGAGCTAAACAAAGAGTTCTCACCTGAAGAATATCTAATGGCTGAGAAGCACCTAAAGAGATGTTCATCATCCTTAGTCATTAGGGAAATGCAAATCAAAACAACCCTGAGATTCCATCTCACACCAGTCAGGATGGCTAAGATCAAAAACACAGGAGACAGCAGTTGTTGGCGAGGATGTGGAGAAAGAGGAACACTCCTCCACTGCTGGTGGAATTGCAGGCTGGTACAACCACTCTGGAAAGCAGTCTGGCGGCTCCTCAGAAAACTGGGCATGACACTTCCGGAGGATCCGGCTATACCACTCCTGGGCATATACCCAGAGACTTTACCTGCATGCAATAAGGACACATGCTCCACTATATTCATAGCAGCCTTATTTATAATAGCCAGAAGCTGGAAAGAACCCAGATGTCCCTCAACGGAGGAATGGATTCAGAAGATGTGGTATATTTACACAATGGAATACTACTCTGCAATTAAAAACAATGAATTCACGAAATTCCTAGGCAAATGGTCAGAACTTGAAAATATCATCCTTAGTGAGGTAACCCAATCACAAAAGATCACACATGGTATGAAGTCACTGATAAGGGGATATTGACCCAGAATCTCAGAATACCCTAGACACAATCAGCATATCAATAGATTTCTAAAAAGATGGAAGGAGAGACCCCTGGTCCTGGAAAGACTGGATGTAGGGGAACGCCAGGACAGAGTAATGAGAGGGGGTTGAACGGAGAAAAGAGGGAGGGAAGGGGGCTTATGGGACTTTCGGGGAGGGAGGAAACGGGAAAGGGGAAGTGATTTGGAATGTAAATTAAAAAAATAAAATAAAATAAAATAAAAAAAAAAAAAAAAAAAGAGAGCAAGCTGAGCAAGCCATGATGAGCAAGCCAGTAAGCAGCATCCCTCCATGGCCTTTGCATCAGCCCCGGCCTCCAGGTTCTCACCCTGTCTGAGTCCCTGTCCTGACTTCCTTCAATAATGAACAACAATATGAAAGTATAAACAAATAAACCCTTTTCTCCCCAAGTTGCTTTTTGGTCATGGTATTTCATCACAGCAATAGAAACCTTAACTAAGACAAAATACTAAGAGAACTTCTATGGCACAGATGAAATCAAGACTCAATAACAGAAAAGTTAATAACAATTATTATAGATATAGAGGAAATGGCCTTTCTAGGTCTAAAACTAGGAACATTCCCATTTTTTAAATTAGATATATTCTTTATTTACATTTCAAATGATTTCCCCTTTACTGGTTCCCCCTTCCCCGAAAATCCCATAAGTCACCTCCCCTCCCCCTGTTCCCCAATCAACCCTCTCCTTCTTCCCTGTCCTGGTACTCCCCTACACTGCTGCATCAAGCCTTCCCAGGACCAGGGGCCTCTCCTCCCTTTGATGTCCAACAAGGCCATCCTCTGCTGCCTATGCGTCTGGAGCCATGGGTAACTCTATGTGTACTCTTTGGTTGATGGTTTTGTCCCTGGGAGCTCTGGGGGTACTGAGTGACTCATATTGTTGTTCCTCCTATGGTGCCACAAACCCCTTCAGCAACTTGGGTCCTTTCTCTAGCTCCCCCACTGGGGACCCTGTGCTCAGTTCAATGGCTGGCTGAGCATGTCCCCCTCTGTATTTGTCATGCACTAGCAGAGCCTCCCAGATGACAGCTATATCCAGCTCCAGTCATGTGGCTTTAAAAATTCAACATAAAAAGCAATTTAGCGAAGAGGTTTTTGTAGTGCGTATGCTGTACACAGTTTACCATGTTGATGGTAGAAAGCATCAAAAAGAGCAGCAAGGGAACAGTAAATTTCCAAAAGATTAGCGCGTAAAGGACAAAACTAAGTGACTCCTGAAAGACATTTATCTAGCAAAGAGACCGGAAGCAGGAAGTGGCTTCCCAGACTCTATTCCTGCTGTCTAGCCCATGGTCCATGGAACTCCTCAATTCCCACTTCCTGGCAGCCATTTTACTCTTCATCAATGCCTTGCTTTTCAGATGGAACTGCGTGTGTTATTGTTGCTTCTGTTCGGACCTCAAACACTCTTGGTTTCCAGCATCAGCATCAGCAACAGCTTCAGCATCACCATCAGCATCAGCATCACCATCACCATCAGCATCACCATCACCATCAGTAACAGCATCACATCAGCATCAGTAACAGCATCACATCAGCATCAGCATCAGCACCAACATCAGCATCAAAACAGGGCAATGCTACTTTACTGGGCTCTGTCTCATCTCAGCATCTGCGGAAACCCCTGTGCTTTATTTCTCCTTCATCACTTGGACTTTTCTGTACTGCATCTAAACAGGTGAGCTGGTTATACTCATAGCTGTGATTCCGGCTATGATGCTAAAACAGAGTTAGGGCTCTGGGGATAAATGAGAAGGGAAAAAAGCAAGAAAGAGGGACCAGAAAGCAGCACTTACATTTAGAATACACAGGGTCCCCACAAACTCAGAACAGTTAGTCCACTCAGCAATATGGTTTTTCAGGAATACGACCTTTTCAGATCATGTGGAAACTATTACTGATGACAAAAGGGGAAAAAAAAGAAATTTACAAAATAAAAATTAAATGTTTGCCCTAAACTGTTTTATGAGGCTCAACTACTTTAAGTGTTATAAACTATTAATGTTATTCAAAAAGTTTGCACATCCCATTTTACTACAAAAGAGTTCCCAAAAATATATAACAAAACCAAGAATTTACTGCCACATCTAAATTAAATATTATTTGCATAAACATCATTTCGGGGAAAATCTTATAAAAAAATTTCCATTTTTTTTTCTGTATCAAAAGCTATATTGAATGTTGGCTTTAAGTGCATTTTAATATTTTCTAGGAAAATTGGAGCTTCCAAAGATAGAGGGTACCCAGGGCTGCAAAGGCTTTCAACTGCCCTGGTGCTTATTTTGAAACTCCAGGCACGTCCAGGAAGAGAGAGGAAGGTTCTACTTGTGTAGTGGAACTCGCCTTGGAAAAAAATGGAATGTTAGAGCAGAAAGACAGTGCCTCAAGTGGAGGGATGGGGTTGCCATCCCACAGACAAAAACTCTGAGCCAGAATTGTTCCTGTCTGAAAGAACTCCAAGGACAGAAATGGAGAAGAGACTGAGGGAAAGGAGGTCCAGCGACCTGCCCAAATTGGGACCCATCTCAAGGGGAGGCTCCAAGGCCTGACACTATTACTGATGCTATGGTGTGCTTACAGACAGGAGCCTAGCATGGCTACCCTTTGAGAGGTCCAAGAAGCAGCTGAAGGAGACAGATGCGGATACTTACACCCAACCAACGGACTGAAGTCAGGGACACCTGTGGCTGAGTTAGGGAAAGGCTAGCAGAAGTTGAGGGGGAGGGTGACCTCACAGGAAGACCAGCAGTCTCAACTAACCCCTGAGATCTCGCAGGCAGCATACACCAGCTGGCCCGAGGCCCCCGACACATATACAGCAGAGGACTGCCCGGTCTGGCCTCAGTGAGAGAAGATGCACCTAACCCTGAGAGACTTGAAGCCCCCAGGGAGTGAGGAGGCCTGGCGGGGTGTGGGGGATGTGGGGGATTGGAGACATTCTCTTGGAGACTGGGTGGAGGGGGGTGGGAGGGAAGGAGTGGGATAAAAAAGAAAAAATGGAATGTTATGTGCACGGGTTTACCCCACCAAAAAAAAAAAATAGCAGTGGGAGGGGTAATTCTGAAGAAGTTCCATAATGTGATGGACTTCCTTCAGATTCTTCTGTAATAAAATGGCAAATAAAAATCATATAACTGTAGGAGTGAACTTTCTAGAAGAAATTGATGAATACAACTCAACAAAGATGGCAGTAGTAAATGTTGGCCCTGGGCTGGAGAGATGGCTCAGAGGTTAAGAGCACTGACTGCTCTTCCATAGGTCCTAAGTTCAATTCCCAGCAACTACATGGGGGCTCACAACCACCAGTAATGGGATCTGATGCCCTCTTCCGGTGTGTCTGAGGAGAGCAACATTGTACTTGCATTACATTGTACTTGCAAACATAAATATTAAAAAGAATAAATAAAAAGGCAGAGGCAGGTGGGTCTCTGAGTTCAAGGTCAGCCTGGTCTATAGCCAGGGCTACACAGAGAAACCCTGTCTGAAAAGTCCAAAAAAATGTTGGTCCTGCCTCAGCTTGTGACACACAATGTCATGTTTTACGAGCCAGTGAGGAGAGAGTCAAGGAGCCATGATGCCCGGTGGGGAAAGACGCAGACACTGACAGACTCTCAGCAGCCTGTCAACTGAGGCAACCCAGGAGTGAGAACCTCCAAGCCCACCACCCAACAGCGATGGTACGGTGAGTACTAACCTCACAAACACACGGGAAGGTTATGTGAACGTCCCATGACTCTGAAATAGCTGAAACAAAGACACTTAGAGTGATGGTGGTCAAGAGGACTTCCTGGCCCTACTAGCTAGTGAGCTCCGGAAAAACCATTTGTGTAAGGAAGATAACAAATACTAGGAGTTCTCGAGGAAACAACATGGAGTCAAGGGGTCACTGCTGAAAAGAAACGAAATATTGATTAACATGATCCTCTCCAAGGCTTAACGTTGGGTCACAAAGATCACAGTAAAACTTTATTGGATGGCACTTGGCAGGGTGTTTCTAGCCCAGAACAAAGTTCGTGGTCCACATTCCCAGTATCTCATAACAAGTGGTATATCCATTCTAGAAAAATTTGTTTACGAATTGCAAAGTAATCTGACTCAAGTAAAAAAGAAAAAATGGCCTGAAGATAAACAAGAAGAAGCTAAAATATGAGCCCATGGCCACACTGGGATGAATGCACGGGGCTGCCCAGTCAAGCCCGCACAGGCCGAGAAGGAGCTCTGTTCAGTGCATTTGGAGTTTGAGTATTTAAGATCAATATCCTGAGTGCTAGTTGATTAGCCCTGGAACAGCACCCACTCTTTAACAATATACAAAGAATCCATCAAATTGTCTACTTATAAATAAAACTGCTGTTTTTAAATCTAGGGTTTTATTGGGGGGGAGTTCTTTTTTTTTGGTTTGTTTGTTTTGCATTTTCAGAAGTTATATATGTGAGTAATGAGGATTTCTGGTACATGAACAATATAAATAAATAAAAAAATAAATTGGATATGTGCTAACACCATTTGAAATCTAGGAAGAGTAAAATGTTTTCTGTTTCTTTATCTGGCAGAATCGCTGTGTTAGAGATGAATGGATTCCCTCAAGATTCGCTTTCAGGCACTTTCAGCCAATCTCTCCTTTAATTTTAAGGTACATTAATAATTCAATATTTTTTAGGCTTGATCTAAGAGATTCCTTTCAAATGTACTGATGCCCTCAGCAGACAGAAGATGGATCAGAATGCCCTTAGCTATTTATAAAATGTGTGTGTGTGTGTGTGTGTGTGTGTGTGTGTGTGTGTGTGAGAGAGAGAGAGAGAGAGAGAGAGAGAGAGAGAGAGAGAGAGAGAAAGAGAGAGAGAGAGAAAGTTTGTGTGTGTGTGTGTGTGTGTGTGTGTGTGTGTGTGTGTGTGAATTCAATTCACAATTGAGCCTGTATTTCCTCAGTTAATAATAGAGATAATGATGTTTAAAAAACAAAAACAAACAGACAAACAAAAGCTGTATGGGCTAAATGTCTCTGGCTTTTGGGAAAACCTAGGCCAGAGTAAAGAGAAAGGAAGATCTAAATCAGCCTAGCTCTTCTCCCATTTGAAAGCCTGGGTTCTAAACGATGGAGCCCTACTCACAGCAGGATCTCTGAGCTGTAGAAAAATGAGCATCATGGGAAGAAGGGCTTCCGATGGAAAGTCCCAAATTCCAATCTCACTGTGCTCTCACAGCTGACCACCTGCTCCAAGTCTCTTATATAACTTATTCAATAAGAGATGAATTAGATAATTCCCAAAGATGTTCAACTGCAATATGTTATGACTGATTCTTCACAAATGGGATCAATGTTTGAGAAAATGAGCCAAACACAAAGTAGGAAGGGATTAAGTCAAGTGGATTAAATAATGAATAACTGTGCATAATTTACATCGGAAGGATAATATTTTGGTACTATTCTGATCTTATGAGTAAAATACAAGTTAATTTACTTTGAACAAAATAGAGAATAAGAAAAGGAGGATAAATACTTTGAATTGAAATGCACACACGTACATTTGAAGTGATTTAATTTGGATGGATGCTTCCAATCTATGAACAGAACAAATCTTAAATTACTACATATAAGATTTCAAGGAAGGATTTCACTGTACAATTATAAAAAAAAAAAAAAACTAAAGGAATTTGGGGGAATTTCCCTCCAGGCAATTAAAATATGCTATAGAGTTAATGTTGACTTTAACACATACATTTTCCCTGTGTCTACATTAGAATGTCTGGGGTAAATATTCACAAATTAGACTATTTAAGATGAAGCCTTAAATGCAATGGAATATATTGTTTTTATATGCACTCTGAGATGTTTAAAGTTAGTTGTCGATTTGATTGGATCTGTAATTAAGGGACTCACCTCTGAGTAGGTTCATGAGGGTGTTTCCTGGAAAGATTACCTGAGTAGGGAATGGCCTCCCCCAGAGTGGGCAGTGCCTTCCCCACCGAGACCCATATGTAAAGAAGCCAGAGGAGAAAGCAGCTTGCTTTCCCTCTGCCTGCCTCTGCTCCTCCTCAGTCTTTCAAAGGCCTTCAATCTTCTCATGTGAACTGAAAAGGAGCAGCTGTCCAGGAATCCCTCAGGCCGTCAGGGGGAGACTGAGATGCTAAAGCCTCAGAAACAGCTACTCTACTCATTCTCAGCCTCTCCAGCCTGTATATACAGCCATTGTTGAACTCCCTGCCTGTGTTGTGTAAATGAACCTTTAAAAACCCCTTGGTAGCGAGATACACTTTCGTTCTGTTTTTCTAAAAAGACCCTGGTAAACATGCATGCTTTGTCGCAACAAATTATAACAGAAATCAAAATCAAGCAGCTATAAACAACTGGAAGGGGCCACCGTCCTATCAGAAAAAACACCCGACTGCTTTGTATATCTGGCACATCCATCACCTTGGAGTGACCAGCCAATCAATTTGTTTCTCAACAGCAGAGTAGGGGGAAGGTGCAGGAGTGGAGGAAATTTGGAAAGAGAGTTAGCTCCAGCAGCAGACATGTGTGATAAATCATGTCCATAGTTATGTGCCTTTGATGGGCTCTGATGAGAATATTATTGTATCCCTGGAGCCTTCCTCCAATACCCCAAACCCAAACCCCAGACTAAACCCCAGACACACATACACACACACACACACACACACACACACACACACACACACACACTATAGTGTTATAAAATCATAACACTTGATGGAAATCCTAACTAAAGATTACTCTAGTTTGGGTCTGGAAAATCACCCAAAGGTTCCCAACTTGAAGGCTTAGTCCCACGGCAGTGCCATGAAAAGGTAAGACCTAGTAGAGGGAAGGCTCTGACTCTTTGGGACCGTGCCTCAGATGGTGACTGCAGGTCCCTGACATTCTTCCTGGTGCCTTCTGGCCTTCATTCTGCCTTGCATTCTCACCACAAAGTAATGCCTCACTCCAGGGCAAATGCCAGGGAGCCAACCTATTGTGACCCAAATCTCTGAAAGTGTGAGTCAAAATCAACTTTTTCTTCAGTATATTTTCCCTCTTTGTAAGTGAGGCACGCAGGTATTTTTAAGATTTATTATTTTTATTTTCTGCGTATGACTGTTTCGTCTGTGTGCATATTGTTTGTAGCCTAGGCATGCCTGGTACCCATGGAGGTCAGAATAAGACACAGACTTCCCTGGAACTGAAGGTACAGACAGTTGTTAGCCACTATGTAGATGGTGGGCACTCAGCCTGGGGCCTTTGCAAGAGCATCTGGTGTTCTTAACTGCTGAGCCATCTCTAGAGCCCCTATCCAGGCATTTCCCCCCCCACCCCCGCAGTGGTGAAAAGCTGACTAACACTTAGAAAATACCTGACCAGTACTCACGAAAATTATTTGTCATGAAAATCTGAAAGACTTTCAGAGCAGAAGAGACTGAGAGGATACAATGATTGTGCATCATGTGATGTCCTGGGTTGGATCCTGAAGCAGAGAAGGGCATGATCAGAAAAATTGGGTAAATCTAAATCATGGGGTTTGGCTTATGACGACATCTTAGCACTGGTTGCTTTGCTGTGGCAAATGGATCATAAGATGTTGCATCAGGAGAAGCCTGAAGGGAAGATCCAGGACTCCCGGGCTGCTTTTATGACTTTTCTGTAACTATAAAGCTATTCTAGGGCTGGAGAAATGGCTCATCAGGTAAGGCACTTATCGTGAAAGCCTACGGACCTGAGTTTGGGTCCGCAGAACCCACATCATCCCCAGATGCAGTATGTTTATAACTGCAATCCTGAACTCTGTGGGAAGATAGGGAGAGACAGGAAATCCCTGGAAACTCTCAACTAGCCTAGAGCATAACGCAGTGAATGAAGACAGACCTTGCTGCAAACCGGGTGGACTGTAAGGACCAACACCCAAGGCTGCCCTCTTCCACATTCATTCCCTGGTATGTGGGTCTGTGTGCATGCACAGAAACACACACACACACACACACACACGAACACACGGTACTCTAAGATAAAAGGTTTGTTTATAAACCCTCAAATCATGGGGACTGGAGCGATGACTCATCAGTTAAGAGTACTTGCTAGTCTTCCAACACACCCGATTTCAGATCCCAGCACCCACTTTGGGAGCCTCACAACCAATAGTAACACCATCTCCAGGGGATCTGATACCTTCTTCTGGCCTCTGCGAGCACCCACACACATGGCATGCATACATACCTACATATAAAATAAAAATAATCTTAGAAAGTCAACCCTTGAATATTATATATGTATATATAGATATGTGTATATCTACCCTATAATATATGTATATATATATATATTCCATAATAAATTGAATCTACAGATGAAAGCCAGGGGAAAAGAATTAAACCCTAAACTAATCCAAAGTTGAAGAAAAATACAACACAGAAAAATAAAAGGCACCAAGGAGAGATAAGAGGCTCTTATCTCAACTCTTACCAAGGGTACATTTTTGGTTGTTTGTGATCTGAAGCATCTGTTAACTTAATGCAAAGTAACCATTGGAATAGTTAAATTCTTGTTGCCGTGCACACCCATGGATAGTAATATTTCTGGGATAATGAACCTTGTCCTTCCTCTTGCTGATAGCCTATCATAACACTGATGTCTTGGGTTTCCAAGAAAGACTTATGAGGGAACGTGTGAAATACTTCATTAAACTCTGGCTTGTACTTCTGTACAGCTCATAAAACAAATAGAACTAAGCTGATTTATAGGAAATGTCTTTTTCCCCCCCTTAAGACAGGACCAAAACCACCATTTAGGGTTCAAATAGAAATATGTTTTATCTTTATGAAAGTTATCTGTGCCGTCAACAACCGCTCTGTGCTTTAATTCGCAAATCAACTATAAACACTGTCAGGCCCCAGCTTAGGATCAGATGGTGTTTTAAGTGCTGTCGTATCTGTTATGTGCGAGTTATAGCACGTTATCAATGACATTCTTTATGAAGGATGTCTAAACGCATTGTCTCAGAAACTGCTTTTAACTCATGAAATAAATGGACTGTTGTGAATGTAACCAGGGAAACATTGGTTTGTGACTTCTGGATTGTAGGTTCTATTTCTCCTGCCTGGAAAATATTACAAGCCAAATGTGGCAGATCATGTGGGAAGAGGAATATGGATGCCCCAATATTATTTCTATTCAAACTCCACTTTCTGCTTTCTGAGAATGGAAGAATGGTCACAAGGGCAAACCAGTCCTGGTGCTTCAGATTGTGAGTAGGGTGGGCAAGAATGCTTGGGGCGGATGTAACAGAAAGGTTTCTGGTTTAAGAATTGTCCTGCAAATGGAATTTCCCTCCCCTTGACCCTGACTCTTGGAAGCAGTAGGCATTTCTAGAACTGTACCTGAAGACATGCTAAGAATCTTGGTGGAAGGCATGCATAGAGGTCCTTCCACTGGAGCCAATGGTGTGGTCAAGAAGAGCTAGAAATGTCGAGAGGAAGCAAGAAAGTGCAACTGGAGTGTAGACCGTGGGCATAAATATACCTGGGTTTGAATCCTCTGTCTTTAGCTCTGAGAACATGAGGCGTTTATATATCCACTCTAAAACTCAGTTCCCATATTTATAAAATTAGAATAAAATGGCCTTCTGAATGGGTTTTTGTTGCTATTGCAACAAATTACACATGTTTCATGCTCGGGAAACATCAATTTGTCATCTCCTAGACATTACTATCCATTCTGAAGATAAATCCAAAGCAGGTCTCATGGGGTTAAGCCAGGGTGTGAGCAGGACAGTATTCCTTCTAATGGCATTAGGTGACAATCGGTTCCCTAGTCTTCATGGCTTCTGGAACAAAATGGGACTCTTGGCCTAGGACCCCATCTCTCTATCAAAGTCAACACGGTTAGGCCATGTGCTTCTGGTGCTGCCGTCTCTCTGTGCTGCCATTCTCCAATCCTTTCATAAGCTTTCTAATGATGCTGCGTCTACGTAAATAATCCAATGTAACCTCAAGATTTTAAAGTCAGCTATTCATCAGACCTAATTCTACATTTGACCTGTTTCACTTTTGGAGTGTAACGATATATTCAGGGGTGATAGAATTAGTCCATTGACATTTAAAGGGTACCACTACTCTACTTTCACACTGTCGTATGGAGTTGTAAGAGCTACATACCTTAATCGTATTAACCTATTGGGATGTGGATCAGAAAAGGCAATGGCTTTTCTACTCCCTCTGAGTGCCCTCTCCAATAACCATCAAAGCCTTACCGCGGATAAATCTCTTCCGTGACTTATACACTACACTGGCATCTGCTTCTTCTGTATCTCTGGCAATCCACTGTACCACAACAGTGCTTCTATAGCCTCAAGACAGAGTCAGATGCTCACAGCCAACCATTGCACTGAGTGCGGGGTCCCCAGTGCAGGAGTTAGAGAAAGGACTGAAGATGCTCAAAGGTTTGCAACCCCATAGGAAGAACAACAATATCAACAAACCAGACCCCTTCCAGAGCTCCCAGGGACTAAGCCAAAACCAACCAAGGAGTATACATGGCTCCAGCTGCATATGTAGTAGAGGACAGCCTTGCTAGGCATCAATGGGAGGAGAGATCCTTAATCCTATGAAGGTTCAATAGATGCCCCAGTGTAGGGAAATCAAGGGTGGGGAGGTGGGAGTGCGTATGTGGGTGGAGGAACACCCTCACAGAAGCAGGGGGAGGGGGGAATGGAATAAGGGGGGTTCCGGGAGGGTGGAAACCAGGCAAAGGAATAACACTTGAAATGTAAATAAATCCCATCTGCACATCGGATATTCTGTCATGCATATGGACTCTGGTTTTTGAAAACTAAATCATTTCTTTTTCCCATACAAAGTTCATGATGAAAAAAAAAAATGAATCTTAGCAGAGATATCAGAAAGGAGAGCAAAGAGAGGCGAAAGTACGTCGTGTGCGTGCTGAGACGACAACTCAGAATCCCGACGCTGTAGGATGGATGTCTGGGTGATGGTGCTGGGCTGTGTGGGTCTCTAGCCCCCATTGTGCTCTGTATGATTTGTGAGCTGGTTGGTGGTGTGGGGAACTGGCATTGAAAGCATGATCGGTGAGTAACTGAGATTAAAGGTGCTGACTTTACAGAATTTACTCCACGTGGATACTAAGAATTGTCAGGCATTCTGTCTATCTAAAAGTTACTGGGGGAGAGGCAAGTTCCTCCTCAAACTTTCTGGCTTGGCAGGATAGAACGGACTGACTCATTGCCCCAAGGATGTTGAGACATCCAGTTGTCTCTCTTCGGCAGTATGTCTTCAGAATGAGACATTCAGAGAAGCACCGACCACAAAACTGTATTCCAGGATCTCCAGAGTCCAAGTGTTTGCCTTGTGCTCTGTCAGAACCACCTCCAAACCCAGTTTCCTGACCAGCTTAATGCGTGGTTTATGGGAAAGAACCACAGGGCAGCAACAGAGATAATCAATAGTCTATAAAATTGATGGTTTTTTTTTTTCAATTTAACATATACTTATATGAACACAGTTAAGACAGCCTCACTACTTACAGATTTCTGAATCACCAAAAAAGGAATAAATAGAGAAAGAAAAAACAGGGAAAAAAGGTTATAGAAATGACTACAGAAAGGCACTTCAAATTCTCAGCAGGGAACTCATAAAATAGTTTGTCTCTGGTCTCTATTTCTCTTTCAGCTCTACTTAATACAAGGTGTGCCTGGTTAATAAACTCCCATGCAATTAATGATTGCATTTTTGTTAATCAATTAAACTTCTATGCAATTATTAATCTAGCATTAATACCATTGGTTATTCCGTTTTAAGACATTATATCAGTTAAGCATCCAGAATACAGGAGTCAGGAGATGGGTTGATCCTAGAAAGAGAAATCCTGACTCAGTTTTCATTATTTTCCCCCTTGAGGAATGTAAGTTCATAGAACAAGTTTGAATGGTCACTGATCTGTCTCCAGGAAAAAGAGTTGACCCTTTTTTTCAACCACAGTTTTCCACACAAGTTGCATGGCTTCTTTTGCAAAGTGGGAGAACCTAAGATTCAGCCCAGGTTGAAAGGACCACAGCTGAGAAGTTCATGTTACTATCGGCTCTCAGATTGGGACTTTGTATCAAGTTTACTGTGGCTACTGTAGTTGCTACTGTCTCAGGACTTTAGTGAACATGGTGTTTGGGAGATTAAAATGCACCCCAGTTTTCTTCTATACACCTCCCCTAGTCATAGGAGCTAGAAACTTAAAACTCTGTTTCTGCAGTTTTTTGGTCTTGTACCATTTCCTATTTATAAGCAGGTTCTGCCAGTGAGGGACACTAGCAGATGGAATATCTTGAGGGTTCAAATATGAATAAGCCAGGGCTGAAGGAAGGACTTGACAGCTAAGATCATCTACTGCTCCTGCAGAGGGAGGAC
This sequence comes from Tokudaia tokunoshimensis, assembly GCA_036184795.1. Taxonomy (NCBI): domain Eukaryota; kingdom Metazoa; phylum Chordata; class Mammalia; order Rodentia; family Muridae; genus Tokudaia; species Tokudaia tokunoshimensis. The sequence continues at coordinate 23,676,525 of BTHU01000021.1, forward strand.
TGATTGGGCAGCTCACAATCGCTTATAAATCCTATCCAAGAGATCTAAAACCATCTTCTGACCTCCATGGAGACTGAACTCATTCTCATTCTCTCTCCTCTCTCTCTCTCTCTCTCTCTCTCTCTCTCTCTCTCTCTCTCTCTCTCTCTCTCTCTCTCTCTCTCTCTCTCATATACACATGCACACACATACACATGCACATGTATGCACATGTACACATACACATGCATGCACACACAAGCATAAACACACACACACACACAAACGAGAGAGAGAGAGAGCTCCTCCTCTCACTGTCTGGGCCCTGGGAAGAAGGGTTGAAAGACCAAGTCCACATACTCAGTCACCAGCCTCATGATTGAGATGACGCTTGAGGAAAATAAGGCTGCAGATTCTTGACGATGTTCACTTCGGATCTTAGTTTCATGCTACTTACAGACCAAAATCTCTGTTCCCCCGATTACAACCAAAAATACCTAGAGTGGTGACTGTTTCTATGAGCCGGACTCTGACCTGTTCCTCAGCAAGAGATCCCACAAGAATGCCTAATCAACATTCAGATAATTAATATCCTTGGCATTACATCCCCAAGCTCTTGGCCACCTTTCTCTCATTCATTAGACACATCCAGAGTAATCCGAATTTATAAGCATGTTTTCATATGCATAAGGATGTGATGGGCGGCTAGGAAGAGGAAGAAGGGGGGTATCAACTCAAAGGAAGAAAGAATGTTTTGGCTTATAGTTTCAGAGATTTCAGTCTGCAGTCCCCGGGGCTGCAGGTATTGACCAGTGGGGAAGCAGGACATCTTAGTTGAAGAGTGTGGCCATGGAAGAGGTGCTTGCCTTGTGACAACAGGAAGCAGAGAGACTGACGGACCATGCTTGAGCTTGGGGACCTCTTCCTCTTGTTTCTATCTTGTAGCAGGAACGGCAGGGCCACCTCTATATATCTATATATCTCCTGCAGGAGGCCCTAATTGAAGACTGCCTGAGAGACCAAGGATCGCTGACCTAGACAATGTCAGCCAATCAGGAACTGCTGTTTGAAGAGATGCTTTCTTCGGACCAATAGGATGCAGGGCGGGTGGAAGGTATTAAAGGAGCTTGCAACAGAGCTCAGATGAGCTTGCTGTGGCGTTTCTCACCTGTTCCCAGAGTCTGAGTCGTTGACTCTGCACCATCTCACCTCCAACCCCCAAGGGCAGGGAGGGTCCGGCAGTGAATAGTCCGGGACACAGTCAGCACTATCCTATCTGGATCTGCAGCCCACTGGACCATGTCCCCACATTGAAGCTCTCCCCCGTCAGTTGCTATCCACCTGACAGTTGCTTCTGGATCATCCACACGTTCCCACCTGGAAGTATGCTTCGCTGATCTCCTAGGTGTCTCTCAAACCATTCAGCATTGACCCCCCACCTATATGAACCATTATAGTCAATAAGATTTTCTATACTTTTCTATTAGAAGACGGTTATTTACATTTTCCTGTCATTGGATTTCCGTGAAGACGGAACTACGAAGTACAAGCAAGGCAGTCAGAACAGCGTTTACTGTGGCGTAAAGACTTACGAAACCTGGTTCCCAGCTTGTGTTATTATTAGGAGGCTTCATAGAAAATGGACATTTTACTGTTGACTTTCTTTTGTGGTGCTGAGGGTTGAACCCACAGCCTCGCGCATGGGAACCAAGTGCTTTACCTCTGCACTAACATCCACAACCTGGGTATTGATTTTCTTGTCAAAGAAACTGTGATTTATCTTTGATGGTAATTACTTGAAGTCTGGCTCCTAAACATGAAGACCATCCGAGGAAATTTACAGCACAAACTCTTATCAGGGTACCAGCTCAAAAAGCAGCAGCGCCTTTCCAGCTGCACGGAAAGGTTGCGAGACACATAAAAAAGAATTCACGATCATAGCCAAGACCTCTGAGTAAGACAGCAATGAGCATTCATTTCAAGATATGTGTTCAATTTAGCTCAATACATTAAAGATTTGGATTTCCTGAGACCTGTGGCTATAATCCAGCTCCAAAAGATTTATTTTGTTCAGTTAACTTGAATTACCTCGTAATTCCAGACCAGAAATCTGTAAACATTTTACACAAAAGACAAGAGAGTAAATATTTTGGGCTCTTTGAGAAACCATCTCTTGCAAATGTTCAACTCTGCACTGAAGCACAAAAACAGTAATAGATAATACAATAAAAAAAACAAGTATGTCTATATTCTAAGATAATTTTATTTGCAAAATAACAAAAACAAAAAACCAACAAACAAAACAAAAATAGTCTGACTTTGCCCCATAGACTGTGTATACCACATCTCAGGACTAGATATAAAAGTACATATGGCAAGAGATAAGAGCTTATCCATGTTTATAGCCAAACTATAGAATCAGATAAAGTGGCCACCAACAGAATAACAAAAACATGAGATAGATGGATGGATGGATGGATGGATGGATGGATGGATGGACGGACAGACAGACAGACAGACAGATGATGGATGGATGGATAGATAGATAGATAGATAGATAGATAGATAGATAGATAGATGACAGGTAGATAGGCTAGATGGATGGATAGATAGATAGATAGATAGATAGATAGATAGATAGATAGACAGACAGATAGATGATAGATGGATGATGAATGGATAGATAGATAGATGATAGACTAGATAGAGTAGATGATAGATAGATAGATAGATAGATAGATAGATAGATAGATAGATAGATAATAGATGGATAGATGATAGATAGATAGATAGATAGATAGATAGATAGATAGGCAGATAGATGATAGATGGATGAATGGATAGATAGATGATAGACTAGATAGAGTAGATGATAGATAGATAGATAGATAGATAGATAGATAGATAGATAGATAGATGATAGATAGATAGACTAGATGACAGATGATAGATAGATAGATAGATAGATAGATAGATAGATAGATAGATAGACAGACTAGATGACAGATGATAGATAGATAGATAGATAGATAGATAGATAGAGATAGATAAATAGATAGATAGACAGACAGACAGACAGACAGAGTAGTATTATTGAGCCATACAGAACTTAATCACACCAGTTGCAGAAAAAAAATGGGAGAACTGTAGCACATCATGTTAAGTGAAATAAACCAGACACAAGAGACAAGTATCAGTTATTTAGAATTATATAATGATGATGATCATGACAAGAATAATAGAAAAGTTACAGGGGAATTACTAGAGAATAATAAGGTGATTCAGAGGGAGAGACAATGAATGGGCAGCTGAGAGAGAGTTGCTGGGAAGGTAAGATCAAAGCATAACATACATGTACATGCATAGGATGTCTATGTATGTAAATTCCAAATGTGTCCATTAATATGTGCAATTAATATCCACTAGTATAATTAGGCCCAGACATAGTGGCACAGGCTTATCATCTGAGATCATCAGGAGACTCATTCAGGAGGCTCACAGATACAAGGCCTGCCTGTATTACAGGCAACTTAGTAAGACCCTGTGTAAAAATAAAATGGAAAAAGGGGGATGGAAGTACATCTCAGTACTGGAGCACCTATTGTGGGGTCCCAGGTTCAACCTTTAATACTGCAATATTTATATATATATATATATATATATATATTTTAATTTTAAAAAATAAGAATATGTATATAATTTTAAATGCAAGTACATGCCACTTGTAGATCTTGAAAATGCCCAAAATTTTGTTGATTTTAAGATATAGCCCATCTTCATGAATGACTCTTAAGAAGCCTTCCTCGGTCCTGTCTGCCTTGAGACCTCTTCCTAGCTCTGCCTGGGCTCCTTCTCTGTGCTCCCAGGACTCCATAAGTCTAGCTGAAGCAGTGAGATAGCCTCCTAAACCACTCTCCCCACCCAGCCTCATCTCCATCGCGTAAATCTTTCACACCAATCACAATCCTACAAGCATTCTCCACTACTGAACACGAAACTCTTAACTCCTAAAACACCTGACAGTCTAACTCCAACCAAATCATCTTTCCTGTCTCTCTTGTTCTATAGAAATCGTCCCCTAAATTGATTACTCTTCTGTTTGTTTGTTTGTTCTCAGAATTATCTTTATTCTCCTGTTCATCTTTTCCACCATGAAAGTATGCTTTCCTTCTTCCATCTCCATAAGTTTAAACTCATCCAAAAAAAAAAAAGAAAGAAAGAAAGAAGAATAAAAGATAAAAGAAAAACTCCTCAACTCCCAAATAAAATGTCCTGGATTCCTCTAGTCTGCAACCATTTCCTCTCATGGGCGAATGGAAGCCCTTTTCCTTATCTCTCCCACAGCTCCGCCCACTTGCTGTCTATTCCTGTGACGTGATGGTTGTTGTTTGGTTAATACAGAAGCACCCCACAGATTGTGTTCTTGAAAGATGGAGTTTGGAAAGAATTGGGACCCCACTGAAGAACCCGAGGATCTTCTAGGGCAGGTTCTACATATAGTTTATATACAGCTCACTAACAGGAAAGGACAAGACACCTGTGCATGTATCTTTGTAAGAAGTGCTTCCCTGCAAGATGAAGAAGGTCTTTGAACAAAAGCAGGTTCAAAAAAGACCCAGCGAAGGAAAGGAATTCTTTGCCCACCCAAGAGAGTGCCCCGTGGAATGACTGACCGTTCCAGATGGGCAAAGCTGTGGAGTTTTGCTTCTCTTTGACCTAAAGCCCTCAGTACAGAACATTCCTATTGTGCCCATCAAAAGGGTGGGTAAGGAAGAAACAAAGACAGCGCAGATCATACAAGACTGTTCCTTTGAGAAGCATGAGGAAGAAACAATAATGAATGCCTAAAAGATTTTTAACATTCCGTAGATGCAATTGCCTGTGTTTTTCTGTCTCTTTAGAACCAAGGGTGGGTAATTCAGAGCTGGCATTGCTAATTTAGAAGCATTTAATAGCAAGCTAGCAAGATTTCATGATATTCTGCACCATTTTAAACAATAAGACTTTAGGTGTGTGATGGCATTATAAATAGTCACTTTTGAAGTTTGAAAGGGCTTGGATTCTGTTCAAAAGGGATCGCTTTCTCATATAACATTTTAGTTTTTGAAAAATTGTAGCTATTTGCTCTGATTCCTCAACTTTGAGCTTTAACTGCTCGACTCGGCAGCCCCAGTTCTAATGTCAGCAGAGGGAGGCTCTGAACCTACCCTCCCAAGTATCTCACAGCAAGAGAGTTTGTACTTTAGATCATGGACTGAAAAAGACAAAAAGTAAAAGAAATGAACCAAGAATCAACTTCCCAGTAAAGATTCACCAACTTACAGTGATACAAAAATGAAAAAAAAAAATCTCTAAAACAAATAATCACGGTTTTAAGTGAATAGACCGCTTCTGAAGAGCTTTGCAGCCTTGGGGGGAACGGGGGGGGGCAGGGCTGGGAGGGGGGCAGGGAGGGGCGGGGCTGGGAGGGGTGGGGCAGGAAGGGGGAGATGAACTTGCCACCTGGAGAAAGAGCTACTGCCTATTAGGAAAATAAAATATAGTGGGAAAGGTGTGGAATGGTATTTGCATTGAGAAAAGACGAAAACATCTGTCCACACATGCACAAAATTAATAATAACCACAGACCATCATTCACCTGGTTATTTTTTTTTTCTCCACTGTCAAGACACTGCCACCTACCTGGTCGACTGAGAACAATTCTCCTCCTCCCAAGGCCATATTTTTGTTTCCGTTTTTTGTATTATTTTCACCTACGTGGTTTTCTCTCTGTAAAATGCCCACGAATTTATTTTCTACCTGTCAGACTGTTGGGTTTTTTTGTTTTTTTTTTTTTTCACATTAGAACATTCGTTGGCAACCAAAATTCTGCGGATGCTCCCAAAGAAGAACTGAGACTTATTTTGGGGCTAATTGCACATAATTATCAAACGTTCCTCGGATCTAGAGACATGCTGATGTACACCACAGTCAGTTCCTGCCAAAGCACATTTTTGCTTCTCATCTGCGCAATGGTGTTTCTCCTAATCGCATACAAGGCATTATTAGTGGTATCTCACAGGGGAAGTATGCCCAGATTCTATTTCAAAACATAAACAGTCTAAATATTTTCAAAGTTGTGCCACAAAGCAATGAGCTAGAGTTAAAAAATAATAATAATAATAATAATACAAGTTTTTGTGAGGTTATTCCTGCAAGAACTTCATATATTCTGTCAAATAATCAAATATAACCAATGCATGAATGCTGTAGTATAAGCAAGTGTTTTCTGCTAATACAACTTACTTATTATTATCCCTTTATGGAAAAGGTTTGGCCCCAGCATCACTTTTGGATTAGTCAGATATGCAAAGCCAAAAAGTAGGATATATTTTTCTCACCAGGAGGAATTTCAAAGTTGGCAGTACATTCTTGTGTGAATAAAGCCAGAAAAGATGGCACAAAGAAAATATCAATCTGTCTGTCTCCAATGGAAGGGCAGTAGGTGCTTATGGAAAACACCGATAGAGAAGTATCACAGGCTTTGAAATGTAAACCAGTGTCTAAAGTTCTAAATACTGCCAATAACCTGAGTTCAAATCCCCAGAACCCATGAAAAATCCAAGCCCTGTAGCTCATGATTGTAACCAAGATGTTGGAAGCTGACGGGTGGGGAGCTTCTGGCCCGGTTAACCTGTACACAGCATCAAACTGCAGAGACCCTATCTCAAATAAAGCGTGAAACTGAAGACCAATAGCCAAGGTTGTCTTCTGACTCCACTCAAGCACCATGGCATGAGCATGCCCTCCTTCAACAGAAATATAAGGCAAAATTAATTAATTTTAAAATCAAGGAAGATGGGCTGGAGAGATGGCTCAGTGGTTAAGAGCACTGACTGCTCTTCCTAAGGTCCTGAGTTCAAATCCCAGCAACCACATGGTGGCTCACAACCTTCTGTAATGAAATCTGATGCCCTCTTCTGGTGTGTCTGAAGACAGCTACTGCGTACTTACATATAATAAATAAATGAATCTTTAAAAAAAAATCAAGGAAGATATCTGATGGCAATCTCTGGCCTTCAAAAACATGAATGCATACATACATATACTCACACAGGCATAAACACAAGTCCACACACACCTGTACACAACACACATACACAGAGGCAAATATATATATAAATAGTTAAAAATACATATATATACATATATATGTAATATATATGTGTGTGTATATAACATATATAGTTAAATGTTATATATGTGTGTTATATGTTTTATATATGTTAACATATATATATATATATATATATATATATATATATATTTAAATAAACTCTTGAGCTATAAATTCCTCCCTCTAAATCTAGAACACTAAGCTCGGCAGAGGTCTCCTAGCCCCTAAGTGCAGGATCAGGAAGCAACACATGGCCTGCTGAAGTGTCCATTCCCTTTAGCCCACTTAGGAGTCACATAAAAAAAGGTCTCCCAAGGACAGACTTGTGACGTTGCGTCAACCCAGAAAGGTAAGCATCACCTGGCAGGAGCAGGTGAGAGGGACAGGTCATAAGCAGGACTGTTATAGCTTGACAGTATGACATTCCTGTGATTGTTTGAATATGATTGGCACAGGGAGTGGCACTATTGGGAGGTGTGGCCTTGTTGGAATGGGTGTGGCCTTGTTGGAATGGATGTGGCCTTTTTGGAAGAAGTGTCTAAGAGCCAAAACCATGACTGTCAAAGGCTCTGAGGGTCAGACGTCCCTTGGATCATCTGGTTTCTTGTTGCAACTAAGTCCTTTTCCCTAACGTGCTTCATTATATCAAATATTATATAAAGAACAAGTCAAACTGCATTCTCTGTGTGGAGGATTACCTGGTTTTTTTTCTGTTAGTGTAACTCAGAGAGCTTTCTTTGGGAATCATTCTTTATAGATCTAAGATCTAGCTTCTCCTTAGGGGAAATTATTCAAACTCAGATCAAAGCAAAACAGGTTTGTTTGGTTGGTTTTTTTTAATTACTGAAAATGCCATTTTATAACATTGGAGTCTGGTAAGAAATTAATAGGTTTTCTGTTTCTAACTCAGGCTACCTTTGCAGCCACAACCTACACACAAATTAGTCGTTTTGATGGAGAAAAAAATGAAGCATTATTTTGCAACCTAAGTTGCAATTTGTCATTTTGCATTTGAGCATTATCCACTAGAAGCTTACATGACATGTGATCTTTGCTCTTTTAAGGGAAGGCAAACATCTAAACACGTTGTAAGGCCAAGAGAGCACCCTGGGTCACCTTCTTGCAGACTGAGATAGGTATCCAAAAAAGATCAGTACCTTGGAATAATCTGCCAGGGTTTAAAAAAGTGCTGACTCCCACTGTTCAAACAAGTATTTTGCTATTTTTCTTTAAGACAAAACTCACCAGAGTATTTTAACATAAAACACCATTTTTTTAATTAATAGATTTTATTTGTAAACAATCTTCCATACTGTAAAAAAAAAAAAAGATGAAGCAGATATTGATAGTACAGAGAGTTACCAATACTCTGGTCACAGTCACAAAATTTTTCCTATTAACATCTAGCATTAATGTGATAGATTCACTAAAAGTAATGATTCAATATCAATATATTATCTTAACCAAACTCCATTATTTACAGGAAAATTCACTTTTTGGGAGGCAGTAGTCTTCTTCTTCTTCCCTAAGGGGGAAAAATACTCACAAAAGAAATATTTCATAATATAATGTTTATGTTAAGAATTTTGTTTTGCAAGGTGTAGTGGTGCACGCCTTAATTGCAGTACTTGGGAGGCAGAGGAAGGAGGGTTTCTATGATCTCAAAACCAACCTAGTCTACAAAATGTCCCCAGGCCAGCCAGAGCTATACAGTCAGACTCCAACACAAAAAAGAGAGACAGAGAGAGAGAGAAAGAGAGAGAGAGAGAGAGAGAGAGAGAGAGAAGAGAAGAGAAGAGAAGAGAAGAGAAGAGAAGAGAAGAGAAGAGAAGAGAAGAGAAGAGAAGAGAAGAGAAGAGAAGAGAAACTTTAGTTTTACTCATTATTAGGACCAAGAACCTATCATAGGTCTTAGAGGAGAACTCTGTTAAATGGACATAGTATTAAACTGACTCTTAATGACTTATACCTATAGAGGAGTATATCTCTCAACCCTCAACAGAGAAGCTTCCTTTTGCAATAGGTAATGATTAACATGGAGACCCACAACTAGTCAAAGTACAGAGAATAAGAGTGCTCAGCTCTCAAACGAGACATCTACACCACACTTATTCCTCCTCAGGAATCATTGCAGGTGAGAGACTGGAAAGATCATAAGAGCCAGAGCTGGTAGGTGACTATAAGGAACTATTATCCGGACACAACAGAGCAGTCGTGCATAAGAATGCAAAGTGCTTGTGACAGCATGCCCAAGACCTGCAACAGTGTAAGTAAGACAAAGTCCCAGTTCTAACCAGTGGGTGACAATGATGTCTCGCCTCCCATCTGAGTAACTGACAGATGCCTAGTGACAAAGAGTTACTTTTCTTTAAGGGTGTGGCTTCTGATAGATCCACCATACTCCATTCAGTGACCACACACCCAGGAGTATGCGTACTGTTGTTATTTTGACTGAAAGGGTTTTAAAAAAAAAAAAAGAAAAAGAAACATCGATCCAGGAAAAGAGGAGGAGGGCTCATATGATCAAGATGCATTTTATGAAATTCTCAAAGGACAGATTATTTTAAAAAAGTGGGGCAAGGGGAGAAATTTAGTTTTCTTAATGAAGCACATATTTGAAAAGGTATGCAGTTCTTGTTTTCCTTTCTTTTCTTGCTCAGTGATGGAAAGGCTGAATACCTGACAACTCAATGAAAGCAGAATATCAACTAGCAAAACTTAGCAACAGAAAACATTCCAGTCCAGGAACCAACTGGGATTGTTAGGATGCAGGTTTCTTGCCCAAACTCTTAGACACTAACCTATGCAGAAAAGAAAAAGGGTAAGGCGAAACAATGTTGCTGTGAATGAAAACCACAATTACTATCCTCATGGTTGTACTGTTGTTGTCTTTTGTTTTTTTGTTTGTTTGTTTGTTTGTTTTAATAATCAACTTTAATGAGTTAATATGTAAGAGGAGAGAGTAAGTTTTAAAAAGTAAGGAAAAATAAGAATTCTTGAAGTAGCAAAGCCCTCAGAGCATGGGAAGACCCAGAGCACTGCATTATTATGGAATACAAAAGGAAGCTTAGTTTAAGGACAGGAAACCTAGAACTGTGAGATCTCAAAACAGCTACTAAAAGCCAAGGATCCAAACCAGGTAAAGTGCTCCATCTGGTCGACCTGCATTACACTTACACAGAGAAGAAGGGTTATGAGAAATTGCAGTATGGATTCAAAGTTGTCGATAATTAGAGCCGTGTAATTCAGCACAACACTCCTCTGAATGACATCACTGTTACTACTTTGGCTAAACTCCCACTGGCTTATTTTCAGAAACATCCTTTAACTAAAATGTCAAGTTGGAATGAAGTAACACGTCAAGATTTCTTTATAGGAGTCTACGAATTTCACAGGTCTGCTCCCTGCAAAGGACTAGCAGGGTCCCTTTCATGGGCCTGACTGTCCAGAGTGGTGTGAGAAAGAGAAGAAATCGCTTTTAAGAACCCCTTCCTTTACTCCATGAATATGCTCCCAAAAACTTCTTTTAAAACTGAATTTGTGCTGTAACAGAACACGGACCTAGAAATACTAACTATGCTACTTTGTGTGGTCTTAAACAACTTACTAAGTAGGCTACTGTCTTTTCCACTCAGCCTGGCCTTGTTCAGTTGCCTCAGTGAAACAACCTAACCCATCTGGATGACCCAAGAACTGCCTTAGCCATTATGTGTAACATCAGCACCTGTTTTACAGCCCCCACCTATCCCTTCATGGCTGTGTGACTAAAGTGTGGGATGTTGTTATTCTTTCACTGGCTCAAGGACCAACGAGTAAGGTTGCCAGATGTAGCAAATAAAAATGAATCGCTCACATTCAAATTTAATATCCAGCTCGTAATGGATACTTTTCAATGTAAGTGCATCCCATGTATTATGTAGGTCATATGCACTCAGAATTATGGGAAAATTGTTCTTTATTGATCTGAAGTTCAAATTTAACTGAACAACCTATATTATAACCTTAACCAAAATGATACTTCATGTTCCTCATGGCTCAGACAGACATGGATATAAAACTCAAAGTAACTGATTGAAGCACCCAATATGAGATCTACCCCACTTACACATACATATATGCACACCCACCAGTGTGCACACAACACCCTCCTATCTTCCCCTTCCTCCCCTTCCCTCCCCTTCCATCCCCTTCCCTCCCCATTCCACTCCTCCCCCTCCCTTTCTCCCATCTAAATCTCTGCTGTATTTTTTGCTGTCCCTACCTAGATTTGGAACTTTACATAAGATAGAACTTCAAGATCAACAAGGATGCAGAACTATAACTTTTGTTCCTACCATAAAATTGATTTGGTTTTTTTTTCCTCTTAGGGCAGCAACTTAATCTAATCCTATTCAAATAAACTAATCCAAATTCAGTCATTTCTCAGCCTACTTAAGTTTATAACCAAGTCACACTGATGTTTAAATCCCTCTCCAGTGTCTCTCCTGATAATCTTCTGCCTAAGAATGAATCTAAGCCAGAAGAGGTTCATACATAGGGAACTTGCCAGACAGACACATACATACGCATCCATCTGCATCTGCCTTGGTTCTCTATTGACCTCCTATTCCTAACCTATAATACCTATCTGGTCTTCAGCACCAAGTAGTGCTTACTTCAAAGGAAACTGGCTACTGCAGGACCCTCTCAATACCTGCTGCCCTCCATGGCAATGACAATCCATAAAATCAGCTACACACTTAGGGAACCAAATTGGTCTGCTGCCTCATATTTCCTCCATGTGTTCAAGTTCCTTGACCTCAGATGATTTTTATATTATACTCAAGTCTCAAAGGAAAATGCATGTGTATGTGTGTGTGTGTGTGTCTTGCCAGGCAGTGGTGGCTCATCACATCCTTTGGGAGGCAGAGGCAGGCATATCTCTTGAGGACAGCCTAGTCTACACAGTGATTACAAGGACAGTCAGGGCAGCACATAAAAACTTTAATTTATATGTGTTTCTTTTATATATAAAAATATTTATAATGTAGATTTATATTAATAACATTAATAATACTATCAGATAATCATACAATTATATAAAATAATTTATAGATATAGATGATGATATAGATATAGATATAGATGATATATATAGATGATGATATAGATATAGATGATATATAGATGATAGATACGGATATAGACAGACATAGACATAGACATATAGATAGATTCTATATTCTATCCCAGAACTGAAAAGGAAATTCTGATCTGACAACAGAAGGAAACAGTCACTCTTACTCTAAGGCTAATGGGCAGTTATGTACTCTCAGGGGCTCACAAAGGGCCTTGGTTTTATTAGCCATCTCAGATGTGCCACACATCTGCTGAAGTAAGTCCTAGCAAGGCTCCCATGCTGGGGCAAGTGGGGGAGTAGAAGAAAAACAAGCCATGTTTACGCTTCTACTCCCCTTCAGCTCTTCTTCCAAGAATGGGGAGTGTTTCCTGGGGTGGCAGGAAAGAGTGAAGGAAGGCAATCTGGTTATAGCTGACCCGCCTCTTCCTATGAGATATCAAGAATTCATCATTTTTATTATTTTAGTCTGACTTAAAACTTTCCTCCAGAGTGGGTGGCCCAGTGTGGGAGAAGATATTTTAAAAAGGAGAAAGAAAGATAAAGAATATGATTAATGCCTCAAAGTGAAATCCTGCCACAAAATCTTGCATTTTGATTCTAGGAAATTATCTCTTTGATTATCATGTTACCCAGAAATCTAGCTCTGCCAGTTTCCCTTCTTGATAATCCTCGTTGGTAAATTGCCACCATGAACCCTCTAGACTACTCTAGTTCCCTGCTGAGGACTACAAGTTCTCCCTTTGTAATCACTCTGCACCCATCTCTGCCATTATTATTAAATAATGCCCTAGCCTGAATGAACATCAGAAATGTGATTTTTGGTTTCTCTTAGAAGAAATAGTGGAAAGTGTGACAAGGACCCATAGTCCTGTCAAAACAAAATCTGTTTTCACTCATCAGTTTACAGCTCAGGTCACAGATCCATCATATACTGTTAAGTAAGTTAAGAGCCTATTTATATTATGAAGAGCAGGTACTCAGAAGTCCTCAGAATGGGTGCCAGGAGCCACTCTCTTTGCTACCCATAGCCCCTTACCTTGACTTACATACTTGCTAAATGGAAAATTACTGCTACAAGCCTTAGCCAAACAGGATACATTCTTACAGAACAAATGTAGCTCTCCTGTGGTTGGGTTGCCTAGCAACATAACCTACACCTTGATTTTTAGGTAGCCAATATCCTGCACCTGCTGCCAACTTCCCTCTAAGGTCTTGAGAACAAGTCAAAACAAGCCCCTTCCTGAGAACAAGTCAAAGCAAGTCCCCTAAGACAACATTCTGCTCTGTTGCCAAGCCCCTTGGAGTTTCTAGAACAGAGCATAGTCTTCTAGTGCCTCACCCATTCCCCCCTCCCTGTTTCCTGCTTGCTACCCTTTATAACCCCGTGTAAGAAAAATAAAATTTGCAGCTTGATCAGAATTCCTGTCTTGCTGTCATTTTTCCGTGTCTCTTGTCCCCATTCTCCCTCAGGTGACCCTGGAACCCCCATGGACTGTCCTGCGGGTTCGGGACAAATGGGATAGCTTCACTGCTAAAGAATCTCCAGAAGACAGTGCCTCCTAATGTCTCCACTTCTCTATTGGTTGTTGGAGGATGAAAACTTACAAGTGCCCTAGTTTTGTCTCTGTTGTTGTCATAAAATGCCTGACTCTTAGTGATACTTAAAAAAGCAAAATGGTGCCCAGGCAGTGGTGGCACACGCCTTTAATCCCAGAATTTGGGAGGCAGAGGCAGGCATATTTCTGAGTTCAAGGCCAGCCTGGTCTACAGAGTGAGTTTCTGGACAACCAGGGTTACACAGAGAAGCCCTGTCTCGAAAAACAAACAAACAAGCAAACAAAAAAAGCAAAATGGCTTCTAACAAGTCCTGTTTACCCAGGCATCACTGGGGTGAAGTCAAGGGGATGGGAACTTAAGGGATCCACAGTCAAGAGCAAGAAGAGAATGGGTGCCTGCATGCTTACTACCCTGCTCGATGACTACTCTCCGTGCAGGTTGCAAACCTAGGGAATGCCACCACCCACGGTGGGCTGCTGCTTCACACTTTGGTTGACCTAATTAAAGAAAAAAAAATCTCTCGCAGGCATGCCAGCAGACCAACCTGATCCAGGCAACGCGTCACTGAGACTCTGTCCCTCAGTGATCCTAGGTTCTGTAAAGCTGACAAACAATGACTATGGTGACATGCATAGAAATCCCTCTGTTGTGATGGAGGCAACGGTCACTCATGTTTCCCCTGTCAAAGTGAATGTGACTCTACATCAGAGCACATTAGTAGAGATTCTTTTTACATAATGAGAAACTCCATGTTCTTTCTGTAAACTGAATTTCTTTGTAATTGTAATAGAAAATGGTTTCCGTGCACAAAGAGCGCAGCTTTCATCTTACTGTGTGACAATTTATATGTGCCTTTTCATTTTCATCAGACTGGCCTCGCACACAGGTGGGATTTTATTCATGAATACATTGCTTGTGTTGATGCTCGGGAGGAAAATGGTTCCCAAAATAATAAAGTACTTTCTGCCTTTACTGAAGGCCGGCTCTGAGTCAAAGCCTTGTCGTGATTTAATACACTATTTTATTATTTTTAATGCACTTGCTTTAACAAAAATAACCAAGTGCAAACATCCCAAATGATTGCAGAGTAGTCCAAGTTTCCTTTTAACGGGAAGCTCTCTCACACCACTGTTTGTTCTATCCCTGACCCAAAGGAACCTTCTCAAATCTATTGTAGAGCTTGGGTGAGGGGGACATTCGCATGGATGGTTAGGAATGAAATGGGATGTAGTTTGACCCATATGGCAGTGCACACCTGGAATTCTGAACTGGGGTAGGAGGATTCTGAGTCCAAGGTGGGCCTGAGCTACCTAACAAGACTCTGTCTCAAAAAAGGAAAACATGAGGGCTAGGGAGATGGCTCAGTGAGTGAACCGTTTGCCTCACAAACATAAGGACCTGAGTTCAATCCCCAGGACCATATTAAAAAGGAAGGAGCACCAGCTACATAGCTCAGAAGGTAGAGGTGCTATCTTTTGAACCTGACAGTCTTTGAGTTGGATCCCCAGAACCCACAATGAAAGGAAACAACAATTTGTCCTGTACCTCCATACAGGCACCATGGCACATGGCACCACCAGAGAGAGAGAGAGAGAGAGATAAATGGTGAGTAGGTGTTGGGGGGGGTTTAAACACCATGCATAATGGCACTTGCTTGTAATCCCACCACAGGAAAGGTGAAGACAGCCACATTCTTGGGGTGTCCTGGCCATCTATCCTGCCCTATTTGGTGACTTCCAGGCTAGGTATAGGCCCTGTCTTAAGATAAGGAGATAAGGTGGGAGGAACACAAAGAAACATAGTGGTGTGTGTGTGTGTGTGTGTGTCTGTCTGTGTGTGTGTGTCTGTGTGTGTCTGTGTGTGTGTCTCTGTGTGTGTGTGTCTGTGTGGGTGTGTGTGTGTGTCTGTGTGTGTGTGTCTGTGTGTGTGTGTCTCTGTGTGTGTCTCTGTGTGTGTGTGTCTGTGTGGGTGTGTGTGTGTGTGGGTGTGTGTGTGTGTGTAGTGGTGGTGTTGGTGGTGGTGGTGGTGGTGGTGGTAGCACCAGAAGCTACATACATCCTTGAGGGAAACTGGCTCTTCCTGTCCCGGATGCCATCAATGGCCCAATACTCCTCAACTAGTAGTAAGTCTTCAAACCCACATCCCTCGTCCATGCTGGGACTTTACGTCTTGTTATTGCTCAGGCTCGTGAATGCTGTGTGCTGTCATGACTGCTGGGAGTTCCTATGTGCTGTCTGTGCTCCTGTACTCACCAGCCTCCTCTGGCTTACTGTCTTTCTGCCCCCTCTTCCACAACGACTCCTGAGCCTTGGTTGGGAGTGGGGGATGATATAAAACCATTTAGGACTAAAAATACAATGAACATTTAGCACCGACCTAATTCCATCGATTTTGGGATAAGTTCACAATGAGGGGTCACAAATAAGGATGCTGACCATAGTTCTAATTGATAACTGTAAGTTATATATCATTTCCAGTGCCTATAGTTCTCCTCATAGACTCCTCGGAGAAGTTCAAGATAATATACACTCACCCTCCATAAACTATCTATCCACCTTAACTACTTTTTTATTATTCTGAAGTGGAATTACTATTTTCTGGCCAGTAGCTCTCAAAATGAATGTTTTAACACCAAAAATTCATTTTTAAAAAACAAACAAGATAATCTAAAAAACAATTACCCGTGTTGCTCTATGTAACTTCTTAGGAACATCCCCAGAAACGCCATTTATACCAACCACTTTATACAGCCCTCATGGCTCCTGTTTTTACCTGATCAGATTGTAGTTCCACCCAAGTCACCTCCAGAGCTGCCTTATAAAGTTAATTACCAAATGAGAGAGAAAGGAATAAAAAGTGTCTGAGCAAGTTTTTCACGATGTGACCTAACACTGAAATGGTACAAATAGTTAACATGAAGACTCTTGCTTGTGACTCTCTCTTCAGGAGCCTATACCCATACTTGAGTCCATACTATCTTTTCTAATATCAGTTTTCCCCCTTAACCCTTTGTGGTGGTTTAAATATTCTCAGCCCATGGCGAGAGGTACTGTTAAGGGATGTGGCCTTGTTGGAGGAAGTGCGTCACTGTGGAGGTGGGCTTTGGTGGTCTCCTCCTATGCTCAGGCTCCACCCACTGCAGAAGAGCACTTCCTCTAACTGCCTAAGGATTCCAATCTTCTCCTGACTGCCTTCTGATCAAGATGTAGACCTCTTGGTTCCTCCAGCACCATGGCTGCCTGCATACTGCTGTCCTTCCTCCCATGATGATAATGGACTGAACCTCTGAAACTTAATTACATTAAATGTTTGCCTTTATAAGTGTTGCCTTCGGCATGGTGTTTCTTCATAGCACTGGAGACCCAAACTAAGACACCTTTATATTTTAAAATCTATGTCAAGGTTGGAGAGATGGCTCAATGGTTTAAGAGGACCCAAGTTTGATTCTCAGCATCCACGTGGCAGCTCACAACTGTCTCCAGTCACAAAGGATCTGACACCCTCTTCTGGCCTCCATGGGTACTGCGCATTCACAGTGCACAGACACACATAGGCAAAACACCCATACACATAAAATAATAATAAAACCTGTAAGTGGCCTTTAATAAACTGACTGTGTCCTTCAGAATCCACCCACGCTCTGAAGTGTGTGATTTCTCGAACATCTTCCTGTTTTTAATAAAACTTCAACTTTGTTTCGCAGTGGCTAGTCCTGAAATTCTCTGCATCAGTTTGCCTAAATTGCAGTCCCTACATTAGGGGCGCCTCCCGAGGCCACTGAAGGTGACAGTATACATCTTTGTCTCTGTCCCCTTGCTGCTGACAATCACTGAAACCACCAAAAGGATTGTAATTATTGTCAATGACTCTCACATAAAAGTTGAAAAAAAATGGCCAAAATGGTTGATTAGAGAGGACTACAAATCTCTAACTTCTTCATTAAGCAAACAAGTTAGAACAAAATATGCAATTTACATTTGAAAGCAAACAAAGGACAAAAAAATGAGAATAATGTAAACAGCTTCATCCTGAATCTAAGTACTTCCAATCAACATGCTATACAACACTCTGCCGTAGGTCATCTGCCAGGGCTGTGTGAGGCAGCCACAGACCATTACCTGTGTAATTGCAGATCTGTCTAATAGGCCCATGCAGCTCTTTTGGAACAAAGGTTTTATAATGGAGTAGATGATAAATACTGAACTGTGATGCTACCAGATGCTATAATATTAGGGGCCATGTTTATACTGAAAATATTAGCATATATTAACTCTGTATGCTTACAGCCCCCCCCAAAAGATGAAAAATTAGACCCACAAAAATATAAAGAAAAATGTGTATTATAGGTTGGTAGTGAGGTACCTTGATATAGAAAGTGATACTAAAAATATTCCATTCAATATAGCTTATTTAGTTAGTGAAGACTGCCACTTGGCCATAGAAGAATAGTTACTTATAAAAATTCTAAGATGCCTAGTCTTAAATGTAATTCTGTCTCTGAAAAATATTGATGACATTGATTTATTTTATTGCTGTTGGAAACCAGAGTCTATGAAAGTGAAACTAAATCTGTGTAAACCTTCTGCAGCACTGAGTGGGACACGCCCACGAGGCCCTCCATATTTATTCCTCTTCACCTGAATGTATTTCTGTAATAAGTGTTTCTACGGCAGGCAGGTTTGGAGAATTAGACACAATGTAAAAGCTGATTAGTTTCCTCTAAAGTGGCAAGCTTGAAGCTGTCCAAATGTATCGTACAGACTGAAAAAAAATGAATATGCTTTTTAAAAATAAAGGAACAAACTGAACTTCCCTTACATATTAAATCATCCCTCTGGCCATCAGCTCCTGACAAACAGAAGGCTACGAGGCTGCGTATGTGTTTAAAGTCTGCTTTCTGAACTCTGGCCTCATCTAAGCAGCCCCAGTCCTCCTGAAATTTAGCCAGTAGCACGGTAGACACTCTCCTAGGGCTACCATTAACACCAAAAGCGGTGGACGGTAGCAGTAATGTTTTCACCTGACAAGGACACAGCAGCGGTCACCATGAAGTCCTTCTGATTGTGCATACAGGGGGAGATGAACACCTGGACATGTGCGTTGCATACATTGGAGATGGTTTTCATTACAGGCGACTCAGCTTGATTCTTTAGAACAAAAGCTGCTGATGGAGTATTTGTCAGTTTGACCAACTCAGAGTGGACAATCCAGGGTTCAGAATGACCACCTTCATTTTCTTCTTCTTCTTCTTCTTCTTCCTCTTCTTCTTCTTCTTCTTCTTCCTCTTCTTCTTCTTCTTCTTCTTCCTCTTCTTCTTCTTCTTCCTCTTCCTCTTCCTCTTCTTCCTCTTCTAACTCTAATTCTTCTTCTCCCTCTTCTTCTTCTTTTCTTCTTTTTTCTTTTTTATTTTCTTCTTTTTTCTTCCTTCCTTTCTCTCTTCTTCCTTCTCCTCCTTTTCTTTTTTCTTCCTCTTCTTCATCCCTTTGAACTGTTCTTACATTCAGTCTGTTCTCTTTCATTTGTGACAAGGAAGGACACCAAAGAGAGTTTCTACAGCAGTTGAAATATATGTTCTACAAAAACATACTCTGTCCTTTCACATGAAACATAAGGTTCAAAAACTAGAACTAAAAAGATAAATGAAAATGACAAACTTTTAGCAATACTGGAAAAATAATAAGAAATTATAGAGGGGAAAAAAACAGATTTTACTCCAAAGACATTCAAAGGCTCATAAGAGACAGCTAGGAACATACCAATGAGGTAGATAAATCTAAAAGAAATGGATGCATTTCTAGACAGATGCAACCTACCAAGAGAGATATATGAAAAAGAAAACATAAAGAATAGAAAATCTGAACAGATTAATAATAAATAGGAAGATTAAAGAGCCAGTCACAGTGGCACATACTGCAATCTCAGGATCGACAGGCAGGCGGGGTCTCTCTGAGGTTGAGACCAACCTGGTATACATAGAGAGTTCCAGAAGGGCCAAGCTAAATGCTGAGACCCTAACGGGGGAAAGAGAAGCAGACAGTGATAGCAGCAGCAATAACAACAAAGTCTCCATTGAAGAAAAGTCTTGGGCCTGATGGCTCACTCTCGAATCTAGAAGTCACTTAAGAAGGAGCTAATGTCGATCCTTTGCAAATCCTTCCAAAAGACTGAAAGGGAGTGACCACCTTCAAACTAATTTTATAATGCCAGCATAATCGTGATATGAAAGACACTACAAGAAAAGAACATTGCATGCCTGTTGTCTTTGATAAACTTAGATATAAAACAACGCAATAGTAGGAGACTGATCTCAGCAGCACAAGAAAGGACCACCAACCATGGTCTAGTGGAATTTGTCCCCAGGATGAAAGAAAAGTTTGACATATATGAATTAATGAACAAGATATACTTGGTTACTGAATACAGAACCAAATGAACTTCTCAGTCTATGTAAAAAAATCTCACAAAACTCAATATCATTAGGAAGGAAATCTTCCATAACAATACATTTCTCAAAAATAAAAAAAAAAAACTAGATATGGGAAAAGACATATTTTAACCTAATAATGGAGAGACATTACAAGTGTACAATGTTTCACCTGGGGTTAAAAATTGAAAGTTTTTCCTCCAATTAGGAGCAAAACAAGGATGTCCACTCTCACCGCTTCTGTTCAATGTAATTCTGGAAATCTTGGCCAAAACAAAGGAGGAAAAGAAACAAGTGATTCTCAAACCAGAATTAAGGGTTAAGTGTCTCTTTAATATAAGAAACACTGGAGCCAGTCTGAGTCTTCAGGTGGGTAAGGGCAGAATCGGGACAAATGACATTCTCCTGCATGTCCATGAGTCACACAGAATCGTGGAGGTGAGAATGACGGACAGGCAAGGGATTGGGACCACAGTAAACTCGGAAAGGGAAGAAATGATAAAATGCAGAAATCTAAAAGGTTAGATATATAATCAAGGAACAGACTCTGATTTAACGTCCTGAATGGGGAAGCAGGGAAGGGGAAAAGCACAGTCCCACTCCCCACCTGGCCCACTCGGGCCCACAAACGAAAGAGAGGAAGAAGGTCTCTAATTGTGAACTACCACCAAACAAGAGAGCAGATGGGAGATTGGCAGAGAGCTGGGGAGCAGGTACTTAAGAGGGGCTCGCTGCCTGCCAGGCGTCCCCTTCTGACCGGAAGGAGAAAAGACAACCATTCTGAGATACCACAGGTTTCCAAAGCAGCTCCAGCAGGGAAGACAGGAAGCAGGAAGCGTAGCTCCGCTCAGCTTCTAAATGGCAGAACGGAATCTCTCTCCACTATAGAGAAGCTATGACCCCAGCAGCCACAAGAATAAAAAAAAATAAATTGAACCAGAGCAATGCAGATACATGGTCACAAATACACTCTGACAAGAACGAGAATAAAAAAAATAAATTAATTAAAAAAAAAAGAACAGTCAACATGGTGGTAGAAATAGAACATTCAGTGGCAAAATAGAAAATGCGAGTGTGTGTGTGTGTGTGTGTGTGTGTGTGTGTGTGTGTGTGTGTGTGTGTTTCAATCAACAAAGCTGAAAACTGGAATCACCCAGCAAAACAGAGAGGAAGCCTTAGCTGAGGGTTGGGGATGCTGCTATAGCCAACTATTGGTCCACAAAAGTGTCAAAACTACACACTGGGCAGGGCCGGGGATGAGCTCAGTTGGTAGAATGTGTAGTTGGTGCACATGAGATCCTGAGTGCAATCCTCAGTCAGCAAGAATAAACTAAAAGTGGAAAGAGATGCAAAAACATGCTTTAGGAAAATAATAATAATAGTAATAATAATGATAATAATGATAGAACAATTAAATTAAATCTGTATTGCTCACCCTGCAGGAAAATCAATTCAAAATAGATCCAAGACCTTAATGTAAAATCTGAAACTGCTAGAAAAAACATAGGCAGACCCCTTCAAGATAGAACAGGAAAGAACTTTCCGAAGAAGAAAAAAAAAATTTTAATTGCACAGGAAATAATACCAGGAATTGGCAAGGAGGCTTACATGAAATTATAAAGCTTCCACACAGCAAAAGGAACAATCGCCAGACAGAATGGGGGGAAATATTTGCCAACTACACAACTGACAGTGATTAATCTTGGGCTGTATAAAGAATTCAAAAGTCATTATAAAGGCACATGTAGGAACTGAAGACAACCAATGAGATTCTCTACATGTCTTAGGCTTTCTGAGGCTTTGATGAAACACCACGACCAAAACCAACTCCGGAATGAAATGTTTAGTTTGGCTTATGTTTCCACATTGCTGTTCATCCTCCAAGGAAGTCAGGACAGAAACTCAAACAGGACAGGAACCTAGGAACCTGATGCAGAGGCTGCGGAGGGGTGCTCTTTTCTGACTTGCCACCCCCACATGGCTTGCTCAGCCTGCTTTCTTATAAGAAACCAGGGCCACCTGCTCAGCCGTGGTCCCACCCACAATGAACGAGCCCCTCCCCCATTGATGACTAATTTTAAAAAACGCCCTACATGGTTACCTAGTGCCTGATCTTACGGAGGTATTTTCTCAATTGAGGCGCCCTCCTCTTCAGGAACTCCAGTTTGGGTTAAATTGGCATAAAACTAAACCAGTCCTGTACCTTTAATATCAAATTGAAGAGGGGTTTTTTTTGGGAGCTGACAGATGTTATCAATGAAGAGCTGAAATGTGGGGAGACTGGGAGGAAGCGAGGTGCGCGAGTCTGGTGAAACAGCTCTCAGGTAAACAGCTTCCCATAGGCAAGTCTACTAAGGAGCACTGGGAGTCGCTTCCCCCTCACTGAAGACCAGAAACAACGCAGCTACCAGTGCCTGGGCTAGACCTCCATGCACATATGTAGCAGAGGTGCAGCTTGGTCTTCATGTGGGTCCCAAATAACTAGAGCGGGGACTATCCCTAAAGCTGTTACCTGTACATGGGTTATGTCCTTCTAACTGGACTGCCTTGTCTGGCATCAGTGGGAGAGGATGTACCTAGACTCGAAGAGATATGAAGAGCCAGGGTCGGGGGATACTGGGTGGGGACCGGAGGGGGGGTGGAGGGAGGGCCTGCTCAGAGTAGAAGGGGAGGAAGGAGAGGGAAGGATTATGGGAGGGGGTGACTGGGAGGGGGACAGTGAGTAGACTATAAAGTGAATAAAAAATAAATTTAAATTTAAAAACAAGAAAAGAAGAAAGTGCAATGGGGTGTGAGGTTATGTAAACATTTGTTATGGGACGGTAAACCCCCACCCAGGGAAACAACCCTGGCCTCTGAAGAAGCTATGGATCCTCTAAGCAATGTCCCAACAGAAAGCTGGAAAATCCACAGACACTTTGTATAAGATTAAAGGATACTTTAGAATATCTGTATTTGCCAGATGAGTTACATTGGGCCCCCAAACACTGTGCCTTCCTGGAGGTCCAGCAGTAGCTTGAACTTATTATCATTGGAAGATACAGCTACTAGTAAAGCAACAAACTGGGGTGGGGGGGGAGTTAAAATTTTAATAGAGTTAAAGAAGAGACATGGGACGTTTGATAACACAGTTAAACATGATGATGGAGATGGTGTGATCGGAAGTCGAGTGAGAAGAAGGAAGAAGGAACAGCACACGGCAAATTAGAAGAAACTATGGGATGAGCATGGTTAATGTCATTAGATATTATAGGACGTGAACTCTGACTTTTAACAGTGGGCTGGGGAAAAAAAAATGCTGCAATGTCCCTTACCAATCGATGGAAGAACTAGGTAAGGAGAAAAAAAAATTTTTTTCAAACCAAATACCAAATACCAAAAGGAACCATCTAATTGATAAAAATGAAATGGTTCTCAAGAGAAGAGATACAAAAATGGCCAGTAAACATTTAGGGAAATATCCAACATCCTTAACCAAAATAAAATGCAAGTGAAAACCATTTTTGAGATCCTATCTCATTCAAGTCAGAGTGGCTACCCTTAGGACAACCCACAACAGATACCTCATATACAAAGGACTCAGACAAATCAACAGCGACATAACCTAGTGACTCAGTTTGGAAGTAACCTGCACGGACATCTTTCTAAGGAAAAATGAAGATGCCCAATGGGTATACAAAATGATTCTTAGTAACATTAATTGTCATGCAAATCAAAACCACAAATACATATGACCCCTACCTATTGATGACTATAAAAAATATTAAATATGATAAATGTTGGAAAGTTAACAGGAAAATCAATGCTGATACACTGGCAGGAATGTAAATTAGTAGATTGTGAAAAACAGCATGGAATGGCCTCAAAATATTAAAATAAAACTCAATGTGGTGGTCTAGCAGTTCCACTCATAAATATGTGTGTGTGTGTGTGTGTAAATTAAATTGCTATCTTAATGACTTTTTTAACATTTATTTTGTGTGTATAAGTATTTTGCCCATACATGTATATGTGTACACATACACATACATGTCTGGTAACATACACGTATATTATACTATATTCATGTCTGGCGACTGCAGAGACCAGAAGAGGGGTCAGATCCTGGAACTGGAGTTATAGATGACTGTAAGTCACCATGTAGGTAATAGGAACTGAACCGGGACCCTCTGCATGAGTAGCCAGGGCTGTGAATTGCTGAGCCATTTCTCCAACCCCTATCCTAAGGATCTTACAGAGGCAAGTACGTCCTGTGCACACTGAAGCATTGTGTGTAATAGCCAAGACCTGATAACCACATCAGAGGCCACTGGCAAATGAGCAGATAAAGGAAGCATGGTATATTATATACAAAATGAATAATATTCTATTTTATTTGAAATAAAAGAGTGTTTTAGAATAATTGTCAGCCTTTAAAAATAAGCAATTCCTATTGGTTATAGCATGAATAAAACTAAGGGGACATTATGCTAAATGGAAGTCAGCAGAGAGAGTCACATGTTTCATAGCTTTATTTGTACATGGAATCACAGAAACAGGGTGGGAGAGTAGTTGTCATGATCAGAAGAAGAAGGGAAGGAAATAAGGAGATATTGACCAGAAGGTTCTGGTCAAAAGATGAATAACTCTAGACATTAGCTTTATGTTGTTAGCCATTCTCACTGTATCTGCACCAAAGCATCGAATTGCCAGTTTGAAATGCATACAATTTTAACTGCTGACTGTATTTCAATAAGCTTAAAAAAATGAAACATAACATATAGGCATACATTTTTTTGCAACCTACTTTTAGTAAGGGTTCAACCTCTCCTCTAGCCCACCACCCAGCAGAGGTAATAGAAGAGAAATGTTATTAGGATATGGGGGAAGGGGACCTGTTCAGTGATAGTTCTTTGGGGTGAGCTTGATCTTCTTTGGTGGCAGTTCAGTACCATAGCAAACACCAAATACGACTCAGCAGCTGTAGACCAGTCCTCTAGGCAGGCAGACACCAGGTACGAACCGGCAGCTAAAGTCCAGTCCTTTCAGCAAGCAGACACCAGGCAGCTGTAGTTCTGACACAACCACCAGGCTAACCAACTGGCCTAAGGAGAGGCCACAGAAGCAGCAAGATGCCAGAGGAAACTCACGAGCAGCTTTTGGGTGATTTTCTCTCAATGGCAGCATTACCTCAAATTGAGCTCAATGACACTATGTAAGGCCAATCAATACATGCATGTTGTTAGCAAAGAATAGTGAGGAGGAGCAAACCAACCCAATGCTCAATGCTGTTCTCCCACTGTCTGTGGGGTCATATTTATACTCCTTCACATGTCTGCTATATCAAAACATCCTTTCATTTGTGTCTGCTTCAGGAAAACATTCTTTCACGTGTCTGCTTTAACAGGACAGCCTTTCACCTGTACATTGGGTACAGGTATGAAAATATCAATGAGACCCATCACCTTGCACAACTAGTCTGTGCTAATAGTAAGGTACCTTCAAAAGAAATAGACAAGGTGTTTTCATTGTTAACTGTCCCAGGATTTGGTTCCCTCCACGCCAGCTCTCATGGACAATCTTACAGACGTGGTGAATCTAAGGTGTACACAAGTAGCCACCACACCTAGGGCTGAAATGTTTTGCCACCTCCAATATTCCTGTCAGCCTAGTAAATTTTAAAACAACCCATAACAAAGCCTTAACTATTTCAATAAACATTCTCCACTATAAAGTAGTCATAAGCTGCTCACAAGGCAAGTCATCATACAGTAAACAACCTTGTAAAAAAAATTAATAAATCTTTTCTGGTACATGAAAATCAGGTGGAATGTGCTCTGTTCCACAGTCTCCCACCTAAGTGATCAAAGTGACATCAATAAACTCAACTCTGAAGACGGCGGACAGAAACAGAATGGCAAGCCTTTGACTTAAAATTTGTCTCTCCGGTTTCACTTTATGAATTTAATAGAAGATGCCTACTTGTCCTGAGTGTTAACTACCAAAGCAGAAATCAAATTTTAGAAGGAGAGTCATTCTGAACCTTCCTTTTTAAGGAAAGGGTTCATAATTTGCTTCAGATTTTAACTATAGAGAAGGAAATTACCCCATAAAAGATCTGTAGTTTATGAAGTAGTGAAAACGGCTGGGTGGCTATGGCAGTAAACTGGATTAAGGAGTGTGAATAACTCAGAATCTGCTGACTTAGAATAGCCTTTAATAATCAATGCATCCCTCATGTGTGTATTTTTGTTTATGTGTGTATATATGTGTACATGTATCTATATGTGTATGTTTGTATATGTATATGGGGGTGGATACATTTTCCTTCAAATAACATTATTTGATTCTTCTTTGTAGTTGGACAGAATGCTGTTGTATATAAACCACAATTTCTTTCTCTGTTCATCTGTTGCTAGACATCCATATCTTGACTATTATAAATGCTACAGCAGTGAGCACAATGTGCATCTATCTCTGTGATATGCTGACAAAAATCTTCTGCGTATGCACCCAGGAGTGGAGGTGGAAGGAGTATACCTTCCATGCTTTTACATATGGGGGAGAATTTTTTTAAATATACATAATAACATCTTCTTTCCAGTGTGCACATCAATAAGCTATGTGTCCGAGAGAATGAAGTATGTTGGGGGAGGGTTGAATCTTGGTATGACATGCTACTGTAATATTCAACGTTTTAAATGGCTTGTAATGAATCCTTCAATGATACCTTAAATGCTTGGAGATCTTCAGAAGCAGATTTATAAGGGTCATAAATAATCGTCTTACTTGACTTGGCAAATAAGAAACAGAATACCATCTAAGATAGACATGAATATTTTAATGTAGCAGTCCTTTGGCTCACTTATTCTTAAAAGGAATAATTTAATCAGGATTCTTTCAAGGGAGCTGAAATCATTACAGGATGAGAAAGGAAGGATCTTCTCCCAAGTGAGCAATTAGCATATTTCATGTAACGATGATCATTGACGTGAATCTCCTGCTTATGGGCTCCTCTGAAGCCTTGCACCTCCTAACTCCCGGTTTTCAATTCCATTTTTTTTCTTAGACTGCACCTCGGTAACCCCAGATGCACGCTTATCTTCAAAAGTCTGCAATAAGTGTGTGCAGCCTTCACCTTCTTGAGAGCTCAAATGAGGGCTTGCTCTGCCCTCCATTGTTCTGTAGGCGACTGCCGAGGGATGGTGGCACCTGACTCCTTCCTCTTCATATATCTCTGTGTGGCTGGAATCTTACCTCTTCCTCTATGCTATATGCTAACCACAAGCCTGGCTTTATGAAGTCTTAAAGCCTCAGAGCTCATAGATTCAAGGGTCAGCTGGGATTATGTTCTTTGTGGTTGGTCCTTACCCATCTGCAATTTTTTTTCCTTTTTAATTTTTATTTGTAGTCAACAAAGATTTCAAGGTGTTCCAAAGAATAATTGTGAGATCTATACATGACATATTTATGTAGTGCACTTATTAAGTAAATATATAGGAATGACTATAATCAGACGAATATGCCAAACACACCCATGCTGCACATCAAAGTCTGAGAATCCACTCATATTAAAGCTGGAAGTTTATATCCTTCAACTGACATCCTCTCGTTCTGGAATTTGCTTAACGCCAGATCCCACCCTCTGACCTGCCTAGATTCCACACATAAATGAAATAACACATTCTTTCTCTTTCTCGGATTATTTCACTTAAAGACCCGGTTTGTTCATATTATTACAAACAAAAGGATTTCCTTCTTTGAGGAGAAAGAGTATTCCATTTGGGGTCTGTATGCCATACTTTCTTTTCCATTATTTTTTTAAGCTAGCATACAAAATATGAGCTCCTATACAGGACTCTTATGCAAATATCTGACTTTGCTTTGCCTTCCTTCATCACAGCTCCCATTTTCCTTCCCACCCCCTTTCCCACCTCTCTTGCTTATCCCTTCTGTTTTCCAGTTATTTCTATTTTATATTCTGCTTCCTTCTTCAGATCTTTCCCTCCAATTCCATGGACTCTTTCTACATTCATGACCTACATATGCACACACACACACACACACACACACACACTCGCACTCGCACACACACGCACGCGTGCGCACCACACACACACACACACACACACGCAATCGCACACAAGCACATGTGGGCACACAGACAGACAGACAGAAGCTTCTGCCTGTGATGAACTGCTTGTCTCCTTTATCCGTGCAACCACTTGATACACTTCGGTTGCTTCTACATCTTGGCTGCTCTCAGTGCTGCAGTGAACACAGTAATGTAGTTCTCTCTTCGAGACTCCAGCTTCACTCCCTTTGGATAAATGCCCAGAAGTGGAATTCCTGGCCCACGTGGTGGTTCTACTCTTTTTTTTTTATTTAAATTTTTGAATTTTTTGTTTCTTACATTTGCTACTTACCGGTCACATTTTTATTGTTTGAGATTTGACCCCCATCCCCTCTGCCACTTAATTTCTTCTTCCAATATCGTGTGTGTGTCTGTGTGTGTGTGTGTCCGTGTGTGTGTGTGTGTGTGTGTGTGTGTGTGTGTGTGTGTGCGTGTGTGTGTGTCTGTGTGTGTGTCTATCTCCTGAAGCATGGGTAGCTTCTCAAGAACCATGCCCCTAGAACCACGCCCCTGAAGAAAATTGACTCTTTCCCAGTGGCCATCAGTTACCAACAGGTCCTTAGCTAGGCAAGACATTTCATG
Source organism: Tokudaia tokunoshimensis (assembly GCA_036184795.1). NCBI lineage: Eukaryota > Metazoa > Chordata > Mammalia > Rodentia > Muridae > Tokudaia > Tokudaia tokunoshimensis. Next base: position 23,705,455 of record BTHU01000021.1, read on the forward strand.
ACCTCCTCCCTTATCTGTGGAGGGATTCTGTCTGTCTTGGCTCTGTGCGTTCAGTCTAGGTTTATGTGCACTGGCCCTATCACATCAGCAAATAATGTGCAGCTGTCTGCCTCTTCTGGCTCTTACAATTACCTGCCCGCTCATCTGTGACCAGTCCCAAGTATTCTATCCCCGGTAATACAGGCATCTTAGTGCTGAGCATGCCACAGTGTCTTATCCTCTATACACTGGCCAGTTGTGGGTCTCTGTATCAATCACCATCTGCAGCAAAAGACAAAGCTTCTCTGGTGAGGGCTGAGAGATCCTATAAGCTGTGAGTGTAGAGAAAAACACTTAGCGAGTAATTTGTTATTGTATCTATTTAGCAGGAAAATCGTTAGAGAGTAATTTGTTATTCTATCTATTTAGCAGAATGGTAGCACCGGATTCTTTCTTAGGACCTAGGACCAACCCGGTCATGGGGTCTGGCCCAGTTAACAGTACTAGGCCTGAGTTCCATCCTATATAGCAGGTCTTCAGTTTAATCAGAAAGCGATTGGTTACTCTCCTAACGACCATGCCACTATTGCACTAGCAGGCATATCTTGCCACACCAGTTGTTACTGTGGCTCACAGCGTTCATACTTAAACAAGACTGTTGATGACTCTCCTGCCCCTGCATCATGCTTAGAACCTCCCACCACTGGGAGAGTTTAATGACTGTGCTACCTGGATCCTTTCTTCAGTCTGTAAGCAGAATCTAAGTCCTGGCCTTTTTTATTTTTTTTTTTTTAAGAAATGTCCATACTATTCTCCACAGTTGATTATTACTGGCTTCTTCTCTTTTTTTTAACTCCCATACTGTTTTCCACAATTACTGCAAGTTTACATGCTTACCAAAATTGTACAGGAGGTCTCTTTCTTCAGTTCTTACCGTATACTGTTCTTCACCCATATTTAAATAGTTATTATGGAAAGGACAAAAAGAAAGATACCAAGTAGAATTTTACTGTCTAATTGAAGGCTGTTAACTAACCTAAAAGCACTTCAATAATTTTTTATTTACCTATTTATTTTCTTTTATTTACATATATCTGCCTACATATATAAACACAGCATGTTTAGAATGTATATTGTGACTTGTATGTATATGATTTCAGGGCCTAGACAAGGAACCACAGACAACTAAGGAATACCAAGACCCGAAGGCATTTTTACAAAGAAAATTTCATGACATTTATTTCCAATTTGCTTCACTGATAAGACTTTATTTTTATTTTATTTTACTTTAAATTCAGTTCTACTCTGAATATTACATTCCTTCTGGTCTTCTAATCGTCTGAAAGGCGTTGAAGTTTAGAAAAAGAGAAAAGCATTTGTTCACTCCAGAGAATCATCACTAAGAAGGGATTATTGTGTGCTGAGCACATGACCTAGAAGGACGTTTAGACACAGAGGACATCATTATTACACAAACTGGAACTTAGCTGGAATGTTGGGTCTAAAACACTAATCCCCTAAGAAAGTGTTAGCCCAAGCACCGAGGGCTATAATTGTTCTGTCCGTCAAGAGATATCACTGTGAAGGCATTTTTAAACCAAATGTTGCCACCCTCTTCCCTTTCTGTGTGTGTGTATGTATGTATGTGCATATGTGTGTCTGTGTGCATGTATGTGTTCGTATGTGCATTAAGAGGCCAGAGATCTATGTCGGGTGTCTTCTGCTATCACTCTCTGCCTAACCTTGCTGAAGGAGGAACTCTTACTGAACCTGAAGGCCACCGATTTGGTTAGACTGACTAGCTGTACTAGGGATCCACCTATCTCTACTCCCCAAGCACTCGAATTAAAGACACACCTTAGTGCTGGACTTTGGGGTTGAATTCTTGTCCTCATACCGGATCCCCTTACCTATGCAGAAACCCAGCCCCGTGCTAACTCCCTTCTTGAGAGATATTACTTCCTTTCTGTGGTTGTAGTCACCAGCCACCAGACTACAGGCATCTAAAATCACTCTAAAAATACTATATTTTTTAGAAGAGCGCTAGATCCTATATGCACTGTGGAAGTATATAAATAAAGACATCCTTGCAGACATCTAAGAAGGGAGTTCGTGAGATTAACACCAAACAACATTATGAAAGCTATTAATACTAAATGTGTTAGATGCTGTGCTGAACTGTTTATAAATTTTAAAGGACTTTCTTTACACCTTACCGTAGCTTCTCAAAACAGGCTCAAGCCTGGTACTGTTTTCTTGGGGTTTTAAAAGAAGAAAGTCAAGTGCCTAAGGCAGTGCAAACGCTCTGGGTTTGGTGATTACAAAGCATGAGTTCGACACTCCTTGGATTCTCACAGACAAACGCTAAGAATGGAGGTTAAATATTGACCTGAGGTCGCTGGATGAGGCATCATGAGGGAGACAAGGCTTCAGTGTGACTTTAAAGAATGATTAGTAGTTAAGTAAATAGGAAGGGGCTGGATAGTCCAAATACCAAGCTATATAAACCTCGTATAAAGGTTAGAAGGCAAGAATAACAGACGTGATCAAGGAGACAAGAATCAAGGGTATGTGCTACGTTTCAGTGTGGGCACATGTCTGAAGTCAAGCATTTTCATTTCAAATGTATTCGCATCAACATACAAACGTGTCTTAGTCCATACAGCTCTTGACTCGATAATGTCAGCTTTGATTTCTAACCAAGGACTTAGAAGCCGGTGAAAACGAAATGTGTTTTATAATGCTATTGTAGGCATTAAAGATAAGAGAGAGGAAGAAATTAAGTTACAGTCTAATTTAGTAAATCTTACTTTATTCATACAAAACAAAAAAAAAAAAATGAAGCCCCAATGAGATGTCTTGATTTATAGCTGCTCAGATTAATACATAAGTCTGGAATCTATGAAACAGCTGGTGCATATAGGATGAAGTCTGAGCAGGTAAATGACTGGAAAGAACCCACCAGCCGGGCAGTGGTAACGCATGCCTGCCTGTAATCCCAGCACTTAGGAGGAAGAGGCAGGCGGATTTCTGAGTTCAAGGCCAGCCTGGTCTATAGAGTGAGTTCCAGGACAGCCAGGGCTATACAGAGAAACCCTGTTTCGAACCCCCCGCCCCCCAAAAAAAGAACCCACCAAGGAGGCGGCGGCGACAGACCCTGCTGACCTCTCTGGCTGCTTGCATTTGGCTGCAGCAAAAAACAGTGGGTACCACGGGATGAGAAAACCAGTCGCCACGAAGCATCTGCATCCATCTCTTACAAGGTTTTATCCCAGACGCCAGTGAATGAACTTCCGGATCTTCGGCTAATGACGCTCGTCGCCCACTTCCTCCGTCTTGGTGTGCCTACTCCTCCTCTTTTCCAGCCTCTTCTCTCGCCTCTGTCCATCAACAGCTATTTCCAACATTACTCCTTTTGAACGTGGAAAGACATGGCTTCGCCTGGTTTGACTAGAAGGTGAGCATTCATCCATAGAAAAGAATAACCAAAGGCCCCTTGTGTTTAGGACACAGCATGCAGTAACTTCTCAAAAGACACAGCTTCAAAGAAGCAATGGCCATGAGAAGGTCCAGCAGCTCAAGGCTCTTGGTGCAAGGCCGATCCCTGGAAGCTACGTGGTGAGAGGAGAGACTCAATTCCTACAAGTTGTCCTCTGACCTCACACATATACCACAGCGTGCCTGAGCATAAACATATTCAATATCTTTCTCCATGTACTTTAAAGAATATTTTTAAAAGAATCAAAGCAAGGCACAAGGGTCTCTCAAACAAGGAGATTAAAATATAGTCACTGTGTTCAAGTAAAGCAAATTTCTGTAGCATTTACATTTTCTAAAGAAATATGTATACTTATAATAAAATCTCTATAAAATATATATACAGGAGATTTAATATACATAAACATTTCATAGGGGGAAAATTTAATGAATGGATCCATAAAATTATTACAATTGATTGACTTGCCAACCGTAACTTAAGAGCTTGGGTGATGTTAGTGTTTTCTTTTTTTTTCCAAAGTGAATACAGGAATAAAATAAGTTAGGAGAGTGCCTGAAATCGGGCAAAGGACAATCTATTACCATTTATGCACAAGAGCATAAGGGATAATGCCTACCTGCATTGCAAAGTGAGACAAAACTCATTAGGTTTGATGGCCCGCAATCTGAGGTCAAAACTTTGGGCGTGCCCAGTAACTGCACCAGTCTGAGAATTGCCATGGTCAGATTCTGAGTCTGGGAAGGATCCACCAAGGCGGTGGCGACAGACTTCACTTGCATTCTACTGCAGCAAAGAATGGTGGGGACCACGAAACCAGAAAACCAGTCATGATGGAGTCTCTGTATCCAGCTCTTACAACAAGGAAGTTGTCGTGCTGAATTAGCAATTTTACAGAGATCTGAATCTTTCCCAGCTAAGACAAAAAATAAAATAAAATAAAATAAAAATTAAAAAAGTACTTTTCACTAAGTGCTTAACAGATTTTGTGTGTGTGTGTGTTTTGTTGTTGTTGTTGTTTTGAGCTTTAAAGGGCCAGGGATGGAAGATGCCGCCCAGTCATAGAGCAGCTGACCTTCTGACCCTTAAGCCCCACCCACCCAGCCAGGCAATGCGAATTCTTGGTTTGGATTCAGGCTGGTTTAGGACTGAGATCCAGCTGCTGTCCTCATAGGAGAGTCACATAACTCTTCAGCGGTCTCATCTACAAATGCTACCAATAAAACTGACTCCACTGTACTGCTACAGTGGCTCAGTGTGTAAATGTTTTAGTCCTACTATGTGTCACGGCGTGGTGACTTAGGCAGCCCCATGGATAGTCTACATACACACATTCACAGGCCTCACATCCTCGTCTCCTCATGTTACCTGTCCTCAGTAGGGTCCTCCCAGAGCTCTGCTCTCCCGCCCTTGAAGTACTCTTCTTCCACATTTGCAATTAGCTAATGTAAAAATCTAATCACCATCACCGGAAGCGCGCTAATGAGAAAGGATCGGGTGAGAGGGTAGTGACAACCGGCTATCCACACAAACGCCCTTTGGTGGTAAAAATACGATCTTGGGAACAAAACTGGACTGAAAATGACTCAAGGCCAGAGCAGTGATCTGGTGGTGTGAGTGCTAAGTAGCAGGAACTGGGGATTGACTGTAGTGGCTCTCAGCAACACTGACACCCTGTGTTATGTCTGCTAACATCCAGGCCAGCAGTAGTTTATAAAAAAAAAAAAAACAATGCTTATCATCTTCTTTTTCTGTATTGTCGAGATAATCCATTTGCCCTAGTCTAGAATATTCCATAAAACAAATCTAACTCTTAGAGAAATAAGACCACAGAAAGGTTAAATACCCACTTTGAAAGAGAACTTTTAATAGGGTTACTTGCCTCTCTGGAGTCACTGATAAGGGGATATTGACCCAGAATCTCAGAATACCCTAGACACAATCAGCATATCAATAGATTTCTAAAAAGATGGAAGGAGAGCCCCCTGGTCCTGGAAAGACTGGATGTAGGGGAACACCAGGACAGAGTAATGAGAGGGGGTTGAATGGAGAAAAGAGGGAGGGAAGGGGGCTTATGGGACTTTCGGGGAGGGAGGAAACGGGAAAGGGGAAGTGATTTGGAATGTAAATTAAAAAAATAAAATAAAAAAAAAAGAAAGAGAACTTTTTCACATCTATGATAGAGCAAGAACCTAGAACACAATTCTATTCTTGAACTAATTTCTAAGCCATATCATATGGACTTAATGTGGTTTAACAAAAACACTGCTTTGAAAACCCATACACAAAAGGCCCAGAACTAGTGAATCGGGCAACAGCGAGACGACTGCACTCTCTGCAGACAGGTCATCCATGTAGCCACGATTCAAGACATCAACTAACTACCGACTACCGCTGAACACATCCTCATTAAATTACAAAGTTTTTGCAAGGCAAAAGACACCGTCAAAAAGACAAAGCGGCAACCAACTAACTGGGAAATGATCTTTACCAACCTTACATCCGACAGAGGGCTAATATCCAAGATATACAAAGAACTCAAGAAGTTAAACTCCAGAGAGGCAAGTAACCCTATTAAAAAATGGGGTACAGAGCTCCACAAAGAGTTCTCACCTGAAGAATATCTAATGGCTGAGAAGCACCTAAAGAGATGTTCATCATCCTTAGTCATTAGGGAAATGCAAATCAAAACAACCCTGAGATTCCATCTCACACCAGTCAGGATGGCTAAGATCAAAAACACAGGAGACAGCAGTTGTTGGCGAGGATGTGGAGAAAGAGGAACACTCCTCCACTGCTGGTGGAATTGCAGGCTGGTACAACCACTCTGGAAAGCAGTCTGGCGGCTCCTCAGAAAACTGGGCATGACACTTCCGGAGGATCCGGCTATACCACTCCTGGGCATATACACATTCTCAATTCTCATGCAACCTAATTTAAACGGCTGAGGGACTGCGCTGATCCAAGTCAGCCTTCCAACAAAGTAAAAGCTTGACGATACTGACACCTAGTGGCCATTCAGGAACTGCAGCCAACTCTGCCTGAAAAGGACAGTCAGCCCCTGCCGCAGTGTGGTCTCCAGGGCGCGTGGAATGTATCATTGTGAAGACTGGGTGTGGACAGTACCGATCCTACAAGCAATCTTGTAAAGGTTTGGTTTGTCTCAGGGATTATCTTGGGACTCTCCAAGCGGGCCAAAAGACATGCACTTGTTAAGAATCCTTCCCTTTAACCTTGCACATTTATTTAACAAGGTTTTTCTCATCTTCAAAGATCAAAAAGCGATGCTAGAGGTCAAACGCTATTGTTGAAAACAGGTGAGTCCTCAGTTTGCGGGTTCATCCACACTCTTTTCCTGGTCTTTGGGTGGATTTTCCCCCCTTGGTTATACCCTACCAAATACAAAAGCCATGTGACCAAGCCATCATAGAAGCTCTTTGTGCTGCCGAGATGTCATTACCAAAGGGTAGTTAGACCTTCACAAAACCGCAGGGATCTTCTTTTAAAGGAATAAAGGACATGTGCAGAAACCCCTAAAGTACCCATCTAAAAGCCAGGACCGCACTGAACACTGTAGGTAGCAAGGTGAACACAGGGCGCTCGACACAAGCTATTTCTGCCCCGATCATTAGAAGATAAGTCTCCCCGACCTGTCTGCACCGCTGACAGGTGGGACAGCAGGAAGCCTGAACTGCTCATATTTTCCAGCGGAGGAGAGCGCCGAATCCTACCTGCTGGCGTTTGAAGGCCAAATAATCCAGGCTTTCCAGCTCCTTCCCAAGCTTCTGGTAGGTTCTCTGGAGGTCAGATTTGTTGGAAACATTTTTGAGAGACTCGAATGTTCTCTGAAACTGAAAACGAAAAGAAAAGCGGATTATAATAGTGACAAATTTTCTTCAAATTCCCCGCTCAGCACGCAATGTTGCTTCGGTTTTACCCATCGCAATTCAGAGGCAACAAATGCTAATTATCTTTCAATGGACTAATTAGGGATGATCATAAAGAGATAGAAACTGTATGTGTAGCAGCAATATGCATGAATGAGAGGTCAGTCCATCCTCAATCTAACAAGAAGAGCATATCTTCAAAGTAAACGAATTTTCATGCTTTAGGATACCCACCAAAAAGTGAGATTTAACATATACTCTTAAGTCATATTATAAGGTTCTTAGGGCCGGGGAGAGGTTTCAGACAGTAAAGTATATGCTACGTGTACTGGCTGGTTTTGTGTGTCAACTTGACATGGGCTGGAGTTATCACAGAGAAAGGAGCTTCAGCTGGGGAAGTACCTCCATGAGATCCAATTGTGGAGCATTTTCTCAATTAGTGATCAAGGGGGGAGGGCCTCTTGTGGGTGGTGCCATCTCTGGGCTGGTAGTCTCAGGTTCTATAAGAAAGCAGGCTGAGCAAGCCAGGGGAAGCAAGCCAGTAAGGAACATCCCTCCATGGCCTCTGCATCAGCTCCTGCTTCCTGACCTCCCTGAGTTCCAGTCCTGACTTCCTTTAGTGATGAACAGCAACATGGAAGTGTAAGCTCAATAAACCCTTTCCTCCCCAACTTGCTTCTTGGTCATGATGTTTGTGCAGGAATAGAAACCCTGACTAAGACAAATTGTTACCAGTGTAGTGGGGTATTCCGGTGACAACCTGACCATGTTTTGGGGAGGACTGTGGAAGGACTTTGGAACTTTGGGCTAGATGATCCATTTGGTGTTAAGAGCTCTGTGGAATGTTCTATAGGAACTTGGAAGATAATGTTGAGAACAGCATAGAAGATGGAGGCCTGGCTTGTGAAATTTCAGAGGGAAGATTCAAGACTCTTATCAGGACCATGTTTTGATTGTGAAGATTCTGTGGTTTTCGTTAGCTGGGGCTGAAGAATCAGCTGTGATTAACAAGATACCAGAACCACTAAAGCAAACCTTTGTGTTACTGGGACTATTGATGCTGGTTAGCTGGAGCTAAGAAATTAGTGGTGATTAAGAAGAGACCAGCATCACTGAGGTGAAATCTTCTGGGAAGTGTTTTCTGAGAGCACAGAGGCTGTGTTCCAGAGATAGCCATGGTTGTACTTTGTGCTGTGGCTGGACTTGGTACTGTGTAAGAGTCACCCAGGTGGTACTGGTTTTGAAGGCATGAAGGGGTCATGAAGAGCAGCTGAGGCTCAGCACTGTGAGAGGCCATGGAAGGCCATTGGTGAAGGTGCAGGCTCAGTTGTAAGTGATGGCCCAGGACTGAAGGAGTCATGCATAGGAGATGAGGCTTGGCACCATGAAGAGAACCTATAAGAGGCTATTGGTGAAGCCTAGTTACAGCAGAAGACAGCAGTGTTTTGGAGATGCCAGTGCCATGAGATGACCACCAAGAACAGCAGCAGCAGTGGAGTACAGACAGCTGGAGTCTAGAAGACAAGGTGTGTGCGACAAAGGGCAGAGCTGGAGAAGTGACCCAGGCCCTTGGAGGAGCCTGGAATATCATGAGTTGAATCCGAGACATTGAACCATTGGAGTGAGTTTTGCCTTTGATTGTGACTGTGCCCTGATATTTTTCCCTCTTGAAGGAGGAAAGTATTTTAGTGGAGCCACAGTTAAGAGACTTTGAATTTTTAAAAGACTTTGAATTTTAAAAGATATTGGACCTTTTAAAGGGATTGAATTTTTAATATGTAAAGACTGTGGGACTTTTAAAGTTATTTAGATCTTAGGAATGAATTAGATAGTAAGGGTTGAGGCTTAATAGTGATGTGTTTGTGTTTCAAGTTGACAAGTGGTCAATTGTACTGGCTGGTTTTGTGTGTCAACTGGACACAGGCTGGAGTTATCACAGAGAAAGGAGCTTCACTTGGGGGAAGTGCCTCCATGAAATCCAACTGTGGGTCATTTTCTCAATCAGTGATCAAGTGGGGAGGGCCTCTTGTGGGTGGTGCCATCCCTGGGCTGGTAGTTTTGGGTTCTATGAGAGCAGGCTGAGCAAGCCAGGGGAAGCAAGCCAGTAAGAAACATTCCTCCATGGCCTCTGCATCAACTCTTGCTTCCTGACCGGCTTGAGTTCCAGTCCTGACTTCCTTTAGTGATGAACAGCAGTGTGGAAGTGTAAGCTCAATAAACCGTTTCCTCCCCAACTTGCTTCTTGGTCATGATGTTTGTGCAGGAAGAGAAACCCTGTCTAAGACACTAGAAAAGCTTGAGAACCTGAGTTTGAATCCCGGCAGTGCATGGAAAAGTCAGGTGTGGCTCTTCTATCTGGAATCCCAACACTGGGGAAACAGATCAATCACCCAAGATTCAGGGCCAGCCAGCCTAGGCAAGGAGCAGGCTTCACCACCACTGTGCCAAGCCCGAGTAATCTCTAGTCACATTCTAAATATCTGTCTTTATAGCCACAGATAAGGGTAGTTTCCACCCCTCATCAAGGGAACGGCTCTTTGCAGCAGATGGAGACCATTACAGAAACCACAGCCAATCCAAGGGCAGAGCGGTAATGCCCAGTTCCAGCGGGCACGTCTACAGCAGACACCCGCACCTCAGGCTCAGGGATCAATGCTGAAGAAGGGGGAGGGGGAGACCAAGAGAGCCAGAGGAACCGCTTACTGTGAGATTATGACTCCTAGAAGTGTCAGAGAAGCCACACCCATAAAGTCTCACTCACATGGCTGCCCGCATGCCCATGACTGAACGAGGAAGACACTAATCAACATGTTAATGTGAAGGGAGGGAAACTCAGGGGGCCTCAACCCTAAATAGAAAACCACGGGCAGCTCCTTAGTTGCTGAAAGCTGGAGGAATAGTCTTCCTCAGGGAGAGCACACTGTGTGTGTGTGTGTGTGTGTATGTATGTATGTAACAAAAACAGGCCGTTAATTTGAATGAGAGCAAGAGGTAGGTGCATGGGAAGGACTGGAGAGAGGTAGGGACATGGGTAAATCATGTAATTATATTATAATTTTTAACTAAATGAGCTTAAAAATTTTAAATACAGTGGAGAGTGACTTAGGAAGGCATCTGATGTTGACCTCTGGTCTCTGCATCCAAGTGCATGCCAAGAGAGAGACAGAGGGAGACAGACGGACAGATGGAGGGAGGGAAGGAGGGAAGGAGACAGAGAGGGGAGGGAGAGAGAGAGAAGTGGGACTGGGAGGAGACAAAAGAGATAGTAGGGAGGTAAATATCATCAAATACATTATAAACATGAATGAAAATGTCACAATAAGGTCCATTATTATATGCTCACAAAGGCATTCTTAATCGAGTTTTCACATGTCAGTCATGGAAACCAACAAATGTATGAAAAGTCAGCCACTCCCACGTGTTCCTGTCATGGCACGAGACGTGCCTTGTGTCTGCAGAGGATCTGCAAAGAGCCGGTCACCCAGCGGGGACTCGGAGAGGAAGCTCTCTCAAATGCTTGAGTTCCGAGGCTGGAAGAGCGCTTACAGGCTAGTGACCAATGCATGGGTGGCCTGTTCCACAAACACTCCTTCGTGTTTTGCCCTGTAACTGATGGGTTACAAGATCCTTTCTGCTCCTGTCCCTCTCCAGCCGCATGCCGGATAAAGTGGTGGCAAACTGAAGTAGGTCACAGAATATTTCCCGCTACTGAGTGAAAAAAAGGGGGCTTATGAGAAATTGAAGCCTTGGTTTGTTTCAGTGCATACTTTGTTAGTGACTGAGAACGTCAACTGATGTGGTTGTCATTGCTCTCTGATGGCATGGATTTCCCATACCCTCATCTTGGGCCGTCACATAGGTTTATGTCTACAGGTAGAGATCTCACGGTTTAAGCACACCAGAATCCCACCACAGCTGTGATGCCACGAGACAGGCCAATACGATTTCATAGGGTATAATTAAGTTCCCAGGGATGGTTTGGCCCTCGGCGTATCAGGCACTATGGAATAAATCATAACAGAATGTCTTTCTACTGGGCTCTGTCCTCCATTTCTTGAAGGCACCGTGTTTATCTCAATCCAACATGAAGAGAAAACTGAGACGCTTCCTCTATAGAAGGACAGCAAATTAAGTCCAACGAATACCACTTAACACTTCCTCTCATCAGAGTGTTATGAATATAAAACATATTTCCTTCCCTGGGGGAACTTAAAGATTACAGGGGAAAGTAGTCATGGAAGCCAAAAATGGAAAAGGGCGTTAACATTTACTGAGTGTGTGTTCAGCCCCAGGTACATTATGCCTTCCAACTGAACTCTCGCATCAGTAAGAAGAGTCCCGGATCCATTCCCAGTCTCAAGTACATAAACTGGGCCTCAGAAAACTCGGCAGAGTAGGGACTTTACTCCAACGTCTGAGATCTTTCCTTCTAAGTGGGGTGCAAACAAGAGGAAAGAATAGGGTGTGGGAAACATTTAAAGCTCACTGAAGTTACATAAACTAGAGGACATGAAGAAACCTGAGGTGGACCAGAGAATATGAAACCTCAGAGTCCCAGGGGTGGGCCAGCTGGAGTCATCTGTTTATATGCTTCACTTTTTTAAATTTGTTATTTACACAATCTTTCAATTTTCTGTATTTATTTTGTAATGTTTTCTAGCCATTTTCTCTGTGTATGTGTGCAGTATATGTGTCTACATGTGAAACGACATGCATGTAGAAGTCAGAGGACGATACATGACAGTTCTTTCCTTCAGCTATGTGGGTCTCAGAGATGGGACATAGGTTGTCAAGCTTAGAAACAAAGCACTTTTACCCACTGAGCTGTCTCACCAGCCCCCTCCCCCAGCCCCTTCCCCCACCCTCCTACCCCAGTCCCCTCCCCATCAGTTTAAACACAGCCAAAATCTTTTCATTCCCACCTCTTGTAACACACACGAACACAAATTTTACTTTCAACATAGTTCTAATAAACTTTACATTTAAAATATATCTTACCATGTGATCTTTTCTTTGCCTTGGCCATTTCGTTTTTGGTCCCTTCTCGGTATGTCTAAATCAAAATCACACCAGATCCAGGACTCTAAACAATGTATTCTATGAGTCCACTATGATAAGCTATTTACCGAAAGTTTCACTGCCTTTTAAAATGTTCTCTACCCTCTGCGTTTTCTCATCCCTAAAAATTATTCTTTCTAATTAAAGATGTGGTCGTGTGCTCATTTAGTTATGTAAACCTTACACAACTCCAGGGAACTTGAGGAGAAACACCTGTAAGACTTCAAAATAAGAAACAGAGAGGGAGAGGGAGAGAGGGAGGAAGAGAGAGGGGGGAGAGAGAGGAGAGAGGGAGGAAGAGAGGGAGGAAGAGAGAGGGAGGAAGAGAGAGGAAGAGAAAGAGGAAGAGAGAGAGAGAAAGAAAGAGGAAGAGAGAAAGAGAGGAAGAGAGAGAGAGAGAGAGAGAGAAGTATTTCCAGGTAATATGTTTATGGCCAGAGAAAATCCAGTAATGCTACTTCATCAAGAGAGTGGCTTAACTGAAGGTCAGAGTTTGCATAATGTGGAGGTTTTTGCTGGAGTTTTCATTATGAGGACTCAGCTCCTCCATTATTGATACTAAAGTGCTCTGGGTCCCTTAACGCCGCCATGATTGAGCTCTTAACTACACTGCTCCTACTTACAAATAGTCTCCGTGGCGGAGTGGTTATCAAATTGACAAGATGGCGTTGGCTGAATTGCTGATGTGCATTCTGCACCCTCCCCGACTCCACACGCGTAGATTTGCGGGGCTGTGTCGTGAAAGCAATATTTTTACTCTGTAGATAAGAGCTGAAGCCCAGGGGACAAGGGTGAACCTGGTGATGCTTGTCTGTTTCCGAAAGACAGACTATCGACTTGGTTTGAGGGATGTGCCTCCTTTTCTGTGCTTGGCCATCAAGACAAGCCTCTCAGGGTGTCTCGGCAGCCATGTCCTGTAGCTTCGTTGCATTGATTATTTCTCAAAATAAATGACTCATTTTTTTTTCAGTTGGAATAATTTGAGAAAGGAAGAAACCATTAGATTGAAAACATATTTAATATGCCTGAAACTTGCTCATTCGAATTTTTTTAGGAGGAAATTTAATCTGAGCCAAAGATCCCAAAATTTATTTGCTGATCTTTGAGTCTACCATTTCTTGTAAAAAAAACAAGAAACGAACCGAATTCAAGTCCTAAAACAGCAAAAAAAAAAAAAATTCAGTAGATCAATTGGAAATAAAAACGAATGTAGGTGTTCTCTAAAGCTGTGCGGATTGGATATTAAAGCGATCTCTGTGCTGAGAAACAAATCCAATTTTGTCGTATTTGACTACCTTATCGTATATCAAAGGGAATACAAGATAAGAGTAAAGAGATGCAGACAATATCCCTATACCAATACCCAGGCATTATGAACTCTCACAGTGTGCTTTTCCATCACATCATCTCGGTTCAGAAATAATAACAGCAATCCATCAAACAAAACAGCAGAGGCCATGATTGTTCATCTCCCATTAAAATAACTGAAAAGTTGCCGTACAAGAGACATGGAACAGACAACAGGAAAATGTCTAGTTTGACTCAGCACTCCCTCTCCCCCAAAATAGACATTTTCTCCTTCTCCCTGACATTTATTTATTTTTAAATAAATCCGAGCCAATGTTCTGTAGAAACTAAATAGCCAATCAGTTTGTTTAAAAAAAAAAGTATGTATATTCATGGAGAAATTTGAAAAGGAGGACGAGAGGAAATCAGCTGAAGTAGAAAAAAAGGTGAGTCTTCTTGCTTCTCTCAGATCTGCTGTCCTGGGATTGGTTGATTCAGATAGCCCGAGCAGCCTATCACCTGCACCCCATGAGAAGGCACCCGGAAGCACTACCCAAGCAAGACCAACTCAATAGCTTATCCTTTTTTTTCTTATTTAATATTGAATACAGTTGTACAAAATTCTAGGTATTACCTGTAGAAGAGAGAGAGAGAGAGAGAAAGAGAGAGAGAGAGAGAGAGAGAGAGAGAGAGAGAGAGAGAGAGAGAGAGAACCTCCAGATTCATTCAGTACATGAAGCATGGACTTGTACAGAGCTTGTGTTATCTCCGGAGGAAGTGGGGGGGCTCAAGAGCTCTCATGAAATAGTAAAGATAAAATAGCGGGAGAGAAGAAAAGCAAGCCTTTGTCTACTATACTTCAAATAAGGCCAAGAAACAAAAGTAGGTCGCCGTCTCAGAAAAAAAATGTGTGTGTACTCAGAAGATAACTATATTTTAAGTGAATTCTCTCTGTATAAAAAGAACTGCATGATAGTTATATGCATCTGTGGTGATGTTGATGGTAACACTCTTCTTGGGAAGACGCAGACCATAGTGAGGAGAAAACTTTGAAGAGTAATTTCAGGGGCTGGAGAGATGGCTAAGAACTCACGCCAGGGAGCTCACGTCTACCTATAACTGTAATTCCTGGAGACCCAGGTTTAACATCATGTCTTTTCAGTATGACATCATATTTTCAAAATTAGCATATATTCATTGTATAAAATAGTGTTTCTGATATTCATACATCTATCATCTGTCTGTCTGTCTGCCTGTCTACCTGTCTGTCTATCTTGTCTGTAGCTTGGCATGTGTGATGATTAGTGCTAACTGTCACCTTGATCAAATCTAGGATCACCTGGGAGACTAGTCTTTGAGCACATCTGTAGGGAATGACTATATTGGTTGAGGTGGGAAGACCCGCCCACTGTAGGCGACATCATTTCCTGGCTGGGATCCTGGACTGTGTGTGTGGAAGAAGGGAGCTGACCAGCCTTCGTGGTTTCCTAGGCTGACTCCTGAGGGCATTCTGCTACACTAATAGTGTCTTGCTCAGCCATCATCAGGGAAGCTTCCTCCTGCAGTAGATGAGAACAAATGCAGAGGCCTACAGTCAGACACTATTCAGAGAGTGAGAGACCTTGGGATACAAAGCCCTAAATGGATGTCTTTGTGAAATCCCTCCCCTCCTGGCTTGAGGAACTCTATAGAAGAGGATGCAGAAAGATTATGAATCAGAGGAAATGGAGGACACCAAGGAGACAGTGGCTTCCAGACACAACAGGACTGACACACATCTGAACTCACAGACACTGGGGCAGCGTGTACCGGGGCCTGCACAGGTCCAAGCTAAATGGGGTCCCAGCGCTGAGAATGGGAAGTGGTCATGAGCTCCCATCCCTAATCCAGAAGCTGTCTCCAGTTGACAACTGCGTACAAAGGAAAAACTGGTTTTCTCCAACTGAGTCTTGACTGGGTATATGAAGCCCTCTCAATGCCAGACCCCGTGCGCAGCAGTAGAGGCCAACACAAAATGAACTCAATGTTTTTGTTGTCAGACTCTTTGTCTCCTGTTGCTTTGTTTAGGCATTTTACCTCACTGGTCCTGCTTGTGCATTAGTTTCTAATTTTGTGGGTTTATGTCTTTGTGTGAGTGTGTGTGTGTGTGTGTGTGTACATGCGTCTGGGTGCCTTTGTGTATGTGCATGTATATCTGTGTGTATGTGAGTGAGTGTGTATGTATGTGAGTGTGTGTGTATATATGTGCTGTGTATGTGTGTGTATATGTGTCTATATGTATGTGTATGTATGTGTGTATTGGTGTGTATGTATATGTGTATGTATCTATATGTATGTGAGTATGTGTGTGTTTATATGTGTGTATATGTGTACGTGTGTATATGTGACTGTGTGTATGTGTATATGTGTATATATGTGTGACTGTGTGCATGTTTATGCATGCATGTGTATATATGTGTGTATGTGTGTGTATGTGGTTATATGTGCATGTGTGTATGTGTGTGTATGTGTATATGTGTGTATGTGTGTTTGTGTATCCATGTGTGTATGTGTATATGTGTGTGTGTTTGTGCATGTGTGTGTATGTGGTTATATGTGCATGTGTGTATGTATGTGTATGTGTGTGTATGTGGTTATATGTGCATGTGTGTATGTGTATGTGTGTGTGTGTTTGTGCATGTGTGTGTATGTGCATGTGTGTGTATGTGGTTATATGTACGTGTGTGTGTGTATGTGGTTATATGTGCATGTGTGTGTGTGTATGTGGTTATATGTGCATGTGTGTATGTGTATGTGTGTGTATGTGGTTATATGTGCATGTGTGTATGTGTATGTGTGTGTATGTGGTTATATGTGCATGTGTGTGTATGTGTATGTGTGTGTATGTGGTTATATGTGCATGTGTGTGTGTATGTGTGTGTATGTGGTTATATGTGCATGTGTGTGTGTATGTGTGTGTATGTGGTTATATGTGCATGTGTGTGTGTATGTGTATGTGTGTGTATGTGGTTATATGTGCATGTGTGTGTATGTGTGTGTATGTGTATATGTGTGTATGTGTGTTTGTGTATCCATGTGTGTATGTGTATATGTGTGTGTATGTGTATGTGTGTGTATGTGGTTATATGTGCATGTGTGTGTTTGTGTATCCATGTGTGTATGTGTATATGTGTGTGTGTTTGTGCATGTGTGTGTGTGTGTTTCTTGTGCTTTTTTTGTTACTTGTTTTGTTCTGTTTTTTAATTCTTGGGTTTCCTTGGTTTGGTTTGGTTTTATGTTTTTTATGAAGACATGGAGTTGTATGGGTGTGGAGATGAGGAGGGTCTGGGAGTACATGAGGGAGGGGAAACCACAATTAAAATATAGTGTATGAAAAATATTTTTGATAAAAAAACTGTTTAATGTTTTAAAAAGCTGTCATAGCGAGGATATGACTCTGACCAAGAGCATTTGCCCTCCAGGTTCACGGCCATGGGTCTGAACCTAGCACCACAAAGCAGAAAATGGTAGTGCCTGCTGACCAAGGAGGGCAAATCTCCAGACGTCCTAAACTTCCAGTTCAGGTTCTTCTTTCTCAGATCATTCACACTTGCACATTAATAATATCGTCTACACTGCTCTGTGCTGTTACTTGTCTGGGTTCACCTGGGGCTCTGGGGAAGTGACTTAGTGGGTAAAGCGTTTGCTCCATAACTGTGGGGACTAGAGTTCACACCTTCAGCGACACATAAAAATCCCAGTAGGCTTGGGGGTTTGCCTGGGAGTTAGGGACAGTGGTCCCAAGGGAAACTGGCTAGCCAGCCTGGCCAAATCATGAATCCTGGGTTGAGGTCCAGCGTTCTCAACCTGTGGGTCGTGCCCCCCGTGGCAACCCTCAACCTCCAAAGACTATTTATGTTACAATTCATAACAACAGCAGAATTATAGTTACGAAGTAGCAATGAAAACAATTTTATGGTTGGAGGGGGTCACCACAACCTGAGGAGCTAGATTAAAGGGTTGTAGCCTTAAGAAGGTTGAGAACCACTGCTCCTGGCTTCAATAAATTAAGTGGGTAATCAAAGAAGACAGCTGGCACTGTCCTCCACACTCACACACACAAAAATAAATAGATAGATAGATAGATAGATAGATAGATAGATAGATAGATAGATAGATAGATAGATAGATAGATAGATAATACTTTGGTGGGGGGCATGCTAAATGCATGTTCAAAGGTCAAAATTTCCTCCCTGCCAATTCCTCCTCCCGTAAGCCCCCTGATGTTCTTGCTTTCATGGTGGCTTTAAGACTAATAAGTTCTGGCTTCATTCTTGGGGGTATGCACCTGTCTTCATAACTCTACCTGATAAAGGCTTCTGATAAAGATGGAGCAGGAGGCGCCAGGATTGATGCTTTGGGGTGGGAGGCGCCAGAATTGATGCTTGCTTAAAGGTTGGAATTAAAAATGAAAACAACAGCAAAGCAAATTGTCTCGGCGGCGGCGGCGGCGGCGGCGGCTACTTACAGATGACACGTGCTGCAAGAGGCACATGACGTCAATCATGTCCGCAAGGATGAGGAGTCTTGTAACTGCTGCCAACAGGGCGCGGGCGGCCTGTACCACGGCCTCCCTTTTCGGGAGGTAACAGGGGTCGTCTGTAAATCTCTCAGCTGATACCTTCAGAGCTTTGCCTGAGAAACACAAATAAGTCAGAGTTTCAATTTCAACTGCCTCTACTTCAGCACTAATCAGCCAACCTGGCTCCAAGGATATTCCACGCCATGAGGAACCGCAATATTAAACCGCCATACGATACTTAAAGCAACACATCTTAATGAACAACGCGGCTTCAGATCCGCATTTGTTTCTGATGAGCGTTCTGGAGTTCAAAGAAGCATGGTGTCACCTTCCCATGGAGAAAATTATTCTCAACTGATGAGTCAACATGGAGTCAAAATTGCTATCGACTGCTGCAGTTGCTCTGATCTCCATTGCTGGGAAATGGTTCACGACTAAGATTTCAGGCAGTCATAGAAGTTCATGTTTATGAAAGTAAAGAAAGTCTTTTCTGCATTTCTTTCTAACTCAGGAGAGTTATCCTTGGTACAGGTACCCTTTGACCCAGTGGTTCTCAACCTTCCTGATGCTGAGACCCTTTAATGTAGTTCCTCGTGTTGTGGTGACCCCCAACCATCACATTTTCATATCTACTTCATGACTGTAATTTTGCTGCTATTATAAACAAGAGTGTAAGTATCTGATATGAAGAATATCTGATAGGTGACTCCCGTGAAAGGGTCGTTCGATGCCCCAGAGGGGGTCACAGATCGACAGTTTGAGAACTGCTGCTTTAAAGTAATGTTAGCAGACTGAGGATGTAACTCAGTGGGCACAGTGTTTGCCTAACATCTGTGAAGCCCCGAGGTCAATCCTCAGCACCTGCAAGCCAGGCATGGTAGGGCAGGGTAGGGCTCCACTCCAGGGAACGGAGATCCAAAGTCCGAAGTCATCCCAAGGCTACACAGAATGATATGATAATCTGGAATGTGATAACCTCGCTCTGATAATAGCTTCATGTAGGCAGACTTACTCCACACCATGTATGGGTTCATGTACATTCTGAAGTTTAGTCAGATCGTCAGAGAAATATCTCTGTTATTTGAAGGTATATTTAAAGTATATTTTGCTATAAAAGTAGTGTGTGCTCATTTGCTTTTGATACCAATATAGAGAATTGAAAGGGAGAAGGGAAAGGTGCCCTTCTCCATCCCCAGCTCTAGCAACCAAACTCAGAAAATAGCCACAGCTGCAGTTCAAGTTTCATAGTATAGACTTAGTCCATCATTAAGGTAGCGCATGTCTATTTCTTTTATAACGCATCAGGGCTGGTGAGATGGCTCAGTGGGTAAAGGTGTCCGCCACCAAAGCTGTGGAGCTGAGTTCAAGCCCCAAGGTCCACACAGTAGAAGGAGAGAACTGAATCCCCACGCATGCCTCCACACATCTGACCTCCACACACATGACTGGCATGTACACACACTAAACAAATATGTCAATTAATTAATATAGCAAATCTCCTTAAATGATAACAAGTCAACATGTTAAAGAACATAGAGTAAAAATGCTCGAGTCTCCACACTAATTCCTAAAATCACCAACTATTCAGTCCTTGCTTACCTATATAGAAACTTCTCCCCGAATTTCTATTTCATGTCTAGGTATACACATACATTTATTTATGAATGTATCTGCATGTTTTATATGTGTGTGCCTTGGGGATATATTCATACACATGCACATTTAACTTATTCATGTATGTGCAGAGATTTCATGTCATATAGAAACATAACCCTTGTACAGACTATATACGGGAAATCTAATGGGTCTTGAACTGCTTCTCAAGGAGTCTTGTCTTATAGGAACTTTCTATAATGTGTTATTTGTGTTTTCCAGTTGCTTTCTGTACACAAGGGACAGTTGATTGGGAGTCACAGCAACAAACAGTGAAGACTCTGAAGCCAGACTGTCTTCATGTGTCTGTTCTCATACCTAGGGTAGTTCACTTAACCTTCTTTGTGCCTTACTTTCTATGTGGTAAATGGAGTACTAAAATAGCAGCAGCTCATCCCTAACAAAATATGTGGTTGTTTATTTTCTCAGAAATTAGTAAGTCTTAAAATTCATGCAGAAATTTCAAAAGAGTATTAATAGCCAAAACTATCTTGGGAAATAAAAGAGAGAAATAGCATTTTTATTCCAAAACTTATTTGAAAACTATAAAACACACACACACACACACACACACACACACACACACACACACACACACACACACAAATTGACCTTCCCAAAAATAATCTTTAACATTTATGGTTAACTGGTTTTCAACAAAGGTTCTAAGAAAAGTCAGTAAGAGAGTGTTCATTTTTATTTTTACTTTTGTTTTTGTTTTATTTAGTAATAGTTTTTAATAAATTAGATAGTCTTGCGAAGGTAAAGAATATGGCCCTCTGTTCTCACACACAAAGCCAACTCAGAGAATGTTGCAAAGCTACATGCAAGAGCTTCAACTGTAAAACTTAGGAGAGTAAAACGTCATGATCTCAGGTTCGGGGATAATGTCTTACATGTGGCACCAAAGAATATGCAATAAAGTGACAAATTAGGCTATCAAAACATAACATGTCTGTGGTTTAAATAGGAATGGTCCCCATAGACTCACGTGTTTAAATGCTTGGCCCAAAGGGAGGGGCACTATTAGGAGGCATGACTTTGTTAGAGGAAGTGTGTCACTGTGAGGTCTTTGAAGTCTCCTACTCTCAAACTACACCCAATGTGGCGCACAGTCTCCTCCTGGCTGCCTTTGGATCAAGACGTAGAACTCTCAGCTCCTCCAGCACCATGTCTGCCTGCACACTGCCAAACTTCCCGCCATGATGATAATGGACTGAACCCCTGAACTGCAACAACCCCCAATAGAATGTTTTCCTTTATAAGAGTTGCTATGGTCATGGTGTTTCTTCACAGCAATAAAACCCTAAGACAATTTCTGAACTTTATTTCTTTTCTGAAACCAAACACAAATATTTGTTTATTTATGAGCTCTCATTCTACATCAATTCCATTAAAATCTAAACAAGTTTGCTGTGCTCAAGTTAGGTGGCACAACAATATTTTACTTAAGGTGAGAGTCACAGGACTTGGACACGTTTATGAAAGTAATGGGGACACTGATGACACAGGCATTCACAGTTATAGGCTGGCTACTGTTTATTTCACGGCAACACCCAATAGACATTATTTTATGAAAAAAAAAAAGAAGTAACCCACATTTTGTTCTCATTTACAGATACCTAACATTTCACTTGGTCAATGAATTCTATAGTTTTATACAACATATAAAAGGATAAATGATCAAGCTTACAGAGGCTTCAGCAGTAAAAATAAAAACCAAAGGCACAAACTAAACTCTTCAAGCTTTCTGTACAAACATCAAAAATATAGTTAGGAAGGAGATGTAGAGGCAACAGAAATCTGTTAAATTCAATATCTATAAGCCTAACTAGACAAACATCTAGATTCTGAACTTTATTTATTTGTTTGTTTGTTTGTTTGTTTATACTATACTATACTGTAGAGAGATATCCCTAGATATTAGGCTATAGTTAAAAATGGACTAAAGCCAGAATTAAGAGTTAGCATTTTTTTTCTTTTTTTTAGTTTTTTAAGACAGGGTTTCTCTGTGAAGCCCTGGCTGTCCTGGAACTCACTCTGTAGACCAGACTGGCCTCAAACTCAGAGGTTCACCTGCCTTTCCCTCCCAAGTTCTTGGATTATAGGTATGTACTGCCACCACCACCTGACTCTGAACTTTATTTTTAAGATGTATTTTTAATCATGTGCGTGTGTACCTACGAGTATATATGTTGGGATAGCTGCCTGAAGAGGCCACAGGTGTTGTAACTGCTAGAGCTGGTTTGTGGTTAGTTGTAAACTCCCCAAGGGGATGCTGGGAAAAAAGCTTTGTTCCTCTGCAGGCATAGTCCACATAAAAGTAACTTTTATTCACCAGTTGTAATTGTTATCCCAGAGGCTTACTGCCGAATGAACTCACCCCTTGTAGTTCTTGCTGAACTCTGGCTACCTTTGTCAACTCCAGCTGTTCTGGCTCAAAACTCCTCTCCAAGCTGACTAATTCAATCTGGCTCCCCTCTGCTTCTCGCCGAATTGCTTTGTTTGGAAAAACCACCTCTGAATCCCTCAAACTGAACTTCACTGACTGCGCTGACTGCACAAACTGAAGGGAACTGAACAGAACCACACAGACTCAACTGTGCTCCACTGCACCAACCGGACTGCACCGAACTGCCCCAAACTGAACTCAACTGAACTCCCCTCCCTGACTCACGCTACGCCATTCTTAAGTAGCCTCTTTCCTGACTGCTCTAATAAGAGTTGGGCATAGTCTATCTCTGACTCATTCTGTCAAATCTTTCTGTGACTTTGTCTGCCCCTCAGCTAGATGTCACTTTCAAACACAGCTGCTTCCTTCTACAAACTAACCTTATTTTCATGATTAAGGATTAAAGATGTGTGCCAAGAGTGCATCTGTATTGCAGTCAGATCGTGCAGACCTAGAAGGTCTTTGGGTGTGACACCTTGCCGGAGCAGTCATGTTAAAATTTCTCTACAAGTATGTGCTATTAACCACTGAGCTATCTCATCGTTCATAAACTTCTAGACTTCAAATGAGGATGTCAAGAAAGTGGAAGAAGGACTGGAGAGATGGCTCAGCAATTTAGGATATACTGACCCTTGCAAAGGACTCAAGTTTGCAGAACCCACATGATGACACACGACTATCTCTAATCCCTCCCTCGGGGAATCTGACACCCTCTTCTGAACTCCGGGGCAACTAGGCACAGACATGGCGCACATACACGAATCGGGTAAACACTCATACACATAAAACAAAAATAAATAGATCTTTAATTTAAGAGGCAAAATTAATAGACAACCTGTAGAATGAAGGAAGATACTTTCAAATCATGTATGTAAAGAACTCGTGTATCCCTTCTATGGGAGGGGTGAAGTGGTAGTAATGTGTTACTATTTGCTGAGAAACTGGAGGGATAAGAAACAAATTCTAAGTAGAAAAGGCAACAGTTGTTAAGATGACCTCTGTAGACCATTTGACCCCCCAGACATCGGCATGGCCTTAGGCTATTGAAGAAACACTGATTCTTCAAGGGTATACAGTGAGGTTTTTTGCTTGTGGTCAAACAATGAGCTGACATAATATGATTCCTGGTCAAAATGATTGACCTACAAGGACTGTGCTCTTACAGCTAGCTACATGTCCCTTCTAAGTATGGTATCTGACTGATGGACACAATAATCAAATATGTCAACAGTTCATTTTCCATCCTGCAATTCTGACAGTGCGTGGTTGTAAACAAAGGCAAGTTTGCCAAGAATCTGACACACATATCAAGGTTGCTAACAAGGCTTCCAAGTCCGTCCTCTCAGGTGATACTTAAGTAGGAAAATAAGTTCAATGACCCAATTTTTCAGTCTGTAGAAAACTCCTGGGAAGTTGCAAGCCTCTGATAACCAGCTTCCTGTTATAGATGCAAGACCAGAAATCGGTGTTTACAATTCAGAAGTTATTCAATAAATATTATCATTGAATTAAATGAAAAAATCTACAATCTAGTTTAAACCTTATAACTTAATAATAAAAAGATAAAACAACTTTACATTTATTTATTTTATTATTTTTCTCTGATGAATGTTTCACCTGCATGTACATATGTGCATCATATGTATGCTTGGTGCCCATGAAGACAGAGAGGGCATCATATGTCCTGGGACTAGACTTACAGACAGTTGTGAGCCAGCACATGGATGCTAGGAATTGAACCTATGTGCTGTACAGGAGCAACAAATACTCTTAATTACTGAACTAACTCTCCGGCCCTAACCCAGCTTTTAAATAGGCAAAGGCCATAAATAAGAATTCTTCAAAAGAAGAGATACAAATGGCCACTAGGCACGTGAAAAGATCTTCTAGTGTCAATATCATCTAAATTACTAAGTCGATAATCTCATCTATATTAAGGTTTTAGTCAGGCCCCTTACCATGATTATTATTGGTTGGTTAAAAATGGGCACATATATTATCACTGTATTAACTGCCCTACCACAAGAAAGAACTCATAGAAGGAAGCAGCAGAAAGAGACTGTCTACACTGTCGCTAGCTTCCTCCTGTGTTCAGGGATAGGAGCACCTAAGATTATTAAAAGTTGATTAAAGGATGCTAGTGGAAGTCTCCAGGGAAAAACAAACCCAGGAAGAAGACCTGAAGAGATGACTCAACGTTTAAGTGTGCATGGCCCTTGCAGGGATTGGGGAAGGTTCCCAGCACCCACATGAGGTGGCTCCCAACACTAACTCCAGTTCCAAGGAATCTACAACCCCTCTTCTAGCCTCCATGGGCAACTTCAGTAACGCAAACACACCCTTGCAAATGCACAGAAATGGTTTTTAAAATACCAATAAATCTTCCTTTAAAGAACAGGGATGAATGAGCCATGTACACAGGATAGGGAAACAGAGAGGTCCTAACATATCCTGCAAGGATCACCATTAGCTAAACTTAAAAAATCAAGCAGTTGAAATTAATTAAGCCAGCTCCAAGTAATTCTCCCACGGTAATCCCAAAACAGATTATTGTTTTGTTCTCCACTCAAGGCATAATAGTGAAAGACTGTTGCAAAATTCAACTCTCAGCTCACCTAGTCAGGCCACTAACTTTCTACAAAGTCCTTAGAAATTCACCTGATTTGTTTTTTCTATATCGAATTCATGATACAAACACAAACATTAGAGAAACTCCACGAAGAAGACAGATGAGATGCTCTGCTCCCCAGAGAAGAGTATCAGAGTTCTTAAAAGTCAATGATATTCTCCACATCACACTAATACCTTAGCTCTTTTTATATGCAGAGTTATTATATCAGAACCAAAGCTAGTCCCATGGTGCCTTCTAAACTGCCACAGGATCTCTTGCATCAACCCATCATGAGACTCTTGTTATCAGCCGCATCATTTCAGAGGTTCAGCTCTTCCTAACCAATGAGTTATCAACAGCAACCTTCACTCTCAAATGCTTCTCTTCCGGGAAGGCTGAAACTGGTATTTACTGAACAAAGTAAATGCCAAGCATAAGGGAAAAAAAAGACAAGTTGAAAAATATTGCTCAAAAAAGAAGGCAATGAAATGTTTTCATTGTGAGACAGGGAGCCCCCTGGTTCCTTCTTTGGGGTTACCGCTATAGACCGTGAGCAATGGGTAAGGAGAGTGCATGCTTAAATCTCCTCAAAAGTCTCTAGTGTCACAAAGAAAAGCATAATAGAAACATAACCTACAATAATGTGTGAGCATAGAGAAAGGCTAAGGCCCTACATGACTCCATTCTGGTAACCCGAAGACTCACTCGTGTTATTAATGACCCTGGAAGACTCGAGTACAATCCCAGCTAGCTGGAGAGACTCCTGTGGGTTTCTTCCACTTGATTTCGGCATGAAACTTAGAACCTTTCAAATGTAGAGTAGTGTTTAGCCTTTTCATGTAAAACTCTGTCTGAGCTGGGCACAATGGCTCACACACAAAATCCCAGCACTTGGGAGGTAGAAACAGGAGCCTCAGGAGTGCACGGCCCGCCTCTGCTATGTAGTGAGTTTGAGGCTGGTCTGAGCTTTGGAAGAAACTGCTTTTTGATAATTCATATCAAAACTTTGTTTCCTCAGTGACTATTCCTTTTCGCTTCTAGAAGCTACACTTGCTCTGCGTACCTAAAACTCACTGTCAGAGAATAATATGAGTGCATACTTGGATTCTGTCAGTCAATCATCATTTCAGTTTAGAACTGATCTTAGTGTGGACTGTTTATGTGTGAGAGAAAAAGGAGAGGGACTAAAACCAATCCGCTGTAAGGAACATGAGATGGGTCCAGCATTTCTGTCCTCTCCATGACGACTCTTCAGGCACACAGATACTCTACCTCCCAGTAATCCTTCCTCTCTAACCAAGATTGAAGGGCGGCCCTCGGATTCATATTTTCTAAGGCCTCATGTGATAAATTTGAATCTTACAATTAGTGGATCTAGTACGTTGAAGTCCAATCAGCCTCCCCTAATGGTTCTGTCAAGATGGGTTAGTTAGGAACTCAATGGGTGAAAAGCTACATCTGGGTGTTTTATAATGTCTCATATTCATGTAAGAGACCAGAGGTTTGAATGTTAAGAGACCCACTTTCTGCTACTAGAGCATCTTGGGAAAGGTATTGAAACCTTGGAAGGAAGAATGTCCTCTAGAAATTAAACGCTGCAGCCACAACATGCACAACAGATGGGTGGAGATACACGAAGGAGGAAAGAATTTCATTTTCACCTTCTACAACATGATGGCCACCAACTCTATCAAAGATCAAACACCTGTCATCTTAAAGAAGCAGACTGGATCCCATGGTCTAGCCAATTGATAACCCTTAACTATCAGTGACTAAAAGAATTGATATGTCCAAAGAAAGGCGTTGCCAATCATAAGGAGGATAAGAAAACAATCACAAAAGTTGATTGCGTCCATCCAAGTATTTCCAACAGAGTTAGAACTTTATCTAATAAGGTGCACTACTACGTCTCTGCTGATAAGATTATCTCTGTGGAGATAAAGATGAGTCTTGTGATTTTTAAGGTTATATGATTAAGCATTTTGTTTGTCCAATTTTCTCCTTCCTACTTCCATGATCACCAGCAATAGTACGGACTTTGTTTATGTTTCCTTTATTGTTGTACTCACTGAGAAAATTTTCTGTCTGGGTCATTGTCTTTTGCTCTGTATGATGGTTTTGCATTATAAATCAAAATCAATTCTGTATATAAAATAAAACTTATAATTAAAAAAAATTAATTCTGAGTGGAAGAGATAGCTCCGTGGGTAAAAGTGCTTGTATCCAAGTCTGATGAGCTGAATTCAGTTTCAGGGACCCTTGTGGTGGAATGTGATTTCCATAGGTTGTCCTCTAGCTCTCACATGGGGGCAGGGTGTGCGTGCATGCGCGTGAGCGCACACACACATGCGCGCGTGTGCACACACACACACAATATAATAAAGTGCAATAAAAATTTTAAACATATTCTGGACTGTATCCTGGCCCAAAGTGGATCTTAATCACGAACAGCAGAATGCACCCTAGCTACATTTAAAAGCAAAGGCCCGGAAACTCAAGTGTTAATGTTCTTGAGTCAGAAATATCAGCCAAGATAAACTTCTAGCACCTGCACTGTTCTGTTTTACTGGAAATCGCCCTTCTGCCGGCTTCTGACATGCAACGCCCACGATGCAAAGACTCACACTGAAGATCCTCTGTCAGGAGTATCCTGAGGAAATTCGTCTGCCAGTAGGGTAGACAGCAAGAAGAACCTCTCGTCTGCCACGGTTGCTCACAGCAAACTTCGCGATCGTGTGAGGCCAGTGAGGCTAGAAAATGTCTGAGTTTGTGGACACTCGAGATCTCTCAGACTCTGAGCCACCAACCAGGCAGCATACACTAGCTGGTCCCAGGGCCCCCCAACACATATACAACAGACTGCCTGGTCTGGCCTCAGTGAGAGAAGACGAGCCGGGATTGGGGAGAGTTGGCTGGTTGTTGGGGGGTAGGGACATCCTCTTGGAGACAGGGAAGGAGGGATGGGATGAGGAGCTGTCAGAGGGTGGACCGGGAAGCGGATAACAACTGGACTGTAAGAAAAAAAAAGATTCAAGATAATGATGAAAGAGAAAAAGAAAAAGAAACCATCTGGGTTTGTTCTTTAACTTTACAATCTCTGCAGCATAGTGTCTTCCAAATACTCACACTGGACAAGAGTTGGAATTGGTCAGATGACCTAACCCATGCCTGTCAGACTTGTACTGCTTCAAACACTTAAACTGTATGATATCTGGGGCTTTCCCCCCCCCCGCCCCGCCCTTCTCTTCTGCCACTCTTAAAATTAGGACATCAAGATCTATTATTCTGTTTTTCCTCATGAAGACTGTTACGGAGATAGTTCCCACTGGTAAATGTCAAAGTGCTTTTGAAAAGGTGTGGAGCTGTGTGCATGCAAGGCAGCTCTCTATACTAATTATTTATAGCTTGTCATTCATTCGCTGAAGAGCTTTTGATGTAACGATCATGGAAGGGAAGCGTTTAACCACTAAGTGCCTCTGCTCGTTATGTGTGACACGGGCATTTGGAACAGTTAAGTAACTTCCCAGATACTTGAGATAATTCATCTAGTTACCTATATTAAATGGCTCTCTGGGTTAAGAATAGGCATCAGGACCAAGAAGATGGCTCTGTGGGTAAAGGCACTTGCTTCCAAGCCTGACAACCTTAGTTCAATTCCCAAACCCTCATAGTGGAGTTGTCCTCTGGTTTCCACATGTGGACCCACAGACAGACAGACAAACACACACAGAGACACACATACAGTCGTGCACACATATATGCGAAATGTAATTTATATTTTTAGGATTTTTTTAAATTTTTATTTAGGTGCATGTGTGTGTGCCTTCTTGTGGGCATACCACATGACTGCAGGTACCCATGGAGTCAGAAGAGGGTACCCAGTTCCCAGTGACTAGAGTCACAAGCAGTTGTAAGCAAATGTGGATGCTGGGAACCAAACCTGGGTCTTCTTGGAGAGCAGTGAGTTCTCTTAGCCACTGAGCCATCTCTCCAGCTCCAATGTAATTACTAAACAAAAAATTAATCTAGAAATACAAAGGAGGAAACTGCTCCCTTTTCACAGACACCTGCCCAGAAGTTCTATGCCTTTCAACAATTAAACATATCCTGCTAACCTATATTTACAGTAATTCTCAACTGTGTAAAATCTTAGCAGTTGTCCCCTGAACCCTAGCTTATCTAATGGAATCTTTTCTCTTTTTTAGGGCAGCTTCAAGTTTTAATAAGGGAGTGCTAAATTTCATTTGACTCATCCTCTGACCTAGGTAAATATTTGCAACATCCTTTTAATTGCTGATGTCATCTTTGCCATGAGCATTCTCCCGGTGGGCTACCAAATTCAACCACATAGCTCCACAGTCCTTACTCAGATGCAGATACAAAACCACAAAAAGGAAATAGTCATTACAAGATTTAAAGGGGAGCTAAGAGATGAAAATCTGATGGAACAGTGTTGAGTGACGAAAGCAAGAAGAGGGCAGCTACAGCGTGGGACATGACCTGAGGAGTCGGTCTTCAGGAATGTGAAGGAGGCTCTGTCCAGGAACTACCAGAAAGATGGAAGACAGAACCGAGTGACAGACCCAAGCCAAGGTGACTGACTGAATTCCTGTGTGTGAGACTCTGTGCTCCCTGCTCCCGGGGAAGCTCATTACTCTTACCACAAGTCATAAAATGGGGAATATGTTCCCAACATAATTAAGAGATTATGTGAGGAGAAATTAAGGTGCTACTGGATGCCAGGATAAAGTCCTTCATGTCTTGAGAGCATCGGTGCTGTCTTATGGTAAGAGAGAGGATGAAGGCCAAGAAAAGAACGACATTAGGGACATGGCCTGATCCAGAGATGCCGTCAGAGGACGGTATGCAGCAACACCTACGCACCATGTGGGTGTGGTACCTACAGAGACCTGAAGGGGACACCAGATCCGGGCAACTGGAGCTACAGACGGTTGAGAGCAGCCAGGTGGGTGCGGAGAACTCAACCTGGATTCTCTCAAAGAGCAACCAGTGCCTCTAACTACTCACCTATCACTGCAGCCCTAAGGGCGACACAATTTTAAGAGTTGGGAGAGAAAATGCATTTGACCTTAGCCCCGGAATCTTTTTCTCTTGATGAGCACAAGGTTGTACCACTGAACTCTCGGAGTTGATAGCAGTTTGGTTTTGTTTGGTTTGTTTTTGTTTTTATTTTAACCTTCATGTTTGATTTTATTAAAGTATAAATAAAGATCACATATTTAAACAATAGGAAATATTTGCAGTTTAGATATTAAGAAGCTTCTCTGCAAAAAAAAAAGGAAGGCTTACTATTAAGAATATGTAAATTTCCAAAGATATAAAGTTTAAAAAAAAGGGTTTAATTTATATTGAGCATATGGAATTAATGTATAGACAACATATAATTGGAAACCTTGCCAAAGTAGGGCTTACTCCAAACAACTTTAATTACAATTTTTTTCTCTTAGACATTCTCTTCTCTATCACGTGGTTCTTGTCATGGCCTGGGAACTGCCATGGTGTTTTTGCATATAACCACATTTTAATGCTGAACTACTATTTTTGAATTCTTAGAGATTGTCCATCACAATATAATACATGATAGTAATGGAAATAGAGCATTTTACTATGTAGCAAATAAGATATGGGAGCCACATGCTGTCTTTCAACTTTTACTATCAACTCGTGAGAAAAAGTGGGTGACTTCATTGCTACTGTAGGCCACCAGTAAAATGCTGATGGTCTTGACAAGCTAAGAATGAAATTAGAAGCCGGGCGGTGGTGGCGCACGCCTTTAATCCTAGCACTTGGGAGGCAGAGGCAGGCGGATTTCTGAGTTTGAGGCCAGCCTGGTCTACAGAGAGAGTTCCAGGACAGCCAGGGCTATACAGAGAAACCCTGTCTCGAAAAACCAAAAAAAAAAAAAAAAAAGAATGAAATTAGAAGGGAACAGTGGAATACAGGAGGAAGAGGATGTGGACAGAGTTATGTTCTGTTGTTCTCATCATATACAAAACAGAGTCAGGACACAGCTCAGAAGTGACAGCATATGCAACAGGGATTACTGTACAGCTAAAAGTAACACATCGTATCACTAAATCATAAAATCGAGATGGGTGAGATTTCCATCTATTTTAAGTATATATATGTATGAACAAAATTCATATTTCATAAAAGTGAATGTGGTGGTTTAATTAGGTTTAGCCTCATAGATTTATGTGTTTGATTGCTTAGCCCAAAAGGAGGCGTGGCCTTGTTGGAGGAAGTGAGTCACTGTGGAGGTGGGCTTTGAGGTCTCATACCTATGCTCAAACTAGGCCCACCCATTGTGGCATTCAAGTCTCCTCCTGGCTGCCTTTGGATCAAGATGTAGAACTCTCAGCTCCTCCAGCACCATGTCTACCTGGATGCTGCCATGCTTCCCGCCATGATGATAATAGACTAAACCTCTGAACTATAAGCCAGGACCAATTAAATGTTTGCTTTTATAAGTGTTGTCTTGGTCATGGTGTCTCTTTACAACAGTAAAACCCTAAGACAGAGTAAATAGAAAATGACCTCTTAGGTAACCCATCAAAGGGAAATGTTATTCGCACATATTTAAAGTTATGGAGTAACCATAAGAAGATACAGGGTGCAGAGGGCTATCTCTGAGGGCAGGCTGGGGGCAACAAAGGTTTCCTGAGAGAAGCAAGGAGCACAGGAGCTGCTCCTTTCCACCACTGGCTACTCTACAGGGGTGCTGTGCATGCTTTAAAGTATTTATACATCGAAATCAAGTTCAACATCAGAAACAATCATCAGTTAGATCTCCCATTCTGACCATTCTCCTATCCTGCTCTCCCTTATACTCGTGTATTTAAAGATTCTGTGACTTCTTCAACTCATTCATCTCCTACAGTGACTCTCATGGAATAGCCTGGAATTAAGTTCTATTTCCTTAATCTTCGAAAGGTAAGGGATCGGAACTTTTGCTTGTTGATGAAATTGGAGTACAATAAACATTTAGTTCAGCTAGTATATTAACTGTCCAGAAAAGAGCAGTTTGAAGAGTGGGAGGGAAGGAGGGAGGGAGGGAGGGAGGAAATGACAGAGGCAAGAAGGAGAAACCTGGCGGTAGAGTTCCTTACCTAACTTTCGCAGGAAAGACTTACAGTTCTTTTTCTGTTCAAATTTCACGCATACAAAAGTGCCCCACTAAAAGATTTTTATCTCTGGATCTGAGTACTATATTTTATTGGGTCTTTCCCCTTTCCTCTATTCCTTGTAAACTGACTGTGTCCCAATTTATCGCTGCCTGAAAATCACCAGCTCCCAACCTTGAAAGTACTGTAGCTCTGAACAAAAGCCTCCTTGGGATATATAATACATAAAGCTCCCTCCAAAGAAATCAAAACTATTGAGAACTGACTATAACGTACGTGATTCAGAAACAAACATCAAAACAGATAAGCAAGGCTATGTTGTTTCTGTTAATGCCTCACAAAGCCAGACCCCTAAGTCATAGTAGAATATAGAAATCAATAGAGCTTGGTAACCTCTAGCCATTGAGACCTCATTGACTATATTGTTACCCTAGGCTAAATTCAGTACATCATGTGATCAAATTCATGAAAGAATCTATAGGATTCAAAACTATATTTTTACCTAAAAATTATACTTTCATGTAGAGTAGAGGGTACCAGTATTAGCAGCCAATGACTATGAACTCCAGAATAATAGAGGCCATTGTCCTGTCTCTAAAGGAGACAACTCTGGTTCCATATATCTGCATGCTCCCCCCGCCCCGGGGTCAGGCATAGCTAGCAATTAGCATATCACCATCCAATAGGGAAATTAATGCAAGCCATATATACAATATTAAATATTATTGATTTGCATATTTGCCAGTACTTACAAAAAAAATTGAGGCGCCATTGTTGTGGTGTGTGCCTGTGATCCCAGCACTCAGAAAACTAAGAAGATTGTCAGAATAAGCTCATGGATTGTCTGCACTACATAGCAAGATACTGTCTCAAAATAACAATAAATGTTCAAAAATTAATCATTAATACCACAAGCATTATTAATTAATTAACTAACTAATTAATGCAGCAAGCAAGTTAATGCAGAGACTCATAATTGGCCAAAGTGTGAAGAAGAACCTGTGGGATATTCAGTCCTAGACAGGATATCTATGTCACTCTGTCCAAGACTCAAGGAATGTTCCAGAAGAAGAGGTAGGAAAATGTAAGAGTTAGGGGAAAGTGTTAAGAAACAGTGTTTTCTTGACTTTGTCATAGCCATTGTGTTCACGGATTCACTGATTAGCTTTAACTGTCAGTGTGTCGCAGCCTGGGATTACCTGGGAGGAGAGTTTCAGTTGAGGAACTGCCTGGATCCGGCTGCCCTGTGTGTATATGTCTGTGGGTTATGGTAGAGACCATTAGTTAGTGTAGGAAGACGCACAGAGTTTGGGCAGCACCATTTCACAGTGTGAGACAGAAGAAAGCTAGCTGAACATAAATGACCAAAGATTCATTCATTTCTCTCTGCTCTTGACTGTGGTTGTGATGTAACCGGCTGATTCAGTTCCTAAAACTTAGAAACTAAGTGTCTAAATGAAGGACAGAAGTGTCCTATAGGACAGAGCTGACAGCGACGAGTGTGAGCTCACAGGATAGTGTCCACCACAGAGATCGACCCTCGATGTGCCTCACAGTATTAAATACATAAATGCTAATGTGGAACTGCGATTTACATCATGAGAATCAGAGAGATGCTTTGGAGATCCTTCCACGCATTAGTTCGAAATGAATTTTCCTACAGCAAGAACCTAGTCTTACTTACTTACTGTCTTACTTAAGAATTTCCTAACATCTGTTGTCATGTAAGTCTGACATCACACTTTGGTTTGCATCCGTCTCGGGAATGGCAGAGCCTCTCCTCAACCCTGAATGACGAGTCGGAAAAAGGATGAATAACAGAAAGAGAAGACGGGATGACGCCAAAGGCATAACGGGGGAACGGGGACTGTGTGGCGCTCTCTTAGTCAAGGAAACAGAGTATTTTAGAAGAGAGAAAAGAACCAACTCTGTCAAGCGTGTTAACAGCTCAAATCAGGGGACAATAAAAAATGTAAGAGCTTTTAAAAGACACGAGAGAGCGTATGAATGTTTGGTTTCTAAATAACGTGTGCTTTGGGTGGCACTGAAACAGCAGTCACACCCTCTAGTAAACGTTAGAGCTGTGCTGTTGACCACAGCATGTGTCCCCACTCGTTGTGGAAGAAGTGACAGGTTTCAGCACTCGTGGTGAGCACCGACATCCCCGAGAAGGACACACTACGGAACCGAACTGCACAGTTAGCTGGGTACTGACAGAAAGAACCAATGGAGAAGCACTGGGAATTTGGCCTTAGAGCTTTCTATGAGCTGAGCGTTGTCAACATTGTAGTTGTAATTAGATCCGTGGGAATGAAAAGGCTCCTCAAGGAAATGAGGAGACAGAGTGTTCCTGAAACTAATGCTTAAGAAAAAAAAATACAAGGATATAGGGAGAAGTCAGTGAGGAAATCGAGGGAGGAAGAGGAGAACGTAATGGGGAATGTCCTAGAGAGAAGGCAGGGAAAGCTCCAACACGGTAAACAAATAGAGCCGAGGAGAAGAAGCTACTTTAAAGTGTGCCTGAGTAATTACATTAAACAATAAATCAGCCATGCACCAGAACAGACGAGGTGAAATGGGATTACCAGTTTAAGCAGAGAACAGAAAAATAGGAAGTGGAATTTTTCAGTGAGCACTTGCCAATCATCAGGGAGAGGGGAGCTAGCACCTGCAAAGAAAAAAACCAGTGAAAGAGAAGAGGAAGGGGCACACGGCAAAAAGAATAAATCTTCCCAAAGAAAAGAAAAGGTTAGAATCCAAAAAAATAACAACAAAAACAAAACAAAACAAAACAAAAAACTATTTTCTTTGAAACCGAAGAAACAGGAATAGTCAAGGATAGAAATTCTTAAGATTTTATTCCTGGCTGTGCTGGTTAATTTTAACTGAAAACTTGACACAACCTAGAATTATCTGAGAAGAGAATATTAGTGAGGAGTTATCTAGAGCAGATTGGCCCATGGACATGTCTGTGAGGAACCATCTTGGTTGTTGGCTGATCCAGCCCACTGTGGGCAGCACTATTCCCTAAATGGGACCCTGGGCTATATGAGGCAGAAGAAAGAAAGTAATCACCAATCCATTGTTCAGCGTCTCTGCTCTGGGCTGTGGATGTGGTGCATTAAATCCCTGCCTTGACCTCCCCAAAGTAATGAACCATAGCCTAGCATCAGAAGCCAAATAAGTCCTTCTTCGAAAAAAAAAAAGTGTTTTTAATTTTGCATATTTGTCACAGTAACAGGCATGAAACTAGAATACTGCACTGGTTTGAATAAGAATAGCCCTAAAGGTTATTATATATCTGAATTTTTAGTCACCAGAGAGTGGAAGGAACTCTTTGATGGGATTAGAAGGGTTAGGAGTTGTGGCCTTGTTGGAGGAAGTACATCAATGAGGGTGGGCTTTGAGGTTACAAACACCCATGCCAATTCCAGTTCTCTCTCTTCTCTCTCTCTCTCTCTCTCTCTCTCTCTCTCTCTCTCTCTCTCTCTCTCTCTCTCTCTCTGTTCAGTGATCAGAACGTAGATCTTAGTCACTTCTCCAGCACCATGCCTGCCTGCCTGCCACCATGCTCCCTGCCATGATGGTGATGGACTAAGTCTCTGCAACTCTAACAAGCCCTCAACTAAATGCTTTCATTTACAAGAGTAAATGAGTTGCTTTGGTCATGGTGTCTCTTCACAGCAATAGAACATTGATGAGGACAAACAATGACCCTGAGAAATTGCCAACTACTTAATGTACTCTTTTATAGTAGAATGTGCAATAACCCATAATGCTCAGGCTCGTGTTGTATAATTATTAGCTTATGTGGTGGTTTGAAAGAAAATACCCCTACACACACACACACACACACACACACGCAGGATCATAGGGAACGGCACTGTTAGGAGGTATAGTCTTTTTCTAGTAGATGTACTGATGTTGGAAGAAGTGTATCTCAATTGTTTCCTGGCGCCTACCAATCTGGATATAGAACTCTCTCAGCTACCTCTCCAACACCATGTCTGCCTGCGTGCTGCCCTGCTTCCTACCGTGAACTAGAAATCAGACCCAATCAAATGTTTTACAAGAGTCGCCATGATCATTGTATCTCTTCACAGCAACAGCAATCCTAAGACAGTTCACATCACTGTCAGCATTACACCAACACCTATGAAATGGCTGGACAGTGGTACCTCCTCTCTAACCCAACAGGAGAGCAGAGTCATAGCCAGTGTGTAGATCCCACTTTGATTACGGACTCCTTTACAACCTGAGATTTTCATTCCTAGGGCCCACCATGTGCAAATCGGTCTGTTAGCATGCATTAACTCTTTGCTCTTCTCTTTGACTTACACATCGAAGTAAATGGCAGATTGCCTACAGAATCTCTCAGACTTTCAAAACTGGCAGTACTGTTATTCCTCAGATCTATCTGCCACAGATCCAGCGTTTTGAGGGACTATCAATGGGAAATACATCTTAAGTACTTCCCACATGTCGGCACACTTCATAGTGAATGACACAAACTAGTTTGCTGAGAAGTCAAATGTCGTGTAAGGAAAACTTGCTGTAGATATTTCAAGTGAATGCTAAGGGACTCCATGTTGAGTGTATTCCAACAACTAGTGGTTTACAAGCAATGTAGCTAATCATCTCATCAGTCTTCAATGGAACTGTTTCCATAAACATTCTACCAGCTTACAGAACACCACACGTGCACGTCAAAATGTGTTGCAAGATGAGTGTATCTTTTCCCTCAAGTGAAGAGTAAACTGCACTGAATTGCAGTGTTTGGTGGGAAGACTGTTGTATTTGTGACTTGATGTCTACCTAAAACACCAGAGATACAGCAACAGTCAAATGCATGCAATATCAATATCTATCCATATCCATCAATAAATGGGAGTAATTCGGACCTTTGAACCCAGACATATTCTACGAGGAATTGGCAGGAAATACCAGATATTTTACCAAACCCCAATCTGAAACATTGTTGCACTGAGTAGATGGAGCAGGTCAGTTACTTAGGAACAGTTCATTAAAGCTGACCTGTAACTTTCCTTTATAAATGAATATTCAATAGAGTTGAATTTCAAACTTTTTAAATATAGGTGATACAGAATGGACAGCAGTGGGTCTTTTTTTTTTGAATCTCAGGTTCATTAAGACACTATTTACTTCATTATTTAGAACATGAATTGAGGCTCTAGAGAAAGGACTTACTCAGTGTTATGAGCACTGACTGCTCATCAGAGGATCTAGGGGGTTGATTTCTAGCACCAACAGGGTGGCTCACATCTGTAACTCCCATCCCAGAGGATCCAGTGCCCTCTTCTGGCTTTCATGGATACCAGGCTTACAAGTGGTCTATACACATGCAGGTAAAACACTCATCCACATCATCATCATCACCACCACCACCACCACCATCATCATCACCATCATACTCTTTTAATGTACATGGAACAATTGAAAAGGAAATAGGGAACATTTCAAGAGATCCACATTGGGAATTTGGCAATGACATTTGTAGGTGAAGTGTGTGTCCCCATACACGGATGAGAAGACTATAAATCTTCAGGGTACCATTCTCCCATTTCTACAAGTGATCATTTTATCTATGGGTAATGGAGAGTCTAGATTCCTAATTTCTAGTGGAGAATCAATCCATAGTCCTGAGGTTTTAGAGGCCATGGAGATGAATAATTAAGGAAATAAAGAAAGACAGATGAACAGAAAGCAACCCTTAAATACAAGGGGGGCAGCTATCTGAATGAAATAACTTCTATCACTGTATAGCACGGGAAGATAACTAGAGGCAACAATTAATTGAACATTTCAAAATACTAATAACCAGCAGTATTCAGAATTTTTCTAACAAAAAAAAATAGATCTATGCCTGAGATGCTGGATATAAACATTATCCTGACCTAAACAGTTTATATTATTTATAAATATATTGAGATATATATCATAGCCTATAAATATATAATTACCTTGACTCTATTAAAAGTGCCTATTAATTTCT
Organism: Tokudaia tokunoshimensis; assembly: GCA_036184795.1. Lineage (NCBI taxonomy): Eukaryota > Metazoa > Chordata > Mammalia > Rodentia > Muridae > Tokudaia > Tokudaia tokunoshimensis. Next base: position 23,743,597 of record BTHU01000021.1, read on the forward strand.
AAAGATAATGTAACCCGAATACTTAGACGTTGTACATGAGAAATATGAAGAATATGTTTTTATTTTTATTACATTTTATTTATCTACTGAATGTGTGTTGAGTGTGTGAGCACCACCATGCTACAGCATGCCTGTGGAGGTCGGGGGACAACTTTTGGGAGTCGATTCTCTCCTTCTACCTTGTGGGTCCCAAGAATCGAACTCATGCCATCAGACTTGACGGCAAGCCCCTTTACCCGCTAAGTCCTTTTGCTAGCCTGGAGTGTGTACAATTTAAACAATATGGATTACTTCCCACAAGCATCAATCTCCTTATCTCTATCACAGGGCAGGGATGCAATGGATGGGCTGCTACAGGCCAAAGATAGATAGATAGATAGATAGATAGATAGATAGATAGATAGATAGATAGATAGATAGATAGATAGATAGATAGATAGATAGATAGAGATAGATAGATAGAATATATATATGATATATATACACAATATATATTATATATATACACACACATACATACATATATACATATGTATACCCACACGTGCACACACACACACACACACACACACACACACACACACATATTTGCTTCTGGGAGGCTCCCGCATGAGTGCCCTGAAGCACAAAGCATTTCTTTTCATGTAAGATGCCACCATCTATATTTAGGAGAGAGAGAGTCCTTGATGAGTTCTAAAGCTCATAACCAATCTTAGCATCCCTCCAACTGGTTGCGATGGCTTTGGTGAATGCCCGCAAGTAAAAATAGATGGGAAGGCATGATGTCCAAAAATGTGCAGGTCCCCTCCCATCTCACGTATATCCATAAAACCTGTGGTACCTACGTGCAGTTGCTGCCCCTGGTGGGCACAGCTACCAAGAATGCTGGACATGGGGCTGCACATTCCAGCTCCAGACAATCCACACTAAAGTATTTGTGGGGGGGAGGCAGTGTTGGTACTGTGCTCCATCTAAGCCGGCATTCTGGCTTGTGTGGACAGTATACAAGAGAGATGAGCCTTCCTCTTTCCCTGAATGCCCTTGAAATCTCGGCTTAGTTACTTCCTCTACATTAAGAAACCAATTCTTTGACAAAGAATTCTGTGACAACCTCTCTCCCTCGCCCAAATACTCCCCCCTCACACAAAAAAAGAAACAGTCTAGACAGGAAACCAGTAAAGAGAACTTTTAAATGTGATAAGATGCTGAAATGTAGCTCTTCACAATTGATGGCTAATGGTGGGGGTGCAGGTGGGAAAGGACTCAGTTTTCTTTAAGGGGATGTCTATTAGCTGTTTGTCCATGCTCCAGAGAGTGTATGGACAGCACAAAGATTCTCTCTCCTCTCTCTCTCTCTCTCTCTCTCTCTCTCTCTCTCTCTCTCTCTCTCTCTCTCTCTCTCTCTCCTTCTTTATTCTTCTTCCTTTGTTTTGGGGAGGGTCATAAGGGTTAGGAGTGGACCTGGGAGAACTGGGAAAACAAAGGTGATCACAGGTGCATTTTGTGAAATTTCCAAATGATCAATAAAAATATTATGTTAAAACCAAAGAGAGAGAAATCAGTTATCAGTTCATTCATATTTACTTTGTTTCACTGGTGGCAATGTGTAAGTTAATATTCACATAAGAAAACTATCTTATCCTAATTAGTACTACGTTTGGATGTTTATAGGTTAAAGGACGTATCCTTTATGAATTAGAAAAGAAGTCCCCTTCCTTGTTACTGACTGTTTTCCCACTAAAATACATCAGCTTGAGTTTTGTCTAGTCCACTTGTATGAGCCCAGGCTATTGAGCAAATAGATGTCTCAAAGGGACGTGTGTACATATATCTCTGGAAAAGACGGACTATGCATAGACCATTTGTTCTATCAATTAGAGGCCAGAACATCTGTGCCCATGTGGGTAGATTCATCTTTCTCCCATTTAACAGACAAAAATAGAAACATTTAGAAATGCCCTGTCTGTTTGCCCTTTCTACCTGATTTCCCAGCCCTTTGAACATCTACTCTCACGCTTTTCATTAGACATCATTAGATCTGTCCACACGTCTACTGCTCCAGGTAAACTCCAAGTAGCTAGGTTATATCTTATCTATCTTATCTTATCTATGCCAGGGCCCAAAACACCACCAAATGTTTAAGAAAAGTGCGTAAGCAGTTGCTTCACAAACGCATGTCTGCAAATGGACAGGGAACTGACATACAGGAGTCTATTTGATGTGTAGCCCTTCTGTCCCTAACCACACCCATCGCACCCCTCCCACAAGCCTTCTCTCTTATAGTAAACCCATAAGGTTTACTCTCTATATAGTAAATGAGAGTATATAGTAACATTTACTGTATAGAGAGTAAACCCATAAAAAAAAAAGACTAACGGACTGGATATGTAAACAGGACCCAGCATTTTACTGTATACAAGAAACACACCTCAGTGTCAAAGACAAACCTCAGAGTAAAGGACTGGAAAACAATTTTCCAAGCAAATGATCCCAAGATACAACCTGGAGTAGGCATTCTAATGTCGAATAAAATCAACTTTCAACCAAAAGTTATCAAAAAGCATAAGGAAGGACACTTCATGCTCATCAAAGGAAAAATCTACCAAGAAGAACTCTCAATTCTGAACATCTCTGCTCCAAATACAAGGGCAACCACATTAATAAAAGAAACTTTACTAAAGCTCACAGCACATATTGCACCTCACACAAAAATAGTGAGAAACTTCAACACCCCACTCTCAGCAATGGACAGATCATGGAAACACAAACTAAACAGAGACACATCGAAACTAACAGAAGTTATGAACCAAATGGATTTAACAGATATATATATATAGAACATTTTATCCTAAAACAAAAGAATATACCTTCTTCTCAGCACCTCGTGGTACCTTCTCCAAAATTGACCATATAATCAGTCACAAAAGAGGCCTCAACAGATACAAGAAGATTGAAATAATTCCATGCATCCTATCAGATCACCACAGACTAAGGCTGGTCTTCGATAGCAACAAAAACAACAGAAAGCCCACATACACATGGAAGCTGAACAATGCTCTACTCAATGATAACTTGGTCAAAGAAGTTGACCAAGACATTTTAAAATTTAATGAAAATGAAGTCACAACATATTCAAACTTATGGGATACAATGAAAGCAGTGCTAAGAGAAAAACTTACAGCTCTGAGTGCCTACAAAAAGAAACTGGAGAGAGCTTACACTAGCAGTTTGACTGCATATCTGAAAGCTCTAGAAAAAAAGAAGCAAATACACAAAGAGGAGTAGATGGTAGGAAATAATCAAACTCAAGGCTGAAATCAGCCAAGTGGAAACAAAAAGAACTATTCAAAGAATCAACAAAACCAGGAGTTGGTTCTTTGAGAAAATCAACAAGATAAACCCTTAGCCAAACTAACCAGAGGGCACAGAGATAGTATCCAAATTAACAAAATCAGAAATGAAAAGGGAAATATAACAACAAAAACTGAGGAAATTAAAAAAAAATCATCAGATCCTACTACAAAAGCCTATATTCTACAAAACTGGAAAATCTGGATGAAATGGACAATTTTCTAAACAGATACCAAATACCAAAGTTAATAAAGATCAGATAAACTGTCTAAACAGTCCCATAATTCCTAAAGAAAAGTCTCCCAACCAAAAAAAAGCCCAGGACCAGATGGGTTTATTGCAGACCTTCAAAGAAGACCTAATACCAACACTCTTTAAACTATTGCACAAAATAGAAACAAAAGGACCACTACCCAACTCATTCTATGAAGCCACAGTTACCCTATGTATTCTCCCTTGAGATGGAACAGTTTCTGTCTAATCAGGAACTTGTCACAATTTCCTTTCATAGAGGACTTCATAAGATACTTTTTTCTACTACTTTCATGCTTAATGCTCCAAATAGATTTTAAAAACTAGTTAAGTGCATATTACTTTTAGCTTCAGAAGATATCATATATATTTAAGAGGCATTTAACTAGTATAAATTATTTTGGTGACTTAAAAAAAGTCAATACTGAGCTGTATATTTTAAAATAAATTTTATTAGTTTAATAGAAAAAGAATGTTCATTATAGATACATTAAACAACTTAAAATATATTTTATGTATGCAAATCATTTATATAGGTACCTATATAGTATCCCAAATATAATGTACAATATATGTACTTCTGTGGAAATTCTATTAAAATGATTTTGAAAACTCAAAGAAAAATTAGCAGGTATCTATTAAACATAAGCATATGTATCCTTCATGAGTCATTCCTAGGTACAAACACAAGTGTTTCTATTTGTGAAGCAAAAATAATAAATGTATATGCATATACCAATAATGCTCATTAAAACTAACATCTGAAACAATTCAAATGTCCATCAGCAATAGACTAGGTAAGTAAATTAATTTCTATTCATCCGCATGTGTGTATGCACCATATGAATGAAGTACCAACAAAGGACAGAAGAGGGCGCAAATCCCCTAGAATGTGAGTCCAGTGTGTAAAAATGTATTGAGGTCACAACAGTGTATGTGCCACTATGAACATGTGTTACTATTCAACAAACCACTAAGTAACGTTAATGTGTGTGGCTTAGAAGCGAGATCTGCAGAGTGTAGGGAAGTAGTAGCTATACAAAGGGAATATACATGCTCCAGGTAAAGCAAGTAGTCTATACACTTAAGCCGTTCTTAGATAATATCTATGTAGTTTTGCAATTAATCTAAAACTATTTTAGAGTGGCGTGCGTGGCCCCTGCCCCACCTCGCGGCACGGGAGATGCCCACCCCGCCTCGCGGCACGCAAGCTGCCAAAACAACCGTTAATGCCTCTCCTCTCTTCCTAGTGCTGGCCATTCAGGCCTGAAAGTAGAGGCCGAAAACAGAGAAATACCCGAAAAAGCTGGAACCACAACAGAAAGCTCCTTTAGTTCCTCCTCCTCCACCATGGCCACTGCCAACACCCTCACCACTGTCAGACCCAGCGCCCCCAGAGCCTGAGGAGGAGATTCTGGAGTCCGATGAAGGGGAACAGGAGGACCCCGCAGATTACGTCAAAGGTGGCTATCATCCGGTAAAAATTTGAGATCTCTTCAATGGGCGATATCATGTCGTTAGGAAGCTAGGATGGGGGCACTTTTCTACCATCTGGCTGTGCTGGGATATGCAAGGACAAAGATTTGTTGAAATGGAAGTTGTCATAAGTGCCCAGAATTACACAGAGACAGCCTTGGATGAGATTAAGCTGCTCAAATGTGTTCGAGAAAGTGACCCCAGTGACCCAAACAAAGACTTGGTAGTCCAGCTACTCGATGACTTCAAGATCTCAGGCGTGAATAGGACACATGTCTGCATGGTCTTTGAAGTACTCGGTCACCATCTCCTCAAATGGATTATCAAATCCAACTATCAAGGCCTCCCAGTACGTTGTGTGAAGAGTATCCTTCGACAGGTCCTTCAAGGGTTAGATTATCTACACAGTAAGTGCAAGATAATTCACACCGACGTAAAGCCGGTAAACATCTTGATGTGTGTGGATGATGCGTGTGTGCAAAGAATGGCAAACGAAGCCACCGGATGGCAGAAAGCGGGTACTGCTCCTCCTCCTGGGTCTGGAGTGAGTACGGCTCCACAGCCACAAGCTATGGGAAAACACTTTAAAAACAAAAAGAGAAAGCTGAAAAAGAAACAGAATAGACATGCCAAGTTCCTGGAGAGGTTCCTACAGGATTTTGAGGAACTGTTGCGAGAAACTGAAAGGAAAATCCTAGAGGAGACCGCCGTCACCTCTGCGGAAGCTTACGGTGAGCAGATGGATGGAGAATACCAGCTGGAGGTGGAGCTAAACGCAGCCGGGTTAGAGGACGTGGCCGAGGAAGAGACAGCAAAGGACGGCGGTGAGGTTGAAGACCAGGAAGAGAAAGAAGATGCAGAGAAGGAAAACACCGAGAAGGATGAAGATGATGTTGAACGGGAACTTGCAAACATAGACGCTACGCGGATGGAGTCCCCTAAGGCCAACGGCCATATTGAAAATGGCCCGTTTTCACCGGAGCTGGAATTTAAAGAGGATGATGAAGATGACTGCCCAAATCCCAAGTATAACCAGGATGAGCCAGATGCAGAGAGTGATTACACATACAGCAGCTCCTATGAACAATTCAACGGTGGGTTGCCAAGCGGACAACATAAGAGTTCAGAGTTTCCCACACTGGTGTGTTCTGGGCCCTTAGAACCTGCGGCCTGTGGCTCTGCGCGTTCAGAGGGATGGCCGCTTACCGAGGAGGAGGAGGAGGAAAGCAGTCTGTCCCATGACAGAAGAAGGATAGTTTCAGCCTCTAGCACTGGAGCTTTGCCAAAAACAAAAACCCAGGCCGCTGACCTGTTAGTGAACGCTCTGGATCCACGCGACGCAGATAAAATTAGAGTAAAACTTGCTGGCCTGGGAAATGCTTGTTGGGTGCCTAAACATTTCACAGAGGATATCCAGACTCCTCAATATAGGTCCATCGAGGTTTTGATAGGAGCAGGCTACGGCACCCCCACAGACATTTGGAGTACAGCATGCATGGCGTTTGAGCTGGCCACGGGAGACTATTTGTTCAAACCACATTCTGGGAAATACTTTTCCAAAGATGAAGACCACCTAGCCCACATCATTGAGCTGCTAGGCAGTATCCCAAGGCACTTGGCCCTGTCTGGAAAATATTCTCGGGAATTCTTCAGCCGCAGAGGAGAACTGCGACACATCACCAAGCTGAAGCCCTGGAGCCTCTTTGATGTACTTGTGGAAAAGTATGGCTGGCCCCATGAGGATACTGCACAATTTACAGATTTCCAGATCCCAGTGTTAGAGATGGTTCCAGAAAAGCGTGCCTCCGACATCCGTGGCTGAATTCTTAGCAGATTCTACAAATACAGCCTTCTGAGCTAGCAAATTTTTCCCAGTACATTGGACCTAAACAGTGACTCTCATTCTTCAACAGGATTACAAGGGAGCTGGCTTCACCCTCAGATCTACTGTGGTTTGACGCTTTGCTTCCTGTACAATGGTTCTGGGGAAGAGTGGTCTTTGTCTTCAGCTAAGTAGTTTACTGGTCATTTTCGTCTAGGAAACAATAACATGTTTCTAAGCATTATTTCTTGTGTGACATTAAAATGTCATATTTTTTTGGAATGAAAAATACTTTCTCCTTTGTGTTTTGGAAGGTTCTGTAACTATTTATGAAGACATATTTTAGTATTATGTAATTGCAATCTTAAGAAATTATCAGTTGGAACCAAGAAAGAGCAAGGAAAATCTTCTAGCAAAGGGGAATCATTCCTGTATTATAGTATATGTCATTATTAATTTGCATAAATAGGGGGTGAGGATTCACATTCAGAAAAGCTACCCAGTCCTGGGTGCTTTTTAGTCTGCATTGCATGCTGTAGATTTCCACTGCTTCAAGAAGTAGCAAACTTTTCATTCCATGAGAGCCCAAGTGGTTCTAGATTAGGTGCCACGCCCTCTGTGACACTTTAAAGGGAGAAAAACGTTAAAAATTTGACACCATAATCTCTAGCAGTTCCACTTGTATTTCGCGTATTTTAAAAACTATGTTTAAAGTATTGGTCATTTCCACTTAAAATGTAATGGCCCGACCGAATGTAGTGTCGCCTGGCACCAGCACTGGAAATGAAATATATAGATTAAATTGGACAAGAGGGGAAAAAACTATTTGAATGGAATTTCAGATTTTTTTTTTTGCTTGCATCCAGGTGTATTAATATTTGGTGAACTGCAAAGTCACAAATAACTATGAGCAGTCTGTCCACTCTTGCTGTGTCTCTGCCCTCTGCCCACATTCCACCTCTCCTTTTATTATCTACTCCTTTGTATTATCCACATCTCACCTTCTGCAGGCACATTCCTTAGGGAACACAAATGGTCACATTTTTTTTTTATCACTTTTGGCTCATAAGTAAAGCCACTAGCGGCAGTAAAACAGAGAAGGGCAGGAGCTCATAAGAAGACTGAAATTATACTAAGTCACCGTCAGAATTGTATGAACTGCTCTCTAAGCCTTCTGGAAAACAAGTCAAAAACTATGACAATAAAGCCACCCAATCCTTCTATCACCTGCCCAGACACCTCACATGGATTGGTTGCTTTTTGTTAGACCTTTGCATGCTACCAGACTAAGGCATTTGAAAAGAAGAGGACAGAGACTATTTAAAATGTGTTTCCAGTGTCACACACAGTCAATTGGGCAGAATGCGTTCTTGCATTGTTGTTTCAGCTCCACCCCTGAGCTAACATTCCTCCCAAGCTTAGGGCACAATGTTCTCACTGTGGCTCCCTGCTCTGGTAGGGTCAGCATTCCTTGAATTCTGGGAGCATGTGCTAGATCCACGCTTCCCTCCCACACTACAGCAGCAGTGGTTCCCTTCCACTGCCGAAGGAATTAGAGCACGGCACTTCAACGAGTTTATCTGTCGTGCACACCACACAGGACGTGTGTGTGTGTGTGTGTGTGTGTGTGTGTGTGTGTGCGCGCGCGCGTGCGCGCACCCGCATGCATGTGTGTATGTGTGTGTGTGAGCATGTGTGTATGTGTGTGAGCATGTGTGTGCACATGTGTGTATATGTGTGCATGTGTGTAAGCATGTGTGTGTATGTGGGTGTTTGTGGGTGTGAGCATGTGCATGTATGTGTGCATGTGTAAGCATGTGTGTGTATGTGGGTGTCTATGTGTATGTGTGTGTTTCATGTACAAATAGAAAAGCATGAATAACTTACTGTGTGAGCCTAGAACACAGATTTCTCTGAGAATTTCCTTTTTTACCAATGGGTGGAAGGATAAAGTAAAATACATGTCTGTGATTAGTCTTTGTTTGAAAAGAAGAGCCATTTGCTGCAACCTAAAAATGGAGGACATGATGCTATACCAAGTGGACCAGCCTCGGAAAGAGCTCCAGAGAGATGTCTCAACAGGTGTAAATGGGTTGTCCTGCCAGCCTGGGCCTGAGTTAGGGTCCCAGATCCCACTGTGGAAGAGGAGAACCAAGCCCCAAAAGCTGTCCTCTGAGTGCCACACACATGCCACACACACACACATACACACACACACACACCCCTAAACACACTCACATTCTACATGCACATACAATAATAATAAAGCTAATAATTTAAAAGGAAAAGTGAGAGAAAACTCAAATATAGTGATTACCAGGGCATAGTAAGAAGGTGAGGGAAGAGAGAAGTCAGGGGTCAAAAGGCACCAAAAATGGTACCAAGTGTCAGAAAGGGAGGCATGCAGCACTGGAACTTGAATGTATGACAGGGCTGTGTAACGTCACAGGAAGAAACTTTGCTGAGCAAGTGCATGTTTGGCTGTTCTGTCATGGGGGGGGGGTGGTACACCCGAGAGACGAGAGCCATATCCACGCACTCCACCAGAAACCACTTTACAATGTGGATCCCATAACACCATGCTATGTGACTTAAATCTGTACAGCAGAATTAACTTTAAGAGGTATGTAAGAAAAAATTACAAAATTGACAGCACACCATCTCCAAGTGGCGCAGGAAGCCAGCGATCTACCCAGCTGCGTGAAGGAGTCAGCCAAGCACAGGTGAGACCTGCATTGCAGAGCAGAGGAACCGTCCTCTGCCACTGGGTACCATATCCAAGGGATGCGCGGAGGTAGCTAACCACTCAGGAATGTAGAGAGGACCAGTAGTACAGTAGGACCACCCCTACTGCTCAGAGGAAACAGCCTGAAACCCTGAGAACACAAGAGCCTAGGAACAGCCTGGGATGGGAGTCTTCTGATTACCTCCTGCACTCAGAGTTGATCTGGGCCACAGAGTTACATACCCAAATACAACTATAAGAGAGTGGGTCTCGCAGAAGTACTTACATATCAGTGTACATGGAGAGAACAGGTCTCCCAGGAGCACAGAGAAAGCACAGTCAGAGACAGCAACACCAGTTAACACCAGAGATAACCAGATGGCAAAAGGCAAACACAAGAACACCACCAACAAGAAACCAAGGCAACATGGCTCCATCAGAACCAAGTTCACCGACAACAAGTCCTGGAAACCCCAACACACCAGAAAAGCAAGAACTGGATTTAAAATCACAGCTCATGATGCTGATGGAGAACTTCAAGAAGGACATAAATAACTCACTTAAAGAAATACAGGAGAACAGAAGTAAACAGGGAGAAGCCCTTGAAGAACTAAGGGAAAACACAGCAAAACAGGTGAAGGAATTGAACAAAGCCATCCAAGATCTAAAGATGGAGGCAGAAACAATAAAGAAATCACAAAGAGAAACAACTCGGAACATAGAAAACCTAGGAAAGAAATCAGGAATCATGGATCCAAGCATCAACAACAGAATACAAGAGATAGAAGAGAGAATCTCAGATGCAGAAGATACCATAGAAAGCATTGATACAACAGTCAAAGAAAATGAAAAATGCAAAAAGCTCCTGACGCAAAACATCCAGGAAATCCAGGACAAAAAGAGAAGACCAAACCTAAGGATTAAAGGTACAGAAGACAGTGAAGATTTCCAACTTAAAGGGCCAGTAAATGTGTTCAACAAAATTATAGAAGAAAACTTCCCTAACCTAAAGAAAGAGATGCCCATGAATATACAGGAAGCCTACAGAACTCCAAATAGATTTGACCAGAAAAGAAATTCCTCCCCTCACATAATAATTAAAACACCAAATGTACTAAACAAAGAAAGAATATTAAAAGCAGTGAGGGGAAAAAGTCAAGTAACATATAAAGGTAGACCTATCAGAATTACACCAGACTTCTCACCTGAGACTATGAAAGCCAGAAGAGCCTGGGCAGATGTCATACAGACCCTAAGGGAACACAAATACCAACCCAGACAGCTATATCCAGCAAATCTCTCAATTACCATAGATGGAGAAACCAAGGTATTTCATGACAAAAACAAATTTACACAGTATCTTTCCACAAATCCAGCCCTTCAAAGGATAATGAATGGAAAACACTAACAAAGGAAGAGAAACTATACACTAGAAAAAGCAAGAAATTAATCCTACTCCAATAAACACCCAAAAAAAGATAACCACACAAACATAAAAATTACTTCAAAAATAGCAGGAAGCAACAATCACTTTTCCTTAATATCTCTTAACATCAATGGACTCAATTCCCCAATAAAAAAGCATAGACTAATGGACTGGATAAGTAAACAAGACCTAACATTTTGCTGCATACAGGAATCACATCTCAGTGTCAAAGACAAACACTACCTCAGAGTAAAGGGCTGGAAAACAGTTTTTCCAAGCAAATGGTCCCAGGAAACAAGCTGGAGTAGTCATTCTAATATCCGATAAAATAGACTTTCAACCAAAAGTCATCAAAAAAGACATGAAAGGTCACTTTATACACATCAAAGGAAAAATCTACCAGGAAGAACTCTCAATTCTGAACATCTATGCTCCAAATACAAGGGCAACCTCATTCGTAAAAGAAATCTTACTAAAGCTTAAAGCACACATCGCACCCCACACAATAATTGTGGGTGACTTCAACACCCCACTCTACTTGATGGGCAGATCAGGGAAACACAAACTAAACAGAGACACAGCAAAACTAACAGAAGTTTTGGACCAAATGGATTTAATAGATATCCATAGAACATTTCATCCTAAATCAAAAGAATATACCTTCTTCTCAGCACCTCATGGTACCTTCTCCAAAACTGACCTTATAATGGTCACAAAACAGACCTCAACAGATATAAGAAAATCAAACTAATTCCATACCTCCTATCAGATCACGATGGAGTAAGGGTGGTCTTTAATAGCAACAGAAACAACAGAAAGCCCACATACACATGGAAGCTGAACAATGCTCTACTCAATGATACCTTGGTCAAGGAAGAAATAAAGAAAGAAATCAAACCTTTTTAAAATTTAATGAAAATGAAGGCACAACATACTCAAATTTATGGGACACAATGAAAGCAGTGCTAAGAGGAAAACTCATAGCTCTGAGTGCCTCCAAAAAGAAGCTGGAGAGAGCATACACTAGCAGCTTAACAGCACACCTGAAAGCTTTAGAACAGAAAGAAGCTAATATACCCAAGAAGAGTAGAAAGCAGGAAATCATCAAACTCAGGGCTGAAATCAACCAAGTAGAAATAAAAATAACTAATCAAAGAATCAACAAAACCAGGAGTTGGTTCTTTGAGAAAATCAACAAGATAGATAAACCTTTAGCCAGACTAACCAGAGGGCACAGAAGACAGTATCCAAATTAACAAAGTCAGAAATGAAAAGGGAGAAATAACAACAGAAACTGAGGAAATTCAAAAAATCATCAGATCCTACTACAAAAACCTATACTCAACACAACTGGAAAATCTGGAGGAAATGGACAATTTCCTAGACAGATACCAACTATCAAAGTTTAATCAGGATCAGATAGACCATCTAAATGGTTCCTTAACCTCTAAAGAAATAGAAGTGGTCATTGACAGTCTCCCAACCAAAAAAAGCACAGGACCAGATGGTTTTAGTGCAGAATTCTATCAGACCTTCAAAGAAGACCTAACACCAATACTCTTCAAACTATTCCACAAAATAGAAACAGAAGGAACACTACCCAACTCATTCTATGAAGCCACAATTTCGCTGATACCAAAACCACACAAAGATCCAACAAAGAAAGAGAACTTCAGACCAATTTCCCTTATGAATATCGATACCAAAATACTCAATAAAATTCTTGCCATCTGAATCCAAGAACACATCAAAATGATCATTCACCGTAATCAAGTAGGCTTCATCCCAGGGATGCAGGGATGGTTCAATATAAGGAAATCCATCAATGTAATCCACTACATAAACAAACTCAAAGAAAAAAACCACATGGTCATTTCATTAGATGCTGAAAAAAGCATTTGACAAAATTCAGCATCCTATCATGTTAAAGGTCTTGGAAAGAACAGGAATTCAAGACCCATACCTAGTAAAAGCAATATATAGCAAACCAGTAGCCAGCATCAATCTAAATGGAGAGAAACTTGAAGCAATCCCACTAAAATCAGGGACTAGACAAGGCTGCCCTCTCACTCCATATCTTTTCAATATAGTACTTGAAGTTCTAGCTAGAGCAATTAGACAACAAAAGGAGTCAAAGGGATCCAAATTGGAAAGGAAGAAGTCAAACTATCACTATTTGCAGACGATATGATAGTATACTTAAGTGACCCAAAGAACTCCACCAGAGAACTCCTACAGCTGATAAACAACTTCAGCAAAGTGGCCGGATATAAAATCAACTCAAGCAAATCAGTAGCCTTCCTATACTCAAAGGATAAACAGGCTGAGAAATAAATTAGGGAAATGACACCCTTCATGATAGCCACAAACAATATAAAGTATCTTGGTGTGACTCTAACCAAACAAGTGAAAGATCTGTATGACAAGAACTTCAAGTCTCTGATGAAAGAAATCGAAGAACTCAGAAGATGGAAAGATCTTCCATGCTCATGGATTGGCAGGATTAATATGGTAAAAATGGCTATCCTGCGAAAAGCAATATACAGATTCAATGCAATCCCCATCAAACTCCCAACTCCATTCTTCATAGAGTTAGAAAGAGCAATTCTCAAATTCATCTGGAATAACAAAAAACTCAGGATAGCTAAAACTATTCTCTACAGTAAAAGAACTTCTGGGGAAATCAGTATCCCTGACCTCAAGCAGTGTTACAGAGCGATAGTGTTAAAAACTGCATGGTATTTGTACAGTGACAGGCAGGTAGATCAACGGAACAGAATTGAAGACCCAGAAATGAACCCACACACCTATGGTCACTTGATCTTTGGCAAAGGAGCTACAAACCATCCAGTGGAAAGAAGATAGCCTTTTCAATAGATGGTGCTGGTTCAACTGGAGGTCAGCATGCAGAAAAATGCAAATCGATCCATTCTTTTTTTTTTTTCTGATCCATTCTTATTTCCTTGTACTAAGCTCAAGGACCTCAATATAAAACCAGAAACACTGAAACTAATAGAAAAGAAACTGGGGAAGAGTCTTGAGCACATGGGCACAGGGGAAAATTTCCTGAATAGAACTCCAATAGCCTATGCCCTAAGCCAATAGCTTATGCTCTAAGATCAAGAATTGGCAAATGGGACCTCATAAAATTACAAAGTTTCTGTAAGGCAAAGGACACTGTCAAAAGGACAAAATGGCAATCGACAAATTGGGAAAAGATCTTTACCAACCCTACATCTGACAGAGAGCTAATATCCAAGATATACAAAGAACTCAAGAAGGTAGACTCCAGAGAGCCAAATAACCCTATTAAAAATGGGGTACAGTACTAAACAAAGAATTTTCACCCAAGGAATATCAAATGGCTGAGAAGCACATAAAGAAATGTTCAACATCCTTAGTCATCAGGGAAATGCAAATCAAAACAACCCTGAGATTTCACCTCACACCAATCAGAATGGCTAAGATCAAAAACTCAGGAGACAGCAGATGCTGGCAAGGATGTGGAGAAAGAGGAACACTCCTCCACTGCTGGTGGGATTGCAAGCTGGTAAAACCACTCTGGAAATCAGTCTGGTGGTTCCTCAGAAAACTCAGCATAATACTTCCGGAGGACCCAGCTATACCACTCCTGGGCATATACCCAGAGGATTCTCCAGCATGCAATAAGGACACATGCTCCACTATGTTCATAGCAACCTTATGTATAATAGCCAGAAGCTGGAAAGAACCCTGATGTCCCTCAACAGAGGAATGGATACAGAAAATGTGGTATATTTACACTATGGAATACTACTCAGCTATTAAAATCAATGAATTCATGAAATTCTTAGGCAAGTGGGTGGAACTGGAGAATGTCATCCTGAGTGAGGTGATCCATTCACAAAAGAACACACATGGTATGCACTTGCTGATAAGCAGATATTAGCCCAGAAGCTTGGAATACCCAAGAAACAATTCACATATCAAATGATGCCCAAGAAGAAGGAAGGAGAGAAGCCTTGGTCCTGGAAGGGCTCAATGTGGCAGTGTAGGGGAATGCCAGGACAGGGAGGCAGGAGTGGGTTGGTTGGGGAGCAGGGGGAGGGAAGAGGGCATATGGGACTTTTGGGGAGGGGGGTATCCAGTAAGGGGGAAATCATTTTAAATGTAAATAAAGAATATATCTAATAAAAAATATTACAAAATTAAGCAAATATATTTGGCCTAAAGTTGACTGTGACCAGTATGTTTATGTTGGTTAGGAAATACTGTCAGATACACACACACACACACACACACACACACACACACACACAGACAGACAGAGGTGTCCATGCGGTAGCTCAGATTGGCTAAGCATTTACTATCCTTCAAGCACAGACTCCTAAGTGCTTTCTGACTTTCTTAAAGTTGTGCTAGGGTTTAGGGGGAAAAAATATTTGAAGATCTTAGGCATTTTTTATGAAGCCAAACAAGAAAATTCAACTTTGTTTTCACTCCCCCAGTTACAGCGAGGCAATAGGCATAAAACCATCAAATAGTTCTTTTAAAGGTATCTTGCAGGACTGGGAGATGGCTCTGCAGATTTCATGGTTCCTGAGCAAGCATGAGGACCTGAGATCAGACCCTAGTACTGACATCAAACGTAAACAAAAACACACTGGGTGTGGCCATGCATTTCTATAACCTTAGTTCTGGAAGGCTGAGACAGACAGTTTCCATGGGCTTGATGGTGGGTACAGCACCCAGCCAAAACTGTTAGATTTCTGTGAGGTCCAGATTCAGTGTGAAACCCTGTCTCAAAATAGATAGATAGATTAGATAGATAGATAGATAGATAGATAGATAGATAGATAGATAGATAGATAGATAGATAGATAGATAGATAGCTGGATGGGTGGGTGGACAGACAGACAGACACTTAGTGTTCTATTGCTGTGAAGAGACATCATGACCAAGGCAACTTCTATAAAGAAAAACATTTACTTGGGGCTGGCTTACAGTTTCAGAGGTTTTAGTTCATTATCACCATATCTGCCTGCATGATGCTGGAGAAGAAGCTGAGAGTTCTACATCTGGATCCCCAGGCAGGAGGAAAAGACTGTGTGCCATACTGACATGGCTTGAGCTTCTGAGACATTAAAGCCCACTCCCTCCAGCAAAACTACACCTATTCCAAGTCCAACAAGGCCATACTTCTTAATTGTGCCACCTTATTCCAACACATGAGTCTATGGGGGCCATTCCTATTCAAACCACCACAAGTAGATCGATAGATAGACAGATGGGCAGACAGATGGAGAGATGGATGGATGGATGGATGGATAGATGGATGGATAGATAGGTAGATAGATGATGACTGAATGGATGGATGATAGATGAATGCATGGATGGATAGATGGATGGATGGATGGATGGATAGATAGGTAGATAGATGATGACTGAATGGATAGATGATAGATGAATGGATGGATAGATGGATAGATGGATGGATGGATGAATGGATAGATGGATGGATAGATAGGTAGATAGGTGATGGGATGGATGGATGGATGGATGGATGGATGGATGGATGGATGGATGGATGGATGGATGGAAAAATAGTAAGGAAGAACAGAAAGATGACAGGAAGATACCCCAGCACCAACCTCTGGCCTCCAAAGCCGAGCATAGGCTCTGGCATAGACAAGAGCGACTGAACAAAATGCAGCCCCCATCAGCACAAAGTAAGCTTTTTAAATCTTTTTTTAAAATATCCTGCAGGTGAGACTTGTTTTTCTTCAGCAGTAAAAATTGACTGTTGTGTCATCATAGTAAAAATATCAAAAGGCAGAATGTATGCTTTTATTATATAATATGAGCAAAACATAGCATAGATTATGTGTGGTTCATATAAAACCTTACCCCTCCCCAAAAAAATATTGTTAAGCCTATGCTTCCAAACAGTGAAAAGTAAAAACTATATTTCTGAGGCCGTCGGGGAGGAAGTGTCTCTGTCCTAACTGCTTACATAGAACTTTGTAATTCATCGAGTATGGGCGAAGGCCTCATCCACTACCTTCAGTCTCTCTTCGCTTATTAGGGAGAGCTGTAGTGTGGTGGGAGGTGAGGAGCTGTATATAGAGACTCGATAACCAGAGAAGAACCAGGACTGGGACTCCACCTTGGAACTGCCCAGTGAGCCACTCTGCCTCCCACAGCTCCCTCCCTCTTCACAGCTGTGTGCAAGACTGGCAAAACCAAGCCCGCAAAGCAAAACACTCACAAGTCTGCGGCCATAACCAACACCCTGAGGAGAAGCAGTGTGCTCCTGACCCGGGCTAGATACTCACTCTCTTTTCGAACTTCCTGCAGTGCGGCTGCGAGCTCTTCCTTTAAAACCGTGGCTTCCTTAGCGATCGTCTCTCCCTTGTCTAACAAATTCCAAGTTGCTTCCTCCACAGAAGCCAGGAGAACTCTGGCTCTCTTTGAACGGCCTTTCTTCCTGTTGGAAGGATTCTGTGGACAATTCACCAGGGTGGTAACCTAAAAATTGGCAGGGGGGAAAACGTAAGGGACTCATTAAACATCTTGTAAGGAGAACCCAGCCTTGAGATATCATAGCCAAGAAAAGACCAAATCACATCTTGGTAGCAAGACTCATTCTGGAGACTGTTGTCATGTCCCCAGGAATCAAGTTATTCCTTCAAGGGCAAGCCTCTGGAATCCCAACTGAAGATGGAAAGGGAGAGTCACGGTTATTAAATATCAAGTTTTACTACTGGATGAAGGCCTGAGAAGACCATTGGTGTGTCAGATACTTCATGTGGAAAAAAATATAGATGCTTAATAAAGAAGTGAAAAATGGGGAAAAGTACATTGCTGGCGTGACTCAGTGGTTAGGGTGCTTGACTGGCATGCACGAGGCCCTAAGTTCAAGCCCTACTACAGCTCATACGAGGTGTGAGGATGACACACACCTGTTACATCAGCACTTGGAGGGTGGAGGTAGGACAATACCAGGAGACAGCAGTGGTAAGATAAGATGTTCAAGGCCATCGTCCACGACATAGACTCAGGGACCATCACGGAAGAAGGGGTAAAAAGATATAAAAAGATATAAAAGATATAAAAAGTGTGCTCCCGGGTCAGGAGCACACTGCTTCTCCTCAGGGTGTTGGTTATGGCCGCAGACTTGTGAGTGTTTTGCTTTGCGGGCTTGGTTTTGCCAGTCTTGCACACAGCTGCCATGGCTACACACACATCTGTACCAGATCAAGTTAGAGAAACTCCCAGCATTGGATGGGAGCCGGCTCATGAAGTTGCAGCCCTAGTGGAGCAACTGTTAGCAAGTGACTGGCTGGTTGGAGAAAGAGTTTTCTTCAGAAACTCAGGCCAAGAGAACCGTACTCCCAGTACATGGTCCTACCCCCATTTGTGGATAGGCATCGACAAGTATACGGGCAAGTTTTTAAAAAGAGAGCACGTGAAACTGGGAGAGGAAAAGTAGTAGGAGCGAAAGGGAGGAATTGGAAAGGAGGGGAGAGGAGGGGATGGGGGGGGTGCACAGATTTGATCCAAACATATTATATGAATACATGAAATTCTTAGTTTAGAAAGGGGAGAGATATATGTAGAAACAAAAGTTCATATTATTTTATTGCTTCTATTTTTTTTTAATGAAACCTTGGGTCCCAGCAGTTTGGGGATAAGACTTTTATAAAGCAGATAAATAGCTTGTATCCAGTGTGTGAATTAGGCCTGGGGCTCCTACTGAAATAGCTCCTCCAATGGTAAGGCAGTGAGATGCTGGCTATGTTAATTAACCAGACATTGTGGAATCTTTCCACAATGTATACTGCCTTAGTTAGGGTTCTTTACTGCTGTGAACAGACACCATGACCAATGTAAGTCTTATAAAGGACAACAAATATTTGGGGCTGGCTTACAGGTTCACAGGTTCAGTCCATTATCATCAAGGCGGGAGCATGGTAGCATCCAGGCGGACATGGTGCAGGAGGAACTGAGAGTTCTACGTTTTCATCTAAAGGCTGTTAGTGGAATGCTGGCTTCCAGGCTGCTAGAATGAGGGTCTTATAGCCCACACTCACAGTGACACACCTACTCCAGCAGGGCCACACCTCCTAGTAGTGTCACATCCTGGGCTAAGCATATACTAACCATGACATGTACACAAATAAAACCACCATTGCACCCCATAAATACACACTATATACCATATACATATATGCATGTATGTGTATATATGTATATACACATATACATATAAATACATATAAACACACACATACACTAACAATAAGTAAAACTTTAAAATAGGGGGCTGACTATGGAAATCAGTTTCCCAGGAAGCAGTGACTAGATCTCCAGATCCAGTGCTATAACTCGTGGGCATCTACCCAAACGGCTCTATACCCAACTACAGAGACACTTGCTCATCAAGGTTCATTGCTGCCCTATCCATAAGAGCCAGAGATTGGGAACAGCCTAGACGGCCACTAACAGATGAATCGATAATGAAAACGTGGTACCTTTACACAATGATGGAATATTATTCAGCTGCTTAACAAGTAAAATTTTCGGATGATCCCCGCCCTGCACCATGCAACACAGGTAGGGCAGAGCACCCTCAAGGTGACCCCAAGCAGGCCAAGAAGACACCCACCTTCCAGGAGCACCCCAGAGATGGCTCCTACCAGGCACCATGCAGAAGATACCTAGAGACCCCTGATGCCACTAAAACAAGCAAGCAGAGGGATGGAAGAGGAAGAGAAGCAGAGTGGGGTGTGTGTGTGTGTGTGTGTGTGTGTGTGTGTGTGTCAGAGGCTGAACTGGAGAGTGGAGGGTAGTGAGGAACAGCCTGGCGTGAGCAGCCTGCAGTGCCACCTGAGGGCACGGTGAGGTCCTAGCCCCTGCTGCTGCTGAGGGCCATGTCTGGGTCCACGGCCCTGCAGCAGTCAGGATCTGTGTCGATGCCCGTGGCCCAAGTTACCGCCAAAGGAAATGCAGCCATAACTGGTCTGGACTCCCACCTGGGGCCATGTTGGTGTCCTGGGGTGCAACATAGAGCTGGCCCTGGTTGCAGGGGCCCGGGCGAGCTGATTCCAAGGGTGTGAGCAAGGGACAGCTGACCCTGCCCCTCACCTGGGCAGCACAGTAGAGCTGGCCATGGTGGCGTGGGCAAGCAAGAGTCAGACCTCAGGGCATGAGGATGGGAGAGCTGGCCCCACCCACCCCTTGCCTGCTGCAGCATTAGGGTGAGCTGGCCTTTCTCCTCCCCTGGACATCGCTGGAGAGCTGGCCCAGGTGGCATGGTGTGGGACAGCTGGCCCTGATGGTTTAAGCATAGGAAGGCTGTCAGGCTGACCAACTGTTACCACCAAGGCCCAGGTCCAGGGCTTTGAGTTGGTTCACTCCAACATCTGCACCACTTATGAACAGCTGGAGTGCATGAGAGAGCTAGTCCTCCAAAACCAAAGCTGTAGGATCTCTGCGACACAGGGCAAAAGCGGGATATCTGAGAGGAGTCCCAGTGAGGATCCAGGGTTGATAGTGTAGCCGAAACCAGAGGCCTCCAACCATTGGTCAATGACTCACTGCAATGAACATTTGCAAAAAAAAAAACAACTTTTTTTGGCCAAAAGGGTATACTGTGGGACATGCTGCAACTTCTGTGGCAAGATTTGTTTGGTGTTTGTCTGTCTGTCTGTCTGTCTGTCTGTTTTCTTCGGGGGTGGGGAGATTGCAAGGGTAGATATGGCGAGATGCGGAGAAGAGTGGGATTAGGGGCCATGAGGTCTCAAAGAACAAATAAAAAGTTTTTTTTAAAAAATGAAATTTGAAGGTAAATGGATGGAACTAGAGAAAAAAAAGTCATCCTGAGTGGGGTAACTCAGACCTCAAAAGACAAATATTGTGTTTTGCCTATGTGTGGATGTTGGCTTTTCAGCATTTGATAAGTGTGCTTCCAGTCATATAGCTACAGAGGCAAGGTATAGAGTAAGGGCTTAGGAGAAGTGGGGGGGGGGGTTGTTTCCCTGGGAAGAGAAAATAGATAGTCATGGAGACATAGGGAGGGTGGAGAGCGAAAATAAACAGGGAAAGGGAAAGAAGAGAGGAATAAGAGGATACAGGGAGGAACGGCTCACAGTAAGAGCCACGTAGCGGAGCTTATGGAAACCCACCGATATAGAAACTTCATAAAACATGTACAGAAATGAAAGAAATCTAAATGGAAAGATCAAATAATGAAGGAGGGAGGGAGGGAGGGAGGAAGGGAGGGAGGGAGGGAAGGAGTCACATTAACCAGTAAGACTATGACTTGGTTAAATGAGGTCCAGGGTTTTTTGTTTGTTTGTTTTTAATGCATAACAAAACACCGTGCATATGCACAATAAGAATACAAAAAACGTAGCCCCCACAATCCCTGCCAAAGGTGCTTTCCTTGAGCCCAGTCTTATCTTGCTCCCAGAGCCTCCCACTCCCCCACTGAATGCTTCTCCATCAGCTAAGCTGTATCCCCGGGAAGATGAGGGAGAGCCTGGCGTTATCACAGATGCTTTCACAAATACCAAGGGGCAAACGTCTCTGCTCCTGCGTGCAGAGCTGAAAGGGATTGGTCTACATTAAGACAGATTATGACGCCCAGTTTAAATCTTCGGTTTCACGTGAAGAATGAGCATCGTCGTCTGAAAGGTTCCCTCCCACCATATTTTAAGTTGCTTCCCACCACACATTCCTCCACTACTGTTCGACTCCTCTGCGCACCAAATGCTTCCCACAAGGCACCCTAACCTTTGAAATTAAAATGAGCATCCTAGAAAATGCTTTGTTCTTTACAGTAAATGCCACGGACGTGTTAAAAAAAAATGCCAACAAGAACATTGTATAAGAACAGTGTGCTTACTTTAAAAGAATGTAACTGCAGCTGGTAAGCTGTTCACTTGTGTAAGCCGTTTGAACCTAAATCTCTCAAAACACCCCAATATAGTAATCTGATATTGGCTAAAGTTGAGCGACGTTTCTAATGATTCATCTTATCTCAGAAAGCCAATGGGCGTGGCCATCCGCTGCGGAAAGAGAAGGAAGCTGAACTTTTTTCTCACCTCAGTTCACCTAAAGGCTGTGACCTCCTCCCGTCAATGGCGGAGGCTCACCACAGCAGAAGCGGCTCATGGAGAGGGCGGGGTACGCGTATTATTTGAGAAGGTCTCCCGTCTCTCCGAAGGAATGCCAGCAACAAGGAAAATTAACTTCAGCACGTTCTGTCAAACGGTCCCTGTTCCTTCGTTTTCCTTTACAGTACAAAGAGCTTGTTCTATAAAGAACGCGAAACTTGGGCTTGAACCTGCAGCAGACGTGATCCCAGTCTATTTTAGCACCTTTATATTTCGCCACTGATGCGCACGCAACCTTTCCCTCTTCCCTCTTGTTAGGAGCTTTAGGAGATTTTTAAACATGGAGACTCTCTAGACTTGCAACTTACTGAGCAAGCTTGGGTTTGTTCACTTTTTCTCTTAGTCTGTAACCCTGGGCTTTGCTATAACAATAATTCATCAGTGATAAAGGAACGTACATTACATGGATCTACTGGAATGCCATAATTAAGCCTGTTATCTTTGGGGTTTGTTGTTGTTTTGTTTTGAGGGGTGGGTTGTTTTGGGGGGTTGGTTGGTTGGTTCGGTTTGGGTTTTGGGTTTGTTTTGTCTTGTTTTGTTTTCATTTTTGTTTTTCTTCGAGACAGGGTTTCTCTGTGTAGCTCTGACTGTTCTGAAACTTGCTTTGTGGACCAGGCTGACTTTGAACTCATGTAGATCGACCTGCCTCTGCCTCCTGTGTGCTGGGACTAAAGGCGAGTGGCACCACACCTGGCTAAACCCATTATGTTATACAATTAGTATAAGCTCATAAGTAATAATAATAAACCAGGTCTGGTACAGTGGCTCAGGCAGATAATCCAACCTGCTTGGGAACCTGAGCCCAGACGATCGTAAATTCAAGGCCTGCCTGGCAACTTAGCAAGGCCCAGACTCAAAATGTGTGTGTGTGTGTGTGTGTGTGTGTGTGTGTGTGTGTGTGTGTAAGAGAGTTGGGTAAAGGGTATAACTCAATAGCAGGGTGCTTGCTAGGATGTGCAAGGCCTTCAGTTTAATCACTAATACTGCAAATAATTAAATAATAATAGAAGATTAGAAGATATAGTAAGAAGTCTCCCTCCCATTGAAATAGTCCTAAGTTAGCAATCTCAAATCATATGTAAAGAAGAAATGACTACTTCATTAATCACTAATACTGCAAATAATTAAATAATAATAGAAGATTAGAAGATATAATAAGAAGTCTCCCTCCCATTGAAATAGTCCTAAGTTAGCAGTCTCAAATCATATGTAAAGAAGAAATGACTACTTCATTAATCACTAATACTGCAAATAATTAAATAATAATAGAAGATTAGAAGATATAGTAAGAAGTCTCCCTCCCATTGAAATAGTCCTAAGTTAGCAGTCTCAAATCATATGTAAAGAAGAAATGACTACTTCATTAATCACTAATACTGCAAATAATTAAATAATAATAGAAGATTAGAAGATATAGTAAGAAGTCTCCCTCCCATTGAAATAGTCCTAAGTTAGCAGTCTCAAATCATATGTAAAGAAGAAATGACTACTTCATTAATTCTGAAAGTCTAACCTTTCATATAACCAGATAGATATTAAACAGTGTGTAATCATTATATGCTGAATATTAGAGCTCAAAGAAACAGTCTGTATAATGTTTCCTACTTCAGGTATGTATACTGGAAGTCTTTTTGCACAGCCCACAGTGCACTGGATTCCAATTAAGATGTATGTCTCTAGATGCACCAAGGATGCTGAAGATTAAATTGGTGTGCTTAACGAATCAGCCCTTCACTTTTCCCTGTAGACAGCTACCCTAGCACACAGTGGGAGCACCGCAGAATATGGTAGGAGTTTGAGGTTTAATCTCGTTTGGGGTATAACAATTGCTTTGGCTCCTGGCTCTTTGACACTTGGTCTGTGGAAAATTTTTGAATGCCAACTTGGATAACACATTTATATTCTATATTTGTGTTCTTTCCCCCATCGAACTCTTAATTCTTTTTCCTTCACACTCTGCTATCACTGTGGCATTAAAAGGCCATGTTAACAGCTTTCTCTTTTCCTGTTTGTGAGCTAAAATATTCTGAATCTTTAACCTTATTACAGGAGCCTTCGGGGCTACTTCTATTCCTTTCTGTTAATTTAAATTTATGAAATAAGATACAAGACATTCAAGCCATGTTAATTGGCTTAAACTTTGTTGGGGTTTAGAAAGAGGTTATAAAGTAGAAAAGAGGAAGCTTTAGAGAAAAGTAGAACCATGATCTGTCAAAAGTCTCCCTGGACTTGAGGGAGCCAGCAGGCGCTCTTCAAGCTAAGGACAACTCTGTCTTCACTTTCTTCTAAAGCCAACCCGGACCATCTTAGCAAAGGTACTAAGGAAGGCCGAAGAGTTGGGATCCTTTGTATATCTCTAAATTAACATCCAGCAGTCTCCCAAAACCAACCACAAACTTCATTTGGTTCATTTCAAAGCAACAAACATTTATTGAGTGCATACTGTATTGAAAACGGTACTGCGGGGAGTTAGGAAATAAGCAGGCGTAAACTCCAAGATGGCGGGGAGGGATTGACGTAAGCAGCTGGACCGTATCAGGAAGAGCAAGCTGCTGACCCGTCGGTAAGTACAGAGAAGGCTTTACAGAGCTGCAAACAAGTCACAGAGATGAAGTGTGTCTTCCAAAAGGAGCCCCTAAGGACACACGGATCTCCATCAGGAAAGACAGGGGTAAACCAGATGGTCCTCAGCCATGGGCTAGACTCTGGGTAGGAGGCAGAAAGACCAAAACATTAGATCTGACCACAGGAAGTCAACTACAGTTTACCTACAGAGTCAACTAACCTGGGCCCATGGAGGCCCACAGAGGTTGAAGAGCACGCATGGGATGGACCAAGGCCCCCACACGTTTGTAGCAGATGTACAGCTAGGTCTTCATGTAAGTCTAACATTGGAGGGGGCTGTCTTTGAGTCTGTTTCCTGCCATCGGATCCCCATCCCCTAGCTGGACTGCCTGGTTGAAGGATATAATCACATGGCTATCTTAGAAGGAGGAGGGAGACGCCTTAGCTCATCTGTGGTGGTAGAACAAGAGCTTCCTTCCCGTTTAGATAGAGGAAGAACATGTGTGTAATTAAACCTGTGGCCTGCTTAGCTATACCTCATCATTTAAGGAAATAATACAGTTCTCATGACATGATTAATCCTCTTTAAGGTTATGCTACAACTTAACATAGGCATCACCATACTGAAACAAATAAATATGTATACATGAATAAATTTTAATTACAGCACATAATAGCTTTTATGTAAAACAGTCATCACTCTGTGTGTGTGTGTGTGTGTGTGTGTGTGTGTTCTAAGCCAATTCCCTGACCAGTATCACAAAGCCAGTCTTTTAAGTCAAAAAGGGAAGAGGGTCATAAGGCTACGTGGCTCATTTCCTAAAGCTGGCATATTTTGGAATTTCTTATTTCATTACTGCTTTTTGTCCTCTTAACTCCTCATATTAGTTCACTTGGTAGCAATACTACAAACCAAATACCACAGGCTGCAGAGCTTAAACACTAGACACGTATGTTCTCACAATTGTGCAAGCCAGAAGTCACGAAAGGCTGGCTCTCTCTGAAACCGTGGCTTAGTTTCCAGAGGGTCAGCTTCTAACCAGGTCCTCACAGGTCTCATGGACACATTCCTGGATGTCCATATGAATTGCAATCTCTTTATTTATTATGTGTGTGGGGTGTGTGGGGTGTGTGGGGGGGGGTGTGGTGTGTGTGTGTGTGTGTGTGTGTGTGTGTGTGTGTGTGTGTTGACTGTGTATGTGTGGGGGCACACACATGCCAGAGTCCACAAGGGGGACCAGAGGACACTTTGCGGAGTTGGCTCTCTCCTTCAACTGTGGGTTCTGAGGATCAAAGCTTAGGTGTCAGGCTTGTGCCAAAAGCTCTTTGATGGAAACTTTTGAGAAAACGCCACCAGTCAACAGAGACTTCTAGAGCAGCCAGCCGTTCCAATGACGTACGTACCAGGGTCACCACACTAATACAAAGGCCCATCTCTCACCACATGAATGCATAAGCAAGGCACCCCAACCACCTCTCCCTGAGTATTTTTGTCTAAGGAACAGAGTCGTTACCAAAATCAAAAAGAGTCATCACAGTTTAAATCATTCGCTCACACCATTTTACCATCTTACTAGCTGAAAACGAAGCATTTACCCTGTCCCAATGGGTAGGCACTGAATAGGAAAGTCGGAACTTCTAAAAGAAAAGGAAACTAAAGTGTACTGTGAGCAAGTTTGCAACCCCCTACGAGCGCCAAAAAGACAGGCTACATTAAATGTGTATAGCTGTTATACAGTGCACTCTCATTTGGGAAATATTGAAAACGCAAGGTGGAGAATACTGGACATATGTCTGAGCCGAACAAAATTGGTACCTTGTGAATCCAAGCTGAGGTTGCAAAGCATTCTCTTTAAAAACAAAAGCCCAGCTGTGGGCTGGAGAGATGGCTCAGGGGTTAAGAGCATTGGCTGCTCTTCCCAAGGACCTGGGTTCAAACCTCAGTCCCCACAGCAGCGGGTTCACAGCCACTTGTCACTCCAGCTCCTGGGGATCTGACGACCTCCTCTGGACCACACAGGCACCTGCACTTGTGTGTACACACCCATACAAAGAATGTACACAACAGTTCTTTAGTTAAATAGATCTTTAAGACTGCAAAAATCATAAATCACACTTAGTAAACTTTTATTTATAGTATTCACTTTCATATATATATATATGAAATATTGATTGTGTGTGTGTGTGTATGGGGAGTGGGGAGGGTGTGTGGTTTTTTTTCTAAATATATATCTACATATATATTACATGATTATATTTCCATGGATATAGCCACAGATACATGTTCAAGTTTAAGGGTAGAAGAAAAGAAATGAGACCCAGTTTCAGGGCAAGCCTTGGGCCGAGAGGCAGAGATTCACGCTCGCCACTGGCTGAAACAAAGGCCAGCTCAGCAATTCCAGCATTGCCGTCACCTGGGAGTTCTCAAAATTACTGCCTGGCCCTCCTCCCTGAGATTCTGGTGTAACTCTCTTTGTGAGGCCTGGGCGTCAGGATGCTTTTTTAAGGCTCCCCAAGTGATGTTCATGTGCAGTGAAGGTTGAAAAGCCCTGGGCTAACGGAATCCTCAACAGTAACAGGAATTCTCTGGATAGCCTGCTTAGTTAGCACTGTTCTCCCAGCTGAGGCTTTTTTGTCTCTCGTAGGGATTTGTCAAAAAACAACTTCACCATAATTTTGTACCCTGTGAGGCTCTCAACTGAGTGTGAGATAGTACCTATCCCTTACAATTCCTTATGCGACGAGTATAGAATATCGGGGGGGGGGGGGTTGGGGGGAGGTCAGTCTAGACTAGGAGCCTGAAAACTATCTCTGGAGACAAATCTGGACACTCGATTATTTCTGACAATAAGAGATTTTTATGGAGCACACCGAGCCCATTTGTTTCTATGTTGTCTACCCTCAAGCTGTCATAAGAGCAACAGATGAGTCATCAAATTTGAAGCTATTTATATCTGGACCTATATTAAAAATAAAATACCATTACTTGTCTAGAGTCAAGGAGGTTTCAAGTTCCAGACTCTCTCCAGAAACTGCCAGGGGATTTTATGAAGGACCAGGTCACATCTCAAGCAGTATAATTGACCACCACAGCAGAGGTAAGGATTCTTCTAACCTTTCACCAAGATGAAACACGAATGCTGCCTTGCGTCTACTAATGAGCGGGTGGATCGTATTTATCGATTTCTACCACCTGGATGCCTCTAAAAATCAATTTATAAAGGTGCCGAGGCCACAGTTCAGTGCTAAGTTAAGCATGCTCTGTGAATTCACTGAGGAGAATATGAGCTACAATGGCAAGATGAGGACGTGAGCAGTGGTACTCAATGTGGTGGGACACACTTATAAGCTCGGCCCCCAAAAGGCAGAGACAGGGGGATGACAAAAAGACAAAATGATGGTGGAACAGACTACAGTGTTGGAGCAAGTCGTAAAAGACCAGAGTCTGATAAAAAAAGAAAAAAGTCTAGGAATCGGACCAAGGAGAGATGAAGGGGCACTGCCCCTAACACCTGCCCACAGCTTGTCACAGAGCCCCATGTTGAAGTCACATGTCATATGTGCTCCATCCGGATTCCACAAACTTCTGGATTTTCTTAGTCTTATTTCAATTTTAAAAGTAACTTCCTTGTTCCTAACTATCTGTTTCTCAAGAAATACTCTAGCCAGTGACCTTCCCTTGGGAGCAGTTTTCCAGCAGTAAAAGATTCGGAAGTTGAAAGAGCCACTTTATTAGATATCGACTCCGCTATTCTGAATCATCTCAGACTTTAAAATGTTATGGAGGCACACTAACTTCATTTCTTCATCCTGCTATTAAAAATAACATTGTTAGTACTTATTAAACATTAGGCCTGTAAGTATTTCAAAGGCATTTAGTTTACCAACTTTTAAGATTATATACTATAGGCCCAGAGCTGATCCTGTGCCACAGGGCTCCATATTCAAATAGCACCAGGAAAAGAGAGTTAGCCTCCCTGGAGAGCAGATAAAACTGTGAGTGCAGGTAAAACCACCACTGCTGCTCAGAGGGTCCCTCCCAGAACCCTCAGGACTCAGGAAACAAGGAGTGTCCTGGAACTGGAGCCTTCCGGTTTCCGTCTGCCCCTGGAGCTGATCCTGTGCCACAAGGCTTCATGCCCAAATACTGCCAGGAGAGAGTTGGTCTCCCGGGAGAACCGACACACCTGCAAGCACAGGTAAGACCACCACATCTCTTCAAATTCCTGGCTTAAGAGGGACCCTCCCAGAGCCATCAGGACACAGGAACCAAGGAACAGCCGGGGGCAGGAACCTTCTAGTTTCTGTCTGCACCCCAGAGCTGACCCTGTACCACAGCTCTCCATATCTAAATTCCTCCCAGAGAGAAATGGTTTCCCAAGAGTACTGACACAGAGGCTTGCAGGAGGGATAAGCCACAGTCAGAGACAGCAAGACCAGCTAACACCAGAGATAACCAGATGGCAAGAGGCATGGGCAAGAACATAAGCAACAGAAACCAAGGCTACTTGGAATCAGCAGAACCCAGTTCTCCCACCACAGCGAGCCCTGGTTACCCCAACACATGAAAAAAGCAAGACTCTGATTTAAAGTCACATCTCATGATGATGATAGAGGACTTTAAGAAGGACATAAATAACTCCCTTTAAGAAATACAAGAGAACACAGGTAAACAGGTAGAAGCCCTTAAAGAGGAAACACAAAAATCTCTTAAGGAATTACAAGAAACCACAACCAAAAAGGAAGGTGAAGTAACTGAACAAAACCATCCAGGATCTAAAAATGGAACTAGAAACAATAAAGAAACCACAAAGGGAGGCAACCTGGAGATAGAAAACCTAGGAAATAAATCAGGAGTCATAGATGCAAGCATCAGTAACAGGATACAAGAGAAAGAAGAGAGACTATCAGGTACAGAAGATACCATAGAAAACTTTGACCCAATAGTCAAAGAAAATGCAAAATACAAAAAGCTCCTAACCCAAAATATCCAGGAAATGCAAGACATGATGAGAAGACCAAACCTAAGGATAGTAGGTAGAGAAAAGAGAGAAGATTCCCAACTTAAAGGGTCAGGAAATATCTTCAACAAAATTATAGAAGAAAAGATCCCTAAACTAAAGAAAGAGATGCCCATAAACATACGAAAGGCCTACAGAACTCCAAATAGATTAGACCAGAAAAAAATTCCTCCCATCACAAAACACCAAATGTACAACACAAAGAAATAATATTAAAAGCAGGAAGGGAAAAAAGTCAGACCTATCAGAATTAAACTAGAATTCTCACCAGAGACTATGAAAGCAAGAAGATCCTGGGCAAATATCATACAGACCATAAGAAAACACAAATACCAGCCCAGACTACTATACCCAGCAAAATTCTCAATTACCATAGATGGAGAAACCAAGATATTCCATGACAAAAACAAATTTACACAATATCTTTCTACAAATCCAGCCCTACAAAGGATAATAGATGGAAAACACCAAGACAAGGAGGGAAACTACACCCTAGAAAAAGCAAAAAAGTAATCTTCTTTCAACAACCCCCCCAAAAAAAGATAGCCACATGAACATAAAAATAACATCAAAAATAACAGGAAACAACCATCACTATTACTTAATATCTCTTAACATCAATGGACTCAATTCCCCAATAAAAAGACATAGACTAAAAGACTGGATACATAAACAGGACCCAGTATTTTGTCAAAGACAAACACTACCTCAGAGTAAAGGGCTAGAAAACAATTTTCCAAGCAAATGGTCCCAAGAAACAAGCTGGAGTAGCCATTCTAATATCGAATAAAATCAACTTTCAACCAAAAGTTATCAAAAAAGAAAAGGAAGGACACTTCATACTCATCAAAGGAAAAATATACCAAGAAGAACTCTCAAGTCTGAACAACTCTGCTCCAAATACAAGGGCAACCACATTCATAAAAGAAGCTTTACTAAAGCTCAAAGCACATATTGCACCTCACACAATAATAGTGGGAGACAACAATACCCCACTCTCAGCAATGGACAGATCATGGAAATACAAACTAAACAGAGACACTTGAAACTAACAGAAGTTATGGACCAAATGGATTTAAGAGATATCTATAGAACATTTCATCCTAAATCAAAAGAATATACCTTCTTCTCAGCACCTCATGGTACCTTCCCCAAAATTAACTATATAATCAGTTACAAAACAGACCTCAACAGATTAAAATAACATGTTGTTGTTAATAAGAAGATTGAAATAATCCCATAACTCCTATCAGATCACTACAGATTAAGGCTGGTCTTCAGTAGCAACAAAAGCAACAGAAAGCCCACATACACATGGAAGCTGAACAATGCTCTACTCAGTGATAACTTGGCCAAGGAAGAAATAAAGAAATAAATAAAGACTTTTTAAATTTTAATGAAAATGAAGGCACAGCATACCCAACTTATGGGATACAATGAAAGCAGTGCTAAGAGAAAAACTTACAGCTCTGAGTGCCTACAAAAAGAAACTGGAGAGAGCCTACACTAGCAGCTTGACAGTACATCTGAAGGCTCTAGAACAAAAAGAAGCAAATACACCCAAGAGAAGTAGATGGCAGGAAATAATAAAACTCAGGGCTGAAATCTAACAAGTAGAAACCAAAAGAACTATACAAAGAATCAACAAAACCAGGAGCCAGTTCTTTGAGAAAATCAACAAGATAGAAAAACCATTAGCCAGACTAACCAGAGGGCACAGAGGCAGTATCCAAATTAACAAAATCAGACATGAAAAGGGAGATATAACAACAAAAACTGAGGAATTTCAAAAAATCATCAGATCCTACTACAAAAGCCTATACTCAACATAACTGGAAAATCTGGATGAAATGGACAATTTTCTCCCAACCAAAAAAACTCAAGCAAACCAGTAGCCTTTCTATGCTTAAAGAATAACTGGGCTGCGAAAGAAATTAGGGAAATGACACCCTTCACAATAGTCACAAACAATATAAAGTATCTTGGTGTGACTCTAACCAAACAATTAAAAGATCCGTATGACAAGAACTTCAAGTCTCTGAAGAAAGAAATTGAAGAAGACCTCAGAAGATGGAAAAATCTTCCATGCTCGTGGACTGGCAGGATTAATAAACTAAAATTGACCATCTTGCCAAAAGCAATCTACAGATTCAATGCAATCCCCATCAAAATTTCAAATCAATTCTTCATAGTTAGAAAGAGCAATTCTCAAATTCATTTGAAATAACAAAAACCAGGAATAATAAAAAACTATTCTCAACAGTAAAAGAACTTCTGGGGGAATCAGCATCCCTGACCTCAAGCTGTACTTCAGAGCAATAGCAATAAAAACTGCATGGTACTGGTACAGAGAGAGGCAGGTAGATCAATGGAACAGAATTGAAGACCCAGAAATGAGGGCTGGGCGGTGGTGGCGCATGCCTTTAATCCCAGCACTTGGGAGGCAGAGGCAGGAGGATTTCTGAGTTCGAGGCCAGCCTGGTCTACAAAGTGAGTTCCAGGACAGCCAGGGCTACACAGAGAAACCCTGTCTCGAAAAACCAAAAAAAAAAAAAAAGACCCAGAAATGAACCCACACACCTACCATCATTTGATCTTTGATAAAGGAGAGAAAATCATCCAGTGGAAAAAAAGACAGCATTTTCAACAATTGGTGGTGGTTCAACTGGTGGTCAACATGTAGAAGAATGCAAATTGATCCATTCTTATCTCCCTGTACAAAGCTCAAGTCCAAGTGGATCAAGGACCTCCACATAAAACCAGATACACTGAAAATAATAGAAAAGAAAGTGGGGAAGAGCCTCAAGCACATGGGCACAGGGGAAAGTTCCTGAACAGAACACCAATGGCTTATTCTCTAACATCAAAAATTGACAAATGGGACCTCATAAAATTGCAAAGCTTCTGTAAGGCAAAGGACACTGTCAATAGGACAAAACGGCAACCAACGGATTGGAAAAAGATCTTTACCAATCCTACATCCGATAGAGGGCTAATATCCAATATATACAAAGAACTCAAGAAGTTAGACTCCAAAGAACTGAAATACCCTATTAAAAATAGGGTACAGAGCTGAACAAAGAATTCTCAACTGAGGGAACTCTAATGGCTGAGAAACTCCTAAAGAAATGTTTAACATCCTTAGTCATCAGGGAAATGCAAATCAAAACAACCCTGAGATTCCACCTCACACCTGTCAGAATGGCTAAGATCAAAAACTCAGGGGACAGCAGATACTGGCAAGGATATGGAGAAAGAGGAACACTCCTCCATTGCATTGCTGGTGGGTTTGCAAGCTGGTACAAGGTACAACCCCTCTGGAAATCTGTCTGGTGGTTCCTCAGAAAATTGGATATAGTACTACCTGAGGATCCAGCTATACCACTCCTGGGCATATACCCAGAAGATGCTCCAACGTGTAATAAGGACACATGCTCCACTATGTTCATAGCAGCCCTATTTATAATAGCCAGAAACTAGAAAGAACCCAGATGTCCCTCAACAGAGGAATAGAACATTTACACAATGGAATACTACTCAGCTATTAAAAAACAACTTCATGAAGTTCACAGGCAAATGGATGGTACTTGAGAATATCATCCTGAGTGAAGTGACTCAGTCACAAAGGAACAAACACAGTATGTACTCACTGATAAGTGGATATTAGCCCAAAAGTTCGGAATACCCAAAATTCAATTCACAGACCATATATGAAGTCTAAGAAGAAGGAAGACCAAAATGTGAATGCTTCAGTGCTTTTTAGAAGGGTTAACAAAATACTCACAAGAGGATACATATGTAGCAGAGGATGGCCTTGTCTGACATCAATGGGAAGAAGGAGGAGGAGAAGAAAGAAAAGAAAAGAAAAGGAAAAAAAGGGAAGAGAAGAAAAGAAAAGGGAAGAGAAGAAAAGAAAAAAGATATGATCACTTAACTGTTCCTTTGTTCCACTGTCTGGGACTCTGACTCTCTGAAACTTAAGCCAAAGTAAACATTTTCTTTTAAAAACTACCTTGGTCACAGTGTTTTATCATAGAAATAGAACAGTACCTAAAATACTCCTTTTTCAGTTCTGTACCTAAAATGACTGTATTCTCTAGGTATTCACTGTTTAGCTCTACAAAGAGAGGTTGGTGCAGGAGTTAAGGACATGATATCACAAAATATACCAAACTAGTAAATCAGTTTTTAGGTTTTTGTTTTGTTTTGTTTCTTGTTTTTCGAGACAAGTTCTCTCTGTATAGCCCTGGCTGTCCTAGACTCACTCTGTAGACCAGGCTAGCCTTAAACTCAGAAATCCACCTGCCTCTGGCTCCCAAGTGCTGGGATTAAAGGCATGTACCACCACTGCCCGGCTAGTAAATCAGTTTTTAAAGCTGAAATAGTTTAATGACTTGTGACTTCAGAAAGTGACAAAAGACCTGATTTTCCTACACATAGCAAGTTGTGAAGATTCTTTGGGGAGTGATTTCCCCTTCGTGTACCAAGGTTGCAAATCCACCTTAAACAATCAAGGTTGGAAACTGGGCTGATGATGAGCCTCACTAGACAAATTCTTTAAAAGAATGTTCTTTTAGGATTTTTTTATTTGTATGTGTGCATTTATGTGTGTGTATGTGCGTGCATGTGTGTGCACATGTGTGTGTGTGCACACATGTGTGTGTGCATGTGTGTGTGTGTTTGTGTGTGTGTGTGCATGCACATGCACAGGTACTATGAAAACCAGAAATGACAACTGTATCTTCTGGAATTGAAGTTATAGACAGTTGTAAACTGTGTGTCCTTGGTCTGGGAACTGAACTAAGGTCCTCTCCAAGAGCAGCGAGTGTTTTCAACAGCTGAGCCATCTCTCCAACTCTAAATAAACTCAGAGTTCCCACTAGCGTCTATATCCCTCCCGCCATCTATCCATTAAAAGCATCCTAGAATTTACCAGCATGGCTCAGATATCCATCTATCTCTTTCATTCTTTCATAAGTTGGAGTTTAAGATTATCAGAGCATTACACTTTAGCAATGTCTTCAGACTTCCATCTCCTGAAGCTCCTCACACACGTGTGAAATGAAATGTTTGGCTCACTTCATATTTATATTAATCATCTCTTCTTAACTGGTTTCCTAGATCCAACCAAAGAGCCCACGTAATCCAGGGGTAGGAGATCTCTCCCTTGATGGTGGTAATAGGATCAATTCATGATCATACGCTGGAAGCGCACAAGCTCCTCAACAACCAAGTGTCACCAAGTCTGTCTCCCAACCCTAGATAAAGTCGGATATGACTAGGGCAGCAAAACAATGTGAGAGCAGGTGGAGGCTTAACAAATGGAGGGGATGAGAAGGCAATAATTCGGGGAGCTGTTCACAGAGAGCCCCTTCCTTTGTCTGGGCGCTGGACAAAACTGCGTGCCCAGCATTCACTTTGGACAGCATTGCTTTGATGAAAACAACATGAGCAGAAGTAACATATGCGACATATGTCACATATGTGACAACTGGACATGACAGAACCCATTTTCATGGTTCGTCATGTCCTTTTCCCCCTGTTGACAGTGAAGATGAACTCTCTCCTAGCCTAAGTCCATGAGTACTGGCATTGATCACAGACCCTAGGTAACTCACCACAAGTCTATAGCTTAGACCCTAAATGAATTTTTATTAAGTCTCTGAGATTTTAGGGTTGTGTCAACACAACCTCACTCATGCTGACTCATGCATGAGTCACAAGATAGTCTTAGTTTTGGCCAATGACTATTATTATAGAATACAAAAAAAAAAAGCTATTCTTAAGTAGACTCCCATAAAGATACAGATAAGGAGATAGAAAAATGGCTCAGTGATTAAGAACCCTTGTTGCTCTTTAGTGAGTGATCTCTTTAGTGATCTGGGTCCTGTTCCTAGCATCTACATGGTAGTTCACAACCATCCACAACTTCAATTCCAAGGGGCCTGATGTCCTTCTTCTAACCTCTGTAAATACCATACACCCACCTTGCATAAATACATACATGTAGGCAAAACACTCGTGTGTGTGTGTGTGTGTGTGTGTGTGTGTGTGTGTGTAGATATTTAGGAGTCAGTATGAAAGTAGAAATGGGGCAGAGCTATATAAGGTATATGAAAGTTAGTAATGAGAACCAGAAAAATAATGTTGGTTACTGTTGCTCTAGTCCTATATTTACCTTTTAAGACCATGGAATGTATTTACATCATAAAATACATCTTTTGCCCAAAAAATATTTACAACACCTTATAAAGGGATTTATTATTTTATTTTAAGAGATTTTTAGTCTACTCCTTTAACTTACATTCGACATGAATCTGACGCACAGAAAATTATATTTTGTGGTAAATAAGATTATTGATGGATCCATTACATAATAACTATAGCATGATCTAGCAGTTTATGTCCCCTTCAGAGAGACAACATAGAGATGTAAATTCTCTGAAGAACAGCTCTGCATAAATAGACTTTTCTCACTCCACTGCCACAATCAGATCTTGAAAGTGATAAAATGCAGATGCCTGCGGTTGCAATCATAAAAATGTAATTGCTGAGAAAAAAATTATTTCTCACCCATTGGAGGAACTTATTGCTGAGGGATGCAGCGTGTAAGTTATCACACTGAGAAAAAGGAAAGCGAATGATTGAAATATATCCCAGGCTGAGAGTCCCCGCAAATGACCTAGTGATTTACCTGAGTTCATGAGAAAGGAAAAAAAAAGAGATTAAAGATAAATCATGTTTGGTAGGGAAGACTTTGGTTGCTATAGAAAGAACAGGATGAAGATTTATGCATAAATGAATTAAGACCTTGTAGTGACAGCACAGTATCTATGACCAATTACTCCAAAAATTAAAATGTGATTTCGATCTTGAATTATGAACCAAGACAAGTAATTCCTGTGCAACCCCGTGAGTGAAAGAATGTGACAGAAAGATAAACAGTGGGGAAGCGTGAGAACTTTTCAATGGGGCTACTAAAATGGTTATTTTAATGTAAAGGAGACGAGCTTCTACTAAAATGTATTTAGCATAATGAGGTACTGTATCATCTGACTATATAAGCCACGCAACTATTCAAACCAGGAACTCTCTGGGGGAAAAAAAAAACAGATAAGGGCACGACCTAGGAGTCTACTGATACAGAAATCAATAAAATTTGATATGCATACATGATCAATTTTAAGTCATTTTAAGAAAAGGATTTCTTACCATCTGTCAGCATGTGTGAACGTGAAGCTTTTAACCTCAATGTCTCCATTATTACAGTAAATAATGTCTCCAGGCACAAAACGGAAATACTATACAGTCTCACATAAATAAGACTGCAGAACAGCATAAAATAGTGGTTTTCAGGATCTTGGAGAAGGGGGTTATGGGAAATCGTAAGTTTAGTCAAAGGATACAAATTTTCAGTCATATGATGAATTAAGTTCTGGGAAGTCTAATTTGTGAACAGAATAGTAACTATATTTGACTATATAATATATGTGAAATCTGGGGCTGTGGAGATGGCTCAGCGATTAAGAGCACCAACCCTTCTTCTGAAGGTCCTGAGTTCAAATCCCAGCAACCACATGGTGGCTCACAACCACCCGTAAAGAGATCTGATGCCCTCTTCTGGTGTCTGAAGACAGCTACAGTGTACTTAAATATAATAATAAATAAAGCTTTAAAATATATATATATATATATGTGAAATCTAATGAAACAAATGTTATAGTTTACATATGCTTTAAGTATCTTTGCTTCACAAATATAAAACAGTACTTATGGACAAAATGAATATATTCCATTAATTTGGCTGTGGTGGTCATCAGATAATACACACATATATTGAATCATAACATAGAGATGAATATATAATTCTATCAACTGGATGTTTTAAATAAAAACTAAACATCCTGGGGTGGGGGGCAGAACATGATAGTAGATCTAGCACAAGGTTATTTGGGAGAAATCAGCCTCATTATCATTTAATGAGGTGATTTGTGTGTGACAAAACCAGCAGATGAAGGGCTGGAGCGATGGCTCAGTGGTTAAAAGCACTTGCTGCTTTTACAGAGGACCAAGAGCCTGATACCAGCACCCATGTCAGGTGGCACAACCACCAAACCACCAGCAATTCCAGCTCCAGGGTGTGTGTGTGTGTGTGTGTGTGTGTGTGTGTGTGTGTGTGTGTGTGTGTGTTTGTGTGTGGTGTGTACACACACATTAGTAAAAATAAATATTTTTAAGTGATAGACTTTTAAAAGCTGAGCATAAAGTCCTGTAAGGTCAGTTATTTTAAAATAATAATTCTTTAACTTAAAATGTACTGGGGTTTTGCGAGGAGAATCCTATGATAATGAAAGCCAAGCGTACGTCCAGATAACTCTGTTCTGCTGGGACACTGCTTCATGAGAAAGTTCTTATACCCAGCAGCTATCCCATAAATTATTAATATTTGTAATTTCATTTGACTTGACTATTGCCAAGACCTATTAAAAAAATTTTTTTTCCAGCTGGGGTATTGGCAAAGTGATGTGCGAAGCCTCCTTTAAGAAATCAATAAACATTTTAAAACTCGACAACAAAGATAAAGTTGGCCTTGCATGAGCAGGTGACTCAGAACTCCCGCTGACCAGGGAAAGCATGCATCCAAGTGCTGCATCAAAGGCTCCTAGCGGTAGTTCCTTCCCATCATTTTTACCCTCTTGACTTTCTGGGTGGAATCAATACCATTTAGAGAGATGATTATGATAGAACATACGAGGACACGCATAGCTGTGACTACTGTATCTCTTCATGTCAATTCCTATTGCCTGATGGCGCAAGGTACTTGACCAAAATCTCTACTAGTTTCCTCTCTTCCATAAATGCTAGTTTCTGGTCATATGTGATGCTGCATTCTGGTGATGTCAGCACTGGAATCCCAGCTGAGGCCAGGGGATTGAGGTTCGCCTGGGTTACGCAGGGAGTCTCTGTCTCAAAGGACAAATGAAACTTAAGTTTCTCCACAGCGCTTTCTCTGTTCAGAACACTATGGCTGCATCCTTTATGATTGTCAAGTTCAAAGTGATCAACTCCAGTATCACAACTTCACGGGGGAGGGGGGGGAAATGCGATGAAATGAAACGTACTTATCACTCAGTCACCTCGAAAGTAAAGGTCATTTCCCTGCTCCCTCTCCTGTAAGCGCAACTTATAAGAACTGTGCTGGTTAGGTTTTTTGTCAACCTGGGCAAGCTAAGGTCATTTGGGAAGGATGAATCTCAAGTGAAAAAAAAATGCCTCCATCAGAAATTCCTGAAGGTACATCTCTGGGGACATTTGGTTTGTTTGTTTAATGGTTGATAAGGGAGGGTTCAGTGATGCCACCCCTGGGGAGGTAGTCCTTGGGATATATAAGAAAGCAGGCTGAGCAAGCCATGGTGAGCAAGGCAGTAAGCAGCACTCGTCCATGGTCTCTGCTTTAGTTCCTGCCCTGACTTCCATTCATGATTAATTGTCAAGCTGTAAGATGAAATAAACCCTTTCCTCTCCAAGTTGCTTTTAGTCACAGGATTCATCACTGGAATAGAAAGCTACCTAAGACGAGAACAAAATCGTTAGTTGTCAGAATTTGTTTGAGACTTTGCCCATGGCTAGGCATGGCTGACACCTGTCAGCCTACCCCTAGAAACGCTAAGGCAAGGGGACCATGTTCTGGAGAGGAGTCTGGGGTACTTAGGGAGTTCAAGTTCTGTCTAGGTTACGGGGTATAAAGTCCTGTCTGAAATCCACCCTCTAGAAAAAATTGGTGAAAAATATGAGAAAGATTTCATATCTTGCCCACTATCATATGTTTTTGGTAACTAATCCTAATGAAATAGCCCACGTACATAAAGATGCTCAGCAAAGAAATGTTTATTTTTCTTTTAGACAATATCTCTTGTTTTTTTAGGCTGGCCTCTAATTTGCTGTGTGGTTGAGTATGACCTTGAACTTCTGATCTTTCTGATTCCACCACCTGACTGATTCCTGGGGTGTTGTCTTTGTGTTCAGTGTATGCAGTGCTCCAGATCAAACCTGGGGAATTCTCCAAGGCTAGGCGAGTGTTCTGTGAATTGAGCTGCACCTCCAGCCGATGAACAGCATTTATAATCATCCAAAAAAAAAAGCTGAAAACTGAAACCTCCCAAAATGAGTGGTTACTTTAAATAAAAGCAGGAATGAAACTGTATGATATGTAACTAAGCAGCGATGTTGTTGAATCGTTTTTGTAAAGAATGGGGTTTGCAGAGATGGCTCAGAGGTTAAGAGCACTTGCTTCTTTAGATCCAGTTCTCAACACTAACACAAAGGCTCACAACCATCTATAACTCCAGTTCAGGAGATCACCCTCTTCTATCCACCCTGAGCACCAGGCACATATGTGTACACAGACACGGACATACAGGCAAACAAAACAACCATACATGCAAATAAATTTTAATTTTTTTTAAATAGGAAAGTTGGTTTGCAGATATAGTTTAGTGGTTAGAGTACCTGCTTTAAATGTTTGTGCAACTGTGTTGAATACCCAGCACCCCCAAAGAAAAGTAAGGCAGGGAAGCTGCAAAATTAGCATTTTAATAAAATCATCTATACAGCATTTTCTCGTGTGTGTGTGTGTGTGTCTATGTGTCTGTGTGTGTGTGTTTAATGATTAGTTTCCATTGTCAACTTGACACAATCTACAATCACTTGTAAGAAAGATCTCTGACGCTGTTCAGGATTATCTTGATTATGGTAAGTGGGAAGGCCCAACCTGAATGAGAGCAGGTACCATTTCCTGGACTGGGCTCTGGCCTGAACTAAAATGCCGGCTGAGCACCGGCAGTTG
Organism: Tokudaia tokunoshimensis; assembly: GCA_036184795.1. Taxonomy (NCBI): domain Eukaryota; kingdom Metazoa; phylum Chordata; class Mammalia; order Rodentia; family Muridae; genus Tokudaia; species Tokudaia tokunoshimensis. Next base: position 23,784,240 of record BTHU01000021.1, read on the forward strand.
AGCAGTTGAGCGTCAATCCATCGCTCTCTGCTCTTGGCTGACAGACATCAATCCATCGCTCTCTGCTCTTGGCTGACTACCTGATCATTGTGACCAGTTCTGTCAAGCTCCTTGAGGTGGTAGGAGTGAGGATGCCTCCCCACTAACAGCCTCATATGTTTGAATGCTTAGTCACCCAGGGAGTGGCACTAAGGATTAGAAGGATTAGGAGGTATGGCCTTGTTAGAGGAAGTATGACAGTGGGGGTGGGCTTTGAGGTTTCAAAAACCCATGCCAAACCCAGTGCTTCTCTTTCTCTCTCTCTCTCTCTCTCTCTCTCTCTCTCTCTCTCTCTCTCTCTCTCTCTCTCTCTCTCTCTCTCTCTCTCTCCCTCTCCCTCTCCCTCTCCCTCCCTCTCTTTCTCCTTCTCCCTCCCTCTCTTTCTCTCTCTCCCTCACTCTCTTTCTCTCTCTCTCTCCCTCTCTTTCTCTCTCTCCACTTATGAATCAATATGTTGCTCTCAACTACTTCTCCAGGACCATGTCTGCCTGCCATGCCTGTTGCCACACTTCCCGCCATGATGACAATGGACTGAACCTCTGAAACTGTAAGCCAGTCCCAGTTAAATGTTTTCTTTTCTAAGAGCTGCTGTGATCCTGATGTCTCTTCACAGTAACAGAACAAAGACTAAGGCACTCCTGTTGCTGACTCATCATTGCCTGTGAGAACTACAACCTAGAAGTATGAGCTGAATAAACTTGCTTGTGCCATGATATTTTACCACAGCAACAGGAATGAGAAATAACATTTTTCAGTGTATATGTCTACTATACATATATTCAATATAAATGTGTGTATATGTTGCTTAGGCTACCTCATCCTTCCAAATAGCAGGCTTGGCAGGCCTGCACTATCCACTGAATTTATACTCTCTATATTATAAAGTTCTAAGAAAATACCCACTATTATGCTATCTTAGAAGGAAATGCACTAGTGTTTGTCTTCTGGTAGTAAATTGAGTATGTTTTAATTTTCTTTGCCCTGCTCCTGGGAGATTCTAATTTTTTTTTTTTAGTAAAATGAAAATAAAGCTAGATAATAGTAAACTCAGAAGACAGAGGCAGGAGCTCTGAGTTTGAACTGAACCTGGAAGAAAGAGACATGATAGATAGATAGATAGATAGATAGATAGATAGATAGATAGATAGATAGATAGATAGATAGACAGACAGACAAACAAATAGTTGTGTTTTGTCTCTCAACATGAAACCATTCAGTGGATGGCTTAAGTAGTATTAATTTCGGGTGTTAATGACTTTGAGACTGCAGCAATTAATATATAACTCAGTCATCCCCAGTGAAAAATGTTTAAACTATCTTCCCAGTGGTAGGTCTCAATTTGTGCTCAGTGAAAACAAGTCCCACGTCTGTCCTCGGAACTGCTCCGCTGTACATCCATAGGAAAGACAAGAACACTTGGATGATCAGACATACAGTCCATGTAGCTTCTCACCCAAGTAAACCTGGAGAATTCAGTGTCTTGGAAGAAGCAACCTAGATACATGACATGAAGTAGGTCAAGGGGAATTTCCCTTACCAGTGGTGCTGTTAAAGGTAAAAGGATAAAGGTTAAAGTCTACATCAATGTATAGATTCTTTCAAACACTGAATCAAGAAAATCAAATACTCGGTGTGAATGGGATGGGTACACGACACAGCAACAAGGCAAATATGATGGAAACACATCTTCTACATGTATAAAACCAATGTGTATGCATCATTTATGCTAATGAAACATTTCTTAAAAATAAAAAAAAATCCAACACATAAAATCAAGTCTTACATGATGACTAAGCCAAAGGGTCATTATCCATATTATCAAATGATAACTTGTTTCATAGAAGACTATCACAAAACTCCTTTAATTATCCGCTTTTCTCCCACATTTTTGATAGTTTAATTAAAGTTTACATTGTGACAAATGAGATACCATGTCTCATAGGTCAAACAACTGAAATTCTCTAATCATAAAGATGGTTGAAATCATGCTAACTTGCCTCAGTTTTTAAGCAAGATAATTTTCTTTCTTTTTTCTTTTGGTTTTTTGGTTTGTTTTTTTTTTTGTTTTGTTTTGTTTTTTTTTGAGACAGGGTTTCTCTGTGTAGCCCCGACTGTCCTGGAACTCACTCTGTAGACCAGGCTGGCCTCGAACTCACAAAGATCTGCCTGCTTCTGCCTCCCAAGTGTTGGGATTAAAGGCATGTGCCACCATGCCTGGCTAAGCAAGATAGTTTATATCACAATTTTTTACAGACTATATACACCTCTGAAGTCAGAGAGATGGTCCAGCAGTAAAGTCATTGCCATACAAGCCTGAAAACCGGGAGAGAACTGACCCCACAAAGTTGTCCTCTGACCCCACTCATCATGTACACACATGCACACACACACACACACACACAGGGAGAAGAAGAAGAAGAAGAAGGAGGAGAAGAAGAAGAAGAAGAAGAAGAAGAAGAAGAAGAAGAAGAAGAAGAAGAAGAAGAAGAAGAAGAAGAAGAAGAAGAAGAGATAGATAGAGATAGAGCATTATGGTTCACACATGTAGTCCCAAATAGAGGCAAGAAAATTTTTTAAAATATATTTTACACACACACACTCACAGACACACACACACACACACATATACGTACACAAAAAAGAATCTGAGAGAAAATTGGTAAAATTTTCAAATTTATGTTATTAATATTAAGTATATGCCTTTATATTTTAATACCAACTTATTTAGTGAGGTTTAAGACAGGATCTCTGTGTGTAGACCTGACAGACCTTGAACTCACAGAGTCCCTTCCATGAACTGACTGGGTCATGAGGCTTTATCACAGCAACAGGAAAATAATTAAGTCACAAGACAAAATCATTATCATTATCATTATTATTACTATTATTGAGTATTTAAGATATTAACATCCTTAGCCACTGTGCCTCCTGAGTGCTGGGATTAAAGGTATGTACCACCACACCCAGCTAGTACCAGTTTAAATGAAGGATCATTGAGATGATGCATTCATTCGTATACAAAACCAAATCTTTGCTTGCCTCTTTGCTATTCCCACCGCTTTAAATGCTACTTAAACACGGCCATTGCACATTGCAGCATCCAAAGTGCCCGTACCTGGATTATCAGAGGCTCTAGCAGTTTCTCCACAGTGAACGTTTGGATCTGCAGATCCTGGGTGTCCATATTCAGGGTTATTGGTGTTTCTGCCGACATGTTGCCTGCATACAGACAGAAGAAAAAGAAAAACAAAAACAGAATGCTTATCAGTGAAGAGAAGTCTTTCCAAAGTAGTGGGTTCCTGACAATCATGGAGTAAGTGAGACTTCTATTTAGCACTTCTTTGTGGTCCTCTGGGACTCGGAGTGCCAAATTCACCAGGAAAGAAGCAAGATACTACCCAAGCTGTTCTCTGAGGTCATGCCACCTGGGCTTAGCTCTAATGAATGCTAGCAAATTCACCTTATACCAAACTTATCTCCGTTTGGTCAACGATCTTAATTGAAAGCCGTTGTCAACCTCTGGACTCACATCTGACAGCAGGCAAGTCGTTTATTTCCATGCAGCCACAATGCTCAGGTGGTCAGGATGTTTGCCCAATCTCATCAAGACGCAGATGAGACAGAGTACGGAGGATGCATCTCTGAACATTTTTAAGGTTGCTTATTTGAGACTGTGGGTTGTAAAGGAGGTTGGGGCCACTTCTTGTTTAGAAAGGAAACTAATAAAAATTTGAGTAGCTATTGTTAGAGAAAAAGGCAAAGCCATGGGAAAGCATTGATATTTGAAAAACATGTAGTGGTTTGAATGAGAAATGTCCCCCACAGGCTCAGATGTTTGAACACCCTCCAACCCCCATTGGTGGCACTATTTGGGGAGGTTAGAAGGTGTGGCCTCACTAGAGAAAGTGTGTCACTAGGGGCTGGCTTTGAGAGCTTAAGTTTCGCCACCCTACCGCCACTTTACTCTTCCTGCTTTGTGCTTTGCAGTTGAAGAAATGAGTTCTCAGCTCCCTGTCCCTGCTGCTGAACCTGTAGCTTCCTACAGTGCATCCGTACCTGGTGGACTCTTACAACCCTGGAGCCATAAGCCCAAATAAACTCTTCCTTCCATGAACTGCCTGCTCATGATGTTTTATCACAGCAACGGGAAAATAAGTAAGTCACCAGACAAAACTATCATCATCATCATTATTATTATTATTATTATTATGAATGAGTCTTTAAGGTATTAACATCCTTAGCCACTGTTTTGGTCTACATCATTAATCCCGGCACTTAGAAAAGCAAAGAAAGCAGATCCCTGTGAATTTGAGAGCATCCTGATCTATATAGTGAATTCCAGGTAACCAGGGCAACATAGTAGGATCCTGTCTAAAAAAATAATAATAATACTAATGATGATGAAAATCAAATCGAGAGAATGGGGAAACGATTCAGTGAATAAAGTGCCCACTTACAAGCATCAAGTCCTGAGTTGGGATCCCTATCACCTTGTAAAATGGAAGTAAAAACAACTCTAATCCAAGCAATAGGGCGGTGAAGACAGGAGGGTCTCTGGGTTTGCTGGAGAAGCATGCTAGCTGAGTTGATGTGCTCCGCGTTCAGTGAGAAATGCTGTCTCAGAAACTAAGACAGAAGACTGGTGTGAGGACTCAGGAGGTAAAAGCGCCGGGCTTGACAAGCCTGGGTTCAATCCCGAGAACCGAGTAAAGGTAGAAAGGGAAAAGTAACTGGGCAAAGTTGTCCTCTCATCTCCTCACTCATGATAACCACAGGATGCAGTGCCCAAGGAACACTACTCAAATCCATCACGGGCAGCGGGACGTTCCTCACTACCTGTCTCAGTGTTCTAGGTTCCTAAATGAAAGACGCACGCGCGTGTGCACACACACACACACACACACACACACACACACACACACGAGAGAGAGAGAGAGAGAGAGAGAGAGAGAGAGAGAGAGAGAGAGAGAGTGAGAGAGAAAGAGAGAGAGAGAGAGCCTTTATATTTTAATATGCCTTAAACAGTTCAATGCCTAGGCCACTTCCTAACTTCCATGAACCTGATCCAGCCCCCACCCCACCCCCGACGATATTTCCAAGTTCTTACTTACTAATCCTATATTCCATCTTTGTTGCCCTGGGGCGGGGGGCTTCAGGAGCCACTTTTCCCCCCTTCTACATGGCGGCTATGCCCTCTGTCCCGTGGTGTCTGTGTTTCTTCTCCTTCACCTTCCCTGGCATGGCAGATCTCTCATTCTTCTGGCTCCTCCTGGGTCCCTTGCCCAAAAATCCTAAAAGTACTGCCTCTGTCTCCCTACCGGTACAGTCATTGGTCACAACAACTTTATTTACCAATCAAAACCAACTGGGGACAGGGTCTCTCAGTCTTACATGCGGGACACTGCAAACAGGTTTTTTTGGGGAAAAAAATCTAATTATCATGGGAATAGAAGCAGCTACAGCCACACATACCACTCACAATGATAATACATTAAATTACCTTTAAATAATTTAAAATAAGTGTATACGTTGAAGACACAGACACCAACCTCTGACCACTAAGCACACCTTTATAGGCACATGCACACACACATAAATATGTACATACCACACACACATACACACACACACACACACACACACACACACATACACACACACATGCACAAACCAATTACTGAGATTTTTGTATAAGAAACCATATATTCTTAGTTGCATAATCACGATTAGCATATCATAACATTATAACTGACACAGAAATTAATAAATCAGTCTTAAAGACTGTTAGTCAAATCACTAGATCCACAAGTCCATATTAACTTTTACCCTCCCTGTCAGCTGTCAATCAGTTAGGCTTCACAGACATAAAGAAAAAGTAGGGATTTCTTTTCTATATCAACTTGAATTACTTTAAAAAAACAAAAGCCTGCAGCTAGAGTGCTAGCTCAGCCATTAAGAGCACTTACTGCCCCTGCACTGAACGTGGGATCAGTTCCCAGCATGCACGTGGCAGCTCACAACCATCTGTAACTCCAAACCCGGTGCATCTGACCTCTCTTCTGACCTCTGTGGGCACCTAAACACCCACGGTGCACAAACGTAACTCTCAACCACATATACGTACACATAGGATTAAAATATTTTTAAAATAACATTTAAAAATAAGACAAAAACTTATAACACAAATCAATAGAAAACCTTCCACCACTTAGCATCTACCTGTCTCCCATAGATTCCTACAGCTTAGTGAACTGCTCCCCAGAAAACACCCCAAGAATCCCTCTGAAACCATGAGAAAATAGCAAGTATGATGATTACTTTAGGGTGGTGATGGTGGTGGTGGTGATGGTAGTGGTGATGGTGATGGCGGTGGTTTGGTTGGGTTGGGTAGGGTTTTGGGTTTTGGGTTGTTTTTTAGTTAGTAGTTTTAGCTATAAGGGCAAGTGATTGTTTTCTTTTTAATTTACTAATTGTCTACAGACAGGTAGATAGGTGGATGAATACAAATTGGCCTGCTGTCAATCTTTTCAAGTCCCTTCCTAATCTCAACAATCCTATATTTGTTTCCACCCCTAAGAGACGCATCAGAATTGGTGGGCAGAGTCCACGCGGCCCATTCCTCCAGTGGAAGTCTCCTCCCACTTTCCCCCCTAGACTCTTCCCTTACCTCTAGCCTAGCTCCGTGGTGAAATCTGCACCATTTTGCTTATCAGTCTCCCCCACACTGCTGGGTCCTTCCCCGGGATCCATAAGTGTACAATTGCATATGTTCAAAAATAACCATGACCTCTGTCTCTGTCAATGTGTATAAATGGAAAGATCGGTGCTTCACTAAGAATGCCCGTAAGCCTTGAAATTTATGCAGAGAGAAGGACAGAGGCAGAGAAATACCCTATGAGCAAGGATCATGTACATTGGTCTGCAACTTTACGTCACATAATTTTTATGTTAATAACAAAATTTGCTAAAACAAAAACAGAAACAAGTGCTGTAGAGTCCAGCCCTACTACTCTTCAGATGTCACTCTACTCTCTATAATCTTACTTTCCTTTTATTTTTATTTTCTGAGTTCCAGGCTGCCCTGGAACTTAAGAGATCTCCCTGCCTCTGCCCATCAAGTGCCAGGATAAAAGGGATGGACCACCACGCACACCTGTATGACTTTCCTAATATGAAAAATTATCTCCTGACAGCAAGTGATCCTCTGACCTCCATACGCATGCTGAGGAATACGTATATAGACACACACATGAATAAAATGTAATAAACCTGTGATAGCTTACCCACAATAGACTGTGCTTATCAGCATCTCACCATGACCTGGGGGAGGGGCTTACAGTGTCCCTCTTGGCAGTTGACAGTTGCTGGGGTCAGGATGTCATTTTCTTCAGGGGTATAACTACTCATAAGTTGCTCATTCCAGTTAAAAACCTAATACCCACGCTCATAGAAGCAACTACAATTAAACTCAGTGGGTCATGTATACAAACACAAGTCATGAAAGTGATGGGGGGGAAGGGGGAGGGAGGGGAGGAGTTTCCAATGGAAGAGGCAGGAAGGGGGTGAGAGGAGGTAATATAAGGAAAAGGGTGAAAATCACTGAAATTTTAATATGCCCATGTGACATTGTCAAAGAATCTTTAAATGTATATCTGAAGTGTTTTTGAGAAAACCAGAAATTTTCTGAAAGGTCTTCCTGGTGACTTACGTAGCATCACATTCAATCATAATCTAAAGATTGAAGTTCAAATGTGCTTGTAGTCAAATATTGTTGTGATACTTCTAATTCTTTCATGTGTCTTCAGTGAAGTTTAATATTAAAAACAAGGATAATTATACCGAAAGTCTCAAGGCGCCTAATTATGACAAACTTAATAATTGATAAGAACATTTAAGCCCAACCATATGCTCCAAGGTTTTCTATACTATTAAAGGCATCAATGCACACTGTTCGTTTCACAGACACTATCAAAGCATTGCATAGTCAACGCAAGAAATTAAAATACCCTTAAAAGGGCACTTTATAAGTCAAGTGGGGCACCCTAGGGTTTCTCTGGCTGTATTAGAAATAACTACAATATATTATGTGTTATCCATTTACACTAAATGTTGACAGTTTTATATAAAAACCACCAGCATAGCTGATTGTAGAGACAGAGCAAGTTTTCTGAGACAGCAATTTTGTAGATAGTTCCCTTATTGAACATAATCCAAACAGGCCCCTTGGGGCTCCCTTCCCACTTCAAGGCAATCACACGTGCCATTGTTCTCAGTGTGCATGGAACTCCACCGCAGGTCACTGATAAGGGCTACTGTCACTCCACTCTTGTGGATCTGCTTGGTTTTGAAGCAGGGGTTTGAAGTTGTTAGCGCAGACTAGACTAGGACTCACTATATAGCCTGGGAGGGCTTCAATCCTCCTGCCTCAGTCTCCCAAGTTCTAGGATTACAATCATGAGCCCCATGTCTGGCCTGCCTTTACTTTTTAAAAGCCAGCCTGGCCAAAGATAATTGTTTCAGGTTGTATTAGATGTACATAATATATTATTATATGATAGAATTACAATTATATATTTATATATAATCATATATATTTTATATGTAATAATATTATATATTTTATATATAATTATATACTATATATTATATATAAAAGCATATATAATATATAGGACATACCACATAATTATATGTATACACTATATAGTTATATATACTATAGTATATATATATTATATATAATTAATTATATATACTATGAAATTATATACTATATAATTATATATAGTTACTTTTAACTATATATATAAAACTATATAAATAACTATATATAAGTATATAGTATGTATACTTATATATAGTATATACTATATATAAAATATATAGTATATTATATACTTAATACTATATAGCTATATAATTAATTATATGATTATTATATATAATATATATACTAATTCAATGTATAAACATATAATTATATAATTATTTATGTTATATACATTATAACACATATGTGTGTGAACTCCTGTTACATGGTATGTGATATAATGTTATGATACCCTACAGTATAGACAACTACCATCTTATGTCCCACTCCTTTTCACTGCTTTAATTTCCTTTTTAAAGGTAAAAAGCTTGGTCTCTTTCCTCAGATATTCAGTCAAAATATGGAAGATATTCTTTCAAAAAATAATCCAAACACTACTAAAATTATTTTCTCTTACTGTAACATAGAAGAAAAATGTCTTGTTTTGGGTTTGGTTTTCAGTCATTCCACCTATCATTTTCCTTCCTTATAAAACAGACATCAAAACCAGTAGGACATTATCATGGTGAGCTGATTTTTTTTAATGTGTATGAATATATGACCTGCACATATATCTGGGCACCATGTGCAGGCCTGGTGACGACAGAGGTCAGAAGATGACATTGGATCCCCTGGAACTGGCTAACAGACAGTTGTACGCCACCATATGGGTGCCAGAAACAGAACCCAGGTTCTTTGGGAAAACAACGCATGCTCTGTCTGAACCACTCACCAAACCATCTCACCAGCCCCCATAATGACGTACTTCAATGTGTAACCCAATAAGATACACTTTATGGTGTATAACACTGTAGTCCTATCAAATGCATGTTCACTAAGGGTTTTCTTTTTTTTTCTTTCTTTTTTTTTTTTTGCCTGCCAACCTGCTTATGATGGATACTTGTACATTAAAATCAAATTTTGTTGAGCTGGAGAGATGGCTCAGAAGTTAAGAACACACATTGCTCTTTCAGATGACCCCAGTTCAATTCCCAGTGGTCATGTCAGGCAGCATGTAATCTCCTGGAACTTGAACTTCATGGGATATGATGCCTCTGACCCCCATGAGCAAGCATATGTGTCTGCACATGCCCACGTATACACATATACACATGCACACGCATGCGCACACGCACAATTAAAAGTGAAGTAAACTGGGACTGGAGATCAATGGTTAAGACACTGACTGCTTTGGCAAAGGATCCAGGTTTGTTCCCGGCACCCAAATGGTGCTTACAACTATCTGTAACTCTAATTCCAGGGTTCTGACTCCACCTTCCTATCACCTCGGGCACCAGGTATGGTTCACATACATACATACATACATACATACAGGCAAAGCCACACATTAAGTAAATAGTTTTATGAAATAAATATTTTTTTAAAAAAGAAATCAAGGTTGTTGACACTTATCTTTCAATTCTCAGGGACAAATATAGAAGACACCCTTGTCAACTAAAATAAGGCTGAAGTGGGCTTCCACAAAACTTTAAAAATATGTCTTTATGGCCAGAGGTGGTAGTGAACACCTTTAATCCCAGCACTCAGAGGCTGAGGCAGGTGGATCTCTGTGAGTTTGAGGTCAACCTGGTCTGCAAAGTGAGTCCAGGACAGCCAGAGCTCTGTTACACAGAGAGACCCTGTCTCGAAAAACATGACAAGACAAAACAAAACAAAATAAAAAAAATGTCTTTACTGCAGAATTCACAATGGGCTTCCAAAGCTACATTGAACACTAGAAACTGGAAGAGAGAAAAAATGAGAAGAAAAAAAATTGTGCACAACATTGTAGAATGTTTTTAGCCAAGAGATAAAATGTAAACCTAATTAAACCAAGGTTATCGTCTTCGTTTCTATCCATGTATTCAATTCACATTAGGTAGAGTACATTATTCAAAAGTTTACTTTTCCATGACAGAATTATGAAATAATAAACTAAGTCCTTGAAGAAACTTAGCTAGACACAATTTTTATTCTATGAATAAATGCTATTTTTTATAAAAAGTCTTTCTGACCTTTGGTATCTGTCCCATTTGGTAACCCTGACTGATTGGAAATCGGGACAATCTGTGGTTGGGAGACGGAAGATGTTTGCAAATGAAGTTCAGGGAAGGTCGAAGTCTTTTGGATTGTGACTGGCATCTACAGTAATATGACAACATGAGTCCCTGTTGGATTGTGACTGGCCTCTACAGTGACATGACAATGTGAGTCCCTGTCAGATTGTGACTGGCCTCTACAGTAATATGACAACGTGAGTCCCTGTCGGATTGTGACTGACCTCTACAGTAACATGACAATGTGAGTCCGGAGTAAAGAGCCTATCACACTGTAGATGTCACACTGTAAAACATTAGGGTTTTATCAACTATAAAATATTAAGAGTTAGGGAAGACCTTCAAATGCTCAAGAAAACCTCCCACAGACGTCCATCACTTCAGCACTATCCTGGGCTTGGAAGAATCGAATAATGAGGGCCTTATATGCCATTTAATGGGGGTGTTTGCTTTTATAAAGGTCTTGTTGAGACTGGTTTGAAATCTACCACTTTTCAACCCCTATCCAATGGTCTTATAAAGTGGGAGAGATATAGGTTTGGTGAGAGACAGACTGGGATAAAGTTACAGTTTTCAGAATCATGGCATCCTTCCCTATCTTTTTTTCCCCACAAAATGCCTGAATTTTCACTATATCACCTTGCTTGAAATTAAAGCTGAATTACTTTTAAAATTAACACTCTTTTTAAACGCAGTCAACTGTGGGGGATCAGTGGAGGGCGGAAGTTTGTCATACATCATCAGTTCAAGCTAGCTCTTGGCTCACCATCGAATACCCTGAGCGTGTCTCTGTTCCAGCACCAACCATGCTGTGTTTCAGTCATGGCCTGGCAACAACAGAGAAGGGTATTAGGAGAGCACATTCCTCTTACTTCTTTCTCAGCCTGCTTATCCTTTGAGTATAGGAAGGCTTCTGACTTGCTTGAGTTGATTTTATATCCGGCCACTTTGCTGAAGTCGTTTATCAGCTGTAGGAGTTCTCTGGTGGAGTTCTTTGGGTCGCTTATGTATACTATCATATCGTCTGCAAATAGTGATAGTTTGACTTCTTCCTTTCCAATTTGTATCCCTTTGACCTCTTTTTGTTGTCTAATTGCTCTAGCTAGAACTTCAAGTACTATATTGAAAAGATATGGAGAGAGAGGGCAGCCTTGTCTAGTCCCTGATTTTAGTGGGATTGCTTCAAGTTTCTCTCCGTTTAGATTGATGCTGGCTACTGGTTTGCTGTAAATTGCTTTTACTATGTTTAGATATGGGCCTTGAATTCCTGATCTTTCCAAGACCTTTAAATGATCTTTACCAACCTTACATCCGACAGAGGGCTAATATCCAAGATATACAAAGAACTCAAGAAGTTAAACTCCAGAGAGGCAAGTAACCCTATTAAAAAATGGGGTACAGAGCTACACAAAGAGTTCTCACCTGAAGAATATCTAATGGCTGAGAAGCACCTAAAGAGATGTTCATCATCCTTAGTCATTAGGGAAATGCAAATCAAAACAACCCTGAGATTCCATCTCACACCAGTCAGGATGGCTAAGATCAAAAACACAGGAGACAGCAGTTGTTGGCGAGGATGTGGAGAAAGAGGAACACTCCTCCACTGCTGGTGGAATTGCAGGCTGGTACAACCACTCTGGAAAGCAGTCTGGCGGCTCCTCAGAAAACTGGGCATGACACTTCCGGAGGATCCGGCTATACCACTCCTGGGCATATACCCAGAGACTTTACCTGCATGCAATAAGGACACATGCTTCACTATATTCATAGCAGCCTTATTTATAATAGCCAGAAGCTGGAAAGAACCCAGATGTCCCTCAACGGAGGAATGGATTCAGAAGATGTGGTATATTTACACAATGGAATACTACTCTGCAATTAAAAACAATGAATTCACGAAATTCCTAGGCAAATGGTCAGAACTTGAAAATATCATCCTTAGTGAGGTAACCCAATCACAAAAGATCACACATGGTATGAAGTCACTGATAAGGGGATATTGACCCAGAATCTCAGAATACCCTAGACACAATCAGCATATCAATAGATTTCTAAAAAGATGGAAGGAGAGACCCCTGGTCCTGGAAAGACTGGATGTAGGGGAACGCCAGGACAGAGTAATGAGAGGGGGTTGAACAGAGAAAGGAGGGAGGGAAGGGGGCTTATGGGACTTTCGGGGAGGGAGGAAACGGGAAAGGGGAAGTGATTTGGAATGTAAATTAAAAAAATAAAATTAAATTAAATTAAAAAAAAAAAAGGAGAGCACATTCCTATTGGCATTCCAGTCTTCCGCACTCTCACCAGAACTGCTAATTACATTCTGCTTACAGTAGTCTAAGGTTTCTCTAGCATACAGTTCTCAACTCTCTGGAAAGCCCTTTTCAAACTCAGCAGGGCACGGTTCTGAGGGAGGATGCTGATACCGGGCTGTCTTTATGCTTCCCTTAGACTCAATCTAGCACCCCGGTCCCTGTGATACTGCCAGCCACATTTAAAGTATTGCTTTCCCCCCACCCCTCGGTTGATCGTCTCTAGAATCATCCTCACAGACACACCAAGCTGTGAGGGGTGATTCTTCCACCAATCAAATTGGCAACAGAAATTGGAAATTATCATAATAGCCCAGACCTGACTAACAACAGAAGTGGCCATATCAGGACAATCGCGGATACGTTTTGATGGTTGAGCCGATTGGGATTCCTGAGTCTATAAGACAGAGAGAAGTTATATCCTTGAAGGGTTTTTTGGTCTGGAGCCACTGGGAGGAAAGTTGGCATTAAATGGGGTGAGGATAAAGTCACAATGATAGTAGAGTCTGAGAACATGGAGATGAGCATTAGATGACCAAGTGAAGTAGCACCTGTCTGTGTTCAAAGCTGGATTCCTAAGAGCAGAGTTTGGAAATTCAGTCTGGGATAAAAATATAAATGCTAGGACCAGGAATAAGTATACATAAACCTCTCATCCCAGCACTCGGAAGGCAGAGACAGGTGGATCTCTGTGAGTTTGAGGCCAGCCTGGTCTACATAGCAAGTTCTAGGCCAGCCAGGACTACAAAGTAAGACTCTGTCACAAAAGGGGGGGGGAGAGGGACAGAGAGAGAGAGACAGAGAGACAGAGAGACAGAGAGAGACAGAGACAAGAGACAGAGAGAGGAGGGAAGGAGAGAGAAAGAGAAAGAGAGAGAGAATGAATGAGAATATAAATGTCAGAATTGCCAGCATGAAAGGGAACAGATTGGGCTGGTGAGATGGTTCAGTCCAAGAATCCAATAATAGGGTTGGAGAGATGGCTCAGTGGTTAAGAACACTGGCTGCTCTTCCAGAGGTCCTGAGTTCAATTCCCAGCAACCACATGGTGGCACACAACCAAATATAACAGGATCTGATGCCCTCTTCTGGTGTGTGTCTTAAGACAGCTGCAGAATCTTCCCTTCCGGCCACCATTTGCAGCAGGGAACCAGACAGCTCCACAGCCTTCTGTGCACGGACCCTGCCAGAAGAGAGTTGGTCTCCCAGGAATACAGACACAGGCTTACAGGCCCATAGGAGGGACAAGTTCCAGCCAGAGACAGCAAGACCAACTAACACCAGAGATAACCAGATGGCAAAAGGCAAGCACAAGAACCCTACCAACAGAAACCAAGGCTACTTGGCAACATCAGAGCCCAGTTCTCCCATCACAGCAAGTCCCAGATACCCCAACACACTGGAAAAGCAAGAGTTGGATTTAAAGTCTCATCTCACGATGCTGTTAGAGGACATCAAGAAGGACATAAATAACTCCCCTAAAGAAATACAGGAGAACATGGGTCAAAAGGTAAAAGCCTTTAAAGAGGAAACACAAAAATCCCTTAAAGAAATACAGGAGAGCATGGGTGAACAGGTAGAGGCCCTTAAAGAGGAAACACAAAAATCCCTTAAAGAATTACAGGGAAACACAAACAAGTGAAGGAACTGAACAAAACCATCCAGGATCTAAAAATGGAAGTAGAAACAATAAAGAAATCACAAAGTGAGACATCTCTGGAGATAGAAAATCTTAGAAAGATCAGGAGTCATAGATGCAAGCATCAACAACAGAATACAAGAGATAAAAGAAAGAATCTCAGGGGCTGAAGATACCATAGAAAACATTGACACAACAGTCAAAGAAAATGCAAAATGCAAAAAGTTCCTGACACAAAACATCCAAGAACTCCAGGACACAATGAGAAGACCAAACCTAAGGATTATAGGTATAGAAGAAACTAAAGATTTCCAACTTAAAGGGCCAGTAAATATCTTCAACAAAATTATAGAAGAAAACTTCCCTAACCTAAAGAAAGAGATGAACATACAAGAAGCCTACAGAACTCCAAACAGACTGGACCAGACCTGAAAGTCCTCCCGTCACATAATAATCAAAACACCAAATGCACTAAACAAAGAAAATATTAAAAGCAGTAAGGGAAAAAGGTCAAGTAACCTTTAAAGGCAGGCCTATCAGAATTACACCAAACTTCTCATCAGAGACTATAAAAGCCAGAAGATCCTGGGCAGATCTCATACAGACCCTAAGAGAACACAAATGCCAGCCCAAACTACTATACCCAGCAAAACTCTCAATTACCATAGATGGAGAAAACAAGATATTCCATGATAAAACCAAATTTACACAATATCTTTCCACAAGTCCAGCCCTACAAAGGATAATAGATGGAAAACACCAACATGAGGAGGGAAACTACACCCTAGAAAAAGCAAGAAAGTAATCTTTTTCCAACAAACCCAAAAGAAAGTAACCACACAAACATAAAAAGAACATCAAAAAATAACAGGAAGCAACAATCACTATTCTTTAATATCTTATAACATCAATGGACTCAATTCCCCAACAAAAAACACAGTCTAACAGAAATGTTTTTCATGTAAATCTTCAATTTTATCAGAAAATGTTTGTAATTCCTCTTTCAATTTAGTAATTTTTTTGTGTCTACCATTTTAACTGTATTATTTCCCACGATAATCTTTAATTTTAACATTTTTTCTATATATTTTTTCAATTTTTTCAGATTTTTTTCCATCTAAATCTTCAGTTTTGTCAGAAAATGTTTATAACTCCACTTCCAATCAACTTAGGAATATTTTTATGCCTACCATTTTATCTGTATAATTTTTCTATGAAATAGTCTATCTTAATGTGTTTTTCTATATATTTCTTCAATTTTATCAGAGATATTTTCCATGTAAATCTTCAATTTTATCAGAAAATGTTTATAATTCCACTTTCAATCAACTTAGAAATATTTTATGCCTACCATTTTATCTGTAATTTTCCATGATAATCTTTAATTTTAATGTTATTTTATATTTTTCTACAATTCTATTAGAAATGTTCCGGGCGGTGGTGGCACACGCCTTTAATCCCAGCACTTGGGAGGCAGAGGCAGGTGGATTTCTGAGTTTGAGGCCAGCCTGGTCTACAGAGTGAGTTCCAGCCCAAGGCTACACAGAGAAACCCTGTCTCGAAAAACCAAAAAAAAAAAAAAAAGAAATATTCCCCATGTAAATCTTCAATTCTATCATAAAATGTTTCTACTTACTTTTTCAATTAATTTAGCAATGTTTTTTATGTCTACCATTTTACTCTTTAATTTTCCATGAAAATTGTCAATGTGTTTTTCTATATACTTCTTCAATTTTGTCAGAAACATTTTCCATGTAAATCTTTAATTTTATCATAAAATGTTTTTACTTCCTTTTTCAATAAAAAAATTTTTAAAAAAGACAGCTGCTGCATACTCATAAAAATAAAAATAAATTAATCTTTTTTTAAAAAAAGATTCACATAATATCAGGTGGGTAATGGCAGCCTGCCTGTATGTAATTCCAGACTTGGCAAGCAGAGATAAGCAATCCCAAGGTACAAGCTGGTTACTGAGACTAGGCATTCTGGTGTTCTCTGGGTTTGATTGAGAGACCCTGACTCAACGAATAATGTGGAAGCAAAACTGAGGACAGTTCTCAACATCGACCTCAGCTCTTCCCGTGCACATGCACGCAACCACACGTACACAAACACCAACACACACAGGCACACTGCACACACATGAAAATGAAAACGTGTCACGACCCTCACGGCTTGGCCCTGAAACCCTGACTAGGGCCATCCAGGGAATGAAGAAAGCCAGTGGTAATGAAGAAACCACAGACATAAGCAAAAGGGCTAAGTCAAGTGGGCTGTGTACACTCCAATGGAGTGGCCCTAACTACTGCACCTCAGCATGTTTAAGAAGTATAGCTGGGGATGCGGGGTGATTGGCCAGTCTCCATAGAAGATCTTTGTAGGTTAGCAGTCTCGGGCTGTAAGTATCTGGGAGGAGGAAACTGAGTTGCTAGTGTTTTGCACACATTGATGACTCATAAGCTCTAATCCTGGCACCAGAGGAGGGCTGTCTCATTTCCATTCCTGACCCATAAGTAGAAACCTTCACCAATTTCCCATGGGTCTATAGCCTTGACACAGTTGGGTCATGTTAAACAACACATTCCTTCAGGATTTCCCTTGATAGGGAGTTCAGTAGCTCCCCGCAAAAGAAAGGGAAAGAAAAGCGCACTTAGTGATCTTCTAGACCTGAAATTGGTTTCCAGCACCCAGGTCTGGCAACTCACAACTCCAGCTCCAGAGGATCTGACACCATCTTCTGGCCTCCAAGTTATACTGCACAGACATGGCACGTACTTGTATAGATGCACATACGTATACGTACACACGAATAAAGAAGTGTGACTGGTGGGAGAGTCCTGTAGGGATAAGAAGATGGGAAAGAGGCCTGCTGAACTCAGACGGTTGTTACCAGGAAACAGACATATAGATACTCATTTTCCATCCAAGACTGCAAGGGAATGAGTGTAGCTAGGTGGGAGAACACTTGCTTAGCAGTCAGCCAAAGAGGGCAAAAAAAGAGGTAAATGAGACGTGTCCCCACAGGTTTACATATTTGCACTTGATCTCCAGTTGGTGGTGCTATTTGCGAAGTTACAGAATCTTTAGGATGTGCAGCCATGATGGAGGACGTGCATCAGTGAGGTTTTGAGGGTTTATAACCTTGCTCCAATTCCTGCAAACCCCGCCCCCTTTTCTCTCTCTCCTCCCTTCTCCCCAGCCCCCACCTCTCTCTCCCTCTCTCCCTCCTGTGTGAATATGTTCAAACAGTCTCCTGCTACCATGCTCCTGTGATGGACGAAGGGACTGTCAACTCTTTCCTCTGTACGTTTTATCACATCAATATTAGAAAAGTAGTTAACACAACAGCACACTGATCATTGCCTTTGAGTGAATTATCAAAATGTGCCCTATCTGGGCAGAAGAATTGGCAGTGTGTCAGAGTAAGTCCCATCCTGCAGATGTTAGCAGGAAGGTTCACGGTTTGCCCAAGCAAAGGAAGGCCAGATTCCATCTCCACTTTAGCAAAGCCGTGTGTAGCAGCCAGTTCAAGACATCCTAGCCAACCCCCAAACACACCCTGCTAAAGGGTTCTTAAATTCCCCAGCATTTCAGTACTGTTCCGTCTCAGTGATTAAGAACATTAGCTTTGACACTAGACTATCTAGGTTAAAAACCCAAACTCACCAGGGGCTTTGCTTTGACATTTATTTATTTGCATGCATAAACACATAAATGCACATGAATGCATATATACATACATACACACGTACATACACACATGTATACATAAACACACATATACACACGTACATGCACTTGAATACACACACATACACATGCATGCCCATGAATACACATACACAGACATACATACATGTCCATGAATACACACACACATACACACATACATGCCCATGAATACACAAACACACATACATGCACATGAATACACACATGCATGCACATGAATACACATACATACACACACAAGGAGCACAAGTTTGGAAGTCAGAAGACAACTATGGGAATTGCCTCTGTCCTTCTGCCATGTGGGCTGAGGATGGAACTCAGTTTGTCAGCCTTGATGCTAAGTATCTTTCCCCGCTCAGCCATTTCCCCAGGCCCTTCCCTGAGAACTTTACAGACAAGCTGCTGGATTCCCTCTGAATATTCGTTTCACCATCTGCCAAATGCGAAGAATAAGAGTACTCTCTCAGAGAGGCTTTAAAGGTGGATTAAGTCATACAGAGGCGTACGTATCCTAAACAATTTCACCCATAACTCTGGCGCTTAGCAAGAGCTCAGCAAGGGCTAGTTGATGCCATTCTTCCATCTTCAGTGAGACAGCTGGGTCTGCCTATGAACGTTTAGCTTAAACAGCGTTCATCTACAGAGCCCATAATTATTACTCAAGACTGCTTTCTCTCCATCCTGTAACTAGAGTCTAAAGCAGAATCTCCCTCCGGTACCTCCTTGCTTTGGATCTCTGGACTAAAATCTAAAGCGTAATTCTGACTGATTAGGACTAATTAGGAATACAACATGCCTGAAGAATGCTAGAGGGGGGAAAAAATCTAAACTACAAGGTCCTTCTGAAGGGTCTTGAACCCTTGAAGCCAGCTCCAGAGGGGTGATACGTCAGTGCATCAGAGAATTGCTCCCTGTTCTCTGCTCCTGCCTGGAGTCACGGTTGTTAAATGCACTAAGTGCCACGATCCTCAAGACAGTGCCTTTTCATTACCTCGGCTTCCAAGGCTTCAGGGTTCAACAGAGTCTAACAGTCTACATTAGAACAGATGCTGGGAGGGAGGGAGCCTGCCAGCTTCCCTTCCGCGACCTCTGTTCCCGCGGACTGCGCTGGAGAGACCGGTACCCAGGCTCTCCCCCCAATATAACATCACTTGGGACACGGCCTGTTGGGGCTTCCGTCTGTGCCCGAGGGCGGGTTGGCGCTGTGGTCGTCTGGGTGCCAGATCGGCGGGCCATCGTGACCACAGGGTGAGCGGCGCCACGGAGAGTGCCCTCCGCCATCTTTGCTCCAGTGACCAGGTAGTTGGGACCGCCAGGCTCAGAGACAGACAGGCATAATATCGCTTCGGGTTCAGGCAGCTTGTGTGTAACCTGCTCCCAGGTGCTGGGCTGATCTGCAGTGACCAGCGCGCCAGATCTGCTGTGGGACTTCTGCCTGGCAGAGGGACGCCCCCTCCCCCCCCCAGGAGAGATCACACACCCCTGCACAGGGCAGGAGCCTGCCAGCCTCCCTTTGGCGACCTCTGCTCCAGGAATCCACTAGGCTGAGCCTTTAGATGTGCAAGGCCTCCCCAATATAAGATCACTTGGGGCAAAGCACATTAGGGCTCCAAAGTCACTCAGGAGCAGGCAGGCCCCAGAAATCAGTGCCAGGGGAATCCTGGTAATCCAGGGGGGGCAGAAATAGCTTTGCAGGCTCACAGGAGGTCCAACCAACAGCCAGTGGCAGCAGGACCAACTAACACCAGAGGTATCCAGATGGCAAAAGGCAAACGTAGGAATGTTACTAACAGAAATCAAAGTAATGTGGGACCATCCGAACCCAACTCTCCAACAGCAGCAAGTCCTGGATACCCCACCACACCCAAAAGACAAGATCTGGATTTAAAATCACTTCTCATGATGCTATTAGAGGATCACAAGAAGGACACAAATAAATCTCATAAAGAGTTACAGGAGACCATGAATCAACGGTTAGAAGCCCTTACAAAGGAAACACAAAAATCGCTTAGAGAAATGCGGGAGAACATGGATCAAAAGATGGAGGCGCACAAGGAGACAACACAAAAATCGCTTAACGAGATGAATCAACGGGTAGATGCACTCACAAAGGAATCACGAAATTTGCATAAAGAAATGCAGAAGAATATGGGTCAACAGACGGATGCCCATAAGGAGGCAACACAAAAATTGCTTAAAGAAATGAATCAACGGTTAGATGCCCTTACAAAGGAAACACGAGAACTGCTTAAAGAAATGCAGGAGACGATGGATCAACAGATGGAATCCCATGAGGAGGAAACACAAAAATCGCTCAGAGAAATGCAGGAGAACGTGGGTCATCAGGAAGAAATCCTGAAAGAGGTAATGCAAAAATACCTTAAAGAAATACAGGAAAATACAAACAAACAAGTGAAGGATCTCAGCAAATCCATCCAGGAACTAAAAAAGGAAGTAGAAACAACTAAGAAATCACAAAGGGAGACAACTTTGGAGATAGAAAACCTTGGGAAGAAATCAGGAGTCATAGATGCAAACATCAACAATAGAATACAAGAGATGGAAGAAAGAATCTCAGGTGCTGAAGATTCCATAGAAAGCATCGACTCAACAGTCAAAGAAAATGCAAAATGCAAAAAACGCGTAACCCAAAACATCCAGGAAATCCAGGACACAATGAGAAGACCAAACCTAAGGATTATAGGTATAGATGAGAGTGAAGATTTGCAACTTAAAGGGCCAGTAAACATCTTCAACAAAATTATGGAGGAAAACTTCCCTAACTTAAAGAGAGAGATGCCGATGAACGTACAAGAAGCCTACAGAACTCCAAACAGACTGGACCAGAACAGAAATACCTCCCGTCACATAATAATCAAAACACCGAATGTTCTAAACAAAGAAAGAATACTAAATGCAGTAAGAGAAAAGGGCCAAGTAACATACAAAGGAAAACCTATCCGAATCACATCAGACTTCTCACCAGAGACTATGAAAGCCAGAAGATCCTGGGCAGATCTCATGCAGACACTAAGACAGCACAAATGCCAGCCTAGACTACTATACCCAGCAAAACTCTCAATCACCATAGATGGAGAGACCAAGATATTCCATGATAAAACCAAATTTTCACAATATCTTTCCACAAATCCAGCCCTGCAACGGATAATAGGTGGAAACCTCCAATACAGGGAGAGAAACAACACCCTGGAAAAAATGAGATAATAACCTTCTTGAATCAAACCCAAAAGTAGATAACCACTCAAACATAAAGATAGCGTCAAGAATGGCAGATGGCAATAATCACTATGCCTTAATCTCTCTTAATATCAATGGTCTCAATTCCCCAATTAAAAGACATAGACTAGCAGACTGGATACATAAACAGGACCCAGCATTTTGCTGCATGCAGGAAACGCACCTCAGTGTCAAAGACAAACACTACCTCAGAGTAAAAGGCTGGAAAACAATTTTACAAGCAAATGGCCCCAAGAAACGAGGTGGAGTAGCCATCCTAATATCGGATAAAATTGATTTTCAACCTAAAGTCATCAAAAAAGACACAGAAGGACACTACATACTGATCAAGGGAAAAATCCACCATCAAGAACTCTCAATCCTGAATATCTATGCTCCAAATGCAAGGGCACCCTCATTCGTAAAAGAAACTTTACTAAAACTCAAAGCACACATCGCACCGCACACAATAATAGTGGGTGACTTCAACACCCCGCTCTCTGAAATGGATCGTTCAGGAAAGCAGAAACTAAACAGGGACACAGTGAATCTAATTGAAGCCTTGGACCAAATGGAACTAACTGATATATATAGAACATTTCATCCTAGAGCTAAAGAATACACCTTCTTCTCAGCTCCTCATGGTACCTTCTCCAAAACTGACCATATAATTGGTCACAAATCAGACCTCAACAGATACAAGAAGATAGAAATAATCCCATGCCTCCTATCAGATCACTATGGAATAAGGGTGGTCTTCAATGGCAACAAAAACAAAAGAAAACCCACGTACACATGGAGGCTGAACAATGCTCTACTCAATGATAACTTGGTCAAGGTGGAAATAAAGAAAGAAATCAAAGACTTTTTGAAAGTTAATGAAAATGAAGGCACAACATACCCTAACTTATGGGACACAATGAAAGCAGTGCTAAGAGGAAAATTCATAGCCCTGAGTGCCGCCAAAAAGAAACGGGAGACAGCATACACTAACAGCTTAATGGCACACCTGAAAGCCCTGGAACAAAAAGAAGCAAATACACCAAAGAGGAGTAGAAGGCAGGAAATCATCAAACTCAGGGCTGAAATCAATCAAGTAGAAACAAATAAAACCATACAAAGAATCAACAAAACGAGGAGTTGGTTCTTTGAGAAAATCAACAAGATAGATAAGCCCTTAGCCAGACTAACCAGAGGGCACAGAGATAGTATCCAAATTAATAAAATCAGAAACGAAAAGGGAGAGATAACAACAGAAACTGAGGAAATTCAAAAAATCATCAGATCCTACTACAAAAACCTGTATTCAACACAACTAGAAAATCTTGAGGAAATGGACAATTTCCT
Source organism: Tokudaia tokunoshimensis (assembly GCA_036184795.1). Lineage (NCBI taxonomy): Eukaryota > Metazoa > Chordata > Mammalia > Rodentia > Muridae > Tokudaia > Tokudaia tokunoshimensis. The sequence goes on from BTHU01000021.1 coordinate 23,807,409, forward strand.
TGACAGATACCAAGTACCAAAATTAAATCAGGATCAAATAGACCATCTAAACCGTCCTATAACCCCTGAAGAAATAGAAGTTGTCATTGGAAGTCTTCCAACCAAAAAAAGCACAGGTCCAGATGGTTTTAGTGCAGAATTCTATCAGACCTTCAAAGAAGACCTAACACCAATACTCTTCAAACTGTTCCACAAAATAGAAACAGAAGGAACACTACCCAACTCGTTCTATGAAGCCACAATTACACTAATACCAAAAGCACACAAAGATCCGACAAAGAAAGAGAATCTCAGGCCAATCTCTCTTATGAATATCGATGCAAAAATACTCAATAAAATTCTTGCCAACCGAATCCAAGAACACATCAAAACGATCATTCACCACGATCAAGTAGGCTTCATCCCAGGGATGCAGGGATGGTTCAATATAAGGAAATCCATCAATGTAATCCACTACATAAACAATCTCAAAGAAAAAAACCACATGGTCATCTCATTAGATGCTGAGAAAGCATTTGACAAAATTCAGCATCCTTTCATGCTAAAGGTCTTGGAAAGATCAGGAATTCAAGGCCCATATCTAAACATAGTAAAAGCAATTTACAGCAAACCAGTAGCCAGCATCAATCTAAACGGAGAGAAACTTGAAGCAATCCCACTAAAATCAGGGACTAGACAAGGCTGCCCTCTCTCTCCATATCTTTTCAATATAGTACTTGAAGTTCTAGCTAGAGCAATTAGACAACAAAAAGAGGTCAAAGGGATACAAATTGGAAAGGAAGAAGTCAAACTATCACTATTTGCAGACGATATGATAGTATACATAAGCGACCCAAAGAACTCCACCAGAGAACTCCTACAGCTGATAAACGACTTCAGCAAAGTGGCCGGATATAAAATCAACTCAAGCAAGTCAGAAGCCTTCCTATACTCAAAGGATAAGCAGGCTGAGAAAGAAGTAAGAGAAATAATACCCTTTACGATAGCCACAAACCATATTAAGTATCTTGGCGTGACTCTAACCAAACAAGTGAAAGATCTGTATGACAAGAACTTCAAGTCTCTGAAGAAAGAAATTGAAGAAGACCTCAGAAGATGGAAAAATCTGCCATGCTCATGGATTGGCAGGATTAATATAGTAAAAATGAGCATCTTACCAAAAGTAATACACAGATTCAATGCAATCCCCATCAAAATCCCAACTCAATTCTTCATAGAGTTAGAAAGAGCAATTCAAAAATTCATCTGGAATAACAGAAAACCCAGAATAGCTAAAACTATTCTCAAGAGTAAAAGAACCTCTGGGGGAATCAGTATCCCGGACCTCAAGCTGTACTACAGAGCAATAGTGTTAAAAACTGCATGGTATTGGTACAGTAACAGACATGTAGATCAATGGAACAGAATTGAAGACCCAGAAATGAATCCACACTCCTATGGTCACTTGATCTTTGACAAAGGAGCTAAAACCATCCAGTGGAAAAAAGATAGCCTTTTCAACAAATGGTGCTGGCTCAGCTGGAGGTCAACATGCAGAAGAATGCAAATTGACCCATCCTTATCTCCTTGCACTAAGCTCAATTCTAAGTGGATCAAAGATCTCCACATAAAACCAGACACACTGAAACTAATAGAAGGGAAACTAGGGAAGAACCTTGAACATATGGGCACAGGGGAGAATTTCCTGAACAGAACTCCAATAGCTTATAGTCTAAGATCAAGAATAGACAAATGGGACCTCATTAAATTACAAAGTTTTTGCAAGGCAAAAGACACCGTCAAAAAGACAAAGCGGCAACCAACTAACTGGGAAATGATCTTTACCAACCTTACATCCGACAGAGGGCTAATATCCAAGATATACAAAGAACTCAAGAAGTTAAACTCCAGAGAGGCAAGTAACCCTATTAAAAAATGGGGTACAGAGCTACACAAAGAGTTCTCACCTGAAGAATATCTAATGGCTGAGAAGCACCTAAAGAGATGTTCATCATCCTTAGTCATTAGGGAAATGCAAATCAAAACAACCCTGAGATTCCATCTCACACCAGTCAGGATGGCTAAGATCAAAAACACAGGAGACAGCAGTTGTTGGCGAGGATGTGGAGAAAGAGGAACACTCCTCCACTGCTGGTGGAATTGCAGGCTGGTACAACCACTCTGGAAAGCAGTCTGGCGGCTCCTCAGAAAACTGGGCATGACACTTCCGGAGGATCCGGCTATACCACTCCTGGGCATATACCCAGAGACTTTACCTGCATGCAATAAGGACACATGCTCCACTATATTCATAGCAGCCTTATTTATAATAGCCAGAAGCTGGAAAGAACCCAGATGTCCCTCAACGGAGGAATGGATTCAGAAGATGTGGTATATTTACACAATGGAATACTACTCTGCAATTAAAAACAATGAATTCACGAAATTCCTAGGCAAATGGTCAGAACTTGAAAATATCATCCTTAGTGAGGTAACCCAATCACAAAAGATCACACATGGTATGAAGTCACTGATAAGGGGATATTGACCCAGAATCTCAGAATACCCTAGACACAATCAGCATATCAATAGATTTCTAAAAAGATGGAAGGAGAGACCCCTGGTCCTGGAAAGACTGGATGTAGGGGAACGCCAGGACAGAGTAATGAGAGGGGGTTGAACGGAGAAAAGAGGGAGGGAAGGGGGCTTATGGGACTTTCGGGGAGGGAGGAAACGGGAAAGGGGAAGTGATTTGGAATGTAAATTAAAAAAATAAAATTAAATTAAATTTAAAAAAAAAAAGAAAAAAAAAGGATAGTAACAAGGATATATTACTGTCCTCAGCCTTACATATAACCTACATATCACCTCATACTATGCTGTAAATAAAAAATACTTACAGAATAAAAAAAAAAAGAACAGATGCTGGATATCACAGGCATGTTGTAGCTGGAACTTTTAAGAGCATCCTAGAGTATCATCTTTGAAGCTCTGTTTATTGAACCTTGGGATAGTCGTCTTAACTGATATTGAGAAGTCATCAGATTGGTCTCTTTCCTCCTCCCGCAATGGTGGGCTGTATAAGATCTAAACAAAATTAAAATGTGTACTTCCGAAATTAAGATTGTTTCTTCATATGTTCACCTAAACCAAAGCTAAAATGGAAGGGTGGAGTGCTCTGATCAATATGTAAAACAAAGATAAAAACCTCTACTTATATAAATGATTATAAATAGCTAGTTGAGAGTAATTTTCTGTTTTTACACTTATTTATTTATTTATTTAATGCATGAGTGCTCTGCTGCATATATATTTGCCTGCCTAAAGAGGGCGTCAGATCTCCCTATAGATGGTTGTGAGTCACCATGTGGTTGCTAGGAATTGAACTCAGGACCTCTGGAAGAGCAGCCAGTGCTCTTAACTGCTAAGCCATCTCTCCAGCCCTGTTTTGACACTTATTTATTGATTTATTGGTTTATTTACTTACTTATTTATTTTGAGGAGAAACACGAATACTTACGAAGGTCAGAGGACAATCTCTCTCTTCCATACGGAATCCAAGGAAAAAAACAGGTTATCAGGTTTGGCAGCAAGTACCCTTACTTTTGGAGCCACCTTGGCAACCTGTCTTCGTCGTTGTTCTTGTTGTTGTTGTTGGGGTGGGGGGTGTAATAGAAACAAAGAGCTAAATTTTGATTTCTGATTTAACTGAAAGATAACATTGCATATAAGAATTTCACAAGATTTCACTCCCCTCCTCTGGTGATATACTCTGCAACTGTTACCCTATAAAATACCACTTTACATATATTTGGCAAGGGCACATATTTTAAATCTTTTAGCAAGAGAGAAAAACAGAAAATTCCCATGTTTTCTTTGTAGCAATGTCTTCTAACTTAAGAACATGTTGTACTGTATAAAAATAACAGTAGGACCGAGATCCTAAACAGCATCCCATCTCATACAAACCCTGCATGTCAGTTACCTTTGTATTATCTAAAAATCCAAAGAGCTCTACAAACCACATGTCTTAGTGGTTTTCTACTCTAATACGTTTCTATTGCTGTGAAGAGACACCATGACTAAGCAACTCATAAAAGAAAGCACTTCATTTGGGCATGCTTAAAGGCTCAGAGGACGAGTCCACAGCCATCATGGCAAGGGGCATGGTACTGGGCAGGCATGGTGCTTGAGTGCTTACATTTTACACAAGCAAGAGGCAGAGGGAGATAGCTGGGAATGGTGTGGGCTACCTCAAAGTCTACACCTCGCAACATATCTCCTCCGACAAGACCTCACCTCCTCATCCTTCCCAAACAGTTCCACTGACCAGGAGCCAAGCATTCAAATGTACAACCTATAGGGGCCATTTTCATTCAATCTACCATATTACAGTAATGACCAGGCTAGCCAAACATGCCTGCTGGCGTGAGGGTGACATGAATATTATGGGGGTAACCAACAATTATCTGATTGGACTCAAGGCTCACTACACAAGAGAGAATTCATGCCTGGAACTTTAAACTTGGCCAAGAGCCCTTGGATGGGAAGAGGGACATAATGTCAAACTGCCTTACAAAATACATCCTTTATATCCATTTTTCTAAAAGCCAAAGAACTAAAGAAGAAGATGTTTAGAATGTAAGACAGCAGAGAAGCTTTTATTGAATCATTCAGAACAGAAATAATATTCAGTTATTAAATATGCAACACATCAAGTCTAAGCAACCAAAGCAAGAGTAACGTGGCCTCCATCCATGCATACTTTCAAGGTGACGGTGGTTCTTTTGTTGTTGTTGTCGCTCTGAGTCCAGTGAACCTATGGATTCCACCCTCTATCATATTATACGACAGCTCAAATGTCTATGAAGTCTCCTGAGGGCTGGCAGTTTGGAAAGACTCAGAAAGTAAGGGAACAAACAATGAAGAAAATTCTTATCAACCTTGATTTGAAACAAAATAAAAAAAAAAAACTAACAAAACAGATGGAACTAGAATATATCATCCTGAGTGAGGTAACCCAGACCCAAAAGTCACTGATAAGTAGATATTAGACAAAAAGTCCAGAATACCCATGATACACCCCACAGACTCAAAGAAGCAAAACAAGAAGGAAGGCCCAAGTGAGGATGCTTGAATCCCACTTAGAAGGGTAAACAAAATAGTCACAGGAGGCAGAGGGAGGAAGGGACCTGGATGGGAGAGGGGAGAGTGAGGGGAATAGGCGGGCAGGATCAGATATTGGGGGGGACAGGAGAGAGTCCCTGTAGGCCAGGAAAATGAATGGAAATATGCAGATGCCTGGTGGGGGGTAGGGGAATTCTCTAAGTCCCAGAGATCTGAGATGAGAGAGGCTCCCAGGAGTCATTGTTGGTGATTTTAGTAGAAACGCCCAACAGTGGGGAAATGGAACCTGAAGAGACCGCCTCCAGTAGCCAGACAGGACTCCCCAGGAGAGAGATGGGGACACCAACCCACCTACAAAACCTTTGACCTAAAATTTGTCCTGTCTAAAAGAAATGTAGGGACAAAGATGGAGCAGAGACTGAAGGAATGACTGACCAGTGACCCATCCCATGGGCAAGCACCAATTCCTCACACTATTAATGATACTGTGTTGTGCTTGAAGACAGGAGCCTAGCATAGCAGCCCTCTGAGAGGCTCTACCCAGCAACTGACTGGGACAGATGCAAATACCCACAGACAAACTTTGGACAGAGGTCAGGGACCCCCATGGAAGAGTTAGGGGAAGGATTGAAGGCCCTCAAGGAGATGGCAACCCAACAGGAAGACCAACAGTGTCAACTAACCTGGACCCCTGGGAGCTCCCAGAGACTGAGCCACCAACCAAACTGCATACACAGGCTGGTCTTAGTCCCCAGCACATATGTAGCAAAGGGCTGCCATTGCTGGCCTCAGTGGGAGAGGATGTGACTAATCCTGTAGAGACTTGATGCCCCAGGGTGGAAGGATATATAGGGGGCTGCCCTCTCAGAGGCAAAGAGGAGGGGAAAGAGGAGGAACTCTACAAGGGAACAACCAGGAAGGGGCAGCACTTGGGATATAAATAAATAAATAAACAAACAAACAAACAAACCTCAAAGTTTATTTCAATGTGAAATAAAGTGATAATTCAATATAAAAACAACTAACAAAACAAATTCAGGCCTGCAAGTTGACTCGGCTGGTAAAAGGCGCTTGCTGCTAGGTCTGACATACTGAGTTCAGTCCCCCAGGACCCACATAGTAGAAGGAAAAACTGAGTCCCCCGTCACCCAAATTTTTTCCTGATAGCCACACACACACCGTGCCATACACATTCACTCATATATATAGATGAATAGATGACTGGTTCAAGGGGGGGTGAGGAATGTCTTTTTTCAAAATCATATTTCTTCTTTGTTCCCTGGAAATAAATGGAAGCCAGTTTGGTAATACAGAGAAAATCAAGCCAGGGACCTTGAAAACTCTGCATCCATTTCTCAGAAATCAGTAAAGACATGGGGGAGGAGGAGACCAGTTGTATGTAACTGTTTTAAATTCTTCACCTCTCTCTAAGTCAAGGGTTTTAAAGGAGAGAGTTGGGGTGCGTGTGTTTTTTTATGTTTTTAAAACTCTACAGAATCTCTGAACCATCCACGTTCACTATTTACACGTACATTTTAAGTTTCCCTATGACTCTGGCTATGATAACTCCTTTGAACTAGTTTTGATCCTCCAAACTGTGTATCGTTTTCCAGAGGAAATGGAAGCTTGTTCCCCTGGTGTGAAAGCACTACCCTCATGCTTCCCTCCTACCTTGTGACCATCTCTCCCAGGGTCTGTCGTGGCTTGTCCTTTCCTGACTTCTTATGCGTGGAGGTCCCACCCAAGATCTAATAATCCCTTACGTTCTGTTCTCTGACCCTACTCTCTGACCCCACGTATCGTTCGTTCAGAACAGGCTCGCTGTAGAGTTTCAGCTCTGTTTGCAGCCTCTGACTCACAATGCCTTCTGTTTAGTCCAGTTCTCTCACGTGCTTCGGGACCTGCAGGTCCACTGCTCGCTAGGTGGCCTCACAGACTGAGTTCATGCACTTTCCCCTGAAATACAGTTGGACGCACATGGTTTTAATCCCAGTACTCAGAAAGAAGAAGCAGATGGATCTCTGTGAGTTCCACGCCAATCAAAGAGACATAGTGAGATCCTGTCTCAAAAGACAGTGTCCTAAGTCTGGACACCAAACCCAGAGGCTTCTAAAATGCTCTTTTAGAGGACTGGAGAGATGAGTCAGCAGTTAAGAGCACTGACTGCTCTTCCAAAGGTCCTGAGCTCAAATCCCAGCAACCACGTGGGGTGACTCACAACCATCTGTAATGAGATCTGTCTCCCTCCTCTGGAGTGTCTGAAGACAGCTGCAGTGTACTCACATATAATAAATAAATAAATCTTTTTTAAAAAAATGATCTTTTACTCTGCCTTCTCTTCACATTAGGTCAGTGAAAAGACCACATCGTGTCTCTCCTGTAACTCCCATATTGGCCAATTCTGTCCTATGTCCCCTCCTCTGTTACCTTAGTTCAGGCCTCACAAGATTATCTAGAGATGGTCCCACTTAGTCTCCCCTTTTCCAGTTTTGACTCCTTTAATTTACACTCCAAATTATTCTTGAACCGATATCTTTTTTGGATGTATTTTATATACGTAGGTACTTTGTCTGCATGTACATCTGTATACCAGAAGGTAGCATCAGACAGTTGTGAGCTGCCAACAGTTCTGGGAATTGAACTCAGGACCTTTGGGAGAGCAGTGAGTGCTCTCAGCCACTGAGCCATCTCTCCAGTCTGTGAACTGCTCTCTTTAACATGAAAACAAATGCTACATCAACTTCCTGCTTAAAACCATAATAATTCTCATTTTCGACATACACAAAAATTCAGACTTCGATGACAAACGTGGTGGGTCATGCCTTTAATTCCAACACTCGAAAGGCAGAGGTAGACAGATCTATGTAAATTCCAGTCCAGCCTGGTCTACACAGTGAGATCCAGGCCAGCCCAGAGACATAGTAAGACCCTGTTGCAATCAATCAATCAATAAACAAACAAACAAACGAAATTCAGACTTCACTTAACGACTCAGTAACTCGTTCTAGCCTACCTCACCAAATCTCTCCCTGTCTCTCTGACATACTTCCTGTCTGTACCCCGCCCACCCCACATGTAAAGAATTTGAAGTTCTCTTAATAGAGTACAGCAGTTACACCCTTAGACTTTTACTCTATTCTTTCTGCCTAGAGTGTCCCTCCTCAATAGCCACTGGGCAAACATTTATTCATCTTTTAGATTTCAACTCAGTCCACTTAAAGCCTTGATACACGCTAGGCCAGTCGGATGAATTTGCTGCCAAGCACCTTGAGTTCCATCCCTAGAACCCACCGGAGAGAAGGAAAGAATCAGTTTCTATGAGTGTCTTTTATCCATCTTCCACACACATCACATACATGCTGTAGTACACTCACACCTATACATACACATGCAAATATATATTTATATTTAGTATTTATAAAGTCATACATAACATATAAGCATAGTATGTCATACATAATATATAAACATATAGAATATCAACATTTATGTTATTTAATTTTATATAATTACAAAACAAAACCTTATCACACTTAGATGCATGCTCATAGCAAAGATAACCAAGGCATCCTTCTCTGTTTGCACAGCCCTCTGGGAGTCTCATTATCATCCTAACATCTAAAATGCCTTCTAAACAAAAAAAAAAAAAAAACATGAAATTAATAGCACCGCCTTCAGGCTGGAGAGACAGCTCAGCGGTTAAGAGCACTGACTGTTCTTCTACAGGTCCTGAGTTCAATTCCCAGCAACCACTTGGTGGCTCACAATCATCTGTAATGGGATCCGATGCCGTCTTCCGGTGTGTCTGAAGAGATACACTGCCACTAGCATGAACCGACTGCATCAGCTCCCTGCTCCCTGCCGGGCTACAGACGCCTTATGAGTAGCAGCTTTAAGGGCTTGCCTCCTTGGCTTTCCCAAAATGACACAGTATGAATTGTGAGCCAAGTAAACCCTTTTTCTGTCTGTTTTGTCACAGTGACAGTCACTAGTGTAGGACAGAACTCATGTAACTGATTTACCTAATTAAAAACTCATAATTCGGTCCCCTCTAAAGTCAAAAGCACACAAAATAAATTTTTTTTTCAATTTCTCAAGAAAGGGTTTCTCTACATAGCCCTGGAAATCCTGGAACTCACTCTGCGGACCACACTGACCTCAAACACATAGAGATTCACCTGCCTCTGCCTCCTAAATTCTGAGATTAAAGGCACACCACTATACCAGACTATTTATTCATATTTCAATTAAGCTGTACAACCACACATGAAGGGATAATTTTAAGTGACCTCAAAACATAATATTTGTCTCATAGTCCTAAAAAGATAACTTCTAGGGGAAAAATATTAAAATATTCTCTAACAACTAAAATATTCTTCATAAAATGCATCCTTATAATAGACATTGAATATCCCTTTGAGTATAATAATAAATAATATAAATAATAAATGCATATATATACATAACTCTATTTGTGTTATTAGGAAATGGTTTTTCAGTATTGAAAAAAGATACAAATATAAAATCAGAAAAATTTAAATTTCGTCCTATAATTCTATATTTGAAAGTGCTAATATAGAACATTTATACTCTTTCTGAAAATTAACTACTTTCTATCTCTGTTGCTAACTATTAGGAGGTACAGCATGGGACCCCTAGTGTATAGACTGCTCCCTAACTGCTATTTCCCATAAGGAAGAAAGAAGCTCCCAGGACACAGTCAGGAGATACACAAAACCAAAGGGAACTGGGGGCTTCTTGTGCGGGGAAGTAAATCCCATTGAGTTTAGTCAAGCCCCAAGAGTCAGGGGACAAAGTGGCTGGATTTTAATAGAAAATTTTTAAATGTAAATAAAATGAAATGAAGTTTAAAAAGCTTAGGAACCAAAAGATTCTTACAAACTCATATAAGGGCACTGAAAGGAATAGAAATTACAACAGAACAAAGTATAAGCGAGTTTTTTATATTATAAAATTAGTTCAAGAAAAAGTCAATAGTCACCTTTCAAAATTGTTAAGGTAACACCTATTTCCTGAAACTTGATAAATACAGGGAAATGAGAGCTATGCTTTAGGGTAATGAATAATAATAATAATAATAATAATAATAATAATAATAATAATAAAAGAGGATTTTTTACAGGATAAGTCCAAGCAATAAAAGCCATGAAGAAGTATAGAATGGTAAAAATCACTATTTATAATCTTATTATGATAATAGTTCCAGACAATGACGTCAATGAAAGCCAAGATTATTAGGGAACGCTTAATAGGGAAAACTGGGGACCACACAGAGACTGGACTCACTGATCAGTCCTACCCTCCCTGACAGTGAGACTGGCCAGACACTGTTCCTCTTGACGGGACACGGTGGGGATGACGTCACGCCACCTATTCCTTCCCTAAGAATTGAATCTAAATCTAACCAAGCCTCGTCTACATCTGATCAACAATTATGTTGACTTTTTTTTTTCACTTTAGCAATTCTAGATGTTCAGTAATATCCGTAAAATTCAAGTCACATTTCTCTAGTGACACTTGTTTACTCTCTGGAAATGCTCCCTATCACTTGTCATTGGAGAAATGAAAATTAAATTCCCAACAGACACTACCGGGTGTCATCTAGAATACTAAAGTGGAAAAGATTAGTAATGCGAGATCAGAGGCAAGAAACACCTCAAGATCTCGCACACAGCTAGTGATAACTGCCACAGCAGAGTCAGTCTGACTGGTTTGACCCGACTCGTTTTTAAAGGTGTGTGTGTGTGTGAGAGAGAGAGAGAGAGAGCGCATGCACACGTTCACGCACGCACCACACGTATGTGAGTGCTTGCAGAGGCCGGAAGAGAGTGTCGGACCCCTGGAGCTGGTTGGTGCTACCTGATATAGGTGAACTCAAGCCCTCAGAGAGGAGCAGCAAGCATTCTTAACCATTCAAGCCAGCTCCAAATACACCTCTTAATAATTACCTGAGAAAAATTAAAAGTATATGTCTAGACATGGGCATGTATGTAAATATTCGTGATGACCTCATCCATGATACACAAAGCTAGAAATATCAAACATCCGGCAACAAGCAGACAGATCATGGATAATATGATCAAATCACTGTATTATACAAGAAAAAGCCATGAAGTGTTGATTCAGGCAGCAAGGTGAATGGAAGGCACTAGTGTCATGCTCAGGATCTGACGCCCACACCCACTGATTCTATTTATGACACCATGGAAAGGACAAGATCGAGACAGAGCAGTGAGCAGTTGTCAGAAGCCAGAATGGACTAAAAAAACGTGACCTCAGAGGAGAACATTGTATTTAATTGCAATATGCCGGAGGTATACACCTAGTTTCTGTGTCAGACTTAACAAGTTGTAAGATTTTAGGGCTGATGTTTTAAAGTGTGTGTGTGTGTGTGTGTGTGTGTGTGTGTGTGTGTGTGTGTGTGTGTCTCAGAGGCCAAGAGAAAGCATCAGATTCCCTAGACTTGAAATTACAGGTGTCCTGACATGAGTGTGGGAAACAGAAGCCCAGTCCTCCACAAAAGTAGTATACATTCTTAATAGTTGAGCCATCTCCTACAGCCCATGAGTTAATATATGTGGGTGTGTATATATGTGTATTATTTTGTATATATTTATTTATATAAATATATTTATTTATATAAATATATATTTATTTATATATGTAAATATATTTATTTACATAAATATATTTATTTATGTAAATATATTTATTTACATAAATATATTTATTTACATAAATATATTTATTTATGTAAATATATTTATTTACATAAATATATTTATTTACATAATATATATAAATACTATTTCTCAATGAATTTGAATTAAACAAGAAGTCTGGGTTTTGGACATGGAAGAGGGCCTTCGAAGCATGAATGAAGTCCTAAGTTTGATTCCAAGGAAATCGGTGGGGAGAAAGGAAGCACATAGCTCTTTGGGTTGGTCTGAGAAGGTTCTTTGAAGATCTCATTCATAAGTCAATCAGCTACTCCTCAGCACATCAGCTACTCTGAAGGACCACTGAAGTTCTTCAGTACCCAAGCCTGACTTGACTTCTCCTTTTCAGACGGGGTCTCACTGCATAGCCCTGGGTGGCCTCAACTTCCTGCTTCAGATTATATAGTCATGCCCAGCTCCAACTGTGTTTTACCCGCACATAGGTGCACTGCGTGTGTTCAGCGGTCACGGAGGCCAGAAGGCAACCCTGGATGTCTATAACTGAAGTTATAAATGGTTGTGAGTCAGTAAGTGGGTGCTAGGAATCAAACTCAGGTCCTTTGGAAGAAGAACAAATGCTCTTAACCACTGAGTCATCTCTCAAGCCCTTCCAACCAACTTATAATATTTACTTCCCCGGAAACCAAACTATGTGTCCCGTTAATCCTGTCATCCCACATACCTAACTAATTAATTAAATGCCATTTGTCACTCCATACTGTGGTATCTATTTGATGTGTACTCTTCTTTTGCAGTAATTCTAAGTTGACCTGTATATGTGGATATAGTCAAAACTATAGAAACAATTTTTGAGCCTGGTTACACTATTGTTTTTAAATTCTTTTTGAAGTTATTTTTAATAATGGAGTAAGAAAAAAAGACTCTGATGACTGACCTAGTCTATCACATTTATATCTGAATAAACACATGAAGATGAAGAGCCTTAGCAAAATTTTAACCTCTGCTCTCTTATCTTTTTCTATACTTTGTTGTGTTGGCAGCAGAAATTTCTATGATCATTTTTCTTTACATGGGTCAGGGTTAGCATAGAACCCTGAACCCAGGATTCTCAAGACAGCTGATGTTTTGTGGCTATTCGAAGATCAAAACACATTAGGAAGTTTATCTTTAAATTCCTTTCTCTTAACCAAAACCTTTGTTTCCAGGGAGACTGATCCAGTTAGTTTGGGCCTAAATGGATTGGAAATAGTTAAGGTGCTGGTGGTTCCTGCTTTTAGCCCCAGCACTTGGAAGGAAGAGGTTCCTCTGGAACTCACAGATGTAGAGGGAGGTGTTGACTCCCTAATTGGTTCTTGATTGTGTCAATAAAGACCAGAACTAGTCTATATTACTCTAGTTTAAAACTGAAAGGGCAGCCAGACACATACCTTTGACCCCAGCACTCAGGAGGCAAAGGCAGGTGGATCTCTCTGAGTTCGAAGCCAGCTTGGTCTACAGAGTGAGTTCCTGGACAGCCAGGGCTACACAGAGAAACCCTGTCTATGAGAGAAAAAAAAAAAAAAAAGAATGAAATAGCCTTTAATCTCAGCAATCAGGGAGACAGGGCAGGTACATCTTTAATCTCAGCACTTGGGAGGCAGAGGCAGGGGCATCTCTGTGATTTCAAGGCCAGCCAGGTCTAGAGAGTGAGATCCTGTCTCAAAATTGAAAAAGAGACTAAAAAAGAAGAAAATTAACTAGCCACATTACAACAATGCATTAGACAAAACACAAGAACCTTGTATCCACAGATATGTGCAAAAATCACTAAATATGTCTTATTTTCAACAGTGATTGGATCAGAGCTGTCCTGATCTGTAGAAGCTTAACTTTTTTTTTAGACAACTCAGTTTTTCCCCAAACACCAAGATCTGTTTCTGAATTGAGGAACAGGGATTTTTTTTTCCTGCTCCTAGAAAACCTGAGGCCACATTTACACCCACATAAATCAGCTGATGAATCAAAAGGGCAGGTCTGCTCCACTTTTATTTCCATGGAAACATAAGTGATGTCTAATGACCACTTCATCTTTACAATCCAACATTATTTTCTCACTTGAGATTGCCCTGAGGGCAAGGTGCCTGAAATCCTTCTATAATAAATTCTCTCTCTCTCTCTCTCTCTCTCTCTCTCTCTTTCTCTCTCTCCAAAGCTATACTATCTTTCTCCTCTGTCAAGCTGTAGAACACAAGCGCCGTGAAGCCATGATTGGGAAACCCCTCTTTTTCTCTGTTCAGTCTTGTTCTTGGCTGTTTTATATTCTCACCATTTTTTTTCTTTTCTCTTTCACACCACATTTAATTTAGCTTAACTTGAATTTTGTGTAGCCTTGTGAGTACCATAAGACCTCTCTACAACAGGTAAGGAATAGATAAGCCGTCTTTCTATACATCTACAAAAACATTCGTTTTCCCACTTGCCCTAGATAAATAAAGCCTTAAAATTTTAACTCCGTATCAACACACAAGTTATCCAAATCCATGAGCTCCTTCTGGCTTTGTCGGTTCTCTCTTCACAAATACTTAAGGCTACACACAAGTGACACTAGGAAACTATTCACACACAATTTAAGTTCAGAGGCTGATAATAGAAACCAAATTGTTTGCACAAATAAACTGCTCACTGCACAAGTTTTATATTAAAAGAATGCGAAGTCCCCGGTGCCTCGTGTACAGTTATTCAAATAGTAAAGACTCTGTTACCCTGGAGGAGTTTTTAAGTGCTCTGTGTAAGACTACTGTAGCTTGAGCATTGGCACATGAAAACTGTTTTCATGCTGTTTTTAATATTGCTATCAAACACTCCAAATAGCTTCTATTCAACTAAGTCAGCCTGAGTTGTTACACAAGAAAAAAAAACTGTGTTTGAACATTGTATTTTTATCTATATCTGTAATGCCTGCTGATCCACTCTGAATGGTAGACTTAAAATCTGAGCTTTCATAAAGTCTAGACTTCAGTGTAACTAAAGGAAGACTTCCTTATAAAAGTCGTAAGTGCGCAACCTCGTCCCACTTCAGAGAAATCATGTCCCTTCGTTTCCCCCAAAGTTATCTAACGGACGACAAATAATCTGCCCATACTGGGGTCTGCCTTATGACAAAGTCTGATTTTAAAAAGTTGACCCTGGACTCACCTACGGCGGGACCCGGTTTGGCCCACTCAGAGATGCTGACCCACTGCCTAAGCAACTCCTCGTGTTTAGAAAGCCGGTGCCACGGTTGTGGCTCACAATTTGGCCTATGACGGCTCTGAGAGCAAACAGCCTGACAAGCACCCTAGTGTATTTCAGGATGACTGACAGGGCACAGTGGCTCGGGCGAGAAGGGGGATGGGCGCTCTTAAAGCAACAAGCCAGCAAAGACAAAAACCACACGTTAGACTTTAATCTTCAAAGGTGCAGCGTAAAGTCATCCGTGATCGGCCTGAACACAACGTTCACGCACACTGTACACCCGGGTCACCCGAAATCCAAAATGGAACATACACAAGTAGAAATAAAGAACTTACAGCAGGGGTGCTTTATACTTCCTCAAGCTATCAAGCCTATAAACTACTTAAGAATATTCCAGCCGGGCAGTGGTGGCACACGCCTTTAATCCCAGCACTCCGGAGGCAGAGGCAGGAGAGCCTCGGTGAGTTTAAGGCTAGCTTGGTCTACATAGTGAGTTTCAGGCCAGCCAAGGTAATAAATTGAGACCTGTATTCAATTAAATAAAGTAATTTAATGGAGCTAGAGAAATGGCTCACTGGTTAAGAGTACTGGCTCCTCTTTCAGGCGCCCTAGGTTCAATGCCCAGCGTTCATATGTCAGCCCAAAACCATCTGTAACTCTAGCCTTAGAGGATCAAACGTCCTCTTTGGTTTCCATGGGCTCTAGCATGCACATGGTGCTCAGATATGCACGTGGAAAAAAAACACCGAACACATAAAATAGATAATTTTTAAATGTTAATTAATTTAAGTATCAATTAAGTAATTTAAGTAATCAGAATTTTTACTAGAAATAGAGACGGGGAGACATGCATTTCTTCTTACTGTATTATTTCCCTACCATCGATTTTCCTGGTTACAAAATACTAGGAAATTCTAATTATGGTTATTTGTATACCAGTTTCTCTTAGGACTATATTTAATTAATGCGTCAACTTAATTCTTTGCATTTGGAAGTTTTTACATTATTTTGTAATACTTTCTAATTTTCAATTCTTGGATGATTAATTCTCTTTTTTTTTTTTAAAGTCACTCATTATTTTAAATACAATCCCTCACTTTGCCAGTTGAGGGTGTCATTAGATTCTAAATATCTTCAACATTGCACTGAATGACACTTATTGTCATACTTCAGTAGGAACTGCAACAGAACAGTTCTACCTTCCTCAGAAAAGTTACTTAGAAATATCCCAGTTTGTCTGGCCTGTATAAATTTGATTTGTAGTCTGTTTAACTTACATTTTCTAACTTCCGGGCTTAATTGTTGATAATTACCCCTTATCTATGAGGAGCTACAGGTTAATTATAGGAAAGACAGTTGCTGTAATAATAGTATAATTATGCGTCTCTTGAGCACATAACCTTGTGACTAACAAATTTCTCATGCAACCTCCAAAGTCCTCATTTTACAACTAAACACTGTATCTAGACAGGGATGGACACCCTTTTGCCTGATTCACTCTGAAAGTAAAAACTTGGTCGGGCTGTGGCGGCATATGCCTTTAATCCCAAGCACTTGGGAGGCAGAGAAAGGTAGATCTCTGTGAGTTAGATGCCAGCCTAGTCTACAGAGTGAGTTCCAGGACAGCCAGAGCTACTCCACAGGGAAAACCCGTCTCAAAACAAAACAAAACAAAACAAAATCTCTGTGGATAAAGTGCTTGCTTAGCAAGTGTAGGGAACACCATTTGGATCCCAAGTAGATGTCTGAGCATGGAGGCCCATATGCAGCTCCACTGCTGGGAAGGGGTGTACGGGGGCTGGGGGGGGGGGTCCCTGAAGCAAGCTGGCTAGCTTGACTAGACGTAAGGTGAACTCTGGGATCAATTGGGAGGTCCTGCCTCAGTGAACTGGGTAGGGTAGACAGCCATTGAGAAAGATACCTGATGTCAACCTCAGGTTTCTACACAGACACACACACAATGCGTGTGAACACACACACACATGCACACACATACATACACACACACATACATACACACATACACACACATATATGCACATACATACACACATACATACATACACACATACACATACATATATGCACATACATACACACATACATACACATACACACATACACACACATACATACACACACATACATACACACACACAATTTCTTAAATCTGAAGACAGTTTTTTTTTGTTTTGTTTTGTTTTGTTTTTTACTTGTATAGCAACAACTAACAACTAGGCGGAAATCATATTGTCCGTTTGGAAACCAAATGTAAGTGCTATTGATTCTCCTTCAAAGTTTTATGGCCCTAATTTTCTAGACTGACATGGTCTCAGTAGTATAAAATGGATGCTTAAAATTGTTTTTCAGGTTACTCATCCAAAAGAAAACTGAGAAGTCAGTGCTGCCAGTGATTGGCTCGCTCCTTCTGTCAATCAGCCACATAAGGCAGGCATACAGCAACCAATTATTCTCTGCTTTCAGTTAACCACTTAGTTCTACTTTAGTTTCCAACAAGTTTGCTTCCTAATACAGGGTCTCCTGAGCCCTGTTTCACTCCGCAGATTTGGTTTCCCCAGAAGCCTTGAAATCTTATGTCTAAAGATCTTTTTAGTTTTGGTTCTACTTAAAATGACTTAAGATTAAAAAAAATAAATAAAATTAATAATAATAATAATAATAATAATACTTAGGAGAGAAAGAAGGCTGAGAAATATATATTACTTATTTAGGATACTCCTTTGTACTTTCAGCAAAAACAGAGAAGATGCCTTCATAGATTTGACTTTTCAGTATTTCAAACACTTATCCTTCAAAAGAACTTCCTTAAATTGCCGCAACAGGCACATGCGAGGTGACACGGCAGCGGTGAGCAAACCTAGAAGCACCACTGATCCTAGAAGGTTTCAGATGGTGTCAATGAGTGGCACCTACGTGCGTTGGCTCCCACGGGCATCTACAGAGGCAGAGTCCGGGGTCCAAAAAGTGTCACCCTAAGAGAGGAAGTGTGACAAGAGAAATCGCAGAGGAAGAGTCTGGTGTGGTGGTGCGAGCCTGTGATCCCAGAGCTTGGGAGGTAGAGCCATTGAGAATCAGGAGTTCAAGGCCATCCTCAGCTACAGATGGAGTTTGAAGCCAGCCTGGGCTACCTGAGGTCCGGAATGGGTGAGGGTAACAAGGATGGATTGGGTCAGGGTATATTTTAGGTATGTGCGTTGTGTCACAACAAAGCACATTATTTTGTACAATTAATATAAGCTAAAACAAAGGGGTGGGTTTGTTTTTGTTTTTTTTTTTAATGAAAATAACTGCTTGCATTCAAGGTGCACCTTCCATGGCTTTCTCCACAAAGGCCACTATTTCTCTTGAATTGTGACGTGAAGCCTGATAAGTTGCTATGAAGAGGAGTCACACATAAAATTACACAGCAAATAGAAAGGAATGCCGAGGACCGACCGTGCTGAAGGCCGTCTGGCCCATCGACACTCTTCTGTGAAAAGGCGCCTCTCTTTACAGAACTCCATTCATTCAAACCACATCTTAGAGGGCGGCTGAAAAAAGTAACAAGTGTATTGCTCTGATTTCAAAACGGGCAGTCCTTGAGGTCACATGGTTTTATTTAGCAGGTTGCATCTGTTTCTTCAGGAACGTCATCTGCTGCATTTGTGGTAAGTTATAATAAGAAAACAAAGAAATACGTACGGCCCTGGCCCTAAAATAGACGAGCTTCGGAATTGCTCCAAAAGTTGTAACAAATGCTTCACAGAAAAAAAATGACAGATGCTCCAATGCAAACTAATAAGTATATTAATAAGTATGTGCTTTTTGTTTTGTTTTGTTTGGTTTGGTTTTTCTCTGTGTAGGGGTTTCTCTGTGTAGCCCTGGCTGTCCTGGAACTCACTCTGTGAACCAGGCTGGCCTGGAACTCAGAAATCCGCCTGCCTCCGCCTCCCAAGTGCTGGGATGAAAGGCGTGCCTCACCACTGCCTGGCAAGTATGTATCTTTTAAGACTGGGATGGTTAAGGGACAGAGTATTGAACTCAAAACAGAATGGCAGTAAGTTAAAAAATAGAAACTTCTGTATCTTGTTCCCACATGAGACTTATGGAGTGGTGCCAAACCTGCTTCATTCCACAGCAGAGAGCCTCCCTGTGACTGAGCTATATTAGAGAGGAGGGGAAGGAAATCCTTTCTCCCACACTCTGTTACCAAAGATAATAACAGAAAACGGGTGACGGATTGCACCGCCAAGTAGCCATGTTTATTTTACTTCTTTTATTTAGAGAGTCAATGCCTTCATTAACTCTCTAAAACGCCCGAGTTTACATAATACAGAAGAAACGCATGCATAAAAGCCAAGGACATTAGTTCTGAGAGAATCTCAGTGTCTCAGGCTGGAGCTGCAGCTCGGTGGTTAGAGCACTCGCCTAATGCACAAGACCCTTGGTCCAGAGCTTCCTGGGGCCCTGCTACAGAGGCTTCCTGGAGTCTTGCCTCTGCTGCTCTGGTTGTGAACCTGGCCTGAGATGTCTCAGCCAATCTCCAACACTGTGCACGATTCTCTGGAAAGTTCCCTTTGCTTTCCACTCTGTTTCTATTTTTTTATATACTTATTTGTTTATTGATGTGTGTATGTGTATGTGTGTGTCTGTCTGTGAGTGAGTGTGTGTGTCTGTCTGTCTGTCTGTCTGTCTGTGAGTGAGTGTGTGTGTGTGTGTGTGTGTGTGTGTGTGTGTCTGTGAGTGAGTGTGTGCACATGTGTGAAAGACAGAGAACAACTTGCAAGAGTCACTTCTCTCCTTCCACCTTAAGGACTTTGGGAATCAAACTCAGGTCACCTTAACCCACTGAGCCGTCTCACTGGCCCCTCCCGGACTCATAGATGCATATGGTTATCAGACATTAATGTTTACTAATCTAGTAGAGAGTCAGCATATTAAATACCATGTCCATTTTTATTTTAATTTGTTCTTACCCAATAACTGGCGAAATGAGCTAATAATCTTTGCATTTATTGATTGGTCGTTCTAGTTTTCACATATTGACTCTTGTGGATTCCTCCCTATTTGGTTTTGTTCCTTGCTAATTAGTAGTCCTTGCTGGCCTGGTACCAAGGTCCTGCCTCAGCATGAGAAGGGTCCTGAGAGAGGCGGGAATGGGAACAGAGCTGATCCAATAATGACTCAGTCAGTAGATGAGTCAGTAGCAGATGCAAGGTGCAGGTTCAAGAGCTTTCTCTGTTCCCTGACAAGTCTCAGTATTCTTCATTCTTAGCTTAGTAGCTTAATAACCAGAGATATAAAAGTGAGATCACATGTAAAATATTTCGATATTTTAAAATCTAAAATCACTGCAGTTGCCACCTTTCAAAAGCTCTGGGGGACAGTTTACAAGGAGAGAGAGAGAGAGAGAGAGAGAGAGAGAGAGAGAGAGAGAGAGACGCAGTAGTGGCTCAGAACACAAGAGGCTCTGTTCAAAGACGCCCGTGCTCTGCCCCAACACAAGATTTACGGATGGAAACTCCCCCGCATTCCAGGGTGACCTTTTCTCCTGCTGTACTCCTGCTGTTGTGGTCCTGTCAGTGGCCACAATGACTTCAAGACAGAGCTGTTGGTTCCCTCAGATGAAAGGCGCATCACCCAGAGTTTCCACTCTATAGTCTCCCAAACATGGTGGCTGGGTGAAAAGAGACTTTTCCGCTCAGGGACACATATATCAAGAGCTGCCCTCCTGGAACAACTCAGGAAACCGGGCGTTTTTAGTCTAAGAGTCTTCCTCTCGCCTTCCACCAAGTCTGGGGTTCCAGAAGCGAATCGACTGTGCCCAGCTTTTTAAGTGGATTCTTGGGGATTTGAATGCGACTTCTCGTGCTTGAACCATCTCTCAAGTCTTCACTAGCAAATTTTAATCAGGGTCAGTTTGATGCTTAAAAAAGAAAAACAACTTTCTGGGCTGACAGAATGTCTCAGTAGGTAAAGGGCTACTGAGCTGACTCTATGGAGCTCACATAATGCAAGATGCCCTCTAAGCTCATGTGTGTGTCCATGCGCACACACACATATACACACACACACACACACACACACACACGCACAAATACTAAATACATAAAAATACATAAATAAATAACTAAACATGTAGATGTGTAGTGGTTTGAATAGGTTTGACCCCCATAGAGTCATGTGTTTGAATGCTTGGTACAGGGAGTGGCACCATTAGGAGGTATGGCCTTACTGGAAGAACTGTGTCACTATGTATGTAGGTGGGTATTAAAAGTCTCCTCCTATTCATCTTCAGATTAAGATGTAGAACTCTCGGCTCCTCCAGCTCCATGTCTGCCTGGATGCTGCCCTGCTTCCCACCATGATGATAATGGACTGAACCTCTGAACTGTAAGCCAGCCTCACCTAAGCTTTGCCTTTATAAGAGTTGCCTTGTTCGTGGTATCTCTTCACAGCAATGGAAACCCTCACTGAGACAAGACCCAATTTTATTTTTAAGAATTCTTTAAAAAAATAATAATGTAAAATAAACTTTTTTTTTTTTTGGCCAGGGAGATGGTTCACTAGGTATAGGAGCTTGCCACACAACCCTGGTGATCTATGTTCAATCCCAAGTCCACATAAAAGTGAAAGCAGAGAGCCAACTCCACAAAACTGTCCTCTGACCTCCACGCAAATATCAAGGCACAAATACATACAGAATGCATGCACACACACACACTTGCACACACATACATACACACACATACACACACATACTTGCACACACACATACATACACACATACACACACATGCACACACATATACACACATACACACACATACACACACGTGCACCACACACATGCTAATAATAATAATGTTTTAGAAGCTTCTAGGGCTAAGGAGCTGCCTCAGTGGGTAAAGTGCTTTGCTGCTAAGCCATGAGGACCTGAGCTTGTATCCCTGGCACCCACATAAAGTCGAAAGTGGCGTCTGCACCTGCGCCCTCAGCTCTCTGAGTGACAGATACAAGGGAAGTGCTGGGTTTTGCTGGCTGGGCAGCCTGGCTGAAACGGTGATCGTCAGGCTCAGTAAGAGACCCTGTCCCAAACGACAAGGTACAAAAGCAATTGAGGATGGCATCCTGGTGTCAATATTGGCTTCTGCATGCACCCACACACACCCACGCCAGCAAGAGCGACCCCACACACATGTATACAGCGCACAAACAAACAATTAAATGAATGGACAGTAAGAAAATAAACTTGTTAAAATCGAGTTCGTTGGCAAAGGAAGAAGTCTTCTCTTCACTCCCTTCCCTGAACACGCCCACGCCCTCTACAAACTTCCTGTGGTCATCCCAGTGTTGACCAGCCCTGCTGTGGAAGAAGGGACAACTTTTGTGAAACCAGGAAAGGACCCAGTTATACCCTCCGAGACACAGGAAGACGAAAATCTCATCAATGATTTGCAAACATGAGGAACATGTTTCCCTACCACATGGTTCATAGATAGAACACAAAATGCCCGCTTAACTTCGATTTCATGTAAACAGTAAGTAAGCTTCTGACCTAGGTGATATCCTCTGTAATATGTGGGACATACTCTTACTAAAAATAAAATACTTGCTATCTTCTTGAGATTCTCACTAATGCTGTTTATCGTACTTTCTTATTGATTTCATGAATGGTACGAAGTTGGGGTGCCATGGAAACAAAGCTCCCTTGTGTCTGAATGTGAAGCAGCCACTGAAGCCAAACCCTCACAAGCCCCCTGTATATTTTCACATCCTATCAGAGAAAAAGGGCAGCTCACATCCCTGAACCCACAGGAACTGCTTTTTAGATAGCCAGTGGGGTGTGTTTTTAGACCACCTCTGAACAGTACACCTCTAAGAACCTTTAGTCAGACCACTGTAATTTCTATAAATCCAAGCTTGCCTTGATTGAACTCTCCCATTGAGGCCAGATATGTGTGGCTGATATATTAGACCGTGGGATACATGGACTTAATTGATAGAAACCGACACAGAAATGATGTTGCCAGGAAGATTCTCTGAAGATTTAGGTTTATGCATTTCTTTTAGAACATGAACTCTGAACTGCCAGGATTCATGTATTATTTAAATCATCTAAGTTTTCTATGATTACACTTACCTCCAAAACAAGAATCAAATAACGAGGTTAGGGAGGAAAGTCCCAATGGATATACGCCTTCACGGCCCAGACACATGCTAAGATGTTTGCCCTTCGCTTAGAATAGGAACTCCACAGGAAGACCAACAGAGCCCCCTAACCTGGACCCTTGGGGCTCTCAGAGTCTGAACCACCAACCAAAGAACATACACAGGCTGGACCTAGGTCTCCCACACATGTGCAGATGTGCAGCTTGGTCTTCGTGTGGGACCTGAGCAACTGAAATGGGGAGCTATCCCAAAAGCTGTTGCCTATAGGTGGGATATGTTCTCCTAGCTGGGCTGCCTTGCCTGGCATCAATGAGAGAGGACGCGCCTAGACTCCCAGAGACTTGAAGTTCAGAGACTTGAAGTGCGATGGTAGCAAGAATGGGGTGGGAACCAGGAGATATGGGGCAGGAGATGGGGGGTGGGGGATACAGGGCAGGGCAGTGGGGGATACAGGGCTGGGCACCCGCTCAGAGGAAAAGGGAAGGAGGGATGGGGGAAGGGTTGAGGGAGGGAGTGACCAGGAGGGGGCCGTGAGTGGGATGTAAAGTGAATAGGTAAAATAATTAAAATTAATTTTTAAAAAAATTAAGACAGGAGCGGGGCAGTGGTGGTGCACACCTTTAATCCCGGCACTTGGGAGGCAGAAGCAGGTGGATCTCTATACATCTGAGGGCAGCCTTGTCTACAGAGAGAATTACAGGACTGCCAAGGCTACATGGAGAAATCCTGTCTTGAAAACATTAAAAAGAATTAAAACAGGAACTTTGCTCTATTAAAGTCAAGAGCAATGAACCTCAAAGAGGACACATATGTCTCATTTAAAACAAATATGGGACTAAATAAATCTTTCAAAAACAAGAAAATGCATAGGATGGAAAGGTAGATAAAGGCACTTTCCACAAGATTTAATAACTTGGGCTTGATACCTAGAACCTACCCTGTGAAAGGAGAGAGCCAACTCCCATAAATAGTCTTCTGCCCTCTACATGCAGGCTGTAGCATGCATGTGCACACGTGTACATACACTGGAAAAAATGAATAACGTTAAGAAAAAGGTTTTAGTAGAAGAAAATTTTCTTTGGTCTACAACACCAGTTACTCAGGAGGCTAAGGCAGGAGGATTGCTAGTTTAAAGCCTGCCTGGGATACAGGGTGAGTACAAGGTCTGGGTAACGCAGGAGGAACCTCTCTCAAAAATAAAAATTAGATAATCTCTAAAACACATCAAAAAGTATTTAACTACCCAAGAACTCGGCATAGCCACGAGGATAATTAAGTAATTAAAACCTGAACTCTAGGAATCGGCGCGGTGTTTTTCCACCTCTCTCCCAGGGAGTTTAAAACTCAGAGAACAAAAGAGGCAAAGAATGAAACTGCCGGCCTGAACCTAAGCCTTGTCAACAAGAGGCATACACTATAGAAATGGCAGAGGCAGAAACCGTGAGGGAAAGAGAACGGAACACCTTGGAGCCCATTAGAGGCAAGTGTCTTGCCTTGCTGAGCAGTTCACAGAAGATACAAGCCTAGCTGAGAACCAAGACTTTAAAATAAAAGGTAGTCTAACATCACGGGCTGGAGAGATGGCTCAGAGGTTAAGAGCACTGACTGCTCTTCCAGAGGTCCTGAGTTCAATTCCCACCAACCATATGGTGGCTCCCAACCATGTATAATGAGATCTGGTGCCCCCTTCTGGTGCACAGACATACATGCAGGCGGAATATTGTATACATGATAAATCTTTTTTAAAATCATTTAAAAAAAAAAAGAAATGAAAGCATTGCAATCACAAATGAAGAAGTGGGGGAGACCACATACAAATAAACCCGTGTGGTGTGCAAAGAGCTTTCTGAGGAAATGGAAGCTTTGGAGGACATGAGAAGGGGGAGACAAAGCAGCCCCTGTGGTGTTGGCTACGGAAGAGGGAGTGAACTCAGTGAGAGGAGACTTGTGGGAATGCTCAGACAGAAACTCCTGGGTTGCTTTTGAGGGTGAAGAATAAGAAAACTAGAAGCCCTCCTCCAAGGCCGGCGGAGTTCACAGTGTTAGCCAGTGAGTGACAGAGCCCTTGAAAGATGGAGGTCTGTTACTTTATCTTGTCCCATGCTCTTTAAACAGAAAACATCATGCATGCCGATGGTCTGAAGGGAAGTGAAGGCTCAAGAAAGGCAGTAAAAATAAACGACGTGTGGGGCTGGAGAGCTGAGTCAGAGGTTAAGAGCACCAACGGCTCCTGCAAGGGACCTGTGTTCGATTCCCAGCACCCACATGGCAGCTTACAACCATCCGCTGACTGTTCCCAGGGGTCCAGCACCCTCCTCTGGCCTCTGAGGGCACCAGGCATGTATATGATATGCTTAAATGCATTCAGACAAAATACTCATATACATAAAGTAGTATATTTATACTATATTTTATACTATAAAATACTACTTATTTTATAGTAGTAGTAACTATAAAATAAGGTGTTTTAAAAGAAATTGTGCTTACTTGTTTGAATAGTTGTTTATTTCAAGGTGTAATAAGCAAGGTTTCTCCACTGACACTTTAGACTAAAAAATTCTTTGCTGTTCATTGTGTGGTAGGAATTTTGAAAGCATCTCTAGCTTCTAAACACTAGATTCTAATAACACCTGTCCTCCAGTTACAGAAATCAAAATGTCCCTAGAGGCTGTCAGATACCCCATGAGTGCAAAGCCTCTTGGGTTAAGAATGACTGTGTTACAGATTAATGAAAATGTAAATGTCTTATCACAGAATTCTTGTTGGCCTGTCTGGGTAATATGGAAAATGGAAGTGGTGAGGGAATAAGAATGAGAGAAGACAGACAGACAGAAAGAGAGAGCCAGAGAAAGAGACTCAGAAAATAAGTATCTGACAAAACTGGGAAATGTTTTAACGATCCATAGAAAAGTGTAGCAATTAAAGGTGCTTGCCACCAAACCTGGCCACCTCAGTCCAATCCCTGGGACCCACGTGGTAGGAGGAAGGAACACGATGACTCCCAAAGTTGTCCTCTGACTTCCTCACACGGGCTCTAGCATGCACGTACACACACCTACTCATACCCAGGCAAAATAAATGAATGCAATAAGAATTTTAAGTGAATTCCTATGAGGTTCTATAGAGTGGTATATTAGCAATTTTTAGAAAAAAAAATCATACCAAAAATTCTCATCGGTTACTCTTATCAGCAGGGATTCAAGGAACTGAGGGGCTGAGAGTAACTGAGAGTCAGGTTAGGAGAGAAAAAGGAGAGCAAGTGTTAAATCATGGTGACTCTGTGGTATCTACTACGAAAGGTATGTAGCTGAAGAGAATAGACTCAGTGAAATGGAAGCCGAATTCCACCTGATAAACATGGCTTGAGTGGGGGTGGGGGGGGTGTCGACGGTCCAACCCAGAGGCCCAGAACGGTGGAAGCCGGAACCTCTGCCGGACTGTGACTGGATGCTATTTCTGGTCTGTTGCCCTGCCCCCCCCTCTTTCTCTTTCTCTCTCTCTCTCTCTCTCTCCCTCTCTCTCTCTCCCTCTCTCTCTCTCTCTCTCTCTCTCTCTCTCTCTCTCTCTCTCTCTCTCTCTCTCTCTCTCTCTCTCTCTCTCCCTCCCTCCCTCCCTCCCTTTCCTGGAGGATTTTTGGAGCGCCCAGTGTAACTCATGAAAGAAAGACTTCTTGCTTATGCCAGTTAGAACAGACTTTTGGTTTAGGTACTTTGTTATGTTAAATATAAGTGGGATGTAACCTTTTTAGCTTAAACAAAAAAAAAAATTAATGCTGTAGAAACGGCTCAGCACGTGAGAGTGTGTATTGCTCTCACGGAAGACTCAGACTCGGTTCCCAATAGCCACGTCAGGTGGTTCACAACTGTCTGTAACCCAGTACCGGAGGATCCAGCACCCTCTTCCGGCCTCTGCAGGTACATGTGTGCATGTGGTACATATACAAGCAAGCAGGGGCACACATACATAGTTAATCATTTTTATATCATGCTTTAAAATGTTTATTTTAAGGACTGCACTGGGAGTGATGGTGCAGTCCTTTTAGAGCAGCACTTGGGAGGCAGAAGCAGGCAGATCTCTGTAAGTTCAAGGCCAGCCTGGTCTACACAGCAGATTCCAGGCCAGCTACATAGGGATTCCCTGACTCCAATAATAATAATGAAATAATAATAATAATAATAATAATTCTATTAAAAGGAAAGGGTAGGAAGCAAATACAGAAGAGTCTCATGGTAGTCTGGGTCCCAACAACCCATCAAATGGTAGGCCTCAACGACCAAAACCTCTCTTCAAGACACAAATGTGGGGTAAAATCAGCAGATCCCCTCCTTACACAGAACTTAAAACATTGCAGAAGGAAAGAGATGATGGTATCAATGATATGAAGACAACTTTAAAATTCTATGAAAGGCATTTTTTAAAAACTAAGGAAACCAAAAAAGAAAAAGAAAGATGTATACAGAGCCTTAATACTAAAAGATATTAATTCTCCTTGCAGTCAAATGTCAAGACCATCACAGACCTTGATAACTTGAGACACGTGAATTCGACTGGGCTGGGATATAGCTTGCCCAGGAAGCCCTACGTACAATCCTGTCTCATAACAATCCCGTCTCCTCATAAACATTGGGGCACAAGCTGCAATTCTGGCACTCAGGAGGTAGAGACAAGAGGATCAGATAGATGTTCATCTCTGGCTACACAGTTTGAGGCCAGCCTGAGCTAGAGACCCCACCTAAAGGAAAGAACAGTTCAGCCCCAGTCAATGGGACAGGCAGACAAGAAGATCCTGTGAGTTTGAGGACAACCTACTCTATGTAGAGAGTTCAGCGCTGCTACATAGAAAAAGAATGTCTCAAAAATTTAAAAACTCATTTATAACTAAGAAAATTTTACAAGGGTAAAATGAATGTGAAGCTCGCCCTTCCACTTTTGAAAACAGAGTACGAGGAACCAGAGAGATGATTCAGGGATTAAGAACACCTCCTGTCTTCCAGAGGGCCCAGGTTCAAGCCAAGTACCCGCACGGGGCAATGCAGCTTACTTCTTTAAATTTCTTCAAAAGATTTCTTTTGTTAGATGTATTCCTTTTGTTCTTTGTAGTTCCAGTTCCAGGAGGTTTAGGCGCCCTCTTCTGGCCTCCGCCAGGCACCTCCACACACAGCAAACATACACAACTGGACGTAGGTAGATAAAAATAAACCTTAAAAAGCAAACAGTGTGAGAGGTGGAAGAGACGGCTCGGCTCGGCTCGGCTCGGCTCGGCTCGGCTCGGCTCGGCTCGGCTCGGCTCGGCTCGGCTCGGCTCGGCTCGGCTCGGCTCGGCTCGGCTCGGCTGGGCTGGGCTCGGCGGCACTTAAGAATCTTGCTGCTGTGCCGGAAGTTCCCCAGTCTCCGAATTGTGCCGCTCACAACCGCCTGCAACTCCAACTCAAGGGAACCTGATACCTTCTGGTTTCAACAGATATATGCACACACATAATTTAAAAATCTTTTTTAAAGAAAATCATAGTGTAAAATGAAGTTGTTTTAAAAGTAATGGTTGTGCCGAGGCAGATGATTGAGAACTTCTGTAATAGAAGATAGAGAAAAGGTTGACAAGTGGGCTCCATTATAAATTTAGTTCATGATTTAAAAAAGAGAATGATGGGACATAATATATAAAGTGAGGAAACATTTAAGGGCGGGGGGGGTGGTTGTTCCGGGCTTCATTCCTTTGCTTAAATTCAATTCGAGAAAGATTTCTACAGTATGAAAGCAAAGTTAGATTTATTGTTGAATCAAACACTTTCTAAACAAAACCTAAGACCCAGAAGCCATAAAAGAACTTTAAAGGGTCTAGAGAGATGGGTCAGTGGTTAAGAGCATCTGCTGTTCTTGCAGAGGACCAGGGTTTGAGTCCCAGCACCCACATGGTGACACACAGCTGTCTGTCACTCCAGTTCCAGGGGACCAATGTCCTTTTCTGAGGTGTATTGATATCAAGCACTCACATAGTGAACATACATATATGTAGCCAAAATGCACACTGAATAAAATAGATAAATCTGATAAAATAAATCTTTTTTTAAAAAAAATTAAAAGAAGTATTAATTCTTAAATACGATAATATTTTACTTTATTTATGTAATTTTTAAAAATAAAAGTCAAAAAGTGAACAACTAATTTTGAGGAGAAAAAAAAGCACAAAATAATCTAATTTTGTTTGTTATGGTAAAATTTCTTTTAGGACTGAATAAAAGAACTTGGGCAATAATTCATAATGGGAATTTATATAAAAAGAAATACAACCAGCCAATAAATCTTTATAGAAGTTTTTCAGCTTGAGGATCAGTCTGGACAATTAGCTGGAACTGCCTCTAAAGACCACAATTATTGTTTACAGCAAGAATCTGGCTCAGTATTCAGTGACCCTCCAACAGACTGTAACGAAAAGTATGAGTCTGGATTATACCGATTGAAGTTATCATAGATTTATCAATACTAAATGTAGTATTTATCAATACTAAATGTATTGCCGTTAACTCTAGCATTCGGGCGGCAGAGGCAAGCATCTCTCTGTGAATTCAAGGCCAGCCTGGTCTATACAGAGAGTTCCAAGTCAGTCACTGGTACATAATGTCTCAAAAAGAAATGTAATTAAATCAAAATGTACAGATACTGTTCAGCATTGCTCTGTCAATGAAAATATGGTCAGAATCCATACCATCTTCATAGACTGTGTCATGTTATCACAATCAAAAGTTCAAAAGATGGCCATATGGAGGAAATGTACAGGGAGATGTTTGGGTTGGAATAAAGTGTCTGGAACTCGAGTTCTCAAGAGTTCCAATGAAAAACTTTCAGAACTGACTAGCTGATAGGAATCAAGTCTCTGAAGTGGCCACACAGACTTCCATCAGAGGAGAGCACATCTCATGTCCCGCAGGAACATTGAAAACTTAATAGCATGGCATATAAAACCTGTGCGGCAGCAAACAGTTAACTCCTCCTGCCAGGCCTGCTTCAAACTTTAAAATGCTAATCACTTTTTATTTCACAGTCGTGGGGAGATGTTTCCATTAAAATATAGTCTAGGGGCCAGCCAGATGGCTCAGTATGTAAAGACATGTGACACACAAGCCTGCAAATCTGAGCTCTGTCCCTGGTTCTGCAAACTTGTCCCCCCCATCTCTACATATGCACAGTGGCCTTCTTGTGCTATCCTCCCCACCCCACCCCCCCCACACACACACATACATACACCCACACTCATGCAATGCATGCGCACCAAGAGAATAAAATCATTTTTAATACATACATACATACATACATACATACATACATACATATTTTTAATTCCGGGAAAAATGAAATTGCTCAACATTGCCCATAGTTAATAAAATGCAAATCAAAACCAAAACTGTCACCTTCGCCTATCACCCAGAACAAAGTAAACTGGAAGTGGGTGGGAGGTGAAATGGAGACAGGTAGCCCAGGCTAGCTTCAAACTGACTGTGCATCGAGTCTAACCTTGAGTCCTGATCCTCCTGCTTCTGCCTCCCGCCTGAGATTACAGGCAGGTGCTACCACATCCAGCCTAAATCAACATATTATATAATATTGGTGCTGGTGAGGGCTGCGGCATAGTCCCTCAGAATACTCTGTGCACAGACATGTAAACAGATGAGAGAGAAAGAGAGAGGTTCCTATGTGGGTGTGGGTGTGGGTGTGTGAGGACCAGAGGTGGGTCTCTCTTGAGACGGGATCTATGACTGGGGACTGGGGCTCACTGAGTGGGCGTGGCCAACTGGACAAGTGAGCCCCAAGGATTTGCCTCTCTCTTCCTCCCAGCTCTGGGATTACAAGTGCACACCACCATGCTAGGTTTTTATGTGGGTTCTAGAGATAAAACCCGGCTCCTCATGCTTGTAGTAAGTACTTTATCAACAGAGTCATCCTCTACCCCTGATTCCCCTCACCCCTTGGGAGACAGAGTCTTATTCTGTATCCTAGGCTGACTTGTAATGCATTATTTAGCACAGGCTAACGTCAAACTCATGAAAAATCCTCCTGACTCTGATTGGACATAAGCTCTTTTTGAGACAAGTCCCACTGTGTAGCCCTGGCTGTCCAAGAACCTACTTTGTAGACCAGGCTGGCCTCTAATTCAGAGATCTGCCTGCCTCTGCCTCCTCTGTGCTGGCACTAAAGGTACATGCTCTGACTCTTCAATTATTATAAATGTTAAAAAGTGAGACCTCCGAAAGCAACTCCACTTCCACGAATTTACCCCAAAATATATTCAGAAAAATATGCCAAGAGCTAAGAGCAAAGATGCATTAAGAATCACAGCAGGATGAAGCCAAACATGTACCCTAGAAACTGCAAATATATGCATTAACTCTGGTGTCACCTTCATGAAAACTACGACGCCGTTTGCAAGATGGAGGTCCATATGAGTCACCACACACATCTGTCTGAATAAAACTGTGATTCCTTTGTTACCCCATACTGGAAAAATAGAAACGGCAAGTCCAGTAGGAAAGCAAGTCAATCTGGTCCTGGAGAGATGGCTCAGCGGGTCAGATGAGCACTGGCTGGTCTTGCAGAGGCCCTGAGTTTGGTTCCCAGCATCGACATGGTAGCCTCACAACTGCGTCTAACTACGGCTCTAGAGGATCAGACACCCTCTCTGATCTCCATGGTCACTGCATACATGTAGTGCACCCACATGCATACAGGCAAACATTCATACACATGAAATAAGTGTTTTTAAAAAGATACTTTAATTCTATAAATTTAATTCTATAAATTTCAGTGAAAATAATTTATAAAATTCAACCCTAGACTAAGGCTTACCTAGCTAGGGAAAGTCTCAGAATAGACTTTATTTCTTAACTGTCCTCACACACACACACACACACACACACACACACACACACACACACACACACACAGGGAAATACCTTGAGGACAGGCTCTTTGTTTCAATAGCAACAATTTACAGCATTTAGAATAAATTCCAAAGCCAGTGACAGGGTAGGACTTCTACCCTATCAACAATGCTGCCTCTCAGTCATTCTGCAGCCTTCTCAATGAGATATAATAGGGATCCTGACATTCATCCTTATGTAATAACTGGATGTCTCCTTCCCAGTTCTCTACTTTTACATATATTGGTAAGGGAAATAAATGCTTGGTTTAACTTAAGCAATGCCATTCCAAGTGATTTCTACAAGGAGTTCCCATGACACTGTAAATCAATAACCGCTTCATTCATCTGCAGAGTCCGGCTACAGAATGCTTCCTACAGTTGATTTACACTTTGGCACAAGCTGTTTATGTCCTTGCTGGAACCAGTAATGAATTGAGACCCTCTCATACTGTGAACAGTATTAAATGCAGGAGGGCTGAAACACTCCCGTTCAGATGTGTGTTGGAGGTGAGGGGGGATCTTTCTTTACATTGGACATTGCTCTGTCTGTATCAAATCAGTTTTCCCACTGAAAGGAGAGACTTGAAGTACACAGGCATAGTGATTAAGAAAATTAGAGTCGCCAGCTATTGCACTACATTGAGCTCCATAGAGACAGTGCCGGGGCAAGCGAGAGCAGGACAGGCACTGGGCAACTCTGTGCCTCACGGAGGAAAATCAACTAAACATGGGCAAAGGAGATCCTAAGAAGCCAAGAGGCAAAATGTCCTCATATGCATTCTTTGTGCAAACCTGCCAGGAGGAGCACAAGAAGAAGCACCTGGATATTTCTGTCAACTTCTCAGAGTTCTCCAAGAAGTGCTCAGAGAGGTGGAAGACCATGTCTGCTAAAGAAAAGGGGAAATTTGAAGATATGGCAAAGGCTGACAAGGCTCGTTATGAAAGAGAAATAAAAGCATACATTTCCCCCCAAAGGGGAGACCGAAAAGAAGTTCAAGGACCCCAATGCACCCAAGAGGCCTCCTTCAGCCTTCTTCTTGTTCTGTTCTGAGTACTGCCCCCAAAATCAAAGGAGAGCATCTGGATTATCCATTGGTGATGTTGCAAAGAAACTAGGAGAGATGTGGAACACTGCAGCGGATGACAAGCAGACCTAGAGAAGAAGGCTGCCAAGCTGAAGGAGAAGTACGAGGGGGGTATTGCTGCCTGCAGAGCTAAAGAAAAACCTGCCACAGTGAAAAAGGGGGAGGTCGAGGCTGAAAAGAGCAAGAAAAAGAAGGAAGAGGAAGATGAGGAGGAGGAAGAAGAGGAAGACGAAGATGAAGAAGAAGATGATGATGAGTAAGTTGGTTCTAGCACAGTTTTTTTTTCTTGTCCTATAAAACATTTAACCCCCCTGTACACAACTCACTCCTTTTAAAGAAAAAAATTGAAATGTAAGGCTGTGTAAGATTTGTTTTTAAACTGTATAGTGTCTGTGTGTGTGTGTGTGTGTGTGTGTGTGTGTGTGTGTGTGTGTGTAGTTAACACACTACCAAATGTGTCTTTAGATTGCCCTAGTATTTTCAATAGCCACTAACCGTGCCTGGTACAGTCTGGAGGATGTAAATTAGCATGGAAATTTAAATCAGGTTCTTGTTGGTGCACAGCACAAATTAGTTATATATGGGGACAATAGTTTGGATTTTTTGTTTGTTTTTTCTTTTGGTTTTATTTTTGGGTTTTATTTTTTTCATCTTCAGTTGTCTCTGCAACTTATGCAAAGATAATTGTTGTTCTGTTAACTGAATGCCACTCTGTAATTGAAAAAAAAAAATTGCGGCTGTTTTGTTGACATTCTGAATGCTTCTAAGTAAATACAATTTTTTTCATTAAAAAAAAATTAAAGTCAGGACAGAAGACAGGTCAATGGGTAAAGGCACCTGCCTCCAAGACAAACCACCTAAGGCACGGTCCCAAGATCCATATCACTGTGAAGGAGAAAGCTAACTCCATTTGTTATCCTTTCCCTTCCGTACAGACATCATGGCACATGGCACAGAGAGAGGGGGAGGGGGGACGTGGGTATGCGCGCGCACGCGCACACACAAGATAAAGGGAAAAAAACAGCACCTACACACAAAAAAAAATTAATTTTTTTGAGACAGTTTCTCTAGGAAGCCTTTGCTGAAAACATTTTTTTTTTTAATACAAGAAGTGAAAGGCGAGGAAATGAAAAAAGGTGCCAAGGCAGCAATTCTACACATGGTGATTTTTAAGTCACTTCCCAGTCCCTAGAGTTAGCTATTAAATTGTTTACAGGTTACTGACTGAGTTCCGGGCAACAACAACATAAACAAGACATAATTAAGTCCAGCAAAATCAGTAGCAGTACCTTTACTTTCAAAATACCTGCAGTCTCAATTATCTGTCATTTTCCATTAGATTAACCACACCACAGCACAATGCCACTTAAAATCCACCATCCAAACAAAAATCAGAAAACCATGGTTTTGAATCACTGGGCTAGCATTCCCAAGAGCCAATGACCTACAAATAAAAACTGTTTTTAAGTCTTCACTACAAGATACATATTATCTCTTCAGACAAGACAGGGCTGCCAACTCCTTTCTTTCCCCCTCCCATCCCCCCCACCCCCACCTCCCGGTTTTTCGAGACAGGGTTTCTCTGTGTAGCCCTGGCTGTCCTGGAACTCACTCTGTAGACCAGGCTGGCCTCGAACTCAGAAATCCACCTGCCTCTGCCTCCCAAGTGCTGGGATTAAAGGCGTGCGCCACCACTTCCCTGAGCCAACCCCTCTTCCTAGCGATGAATCCCTTTTATACCAAATTAAAAAATAGAAATATGCAAACCAAAGTCCATGGAGGCTAGAGAATTACTGTCTGCCGATGGTTAAGGAGCCCCTCAAAATATCGCCCGAAAATAAGCCGCCATGATTGAAAGCTTTTTTTAAAAGTAGAGGCAAAATATGTACTTTTAAGAATTCATAACTCTATACCTCATCTCCCATCAAATAATACTGGTATCTCTGCCTGCCTCAAGCTGATTTCTCTATACAAGCCACCACCTCTGACCCTTTTATCATCAGGCCTTAGCTTTTCCCTTCCATCTGTAACCATGCATCCTTAATTCAACAATTTAAAAACCTGATGCTCTTCCTCCCTGTCTCCCACCCAACTGACTGATGCCTTATCTCACGCCTTCACCCTTTTTCCTTTCAATTCTTCAGCCTATAAATTTAGTTCAAATAATTGTGATTTTTTTTCCCCTGGTTGGTCTCTGAGGTATTTATTGACTCTGCCTGGTTTTGCTATTTATTCGTCATGGCTGGCTCATCAAATTTCTGTAAACCAGTATGATGCATACATGGTTTTTCCAGCAGAAGTAGTTTGCAAAGGCTACTACTGCTCCAGAGTCAACGTGACACAAATGATCGATGACCATAGTATTGCTTTCAGGAAGAACTGAAGCTCGTTCAATTCCATGTGTAGCTCTGTTGATGTTTATAAATTGAAATTTTGTGTCCTTCCACATTCTTAGTATGCTGTTCTCCATCTGCCTGATATGTATGTCTCCACATCATAAACACTTAACAAATATTTTATGTGGCTGACAGATTTTATAATGCTTTAAAAGGGAAACTATAAAAACACATCTTAAAAGATCGCAAGCTTCACCTCTGAATGTAATATTCTGCATTCCAACAAGCCACACTTAGGACTGGGGATTGTGGAAAGGATCATAAATATAAGTACACATTTTTTTTCATAGCACCTGGATGTTCAGCAATGATTAACAAAATTATATTCGCTGAGAAGTTGGTACACAACACAATAGTAGATATATAAAAATGGAAAATAGCATCTGTAAACATGTAAGCTTAGGACTACAAATGTTACATTCAATATTATTCTAAAGTCAAGGAGGAAGAGACTAGAAAGAAACAGGAATCAGTGAGATCACAAACCATAACTTTTCCTCTGTTCCTTCACAACCACACAACAAACACTGATTACTTTTGTACAAAAATAAGTGTTACTCTAAAAAGTCCAGATCCTTTTACTCAAAAAGATTCGAACTATGTGTAGGCTGTGACAGATGTAAATAAATGTCTGTACAGTAGGTATTTTAGCTTCTCCTCCTATATCACTGTTGAGGAAAGTTTTATAATGAACACTGAAATTGTAACAGTGTAGCTAAACATTCCATTAGCATCCGGCTGTTGGTAATCCACAACTTCAAATCCTAAGTACTCTCTCTACATTCATCATCCATTCTAGCCGAATGAGCTAGCCACAAGCCCAGAAACGAGGCTCATTTGAATCCCTGCTTTCCCCATTTATGTGTCTGAAACTAGTCACTGGTTTCCTGTATCATCAGATGTATTGCTAATCTTAGTGGCATAGATCTGCAATTCAAAACCTCTACGGTCAGTGAAGCTCTTGGTGTCTATACTAGATTCCCTCTTTCCTTTTGAACTCATCGCTTCGAGTCCTATCCTTGATTTAGGTGACAGCAGCTGCTTGCAGTTAGTCAGTCCCATTCAACCACCAGCCTTTCCTCTGGGTAGAGATTCTAACCCCAAGTTTCCAGGAAAAAAAAAATCGCTCTACGCTGTGATTTTCACATGGTTAGAAATGTCAGAACAGCTCTGAGATCACTCCTCAACCTCCCAATTCTGCTGCCAATTATATAAGAATATACAATCAATTTTAAATGCAGAAAATCTTTGCCACTGTCTCGTTCGAAACACCTTCCGTTTCCTGTGGATAAACTTTGAGTTGAAAGCAAAGCCCGTTCAAGCACTTTCCATCTTTCCTTCCTTTTTCCCAGTCCCAGGCTAAAAGCACAAGTATCCAGGCCATATCTTATCTTTCCCTGCACAGCACCCACTTGGCTTTTTATAGCCAGAAACTCTCCAAATGCTAAGCACGACCTTGGCTACTAACTTGCCCTGACGGAGTCCGAAAGTTATTTTTAACTTTGAAATTAGCAGGAAAGCCTACATTTCTCATCACAGCTAGTGAAAACAGCCCTGTTTCCTAGAATAATGTGATCTTCTTTCATTCACGGGAAACCCCACATTATAAACCCTTGACGTATGAAGAAGACATAGAAACCCAAGAGTGCCCTGAGGCTTGCTTCTTCACTTTTACAAAGTGACTCACCTTTCTGACGCTTCCTATAAAGTTGATGTGCTTTGAATTCAGCTTTTGGAGGGAATTTTCCAAACAGAGCTTGACGGGTGGGAAGAAAGAGACAGAGACGGTGGGGAAGTCACTTTAGGAGAGCACCAGTCACCCAGGATAAGAAAGAAAGGGGAGGTTACAAGCCAGGGGTGGGTGGTATCTAATCCTGGACTCCGCACTGACCTCACTGACAACTTGTTACTGAAAATACTTTGTTGAAAAAGGCCAGACACACACATTCCCTAGAGATCTACTACATACTTCTTAGGATGCTGTAAATAAGTTAGCTTTAACTTTCTGTCATCCCTATCCAAAACAAGGAAGCGTTTCGAATTAAAGTCGAAAGTTAGAATTATTGGAAGGGAGAAAGCAGGGGACACAAGAGTCCAGGAAATCCTCACATCATTATTAACTGAAATTCAGGGTCTCTGGAGGCATGGGTCACATCTGAGATCGTATTTTTCTGACGAAATCTTACCGTTTCACACCCTTACACCACTACCATACCTTCTGCTTCTTATGCTTATAGAGGGCCACGTAATTAGCAGTAAAAAGAAAGACGGGAAGGTTATGAAGACCTGGTTAGTAGGGCAATTATTATATTCAAAGTACCAGAAAACAGATTTATCCCTGAAGTTTTCTGTTGTTTTTTTTTTCTATTTATGGAGATTTTTTTCAGCATTTCTTTTTCACACATAACATGAATGTATACAACATATATGAACATAAGAATATGTTTATATACATCTGTGTATGGAGTTTACTTCTGTATTTCTTTATATATAACATGATGATGTATATGAACGTAAGAATATATATACATACAGCCGTATAGCACCAGAATAATATCTTAATCATCTTCCCCTCAATAATACTGCACCCCACTGACTAATTCCTTATTATGTTGCCACTCCCTTGAGTTTGTGTATTAAGATGCTTCCTTAGCTCATCGTGCTTTTTTTCTTATAATAACATACAAAACTACTACGACATGGCGCTAACTACAATATGAACTATTTGTTGGGGCTTTGGCAGTCCTTTTCTTAAGGGACCGGATTCAAAAATAGAAGAAAGCATTTATTTATTAGCTCTACGGACACTGTTGGAACAAATATCAGGGAGCCAAAAGGAAAGGCGGGATCTGGGGATTGTCAGAGAGAATCAACTATGAAAGGAGGTTCATTTTTATTATATGACTTTCAAGGAAGCCTGCAAAATAAGAGTATTTTTATTGTGGGCTCCCTTTAAAATGTACACAATAGACATTTATCCAAAAGGTCCTAGTTAGTAACATAATGTCCTTCCAGATTTGTTTGAAACCATCCTTTTTTCCCCTGAAGGATCTCAGGGTCGTCTCTTTTCACAGAGAAACAAAGGGTGAGTTTTACATCTCACAATCCATCTCTTCTGGAATAAAGAGATCACTTGACACTTGCAAAACAGCAGGTTTTGTTTTAGAGCTTTAATAATGAATGGTTTCTAAACCAGGACTATTGAACTGAGCCCAATATAAGGTGTCTGCATTCTATTGTAAACTCGGCCTGCTTACTAGAAAAAACACCGTACCTTCCCTCCCTGCTCGTGATCCCTCCTACCCTTCTGCAAAATGGATATGAGCACCTCTATTCTCTGCTTTTCGGTGGCTATGTGATTTAAATTGATAACGTCTGAAGTGTTTAAAACTTAGCTGAAGTATACACGAAACCACATTGCACTGCCTGGTGTCATTAAAAAAATAATAATAAATACTCGGAATCCAGAGTGTCGTTTTAAAGAGTTTTGTGGGGTGTTGGGGGTTTTCTGCTTGCCTTGCCTAGTTTGTGGTTTCCTTACCAGAAGGGGCCCATCCTTGAGGTGTCTCAATTGAAGTATTTAGCACTCTCGCCACTAGGGGTCCTCTCCAGCGATTCAAATCACGCAGGGTGCCCTCACGGCTTTATATCCAACAGAAAACACAGATCACCTAATGTCAAATTTCTATAGCTCGCTATTGGTTAGCGGACAAAAAGAGAGAGACCTGACTTTCTCTGTGAGATCGCTGAAGCATGTCCGGCACTGAATAGCTCCTGTAAACTACACAGCCCTGCAGTTTTGCATTCTGGCCCCCTTCCAAATGCCCACAGTAATTCCCGGCTGTCACCTCGCCCAGTCTTGTTCGGTATTTATGTTCCTTCCCTATTTGCTTGTTTCCTCTCTTTATACTTTCCGAACTTGAAAGTTTTGGCTCACATTCCACAGACAGACAGACAAAGCTTAGGAGCAGAAGAGAGAATTAAAAGGAGAGAATAAATCAGGGCCATTAGAAGCAATCTTCCTGAGGCAATCAAAAGTGTGGTTTTGGTTTTGAATATCGGGGCTGGTCCCCTCACAAAGTCACTGGACTAAGTATTCTGAGAAGCCCCTATTGTAGAGATCTACATTCTGAGCCAACTAGAAGATTTGAGGCAAGGGAGGAGGTTCCAAAAAGAAGACAGTTGTGTTCCAATCAGTCATCCCTCTTGGGAAGCAATCTAATACACAATCAGGTCTTTACCCAGAATGGGATGATGTTTCTTTGTGTCATTAAACCCCGAAAGAAGGGAAACAGCTCTTGCATAAATCGTGAGTCTATTTATTCTGTACATGGTACCTCCAAATTGGGGCAACTCAGTAAGAGCTTTTTAAAGGTATATTATTTTCAACCAGCAAGATATCTCAGTGGGTTAAAGCATTTCCCTCCACCATGTTGGTATCAGGAATGGAACTCAAGCTATCAGACTTGGTGGTAGATGCCTTTACCCAAGGAACCAACTCCAAAGCCCTCCCTAAAAAAGTCATCTTAAGGAATTTCATTCCATGTCATAATCTACATAACAGGAAGTGAGGATTTTCCTGATGCCCAGAATTGACGACTAAGGCTCAAAATGAAAGAAATGAAGTCGTTTACACATTATAACACACTGCAGAATTTCCAGCATTTGAAGGCTGACATCCAGTTGTCTTCTCCATTTAGATAGCTAATATATATTTTATATTGACTATGTATCCACCCATGCACAAAAAAAAAGAACTTTTCACTTTGCCTATCAAATTTACTTCCTTCTACCATGCAAATTCTCATATAGTCATTGGCACTAAGACCCAGCTGCTTAAATGACGAAGATTTAGGAGTCATCCTTCATTCCTTCTCTTATCCAATCAGCATCAAGAATTCCCAACCTTGTGTGCTGGCATCCATAAGCCCAGCAATTAAGAGGGTTTAAAACAAGAGAAATGCAAGACTAAGGTTCCCCTGGAACCTACATAGTGAAACTCCATCTCAAAAGACAAAAGGAAGAAAAGTGGGGAATGTAATTTAGTTGGTAGCGTGCATGCCCAACTTGTACGAGGCACAGGGTTGGACCCCCAGCACCAGATAAACCAGACATGGTGGTACACAACCGTGAACTCCAGGAGTCTCAAAATCAAATGTCTTCAAATCTATGCCCTGGCTCTATCTTCAGAGTTACTACTCTGGTATAAACTAGCCCTGCTGTCTGGCTCATTTTATTTATGTATTCTGTCTCTAGTTAACTTTTCTCCTAATTTTATATAAACCCAAATATGGCACGTGGAGCTAATCAGGTTATAGGGAGTTGCAGAATCTTTATATTTCATTTTAACCAATTAAGAGCAAACCACTTCTCAGAAAGGTTAAAATGACTCATTTTGTTTTCTCAGGGTTCTGTAAGAAACTCTGGCAGGCCATCTTGCTATTAGTCAATAACCTCAACGGGTGCAGTAACGATAATCAATCGCCCTTGCTCCAGCTCGGTGATTTTGTTTCATTTTGGAAGATGAAAATTCCCAGCACATAGCTCTTCCGAATGGAATTTGTACTTACCAACCACCCTGCTAAGCTCTTAAATGTTGTATTATTTAATAATCCAGCGCATCTTGCACTGGTACTTCTAAAAACAATCAGCTCATGCAACTTTGAAGTTCCCGGTCATTTTCAAAGACATGAAACACCCCAGGTGAAATTTACAAATATAATCGTTGAGAGTTCTTTCTTTAGTATTTTTAATTTTTATTTTTATGGATAGAAATGTTCCACCTGTATGTATGTCTGTGTACCATGTGTGTGCCTGGTGTCCACAGAGGCCAAGAGGGGTCATCAGATCCCCTGGAACTAGAATGGTAGACAGTTACGGGTGCTAAGAACTGAACCTGGGTCCTCTGGAAGAGCAGCCAGTGCCTGTAACCACTGAGCCATCTTCCAGTCACATATTTCAAATTATTTGAACAGGAATGCACAACACTACCTTTTTTTTATTTATTTAAAAGTGGATTAGGATTTTTCTTTCTTTTTCTTTTTTTTATTTTCTATATTTTTTTTATTTACATTCCAAATCATTTCCCCTTTCCCGGTTCCTCCCTCCCTGAAAGTCCCATAAGCCCTCTTCCCTCCCCCTGTTCCCCATTCAACCCCCTCTTGCTTCTCTGTCCTGGTATTCCCCTACATCCAGTCTTTCCAGAACCAGGGGTATCTCCTTCCATCTTCTTGGAAATTAATTGGTATGTGAATTGTGTCTTGGGTATTCCGAGTTTCTGGGTTAATATCCCCTTTTCAGTGACTGCATACCATGTGTGTTCTTTTGTGATTGGGTTACCTCACTTAGGATGATATTTTCCAGTTCTGACCATTTGCCTAAGAATTTCATGAATTCATTGTTTTTAATTGCAGAGTAGTATTCCATTATGTAAATATACCACATCTTCTGTATCCATTCCTCCATTGAGGGACATCTGGGTTCTTTCCAGCTTCTGGCTATTATAAATAAGGCTGCTATGAACATAGTGGAGCATGTGTCCTTATTGCATGCAGGTAAAGCCTCTGGGT
This sequence comes from Tokudaia tokunoshimensis, assembly GCA_036184795.1. Taxonomy (NCBI): domain Eukaryota; kingdom Metazoa; phylum Chordata; class Mammalia; order Rodentia; family Muridae; genus Tokudaia; species Tokudaia tokunoshimensis. The sequence goes on from BTHU01000021.1 coordinate 23,849,565, forward strand.
ATATGCCCAGGAGTGGTATAGCCGGATCCTCTGGGAGTGTCATGCCCAGTTTTCTGAGGAACCGCCAGACTGCTTTCCAGAGTGGTTGTACCAGCTTGCAATCCCACCAGCAGTTGAGGAGTGTTCCTCTTTCTCCACATCCTCGCCAACAACTTCTGTCTCCTGTATTTTTGATCTTAGCCATTCTGACTGGTGTGAGATGGAATCTCAGGGTTGTTTTGATTTGCATTTCCCTAATGACTAAGGACGTTGAACATTTCTTTATGTGCTTCTCAGCCACTCGATATTCTTCAGGTGAGAACTCTTTGTTTAGCTCTGTACCCCATTTTTAATAGGGTTATTTGGCTCTCTGGAGTCTAACTTCTTGAGTTCTTTGTATATATTGGATATTAGCCCTCTGTCAGATGTAGGGTTGGTAAAGATCTTTTCCCAGTTTGTTGGCTGCCGCTTTGTCCTTTTGACAGTGTCCTTTGCCTTACAGAAACTTTACAATTTTATGAGGTCCCATTTGCCAATTCTACAACACTACTTCTAAAAGACTGACATACGCTGCCCGGGCAGGTTGTCTTCAGACACAACAGAAGAGGGTATCAGATGTGGTTGCTGGGAATTGAACTCAGGACCTCTGGGAAAGCAGTTGGTGCTCTTAACTACTGAGCCATCTCTCCAGCCCAAGAAATGACTCTTCATGAGACACTGTGTGCTTCTGTGGTAGAGAGCAGTGCTGCAGGAGTTTGTGAGACATTTTCAAATAAAAAGAAGAATCTTATACTTTGGATGATTGCAGTTTCATAAGCAAGAGACATCATGCCACAGGAAGACTAAGCTCTTCCCCATTTTACCCTGGAGGACTCTGGAAAGACTTTTGGATCAAAGGAGGAAGAAACAAACTATTGGAGAGATCTGGCCATGACCTACAAGGAGAAGGCAGAGAATACACAGGAGGAACTCCGAGAATTCCAGGAAGGAAGCCGGGAATATGAAGCTGAATTGGAGACTCAGCTGCAGCAAATTGAAACCAGAAACCGGGACCTATTGTCAGAGAATGGAGCTGGAGTCTATAAAGGAGAAGCTTGAAATGCAGCATTCAGAGGGTTACCAGCAGATCTCGGCCTTGGAGGATGACCTGGCTCAGACGAAAGCCATTAAAGACCAACTGCAGAAATACATCAGGGAACTGGAACAAGCCAATGGTGACCTGGAAAGAGACAAACGAGCCACAATCATGTCCCTGGAAGACTCTGAGCAGTGTTTGAATCAAGCTATTGAAAGAAATGCCTTCCTGGAGAGAGAGCTGGATGAGAAGGAGAATCTTCTAGAATCTGTGCAGAGGCTGAAGGATGAAGCCCGAGATCTGCGGCAGGAATTGACTGTGCAGCAGAAGCAAGACAAGCACCGGACACCCATGCCAGGCTCAGGACAAGCCAAAAGAACAGACATGGCTGTGCAGGCCACAGGCTCTGTACCGTCTACTCCAGTAGCTCACCGAGGACCTAGCTTTGGTTTGAACACACCAGGAATGTTCAGACGTGGTCTGGACAGCTCCAGTAGTGGGACCCCACTCACACCTGCAGCCCGGATATCAGCCCTAAACATCGTTGGGGACCTGCTTCGGAAAGTTGGGGCCCTGGAGTCCAAACTAGCATCCTGCAGAAACTTCATGTGTGATCAGTCCCCAAGCCAGACAAGCGGGCCAGCCTCAGGTCGAGGAACCAAAAACAGAGATGGTGTTGACAGAAGGCCAGGCAGCACCAGTGTGGGCGATAAAAGGAGAGAAAATTGAGACCCTGTGAGACTTGTTCCCGCTCTTGACAGTCACTCTTAGAACCTACTGCTGTCTCACCCGTTAAATATGGTGTGCTCTGTCTGAAGGTCAGGAAAACGCTTGGAGTTTGGGAAGCCAGTCTCAGAGCCAGCGTCACCAGCGCTGCCATCCACCCAGGGTGTGGTCACGCTTTTACTTTAGGACCAGTGGAAACTGCGCCCTCACCTGTCTTCCCTATTTTATAGTGGGCTTTAGTCGTTTTATTTTCAAGGTAGTTTGAGAAGTAAAAGCCAGCATCACCAGCATTCACTTTGTGTGATGCAGTCTAAACTGACTAAGGCTGTTGGCAGTGGACTTGGCATCATCCCTATACTGTAGCCCAGTCCCTAGCAGTGTGTGTCATTGAAATGAGCTGCTCTACCCCACACACACACACACAACCAGGCAGCTCTAAAGTATGATGTTGTTGGCTACCTCGAGTTTTAATGGCCTCCAGCGGTGTTTTGAATATGTATAATCTTCAGAGCAGGATTAAAGCCCAGCTCAGAAGCTCTCTGCAGCCTACTTCCAGCTGAAGCTGTCTTCTGGACCATTCTCCTGGTGCTTTTACAGAATGATGAAATTGTATCTAGGGCTGGGAGATTACAGAGGCAAAAGGCTTTATTAATCTATGGTCATGTACCTTTGACATTTCAACACTGTCTGCCTCTTAGGTCAGTGGGAGGCTATCCTCTATGGATAAACCCTGACTCCTGTCTTTGAGTCCTCTGCCCCGATGTTGGCATGTGCATCAAGACCCTGGACAACTTGCGTTGCAGTGGCCTTTGTTACACCATCCCTAAGAACAGAACTTCATCCAGCCAGCAGGGTTTCTTCCAGACACCATAGAGTAGCCAGGCTGACTAAAGCATGAGATGGAGATCACCGCCAGACGCTCCCTCGAGATGTGGAAAAATCAGCACAATCTCTGCAAAGCCAGCTCGTCTCTCGTCTCTGGGGTGTGGGGCTGCCTCACGCTTCAGTCCACAATGAGAAAAACACACTAATACCAGAGCTTGGCAACATTCACTGGCTACTAACTTATTTTCTAGTTGATGGGTAAAACTGGCCTAGAGTCGGACCTAGAACTTTCTGTGTGCTACAGTAGACAGTCACAAGGTGGTTTTAAGCTGCTAGGCTATTTGTTCTCCTTGGACATAATAACCTGGGAAAAGATAGACTTTTTTTATAAGAAATAAAATCAAATCAAAAGAAATGCCTGATCAATAGTTGTGTGTCTGTCCTTCCGTGTCTGTGCACAGGGGTGTAAAGTTTGTTTTTTGTTTAACCAAGTAATAAAATAATAGGACAAAAAAGGAGGGAAAAAAGTGAAGTTTGTAATCCTAATTTCCAGGCTTACCTCTTTGAGAAAACAAAGACAGAGAAGTGTCTAGTGTGCAAATGTAAGGTTAATCTCACCTAAACTGGTGAACAGCATGACAATAAATATCTCTCAGATAAATACCCAGAGCTACTTCTCTATAGCTTTGCTTCCTTTTTTTTTCAAAGATTTATTTATTTATTATATAGTACACTGTAGCTGTCTTCAGACACCCCAGAAGAGGGCATCAGATCTTATTACAGAGGATTGTGAGCCACCCTGTGGTTGCTGGGATTTGAACTCAGGACCTCTGGAATAGCAGTCAGTGCTCTTAACCGCTGAGCCATCTCTCCAGCCCCACGGTTTTGCTTCTTAAAGAAACTGTTTTCCCTCTAGGCGTTTGCATGTTCCTCAACTGGCGAGAATTTTCTCCCTCTCATAAAGCAGTTTCCAGTGGCTCCTCTTAGCATTTTGAAATGACATTTGCAAGTACTAAGGGCATACTGAATATCTACACTGAGTCATTAAAATTCGTCTGAGGCCTGGCAGGATGGCTCAGTGGGTAGAGCACTTGCTTCACGAGGCTGGCAACCTAAGATCAATCCCTGAAGCCTATGTGTGAGTTTAAGGAGAGAACTGAGCCCCCCCCCAGGGACCTCCATGCACACGTTTTGACATGTGCACACCCACCCACATCATAATACATACAATAATATATCTAAAATAAATGAATAAAGTATATCCTATATATGTCTTTTACATCTAACAGTGTCTATATACACACACACAAAAAAACAGCTACAGATGTGGTATACAGAAGCGATACAATATTTATGAAATGATAAACAATTGTGATACACTAGAGAATAAAAACCGAAGAAACAATCTTCTTATGATATACTCCAGCAGCTGCAGTCTTAGAAAGGCAAGCAAAAAATAATACTTTGTGTTTATAACTAAGATTTAAATTCTAGATTTACAGGAATCATAAATGAGGCCTACATAAATATCCACCAAGGTCTTTGTAAGCTGCCTGGGATGTGAGAAACCCTCCATCTTGGAGGAAAATTTCACACTTGTCCAAACTGATAAGTTTCATTGGTCTAACAGGCTGTTTGATTGGTCCAGCTACGGTCTGGTTTCTGTACCTTCTCCTAACTCCACCTGGTTCACTTGCCTGTAAATTTCAGGTACAGCAAGGGGCCTTAAAATAAAGCCAACTCAGCAAGAATATCCCTCTCCCCGTATCCGATCATCCTATCAGGTTGTTTAGTCTCCACCACACCCCAGTAGGTGTCGCATCATCTAGAGCTGTCATCAGCAAGGATTACATCACTTTACCAGGCTCCCTGTTAGCCCCAATGCTTTCTCTTCTCGTTTGTTTTCCGCTGCTGATAAAACACTAGCTAAAACCAACTTGAAAAGAAAATGATTTATTTCATCTTACATCGTTGGGGGAAGCCAAGGCAAGAACATGGTGGTAGGAACGGAAGCACCTTCTCTAGCTCCACCCCCTGCAGTACATACCTTGTCTTCTAGACTCCAACTGGCTCCACTCCGCTGCTGTTGCTCTCGGCGGTCATCCCGCGGTACTGGCATCTTCAAGATGTTGGGGGTCTCCTGCTGTAACTGGACACTTTCACCAATAGCCTTTCCTGGGCTCTCCTCAGTGACTCCAACCCTGCCACACAGTACCAAGCCTCAACTGCGCTCCATGATGCCTGGTGGAAACCTCCAAAACCAGTACCACCTGGGTGACTCTTACACTACCAAGTTCAGCTGCCAGCACAAGGTACAATTCTGGTCGTGTCTGAACACAGCTTCTGTGTGCTAACTCTCAGAAACATTTCCCAGAAGATTTCACCTCAGCGATGTCGGTCTCTTCTTAAATCGCTGCTGAGTTCTCAGCTCCAGCTGACCAGCAGAGCCCCAGCAAAGGCTTCACTTTTGCGGTTCTGGTCCCTTGTTAATCACAGATGATTCTTCAGCCCCGGCTAACCAGAACCACGGAATCTTAATTCAAAATAGCAAACGACCCCCCGATTGAGTCTTTGAATTGACCTCTGAAGGTTCCCAAGCCAGGCCTCCATCGTCTGCACTGCCTTCAACATTCTAACATTCCACGCTCTTATAGAAGAGCTCACTGAGCCCTCCACACTCAGTCACTTATCTAGCCCAAAATTCTAAAGTCCTTCCGCAACGCTTCCTAAAACAAAATGGCCATGTCTGTCACAGCAATACCCCACTATTCTGGTACCAACTTCTCTTAGGGTTATTGCTGTGCTGAAACATTATAACCAAAAGCAACCTGGGGAGGAAAGGGTTTATTTGGCTTACACTTCCACATCACTGTCACAGAAAGAAGTCAGGACAGGAACTCAAAGCAGGGACCTAGAGGCAGGAGCTGACGCAGAGGCCATGGAGGGGTGCTGCTTACTGGCTTGCTCTCCATGGCTTGCTCAGCCTCCTTCCTTTTAGAACCAGGACCACCAGCCCAGGGATGGCCCCACCCACAATGGGCTGGCCCTTCCCCTCCCTCCATCAAGCACTAATTAAGAAAATGCCCTGCAGGTTTGCTTACAGCCCCTTGTCTTGAAGCCTTTCCTTAACTGAGAGTTCCACCTCTGAGATGGCTTTAACTACTGTCAAGTCGAGATCAAACCATCTAGTTTATTTCCCTTGGTTTGTTCCACTGCCTTCCTTATACAACTATCCAGGACAGTGCCTCTTACAGTGGGCTGGGCCCTTCTACATCAATCAGAAATTAAGAAAATGCAAATTTATAGCTCTAGAACAAGGTGAGGGGTGGTGGATGGAAAATTACAGAAGGGAAACGTTGGGTTTTGTCAACATGACAGAAACCTAGACATACCTGGAAGAGGGAAAGGTGGATCTCAACAGAGGAACTTTATCCATTGGATTGGCCTGTGAACATATCTGAAAGGCAAAATCTTAGCAATAAAGTGGTTAAGCAAACTGAATGTATGAATTCACAAACATTAAAATAGGAAAGCACGTGCTTTGCATATAGAATAGAATACAGAACCAGAAGGCACACTATAATGACTAGCGCTTGACACAAGAAATGGTTAATTTTGTTCTTCTCAGAAGTATATACACAGTTCACTTCCCACAGAGCCAGCAAGTTGTCTCCCACAGTCATTCACACCTGGCTCCAACCCGAATTGTAAACTCAGCACTTATAAATGTGAATATTCACTCTCATAGAAAGCCAGTATTTCTATTTCAGTGATAAAATGGAATTTTGAAAGTTCATAGTCTGTTCTAGAAATCCAAGTCTATCTGAAAACGTCAGGATGAAGATCATCTGTGTAGCTGCCTCCAAATATAGAAACAGCAAAGATAAGACTTAAAGTTGTTGCTCCCATATCCGGTTTTGGATTTAGCTCATCTGATTGATTTTTAATACAAAACCAGAAATAAGCTCTTTTACATAACATCTATAGTGATCAATGTATTTTTTTTCTTCTTTTCAATGTGAAAAATAATCCTTCAATATGATCTACATACATGATGTTGTCAGTTCAAGCTATCATATAAATATAAAAAAAATGCTTCCCTTTTAAAAAGTATTTTACAGGTGCTGGAGAGATGGTTCAGAGGATAAGAGCACTGGCTGCTCTTCCAGAGGTCCTGAGTTCAAATCCCAGCAACCACATGGTGGCTCACAACCCTCTGTAATGAGATCTGATGCCCTCTTCTGGGGTGTCTGAAGACAGCTATAGTGTACTTACATAGAATAAATAAATACATTTTTTTAAAAAGTATTTTACAGACACACACACATATATAAATATACATATATATACATACATTTTATATATATGCTTTTATATATATATATGTTTGATCTGGGGCAAAAGAAGAAAGCTAGCCCAAGCTTAAGCGTGACGCACAAAATGAACGGCACAGAAAGGATACTGAAAACCTGCAGAAAGAATGAACTTTAGATGATAATGCAATTTTCATGTTCTATCACTTCAGAAACTTTAAGCCATGAAAAAATAAAAGGCATACTGCTCAACTTTCACCCTAAAGAATATTCTTAAAGAATCCCTCACATGATTAGACTTAATGTAACTGTTAAAAAAAAAAAAAAGACAATTTGACCTCAGAGTACTTTGAATGGTTTGCTGGAGCATGTACCGTACCACTTTGTAAATCAAACATCCCATGATACAGATGCTCTTCGATAGGAATGATGTATAAGACCTTCCCTTCACAAATGGCAGAATAAAAACTCCCAGGAAGCCGGGCGGTGGTGGCGCACACCTTTAATCCCAGCACTTGGGAGGCAGAGGCAGGTGGATTTCTGAGATCGAGGCCAGCCTGGTCTACAGAGTGAGTTCCAGGAGAGCCTGGGCTACACAGAGAAACCCTGTCTTGAAAAACCGAAAAAAAAAAAACAAAACAAAACAAAAAAAAAACTCCCAGGAAACTGGGAGAGTTCGGCATACCTTTTAATGCAAAGTAACTTTGCTTCCGGTTAATAAAATAAAATAAAATAAGTGCAACTGACTAATGAAGAAAAGTTCTTAACTGCAACAAGTGAAAAGAAACGCCAGGAATACTGTACTGGCTGGTTTGTGTATCAACTTGACAGAAGCTAGAGTCACCAGAGAGGAAGAAGCCTCAGGTGAGGAAATGCCTCCATGAGATCCAGCTGTAAGGCAGTTTCTCAATTAGTGATTGCCAGAGGGCCCAGCCCATGGTGGGTGGAGCCGTCCCTGGGCTGGTGGTCCTGGGTTCTATAAGAAAGCCGGCTGAGCAAGGAACAGTATCAAGCCAGTAAGCAGCACCTCTCCATGGCCTCTGCATCAGCTCCTGCATCCAGGATCCAGCCCTGTGTGAGTTCCTGTCCTGACTTCCTTTGGTGATGAACAGCAATGTGGAAGTGTAAGCTGAATAAACCCTTTCCTCCCCAGCTTGCTTTGTGGTCATGGTGTTTCACTGAAGCAATAGAAAACCTAAGACTGTGTGTGTGTGTGTGTGTGTGTGTGTGTGTGTGTGTGTGTGTGTATGATATGTATGTTTGGAACAGAATCTACCATGATTGTTGCAAACTTCTACCTCTGATATCTTTTCTATAGTCAGCCTTTCTGCATGTAAACTCCAACCTAAAATGCTCTGCAATGATTGACGGACATAGGAGTGCACACCTGTAACCTCAGAACTCTGGAGACCAAGGGAGGAAAGCCATGCTGTAGAAAATGAAGGGAAAGTTTGTTGCCCTGTCTAGCATGGGATATGGCCTAGAAACAAGGGCAAACATGATGGTGCAGCAGTAGGACTAGGTGTCCACACCAGTGGACATGATGGACCTCAGCCTAAGCACAGTGAGACAGATCTGGAGATGCCTCAGAAATAGCCAAGAAACACCAACACCGGAAGAGGCTGGCTCCTGGCTCTTCTTTGAGACTAAAGCATTGTATTTTGTGTGTGTGTGTGTACACACTGTCTGTCTGTCTGTCTGTAAAGTATGGTCTCTAATTCACCATGTATCCAAGGATGACCTTGAATTTCTGATCCTCCTCCCTCTACTTCCCCCACTTCTAGAGTTACAGGCATGCACCACCATGCCCAGTTTTATGCACTGCAAGGAATGGATCTCTTGGCCCCCTACATGCTAGATGTGATGGTTTGTATATTCTTGGCCCAGGGAGTGGTACTATTAGAAGGTGTGGCCCTATTGGAGTAGGTATTTGACTGTGGGTGTGGACTTTAAAATCCTCTTCTTAGCTGCCTGGAAGCCAGTCTCCTGTTTGCCTTCGGAACAAATGTAGAACTCTCAGCTCCTCCTGCACCACAACTGCCTGGATGCTGTGATGCTCCTGCCTTGATGATAATGGACTGAACCTCTGAACCTGTAAGCCAGCCCCAATTACATGTTGTCCTTATAAGAGTTGCTTTGGTCATGGCATCTGCTCACAACAGTAAAACCCTGACTAAGACACTAGATAAACTCTCCTGACTGAACTACACCCCCAGCTCTGTGCCCTTCCTTCCTAAGTGAGATGTTGAGTCTTAGGCATTTGAATTGTAAGGTTAAATCCTCAACAAGCAGAGGCTGTTTTTAATCATGTTAACTACTAGTAAGTGGCCAATAGCTCATATTACATCTTAAGCAGGCCCTGCACCAATTTTAACAGTGAGAAAGAGATGGAACCACACAACATTAGGATGCCGAATAAGAACAAAAGCATAATTCAAACAGGAATAGTGATGCACACCCAGGCTGGTGGATCTCTGTGAACTTGAGGCCAGCCTGGACTACACAAAGAAACCCTGTCTCAAAAATGGATTCAAAAAAAAAAAGAAAAAAAATAGAACACCTCAAATGGTGACACTGAATCCCAAAATATTTGAATACCAGGCAATACTTAGGGGTTCATGTGATACAGCAAACTTGTGTTTAGTAAAGACTAGTTACAGTAATCAACCGTCCAAGTGAGTTGGCACCCCTGCAGGAGACTCTTGGCAACAATGTTACTCCATGATTGGCTACAGCAACGCCTTAGTTTAGAACTTATCTGGAAACTGGCAAGAATCAGGCAGGAGATTAGAGCCCTAACCAAGTGCATTGAACGGCAACATTCACCTCAGTTGAACAAGAATAGAAAGAAGGCTGAGATTCAGTGCTAGGTCTGGAACTAAGCTTGAAGATCTCATCCAAAAGATAAAGTTACTAGAGAAATTGTGTCTGGCTGAGAGTGTAATATTACAAAAAGTACTATACTATGGAGGTATAAAAAAAAAGTCTGAAATAAGCACTCTTTACATAATGCAAATTTGTGATCTGCACAGATGCTTGTGATGGTCTGAGCTGTGTGGTACCTGATCATATAACTAGTGACAATTAAACAACTAGGAAAGCAGAGTCTTTACCACAAAGTGCTTGGATACACATAAGTTTGAGACCAGCCTATGATACACAGTGAGACAGATCGTCAACTGGAGATCATTAAATTAAGTAAACTAGCCCAGACTCAGAAAGATAAATGTTGCATATTTACCTCATTTGTAGACAAACATTTTACATAGATTCTAAAATCATGACACTGGAAAGGTGACTCAGCAGTTAAAAGCACATACTGCTCCTTCAGGAACCCAAGTTCCATCCCCAGCTCCCTCATTTGGTGGCTTACAGCTGCCTGTGACCGCAGCTCTAGGAGGACCTGACCTCTGACCTCTGTGGGTACGTCACACATGTACACATATGCATACAAAGACACATATGCATTATTTTTAAGCAATAAAATAAAATCCTTAAAATATAAGATAATATGTAAATGATGTGTCATCTATATGACATGAACGAAGGGAGATTAGGTGGGGGGAAGAGTGCTAGAGAGAGAGGGTTGAGAAAGGAAAAGACATATGGGGTGAATATGATCCAAGAACCTGATAGGCTAAAATGAAAATGTTTTTATGAGCCCATCACAGCATACAATATTTGTCAATATTTTAAAGAATGAAAAGTAACTAGATATGAATGATCCTGTTTTGATATCCTAAACTTTTTACACAAAAGTTTAACATTTTATTACTAAAATTAATGTTATCAAACAAAAGAGTATTAAGACAGCATGGTATATGCAATAAATTTGTTCTTAGAAACTATCCAAAGCAACCAGGCATATGAAATTATTCATAATTGGGGCTGAAGAGATGGCTCAGCAGTTAAAGGCTCTGGCGGCTCTTAACAGAGGACCTGGGTTAGATTCCCAGCACCCACATGGTGGCTCACAACTATCTGTAACTCGAGTTCCGGGGGATCTAGCGCCCTCTTCTGACCTCTGCGGTCACCCACACATACACAAACTAACACAGAGATGACGCGCACATGCACATAAATAAGCTGGGTTCTGAGATTTATTTGGTGTGCTTGTATTTTGCCCACGTGTATGTGTACCATGTGCATAAAGTGTGGCAGCTCGGAGGGTTCCAGTGCCCTTTGCAGGTGGTTCACTCGTGTTCCGGAGCCTCCTCTGGGCAGTTCAGCTGAGCTCTGCCCCTCCCGGTCACCCAGGCTACTGCTTACCTGAGAGTGACTGTGAGCAGTCTTTACTGCTGACGTACTTTGGGGAGGGCGAGACCGAGTGAATCTGGTCGGTTTGTTTGTGCAGTTTGATATCAAGAGTATTGACGTCATTTCCCGAATGTGCCTCGAGTGGTAACCCTCTGAACCCCGAGTTCAAGCCTCCTATCGATCTCCTTATATCGGGTGGGTCGAGGAGTTTTGATTCCTGGATAGAAAGGCTCTGCGGCTCAGCAGTAAAAGGTTTTCAGAAAATGAAAGTCGGCTACGTCAATCCCTAAGATTAGGGGATGAAAGTCTCAGGGACAAAGGGAAGTGACGGGAGAACTAAGGGACACAGGGAGGATGAGGACAGTCCCTTTCCACGACTTGCTGCTCTCTCACCTGCTGAGTGCCAAGAACCTAGAAACAAATAACAAATCCACTGTGAAGATTGCCTACGTACTCCAGCTTGCTTCTACATTCAGTTTTTAAAATGCACCCATTTATTTTCACAAGGGTATATGTGTCCGCAGGTTTGTGCATGTGTGCAGATACATGCAGGGGCCAGAGGCCAACACTCGCAGTGTCTTCGTCTTTTGCCCTCCATCTTGTACTTTGAGGTGGGGTTTCTCACTGAACCTCACTGGTTTCTGGAACTAGACCGGCTGGCCAGAAAGCCCTGGGGATCTCCCCACTGCTGGGATTACAGGTGCGGTCGCTGAACCTGGCTCCAAATCAGGTCCTCATGCTCGCCTGGTAACCACTGTGTTGACTGAGCCACTCACACCCCAGCAACGATATTCCCTTTTTATGGACACATTCCAAAGAAGAATGTTAAAACAATAGAGTGCCGTGCTTAAGGCCAAAGCCTTCCATTTAATCCTACTTTATTCCTGGACCTACCCCTGTAATGTTTTGAGAATCTCACAAACAAGACGATAAACTCTGCTTATGGTCAAAACACCATGGTATGTTTCGGATCTCTTTGGTCTCCTGACCTATTTTTCGTCTCTTCTCAGCCTATAACCCTGCCAGCGCACCTCAGAAACCATCCTAAGATCTTCTTTCCTAAAAGAATAATGTTCCTTTTGTATGGGTATGGATGTGTTTTGCCTATGCACCGTATGCATGCAGGTACCCACAGAGGGCAGAAGGTGGCACCAGATTCCCTGGGATTGGAGTCACAGACCTGCAAGCTGCCACGTAGGTGCTGGAACTTGAACCTGTGTTCTCTGTAAAACTAACAAGTGTTCTTAACCACCAAGACATCACTATGTCCCAAGAACAACGTTTCTTAGACACCCTTTGAACAATATAACTTCAGAAGCCACCAAAACTCATATCCAGGGCTATGGCCAACACAGTTAAATAATTGACACAATAGAGATGCTAGCTCTTGCTCACTGTCAAATGTTTAATATAATGATGGCATAAGACAGACAGTCCTGGGGTAGAGGAGTGGTCTACACCTTCAATCCCAGCACTCGGGAGGCAGAGGCAGACAGTTAGCTGTGAGTTCAAAGCCAGCCTTGTCTATAGAGCTAGTTTCAGGACACCCAGGGCTATACAGAAAAACCATGTCTGGCATGGGGGGGAAGGAAGGGGGAAGAGAAGGAAGAAAGAGAGAGAAGGAAAGAGGAAAGGAAAGAAGAGAGGAGAGGAGAAGAGAGGAGGGGAGAGGAGAAGGGAGGGGAGAGAGAAGAGGGGAGGGGAGGGAGAAATAGGGGAAGGGGAGGGGAGGGGAGAGGAGAAGGGAGAGAGAAGAGGGGCAGGGAAGGGAGAGAAGGGGAGAGGAAAACCAAGACTGTGTGTGTACCCAGAGATACTACAATACTTTTGGTGTAAACTCCTAGAATTTATCTAGACCACAATTTAGTAACAGGTAAGGAAGTACTCTTAAAAATATTTTTTTTTCATTTGATACAAGGTCTATTGTAGTTCACATGCCTCAAACTCCTGTGTAGTCGAGGACGAACTTCAACTTTTGATCCTTCTGCCTTCCCCATCAAGTGCTAGGATCTACTTATGTGTGGTTAGCGGTTGAACCCAGGCCTTCATGCATGCTTTGTGTCTTGGTTAGAGTTTCTATTGCTGTGAACAGACACCATGACCATGACAACTCTTATAAAGGGAAAACACTTAATTGGGGCTGGCTTACAGGTTCAGAGGTTCAGTCCATTATCATCATTGCAGGAAGCATGGCGGCATGCAGGAGGACGTGGCGCTGGAGAAAGAGCTGAGAGTTCTACATATGGATCTGCAGGTATCAGGGAGAGGGAGACCTCAAAGCCCACCCCCTGTGGCACACTTCCCCCAACAAAGCCACACCTACTTCAACAAGGTCACACCTCCTAATAGTGCCCCTTCCTGTGAGCCTATGTAAGCCATTTTCATTCAAACCGCCACACTTAATAAGCATCCTGCCAATTGACCCTCCCCATCCATCTCCAAAATTAAAAGCTTTTTTAAACCAGAGTATGAGGATTAAAACTAATCACTACCACACCTGGCCACTAATCACTGTGTTTAAAGAGAGTCAACACCACAACCCTCAGATCCCCTGATACAAAAGATGTAGGGGAAGGTGCGGAACTGCAAACTTAACATGCCCACCCTCTGCATGCACACACACACACACACACACACACACACACACACATTTAGTGACCTCGATGTAAACCTTCTCCAGAGTGTTAGCACATCTTGAACCTGAGAAATAATACATGTACTAAGCAAAGAGAGAATGAACTATTCATCTGTAGTTTGTAATTAATGTTGAAGTACAAAGGATGGAAGAACAGAGAGAGGTGGAGTTTGAGTTACATGGCTGGGGTCACAGGTAGGCACCACAAAGAGGAGGAGGCAGAGAGAGAGTGTGGAGGAGAAGACTAGAGAAACATAGGTCTCCTTGAGTCATCATAACTAACAGCACAGGCCAGCGTGAAATGCCTCCTGAGGACACCAGGCTGCTGGTGCAGAAATACCTCAAGAGAATTTCAAACAGCAAGTGTTTGGGGAGCACAGTTGAGCCAGTAGCTAGACCAGCCTTAAGAGTTATCGATTAGGGGTAATCCCCAGTAATTGTGCAGAGACTATTAAATAAATCTCATAGGTTGAGTCTCATTTATTTAAGGTTAGATGAGGATATGTTAAATAAATATTTTACATTAAAATAATGTAAAGTAAGTAAGAAAATGAAAGAATATATACATCGGTTCAGTGGACTTTGGTACAACTATTAAAATAACCACAATTGCAGGAAACAAAAAACAGAAAAAAAATGACATAATTTTAAGTTATGGTAACCAATGACAAAACATTAAAATCTCAGCAAAGGTACATGAGACTGTCTTTTAAAAAAAAAAAAGCTTGAAAATGGGCAAACTGTATATAAGATATATAAGATGCTGTACTTCTTAATAAATTTGCTAGGCATGAGCCATCAGCTTGTACAAGCAAGACCTTCTGATCCCAAACATTCTCGTTATCTTCATTATTTCTCATTCCCTAGTAGAATGGATGCCTGGTGGTCCAGGTCAAAGTCAGGCTTATTTGCTACTCCATATCTCTGACCAAGGAACTCATTTCACAGCCAATGAAGTGCAGTAGGAACCATGTTAGCTGCTAGCTGACTGGCAAGCAGGTTCACACCTAGCTAGTTTTCATACACAGGCCAGGATACCTACCTAGGGAATGGCGCCACCTGCTGTGGGCTGGGCCCTCCTAATCAATTAACAATCAAGACAATCTCTCTCTCTCTCTCTCTCTCTCTCTCTCTCTCTCTCTCTCTCTCTCTCTCTCTCACTCACACACACACACACACACACACACACCTCACACAAACATGCCCTCTCTCACACACACACACCAATCTTATCTAGATAATCCCTCAGTTAAAACTCTCTTCCCAGATGATCTAAATTGTGTCAAGTTGGCAGTTAAAGATACCCAGACAAACAAATAGTGAAATATTTAGCCATGGGGGGTGGGAGTGAAACTTTGTAAATGTTTTTATTTCCTCAGATGAAGTGATGAGATGAGAGCTGTACCCAAGCTGTGTGACGAAGAGGCTCAGACTGAGCCCAGGGCATGTGCTTCTCTGTTCTAACTATTCCTAGACCTAGGCCTGGAAGCATCTAGCCTCCATACAATCTAATCTTCCAAGATGACTAATTCAAACTGGCTTCTCTCTGCTTCTGCCTGAATTGCTCTGCCAGACCTTATACTAATTTTGGCAATATGTTCAAATCTCTGATTCCTTCTCATTCTCAGTCTGTGTCTAACTTGTTACCTGTGTCTGACTTGTTCTCTCTGTAACCTATCTCTGTAAAAACATCCCAGTAAAACTATCACACAAACACCCCACACGCCTCTCTCTCTCTCTCTCTCTCTCTCTCTCTCTCTCTCTCTCTCTCTCTCTCTCTCACTGTTTTTAGGGAGCCTCTCTCTCTCTTCCTGTGCTGTTCTCCTGTGAGTTGGGCATATCCTGTCTCTCACTCTGACTTCTGTCAAATCTTTCTCTGATTCGTCACTTTGTCTGCCCCTCAGATGTCACTTTCAAACATGGCTGCTTCCTTCTACAAACTAACCTTACCTTCATTGTTAGGGATTAGAGGTGGGTACTAAGGGCATGTCTGTATTCTAGCCAGATCATACTGTGATCCAGGGCATGTCCGCATTCTGACTGGACCATATCTTTAGATATAATTCCTTGTCAGAGCAGCCATGTTGCTGGATTAAAATTCCTCTACAAAAACTTATATATCTATATATCTTGACAAATTCATATACATATATAATGTATTTTGGTTAGCCTTACACATACCACCATTACCCTCTCTCATTGCCCTCCCTACTCCAGTGAATCCTAACTCTAACCCAACCTCTAAACCTTAACACCCATCCTAACTCCTAAAACTCTCACTCTAAACAGACACACATGTATATAGCCGAAACACTCAAGCACATAGAATAAAAATAAATATTTTTAAGGCAGATAAAACTGACATACTAGTAGTTGAATAACCAGTACTTGAAGGCCAAAGACAGAAAAACAAAGGCTAAGAAGATCAGCAGTATTTTGATGTTCAGCTTCCACAATAAGCCAAGACCCTTCCAAGCCTGAAACTTGGGCCAGTCACCTGTCCTCTTCATCAGAAAGTCTTAGACCCAAGGCTGAGCCCTAACCAGTGTGGATCCTACTGTTGTTGAGAGTCACTGGAAAGGAGATGAGATGGTGACTAATGATTCTAAGGGAACCGTCATGGTCAGGGAAACCCTGACCCATCCCAGCAGGCAGCACAACAAGAAGGAAAAGAAACAAAAGGGCTCCTTGTGAGACCCTAAAATTAACCCCTGAAATGGTCTCAAGTAACCTAAACAAAATAAGGAAAGGGCTTTTTTTTTTCTTTTTGGCCAACTCATTACTAAGCACCCAACAGCAGAAAAATCTGAGAAATTCTAACATGTCTCTGGTCACACCATGGTGTCCTAACTCGCAGGCATGAGAAGTCCAGTTTCCAGTCCCACTGACTTCCAGACATGCACCGGTGAGCCTGTTCTGACTAGCTACCACTGTTATTCTGGTGTGTGTGTGTGTGTGTGTGTGTGTGAGAGAGAGAGAGAGAGAGAGAGAGAGAGAGAGAGAGAGAGAGAGAGAGAGACCCCTCTGATAAAGATTAGCATCTTGGCTGTTCACACCTAGAACCCTAGCACTCCAGAAGCCAAGGCAAGAGGGTTATAAACTCAACCGCAGCCTGGGCCAAATGAGCCCATGTTCCAAAAAGCAACAAACCTAACTTCTTATGTAAGTCTGCTTACAGGCTAGAAATATCAGTATAAATAATATAACTACTAAAAACAATGAAACAAACTTTAAAGGTATACATTGTAACTACTAATAGGTTTTGTCATTAGAAATTATCTAAAAGCCAGTCTCTCTATAAAGAAAATACATACATACATACATACATACATACATACATACATACATACATACGGTCTGCAGAGTGAAGGTCAAAAATCCTGGGGCCTGTGGTAAGTTATGTGAAGATGTCTGGGCTACTTAATGGTCTCAGGGGCTGGGGCCCTCCAACTCTCTATGTACCCCGAGACAATCTTGTGCAGTTTTATGAGGTACTGAGGACCAGACCCAGGGTCCCCACCATACTAGCTAAGTGCTATATCTTCTAAGCTACATCCCAGCCCTTTCTCTATAATTTTTAACTCTTCTGATAGTAGAATTAAAGGTCTCACTTCTTTTGAGCAGACTGACGACTGACTATGGGTCTGTTGTTTTTCTTGGTTAGATAGTTTGGGGTTTGGTTTTGTTTTTAACAGGCTCTGGAAGTTGCTATATAGCCCAAGAGGCCTTGAACTTCTAACACTCCCCCCTGCCCCAGTCCCTGCCTTAAGTAATGGGAGTACAGACACACATCCCTTACTAGATTTGAGAAGCTGTTGTTTTTACATAAACTCTGTGAAGACATAAAACAAGGATACCACAGGCTCTTAAAAGACTACCTATCAGACCAGCCAGGGCCTACACAGAGAGAGGCTCTGTTTCCAAAACACATAAAAAAATAAAACAAGACAATCTAGTTCCAAGACCAAAATCATCTGTACCCACTCCAAGATACGCCTTTTGTGGGACTGGTTCTTACAGAAGCCATCTGGAAAAAAAAAATCACATTCCTTGCTCCTGGGGTGATTTTCATTAAGAAAAATACTAAAAGCTTTAACTAAAGCACTATTTTTAAAAGGATGTAAAAACTACAACAGATTGTGCTGGCTGGCCTACCACTCTAAATTCCTTAGCCGGTGTTGTAATAAGAAGACGAAAGCTGAATCAGGTGGCAAATGACTTTAGTCCCAACACTTGAGAGGTGGAGCCAAGATCAGCATTGCCTCTTCCTTCATCAATAATGTATGAGATGCGCCCTCCCTTCTCCTATCAGAGGACAAAACTCTGCCACGTTCTGGCCAAGACTTTGATGTTTCCAAAATTAAACTGGCCACTGATCTGTATCTAAACATGAGAAAAAAAAGTGATCACAACATGATCAAAAAAAAACAAAAAACAAAAACCTGCTTTTTAATCATGTGTGTTTGTGCAAGCACAGGAAGCTACCCTTAGAATCTACAGGAGGGTGTCCGATCCCCCAGAGCTAGAATTACAAGCAGTTATGAGCCACCCAGTGTGGGTGCTGGGTAGTGAGTTCTGATCCTCGAAGGAACAGCACACATTCTTCATAGCTGAGCCATTCCTCCAGTCCCAAAGTCTTTTTTTTTTTAAGTGTCGTCTTCATGCCTAGTGGAAAATTACCAAATGAAGAGTACTTAGCAACCTGATAAAACTCGATTTCCTCCTTTAATTCGGGACGACTTCAATCTCTTGTAATCAGTACTGTCCCTTCTCCTTGACCCACTTCTCCTTCTCGTTAAAGCTTTTGCCTGAGAGTCTGTGTCCCGTGACTCATTTTTCATTCTCTAACCACGGGAGCACAAGTTACCTCCTACCTTTTATCAGTGATGGTGTCTACTCAACACTTGACATTCAGAAACTATAAACTTGAGGGCGGGGTGGGGGTGGGGTCTACTCTGTATTTGGGGTTTTTTTTTCAGATTATAATTACATCTTTTTCTCCTTTCCCTTCCTAAACTCTCCCATCTATGCCTCCTTGCTCTCTTTCAAGCTCATGGTGTGGTGGTTTAAATAAAAACGGCCCCCATAGGCTCACAGGAAAGTGGCACTATTAGAAGGTGTGACCTTGTTGGAAGAAGTGTTCCAGCTACTCAAACCAGGCCCAGTCTCTTTTCTCTTCCTGACAATCCAGATGTAGAGCTCTCAGCTCCTTCTCCAGCACCATGTCTGTCTGGACACTGCCATGCTTCCCACCACGATAATGGACTGAACCTCTGAACCTGTAAGCTAGCCTCAATTAAATGTTTTCTTCACAGCAATAGAAACCCTAAGATACATACATAGCCTCTTTTTTCATTGTTATTAAATATGTGAGCATGTGTGCGTGCACGTGTGTATGTGTGTGTGTTAAATACATACTCAACCACTCAGTTTGTATGATATTCCTTGTATATATCTTTTCGGGACTGGCCATTTGGTAATTAGTAGGCTCATCCCTGAGGAAGACTGTTTCTCCTACTCTTGGAATTCCTCAGTTGCCCGTGGTTCTTTGTGTAGAGCTGAGGTCTCATGTTTGTTAGCATGACCATTTCCCTGTCCATGTTAGCATTGTCTGTTGTCATCCTTGTTCATGTTTAGGCAGTCTTGCAGGTGATACTTCGTGGGTGTGGCTTCTGACATTCCAAGGAGACTCAATTTGAGCACAGTTCCTATTCCTCCGTCTCTTACACTCTTCCCGCCCTCTCTTCCACAGCGCTCCCTGAGTCACGTTCAAGATCCAGTCATGTTGCAGATGTGGCATTGGGACTGGGCACCATAGCACTTCACTTTATTAATTATGGATTTCTGTAATGGTCTCGGTCTGTTGCAAGGAGAAATTTCCTTGATGAAGAACGAGTACCACACTTACCTGAGGGTATAAAGACAAATATTCAAAATGTAGTTAGGGATAAGGCTGGTTTAGAAAAAAAGTGGTGGTTTATAGGCTTCCCCCTCCAAGATCTATGACTTCACGGTCCCTGGGTAGTTGGCTAGGTTTCCAGTTAACTTGTGTTTATTTTAAACCACCAATTGGTCACCAGTGGTGATTTTTCTGCGGCAGCAGAAAAAAGTAATATAAGGGCCATACTCATTCCTCAGCCAGAAGCAGCTGGAATACACTGCTTAATGCTAAGGAAGTTTCTGTCAGTGGTATGAGGGTGGGGCTCCCTAAGTGCAGTTGTTACCCGAGAATGGATGCTGGGATGAAGAAGAACAAAAAAATATCCTGTGGTGTTGAAGAGATGGCCGAGTGAGTAAAGAGTTTACTGTACAGGCATCAGATCCTGACGTCAGATCCGCAGCAACTGGAGGTGGGGGATGCGGCTTGTTGGCCAATCCATCACACCCGTATGTGTGTGGCAATGTGATTAAGAATGTCCCCCACAGGCTCATATATTTGAGGGCTTGGTCCCTAGTTGATGGAACTATTTTGGAAAGGATGAGGAATTGTGACCTTGGAGGAGGTGTGTCACTGGAGGTGGGCTCTGAGGCCCAGTTAGTGACCATCTCTCAGTCTCTCTCCCTCCTTCCCTCTGCCTTCAACTTTCAGATGAGATGTGAGCTCTCCACTACCGCTTCAGCGCCATGCCTGCCTGGCTGCTACCGTGCTCCCCACCACGATGGCCACAGACTCACCCTCTGAACCGTAAGTCCCTGATTAAATGCTTTCTTTAATAAGCTGCTTTGGTCACGGTGTTTTCTCCCCAGCGACTGAGACAAGCCGGGTTCAAGGTTCAGTGGGAGACTGCTTCAGAATATACCGAATGAAAAAAATTTTTCAATGAATAAAAAAGGTCCAGAGGGTGAAAGGGAAGATTCCCAATGTCTTCTCTGACACACACACACACGATCTGACATCACATATACCGTCAACATTAAACTCACTGCCGTTAGCTCTGTTTTCTGTCATCTAAGTCTTCCTTATTTATCAACTATAATAGAGATTAACAACAAACAATGAAAATTAAAAAGAATTTAAAACTGTAGATAACAAGCCATAGGGCTTTCATTTAATTTTAATTTTTAAAGAGACTGTCTCGCTCAGGCTGGAGAGCAGTGATTATTCACACCATTTAACTAATTTAACTAATATTTAAACTAATTTTGCATGTTGTAGCCTTGAATCTCCCATTTATTAACTATATAACCTTCCCCAAACAATTCATGGGCCAGTTTCCCAGTTAGCCCTTCATGTTTCTTCTGTTATGATTTCTATGGTTTTATAACATGTCCCCATAAGGCCTCAACAAAATGGATTTGATGCCTTTGCTTTGTTTTTTGAGTAGCCCAGGTTGTCCTAGAATTTACTCTGTAGACCAGGCTGGCCTCAAACTCAAAGATCCACCTGCCTCTGCCTTCTGAGTGCTGGGATTGAAGGTGCACACCACCAAAAATGGCCCAGGTGCATTTTTTTTTTAAAAAAAAATCATCATGGCTAAGTATGGTGGCACATTCCTGTAGTCCCAGCTACTCAGGAGACTGAGGCAGGAGGACTGCTCGAGTCCAGGGGTTTTGGACTATAGTTGCTATTCTTATCAGTCAACTAAGTCGGACATCAACATGGTAGCCTCACTAGAGCAGGGGACCGACAGTCTAAGAAAGGATGAACCAGGAAACCCAAGTGGGTCCAAATCCCAGTGTTAGTCAGTAGTTGGATGAAGCCTGTAGATAATCACTGCACTCCAGCCTGGACAAGACAGTCTCTTTAAAAATTAAAATTAAGTGAAAAGCATGTGGTTTATTACATACATTTTTTTTAAAGAGCTGGCAAGGCATCTCAGCAAGACTAGCAATCTGAGTTAGATCTCTAGAACCCCCCCCAAAAAAAGTGAAAGGAGAGAACCAACTCCACAAAGTTGTCCTCTGACCTGGGGGGAAGAGGGAACCTGAACACACACACACACACCAACTGCTAAACAACTAAAAGTCTCACTGCTCCCAACCACATGCCCTGTCCCTCCCCCTATTCTCAGGAAAATATCACTACAAGAAGTTTTCTGAGAAAGCCACAAAGCATGGCTTTTCACACTTAAAGCTTACTATAATCCATTGCACAAAAGGACAGTGAAACTACATATGCCTTCTGAGGCCAGAAGAGGGCGTCAGAGCCCCGGAACTGGAGTTACACACAGGAGCCACCATGTGGGTGCTGGGAATCAAACCCAGGGCCTCAGGAGTGTCACCCGGTACTCTGAATAGCTGAACCATCTCTCCAGTCGCTGATATTTCTTTATATTTTTTTTACAGTGAAAATTTCCCTCGATTGTTCTTAATTATACACTCGTTTTAGATATAGACTCTTTTGCTCTGCGGTCTTGATTTCTTCTAAAATTAAAGCAAACCACACATCTCAAGCGGAAACGTTATTACTTTGAGGTGGGGCTCATATGTAGGCTGGCGGGCCAGCACCCAATCTTCTTGTCTCTCAACCTTGTCTGAAGTAAAAATTTTGATTGAAAATTTTAAGCATCAAGTCTCATTATTGCCGATCTAAAGTGAAAAAGCAATCTCAAGAGGGGGATGGGCGATTAAAGACATCTTTTAATAAGTAAGGAGATGGCCCTGGTGAATGATGGAGGACCGTCGATGCAAATATGTACCCTCATCTATGCCCAATATGAGGACGGTAAGGATGACTATGTAAAGGTCCTGCCCAGGCATCTGAAGTTGAGACCCTATTGTCCTGGATCCAAGGGGTAAAGCCTTCATCTTGGCTGACGAGATCTCCTTCACTGATTACAGTTTGGGGGACCTACTGTTGCTATACCAGGGCCTTCCTCTCCTTTCTCCTCCTATGTGGAACTTCTCAGAGGCCAGGATCAAGGCTTTCCTGACCTCCCCCAGCCATGTGAACCGTCCCAGCCAACAGTGAGACTCAATCAGGAGAAACAGCTTGGATCCCCCCCCACCCCACCCCGTCCCAGGACTAATAAGTTTGTAGGACTGAAAAAATAAATTACCTTAAATTTAAAAATAATAAACCATTCATCGGAGTGAATGATCCAAAGGGATAAAAGTACAAGAAAAAAAAAAGTTCAACTTAGAGGGGGAAAAAAATGACAAGACTGTATTCTACGTGCAAGCACATGTAGAATCAGAGAGCAAGATAAGCAAAACCCTATTAGGCTTAGCAAGGTTAACTGGGACAAAAAAAAAAGGCAAGAGTGACTGTCACAAACAGGACAAAAGTGATGTCATTTGGTCTGGGGTCCCTGCTGTACCCCAATTGATCACCTCGAAAATTTTCCCCTCTGGGTTCCCGGGATACACTGCGCACGGTCTGTCACGTGGCAGCACACGTTACTGAAGAGGGACGTCTCGAGAAAGTCCACACACCTATCAGGAGGTCGCTCGACACCTCGGCTTCCAGCCTCCTCCCGAGAAAAATGCGCCTCGCCGCGCGGCGGGGAATTCAAACAGGGAGGACAGGGAGGGGCTAGGAGCTGCGCATGCGCGCTGCGGTGGCCGCCGCGCTCCCGACGGGCGTCCGACGGGCTTGAGCTCGCCCACGAGGCCACGGGAAAAAAAAATAAAACAAAAAAACAAAAAGCACGCAGGGTGGCCCCCACGTTCGCGCTGAAGGGTAACGAATGCAAACCTAACGCACGCCGCCTAGAGCCGCGGCTGTCCTCACTTCCGAGCGGGCGGGCACTCCACACGCAGCGAGACAACCCTATGGTTCGCAGCGATCTCACGGCGCCGCTGGGAAAGCGGGAGGGCAAAAGCCAGGTCTGCGACCAGAAACCAGGTTAGGCGGCCGCTCCCCGGACGCCGCGAAGGACCGGGTGCTGGGACCCGGGCGCGACCCCACTTTTCTCTTTCTCCGCGTCCACGCTGAAGCGCCAGCCATTCTACGTCCCAGCCACCTCAGCCTAAGGAGCTGCAGGCCCCGCCCGCTCTAGGCCTCGGCGCGCGTGCGCTGGTTGTTACACTAAAGTGTCTCCGCCTTCGTTTTCTCCTTGTAGCAGCGATGGCCGAGTGGTTAAGGCGTTGGACTTGAAATCCAATGGGGTCTCCCCGCGCAGGTTCGAACCCTGCTCGCTGCGGAAGCGGGTGCTTCACTTTTTTTTTTTTTTTTAAACAGACTACTTCAGTCTTTAATGTTCCCGCCGCTCGTCCCATATCTGCTAGATAAAATCTACAGAATGGTTCAGGGTACCAAAGATCATTAAATATCAGTGCTGTGAGCTACCCTGCTCATAACGTAGGAAGAAATCTTCTCCCCTAAAACGCAAGAAAGCATCTTTAGAATCTTGATGTTAACACGAAGGGCAGACTCGAAAAATAGAAATATGAACGCTGAAAATTACTGACGTAAATTTCTGGACTTTCCCAGGACGGCAAGCTAACGTCCAAGTGTAACTCCAAAGTATTGTGAAATGGGAAGCTTTTCTAAAATAGCTCTACTTATAACGTACGCTAAAGTCCACAGAATGGAACGTGTGTGTTCTGCCTTTTGACGCAGGTCTCACTGTATTTGCCTAGTTAAATCCCAGATTCCTGGGCTCAAATCATCTGCCCAGAGCACTGAGATTCCAGAAGCCAGAGGTACCCAGACTCCGGGCGCGCTTGAAAGGATGCTAATGGTGTAGTTGCTTTGCCAAGTGCAAAACTCATCACGGGTCAGAAACACTCCCCGGTGCTGTGTAGCTCTTTCTCCTGAAGGCAGGAGAGAGGTTGGAGAAGCAGGAAGCAAGAGAAAATCACAAAGCCACGGAGGCTGAGAGAGCAACAGTGGGAGGGGAGAGGATTCTGGTGGAGCTGTTGAGAGGGAGCCCCAGGAGAGACCCTGCCCTGAAGAGGAAATGGAAAGAAAAAGCAATAGAGAGTGAACTGAGGCTGAAGAACACGCTAAACTGCTCGCAGGCGTTATTCTCTCCAACTGATAAGATTTGGGGGGGGCGTGATTTTTTTTAATAGATTTTGCTTGACTGTGCTTTCTAGAATGTCATATTGCTTCAGTATGACGTTTTATATAAGAAAACTGAGGGTCACCTTAGGGACCGTGCACATCCCCGGCTCCTGCTCGACCCTCTCGCCATGCCTTCCCTCTGCCTCCTCACCTGACCCCTACTCTTGACCTCCATCCCTGTCACAAATAATTGCTCAAGTTTCCTAGTTGTTCTCCTGATGGTCATAAGCCGAAAATTATAGGAAATTCAAGTCCAGTGGTTTAAACCTGTGGCTTGTCTAAGAAAGCCTGGGAGACAAAGGCCATTTCTGGGTCTTAGAAACTGAATAATGCCAGGAGATAATGGTTTGCACCCCTTTGATCCCAGCATTCGGGAGGCAGAGGCAGGTGGATCTCCGAGTTTGGGTCCAGTCTGGTCTACAGAGAGAGTTCCAGGACAGCCAGGGTTACACGAAGAAACCCTGTCTCCAAAAACCACAAACACACACACACACACACACACACACACACACACACACGGGGGGGGGTGACTGAAATAATAATATATGGGCTTTTCTTAATTGTTTAAAATGAGATGTTTAGTACTTTTACTCTGTGGTCAAATATTAACCCAGCATCTAGCTAGAGGCATCAGCAGTTAGGAGCTCATGCTGCTTTTGAAAAGAAACAGAGTTCAGTTCCCAGCACCAGTGTTAGAAGGCTCGCACCTGCCTGTAACTCCAGTTCCAGGGGATCTGGCGCCCTCTTCTGGACTCTAAGAGCACCTGTACTCACAGTGCATACACCCGCACATAGACACAAATGTTTACACGATTTCAAATAAAGTCATCTTTTTAAACGTATATTATTTTTTTAACTGGAGACACCGAAGCTGGGCATAATGGCACATACATCTTCTACCTAGCTCTCAGGAGGCAGAGACCAGAGGATCAGCTATTCAAGGTCAAGTTCAAGGACAGCCTAAACTACCATAAGGAAAAAGAGATTCAAAATTATAATTCAAACCTGTCATCAGAAAGGCAAATTAATTGCACATTTAATGATCATTTTTTTCTTGTCATTTATTTATTACTTATTTACTGGGCTGAAGCCAGGACATCATGCACAACCAGCAAATGTTCTACTACTAAACTAGCACCCTCCAGCCAGTATAGCTCTTTAAACAGTGCTCTATAAACTGCAGAAGGTGGCTTCATTCAACAAATACTTTTGTTTATTGGCAAATTATATACTACTACTCTAAGAACAGGGCTTACGAAAATCTCAGCAGGTAAAGACAGTAGCCACCAAAGTCTACCAACCTGAGATGTATCTCCAGAACTCAGCAGCTGCAAGAAGAGAGCCAACTCCCACATGTTCTCTCTTCTCCACATGCATGCTCACACACACACACACACACACACACACACACACACTTGAATATACATACTTTGTTCTCATCGCCACGTGTATGCACACAGAGACATGCCCATACATACATGTCCTCTCATCTCCATATGCATGTTCACACTCACATGCATATAGATACATTCTCATCTCCATGTGCATATTCACACATGAACACATGTATATACATACATTCTCATCTCCATGTGCATAGTCACACATGCACACACATGTATATACATACATTCTCCTCTCATCTCCATGTGCATAATCACACACATTGTCCTCTCATCTCCACATGCATGCACACAAACATGCATACACACACACACACACACACATATATATATACACGTACATTGTCCTCTCATCTCCATGTGCATGCTCACACACATGTAGAGATAATTAATAATGAAAGCTTTTGCTGATATTTCTAGCCTCATAATACATACAAAAAGACGTCCCAACCCATAGTGTCCAATGCTCCTGCCGCGACCTCCTTTTCCACGCACCTCCCCGTGTCTCCCCTCCTCCCATGTCTGTGCACCCTCCTCTACAACTCCTAGCTCCCCCTCATCTCCCCATCCAATCACTGTACTGATGAAATTAGGAAAGTTTCTGCAACACTTCACCCTTCCTGTTTAATTAAAAAAAAAAAGACTTTCTCTCCAAATATAAATTGAGCACAACTATTACCATTTTGTAAATTATAAAAGTATAAGATCTACCTAACACCCAGTCTATCCTCTCTGCCAATCAAACAGAACCTTTGTCATCTGTACTATCTTAAAAGACTATAATAATTAACACCTGACTCATGTCTTGGCTATAAATTTTATGTCATCTGAAAACCATCTATTTAAATCTATATCAGCTTTCCCAATGTTAAACAGCTTGGGCTGGCTATGAGACTAACAGTCTTCAACCCCGTCAGAAATCCGAGAGTGACCAATAATAACTGAAAATATATAGGAAGCCTAACACAGCTTCCAACACTTAGCCAATGATAGAGAACACCTGGACAGTCCTTCTCCTTAAACGTTGGAGCACTGGTCTTCAGCCTCCTGGCCCACGGTCATCTGACAGACTGAGAAAACAGGAATTACCAAGGACTAGCTCCCTCTGTCTCCGCAGAAATCCACCTGTCCCAACCTGTAAAAGTGTCCTTTTTCTGGACAGTATTTTGTCTGTAGATGAAGAGAGGCAATTTTTGCCTCAAGGCTATCTCGCCACAGCTGGAGTAATTCACTGATGCTCAATTTCTTCTTTGAATCCAAGACAGGGAAGCTGTCAGGAGTAGACTAGTCTCACCAACAAGTGTATAAGTAACATTAAATATCACATTCTGTGGACTTCTGACGTTTTTGAAAACCAACTATCTATGTAAAGTAATGTAGACGGTTGTACATTAACTACTTTCAGCTGTTTTTTACTAAAGTCTTGAAAACACCCTAACAATAAACTTAGAACCTTATGTTTTTATTTGGCCCTAAACTCACAGGCTTAAGCATTTCAGATCTGCTATAATAACAGCAAAGAAGGACTGGGTCTAAACCCTGTACTTTCAAATTTTTAGTATCAATAGAAGAAATTTATATCAATGAAAACCTTGATTTTTGTATCAAAATAAATTCTGTACTAAGTAAGAACTTATGACTTGAACTTAATAACAATTATAAAGATTTTTACCAAATGAAATTATGTCTATATAGTCAATTCTATTTCCTCCCTGTTCCAAATATGATCATTTCTATATTCCCTAGAAAGACAACTTAATAATAATAACCCTCTCCAGCCCCAAATCTCAGGGAAGAGGGCCGATGACTCTTCATGGTTTCTTCCAGCTGAATATGGGCAGAGGAGTGCAGGGAAGGGTAGGAAAACAGGATCAATCGGTCTCTGATGTCTGTGTCTTGACTGGATCTAGCTGAAGTCCAGGACATCAGGAGTTCAAGCAAGTCAGTTCAGCATATTTGATGATGAGACTCAACCTGGCTGTATTTTCTGTAATATATAAATCTCAAAACAAAATTTTAGTATCATAGAGATAGATTTTCTGTTTGATATTCTGGATTCTAGTCCTCTGGAGGTCTCCCTCCATCATTTCTGATCCAAATAGCTCTGGAAGATGTCCAGAGCCTAATCACCCTTTCTATAAATACAAAGACAAAACCTTTTTCCCAGATTACAAATCTTACAAATCTTTTATCCTTGAGCCAGTAGCCAGAAAAACTTTCATTTTGACTTCTCTCCCAACATCACACCCATTATGAAAATCAAAACAATCTAAAACAAATGAAATAAGCTAAGATACTGAATGAGCCTCTACTTAGGCATTTACTATATTGCCAAGCAGAAAAAGACACCCAAAATTCCACGTGTGGGCCACGTTGAAAGGAATATGAGCTTCCTCTGACTAATAAACTATCTTTATATCATCTTACTGCTTGGTTCTCTGCCCAGAGTAGCCATCTTGTTTTATCATCTATCTGTTGAGCTCTCTACCTGAGCCACAGACTTTTAATAATATCTGTGTTAAGCAGGCAATTGTTGCCACTATACTCTTTATTCTAGAGTCAGTGACTACTTTCCTATCCTAGTTTAAATTAAAACAATCTAAAACCAGTGAAATAAACTAAGATATTGTATGAGTCTCTGTTTAGGCCACTCTTATTTAGCCAAGTAGGAAATGTCACCAAAAATTTTTGTGATAGATCACGTTAAAAGGAATATGAGCAAGATATTTCCTATCCATTCACATTGAGGCAGTGAGAGGCCAGTGATTCGAGGGGAGAAAGGAGGAGGAGCTAAGGTAAGAGGGAGGCTCAGTGGACCACAGGAGCAGAGCAGGGAGAAACACGGATATCCGGATGACTTCAGATGTGTTTCTGGTGTTTTGGAGAGGTTAGAAATATTGGAATAAGACCTTATCATTGTAAATTGGCATTATGAAATTGGAAGTTTCATATATGTAAATATATTTGGTTAACTATTTAAGTTTAAGAGTCATGCTTTACCGGGTATTTGGGTACAGGACTCACGGCTGGGATGCTGTGAGAGCTAGCTGGAAGAGATTGGCTCAGCGGTGACAGTGAGAGCCGCCCTGAGCGAGACCCAATAAGACTTGGTACAGAGGCATGGTGGGGCGATACTACTTTTTTAAATAATTCCCACTACACACACACACACATGCACACATATACATATATACATACATGTCCTCTCATCTCCATGTGCATGCTCACACACACACACACACACACATACATACATTCTTCTCTCATCTCCACATGCATGCACACACATACATGCACACACATTCATATATATATACATTGTACTCTCATCTCCATGTGCAAGCTCTCATACACACACATAAACATACATATCCTCTCATATCCATGTGCAAACTCACACACACACACACACACACACACACACACGGTCCTTTCATCTCCACATGCATACACACACATACATATAAATGTACATTGTCCTCTCATCTCCATGAGCATGCTCTCTCTCTCTCTCACACACACACACACACACACACATACACACAGTCCTTTCATCTCCACATGCATGATTACACACACACACACATTATTCTCTCATCTCCATGTACATGCTCACACACACACACACATACATATATACATGTCTTCTCATCTCCATGTACATGCTCACACACACACAGTCCTTTCATCTCCACATGCATGCACACACACAATAAACAAATCTTATCTTAAAAATCATTTAAAAAAATCATTTCAAGTAAACAAATAATGTTTGAGTAAGGAAGAGGGAGAGAGGGGAGAGAAAAAGGAAAGGGGAAGAAATTCTGGGAGTGGGAGTTCTTCGGTGGACAGCCTGTGGGCCCTTCCCATCCTCACGCTCTGCCCTTAGCAGCACATAAGCTCCGTGGTACTCTTGCAGTATGGTTCCATACACTTCCAGACCTGGTATCTGCATTCAGCCAGGAAGGGACAAGGCATCAGCAAACTGTATGGAAGTTCACTGAGATGTATAGACTTTGAGTCTGGCTCATCTTGGCACATAGTGAGAAACTTTGGAGGGATAAGGTTAGCTGGATGTGCTTCTCTCCCATGAAACTGGAACTTAGGAAGGAAGAAAGGTGGGTATCACTGAATCAGTAACTGATTATTTCTGCCTCACTCCTTTAACAGGAAAATCAAGACTACAAGCAGAACTTTCAAAACAAGTTCCCTGCTTGCCTGAAAGGTGTTCCCCTCTTTTTATTTTGAATTATTGATAGGCCTCCCAGCATCACGTGCTAACGTGTGTCTTTGGATGTTTTCTGTGTTCACAGGCAACTAAAACATCTTTCTCTTGCTTTCACTTCTGATCCTTCATATGGAGACGAGGGCTACCTTCTTTAGAGGGCTTAATCTCTACTAAAATTCAAATACATATTATTTTATGTAGCTACCCCGTTTTTGAGACTGGATTTTGCTATGCAGCTCTGGTTGCCTGAAAGTCACTATGCAGAACAGGCTGGCCTCAAACTCACAGAAATCCACCTGCCTGGGTTTCCCCAAGTACTGGGATTAAAAGGTCTGTGCCACCATGACCAACTATTTTGGTGTTGGGGCTAGAAACTTCCTGGGGAGGTCCGGGAACTGTTACTGAGGAAGTAGCTGAGGAAGTCTGGAAACTGCTGCTGACCCATTGTCCTTGCCTCGGGCCAGGTGGCAGGGACATTTCATTACCTCAATATGAAGACTGGAGTCTGGGGATTTTTCTATTAGTAATTGACTTGCCTGGACTTGTCCAGTTTCTAGACCTAGTCTCCTTAACTGCCAATTTGAAGTCTGTCATGGAATCAGCCTAGCTTTCTCATGTGGTTTGGACAGGCCTCAACCCTCCTATTGCTCCAGGCCTGCTCCCCCAATTCCCATGGCCCCCCAGTCCTCACAGTTGTGAGTCACTGATTATGAGTGCTGGGAACCAAACTTGGTTCATCTGCAAGAATAGCAAGTACTCCTAACCCCTGAGCCATCCTCAGTTGGCTATTTCTTCTCATTTTGAATCTCAGTGTAAAGAAGCAGTCTATCTCTACCCAACACAGAGAAGGTGGAGGAACCACCACCCCATCCCATCCCCTCCCCACAACACCCCTGCATACCCACCCAGTTTGTCAGATGTGCCTTCCTCCAATTTCCAATCAGAAGCTATCAATATAAAAATCAGGTAAGTGCCTTTAATCCCAGCACTCAGGAGACAGAGGTAGGTGATTTCTGAGGCCAGTCTGGTCTACAGGGTGAGTTCCAGGACACTCAGGGCTGATGATGGACGGAAGCAGTATGCTGACTGTGGAGCCCGACCCCACACCAACCCACTCATGCGCCCCCGGAGCTGACTCTTCCTCACTCTGCTAAAGGCAGCAGTACCTGTGACTCGGGTCGCTCAGCGATGGGACAGCAGCCTGTCCCATTAGTAATTTCTATTTAAATCATCTCCCATCTTTATTTTTCCTTCCAGACACCATATATGAATTCTCCGTTTACCCTATTGTCAATGGGTCGGAAAAACCCAAAATCTGTTTTTCAAGTATCAAGCCCTAGATAAAGCCTTCCTGTAATCTCTCAGACTGAAGCCCCTTTTAAATTCCTTCATTACGAAGGTCAGGCTGGGCACAGTGACACATGCCTATATTCCCAGTACCAAAAGGACTGATGCAGGAAGATCTTGAGTTTGAGGATTCTATGATGCCTAAGAGACTTGGTCTCAGAAAAAAAAATAAAAGAAAATAAAGAATCACATTGCATTATTCAAACCCATGTGCCTGTGCCGTGGTTTGGATATCTGCACCAAAGCTACTGAACTCTGACTCCCATTGTGGGGAATTAGGAGAGAATGTGTTGGTTTGAATAGGAATGGCACCCATAGACTCATGTGTTTTAATGCTTAGTCTGTAGGGAGAGATACAATTAGGAGGTGTGACCTTGGTTGAGTGGGTGTGGCCTTAGTGGATGGGTGTGGCCTTGGTAGAGGAGTGAGTCACTGTGGAGGCGGGCTTTGAGGTCTCCTATGTTCAAACTGTACTCAGTGGGATACACAGTCTCCTTTTGCTGCCTTCAGATCAATATGTAGAACTCTCAGTTCCTCCTGCAGCACCATGCCTGCCTGGATGCTGCCATGCTTCCAACCATGACAGTAATGGTCTAAACCTCTGTTACTGTGATCCCAGTGTCTCTTTGCACCAATAAAACCCTAACTAAGTCAAGGAGAAAATTTAACTTGACTATTGCATTTAAATGAAGATAAGGCCTTTGGCAACTAAAGCTAAATCAAGTTGGGAGAGTTGGGCCCCAGCCCAATGAGACTGTTCCTTTATAAGAAAAGACAAGAGCTCAGCTATGGTGCTAGGTCATTCCCACCATGTAATGTCCTGCACTGCCTTGGACTCTGCAGTGTCCACACCAGCAGGAAGGACCTCACTAGGGGTGCCTGTCTAATCCGGAACCATAAGCTGAACGAAGATCCTTTCTGTAAAACTTACTTCATTCGTAACATTAATTATAAAGACAGAAAGTGACCCGAGATCACCCCCTTCCCCAACAGATGGTAAAATATTGAGAATATATAAAGGAGCCATACCTCTCACCTTAGCATCCC
Organism: Tokudaia tokunoshimensis; assembly: GCA_036184795.1. Taxonomy (NCBI): domain Eukaryota; kingdom Metazoa; phylum Chordata; class Mammalia; order Rodentia; family Muridae; genus Tokudaia; species Tokudaia tokunoshimensis. The sequence continues at coordinate 23,882,351 of BTHU01000021.1, forward strand.
AGAGAATATACTTTATATTCTGATGAAGGGAAAAATAAGTATAGGCCAGCACACAGATCCACACTCTACCCTAGACTACCTCCATAAAGGGATATTCAGCATGCTATCCTTCAAAATAACAATAAAGGCCGAAGTATCTTTTTAAAACACTTTTTGCTTTAATGTGATCTCATTAAGATACAGCACTGCCCAACTAGAATAGTTATATAGATTTGTTTTTATTATTTGCGATTACGTATATACCTGCGGAAGTATGCGTACCTGATTGCGGTACCCTCAGAGTCCAAAAGAGGGCATTGAGGTCCCTGGAGCTGGAATTTCAGGCAGTTGTAAGCTACTGAACTTGGGGGAAGGGAAGTGAACTTGGTCCTCTACAAGAGCAGTATAGCTCTCAACCACTAGTTGGAGCCAGTGCTATATAGTTCTTATATAGTTCCTTTCCTTCACCCCTATCCCTGACACTGCCACCCTTACCTTCTCTGTCTGACTTTTTTTTTTTTTTTTGGTTTTTTGAGACAGGGTTTCTCTGTATAGCCCTGGCTGTCCTGGAACTTACTCTGTACACCAGGCTGGCCTCGAACTCAGAAATCCACCTGCCTCTACCTCCCAAGTGCTGGGATTAAAGGCATGTGCTACCACTTCCCAGCTTCTCTGTCTTCCGTTTTCCTTGTCTTCAAACACTGAAAGGTCAGGTTGAGGCAAAAGGCAGTGTAGAATTCAATTATCTAAAGCCTCCTTTAATAAGAGTTCTTAAATGCTTTAACCTCCCTTCTAGCCCACCACCCACCAGAAGTAGTAAAAAGGAAAGGTCAGTAGGGCAGAGAAGGATGCAGACCTGTTTAGAAATAGTTCTTTGGAGCAATTCCAGTCTTTCTTGTCAGGATAGCAGCAGTTCAGTCCACACAAATCAGCAGCGGTAGCTCCGTCCACTCCCAAATACCAATCACGAGTCAGCAGCAGCAGGTCAATCCAGAAGAAACCACGAGGCTCTGCCATTTGGCCCAAGTCCATGCAGAAGCAGCAAGAAGCCATTGAGATATGAGGAGAAGGTCTTTGGTGCATTTATGATACACGATAATCAAGAAGGCAAGGCAAACCAATGCCACAGCTTTGTCAGCGCAGACCAGCGTCAGCAAAGCCAAATGGAGACCAGGAAAGATGGCAAGGTGAACCAATACCACACAGTGTCCACTGTCTGCTGGGTTATACTTATACCCTTTCCAAACATCACGTGTCCTCTCAAGCATCTGCTCTAGTAAAACATCACATGTCCTTTTTCCAGGCAGCTTCCAGAAAAACACTTGTCTGACCTCAGCAAAACATCTTTCCACATGTCTGCTTCAGCAAAAACAGCCTCTCATAAGGCAATTTCTAGACAACATCACATGACACAATTGAGTCTCTAAAGAAACCATAAACTTCCACATCAAGGCAGCCATATACAGACCTGTAGCTCTTCAAGTCAACCCCACTAACCTTGACTCCCAAAGAGCAGTTCCCTGGTCCCGTGTCACTTGGATGGTGCCTCTCTCTTCAGTAAGCAAGGGAAATTCTTTCCCAGAAATCACTAACAAATGGAGGCTGTAATTCAGTGCACACCTAGAAAAAGAATTTGGCTCCTCTTTCTAAATTTATCTTCTCCTGAGCCTCTCACATTTCCAACAACTGTCCTGCACATCTGTGGGAGCCGGCTTTTTCTGATCTAACCATGCAAAGAAAGATTGAAGTTAAAATTAAAGATTTTCCTTTTAAATCCTGACCATTTCACTCTTGTGTGGGATGGGATCACTCAGACTTGTCTCTATCCTGCAGAAAAGATCCTGGCTTCAGAAGCCAGGGAGGCCTTACACACACACTATCAAAGATCCCTCCCCACCCCATAGCTTTTCTATTGACTTCTCTTTTTTAAAGATGTATTTTGATCTCTGTTTGCCTGTGTGCATGCTTGAGTGTGTGTGTGTGTATTTGGGTACCTGCAAAGGCCAGAAGAGGGTATTTAATCCCCAGGAACTGGAGTTATAAGTGATGGTTGTGAGCCCTCTATCTAATGTGGGTGCTGGGCACCAAACTTGGGTCCTGTCTGCAAGAGCAGCAAGTGCTCTCAACTCCTGAGCCATCTCTCCATCTACAAACTACTCCTTTTAACAGATAATAAACCCCATGATGTCACAGAGTTCAAACTCTGTAAGTGTAAATGGACAAAAGTAAATCTTTTTTTGCCAGTTACATTCAGTTAATCTATAAGTAAGTGGCAAATCCATAATTGCCCCCTCCTTGCTGATCTGAGCAGCCCCTCTCCCTTCTGGTGCCCCTTATTCCTAGCTATGAAGTGGGGCACCCCCAGGGGGGAATCCCACTAATTTGGCTTCCTGCATCCCACTTGCTTTCTAACCTCAGTGTTTACCCCTAAACATGCTGACAGTCCCCTTTGTTATCTCCCCACCTCTACCCAGTCTGAACCAACAGTAACCTCACCTCCTGTCTCTCACTACTTCTCAAGACCCCTAACTGTGTCCCCTATCCTCGCTTCCCCATCTTCTTTGCAGATGTGCCTTTGGTCCTTTGACAAATCCTCTTGACAACACTTCTCAACTTCCTGTGAGTTCTTACAATAAAAGACTGCAACTCTAGGACTAGGACTAGAGAGGAGGTTTAGCAGATAAGAACATATATTGCTCTTCTAGAGGATCAGAGTTCAGATCTCCATGAGTTCAAGGCCAGCTTAATGTACAAACAAAATAATAAATAATAATAATAATGATAATAATAATAATAATAAATTAATCTTTTTAAAAACTCTCTAGCGTGCCCTTTGTGTCTCTCTGTGCTCTTTCATTACACACTCTTTGTCCCTCCCTTTTGTGATCATTTGAGTGAGAATGGCCCCCATAGGCCCAAATGTTTGAATACTTAATCCCCAATTGGTAGAACTGTTTGAAGGTTTAGGAGGTGTGGTCTTGTTGGAGGATGTGTGTTACTGGGGACAGGCTTTCAGGTTTCAAAAAACTTGTACTATTCCCAGTTTTCTCTCTCTCTCTCTCTCTCTCTCTCTCTTTCTCTCTCTCTCTCTCTCTCTCTCTCTCTCTCTCTCTCTCTCTCTCTCTCTCTCTCTCTCTCTCTTTCTCTCTCCTTCGTGGTTGTGGACCAAGTTATGAGCTCTCAGCTCTCTCATCATGGACTCTGCCCTGGTTAGGGTTATCTATTGCAGGGAAGAGACACCACCATGACCATGACAACTCGTACAAAGAAAAACATTTTAGTCCATTGCTGTCATGGCTGGAAGCATCACAGCATGCAAGCAGAAATGGACCCTGGAGAAGGAGCCCAGAGAGTTCTACATCTTGAACCATAGGCAACAGGAAGTGAATACCATACCGGCCAGGTTTGAGCTTCTGAGACCTCAAAGCCACCTCCTAGTGACTCACCCCCTCCAACAAAGCTACACCCACCCCTACAAGGCCACACCTCCTAATAATGCCCCTACAAGACCACACCTCCTAATAGTGCCACTCCCTATTGGCCTATGGGGGCCATTTTTATTCCAACCACCACAGACGCTAACCATCTGAAACTAAGCAAATTAAATGCTGTCTTGAATAAGTTCCCATGGTCGTGGTGTTTTATCATAGCCGTAGAGATGTAAACCCTTCACTGTGTGGCTAGATGTACAGTCATGGTCTTTTTTACTTCTATGAAGAAACCAAACGCTTTCCCACCCACATGTTCTCATATCATCCTCCTCACCAAATCAGTTAGATCTCTTTCTTATGTGCTTACATACCATTTTGTTCTTCTCCTTCAGAGCATTTATATTCTCTCTCTCTCAGGTGTGTGTATATATGTGGTGTGTGTGTGTGTGTGTGTATAACTTCTAAGATCCAACACTTAGTGAGTCCTCACTAAGTAACTTCGTTGAATGAATTCTGTGACTGTGAGAGTCAAAAATCAAGAAGTCTCAGAGCCTTGGAGCAGGGAGAAGATGACGTCTTTGATGAGGGAAGGAAGACTGACTCTGGCTTTCGGGGATAATGCAACACTGCCCTGGCTGCATAGCCACAGGAACACAGAAGCAGAACCACCTACTCTACCACAGCACTGTTTAGTGTGATTTATGAAGCTGTTATTTTAACACAACTTGTTCAGCCATTGCTGTGCAGTGAGGCTGGGAAGGGAGAATGGGAGATAAGGCCAGCCCGGGCTGAGTATGTGTTCTTAGTCCCACTGGACAGATTGCTTGCTTCGAAAGATCTTGCTGCCCAATGTTCCTACCTGTCCCCTCGGAGACAACTGGTTTCAGGCTGTCTCTACTTCTAGTGCAAGGGGCGATGGCATTACCAGTGTCTCAGTGGCTCCAGAGAGTAAGAAAAATGAGCTCTGAGCCTGGAATCATCAGGGGAAATGGTCAGCCCCGTCAGGCTCAAATACTAGAGAAGACTGAGAAACTCAGTTCTTGTTCCGAGCTTTAATTTCCCAGTCTGCATAAAGATGATCGATGAAGTTCACCCAAGCTCCTAGGAAGGCAGTTGACTCAACTTCCTTGTGACCTGCTCCAGAAGTTGCCAAGGTCTTAGATTATCTTAGTAAGTCAGTCAGAATATGTGGCTGGTGCAGCAGGAGGTCTGGCTAATGCAGACCTGGAGATCAGACCCAGACCTTGTGCATGCTGGGTAAGTACTCAACCAGCCGAGCTACATCCTCAGTGCCCCCCAACAATGACAACAACAACCCCACATACATTTTTTGAGACATGTCTTGCTATGTAACTGTCTTAGTCGGGGTTTCTATTCCTGCACAAACATCATGACCAAGAAGCAAGCTGGGGAGGAAAGGGTTTATTCAGCTTACACTTCCACATTGCTGTTCATCACCAAAGGAAGTCAGGACTGGAACACAAGCAGGTCAGGAAGCAGGAGCTGATGGAGGGATGTTACTTACTGGCTTGCTCTCCCTGGCTTGCTCAGCCTGCTTTCTTATAGAACCCAAGACTACCAGCCCACAGATGGTACCACCCACAATGGGCACACAATGGGCACTCCCCCGCTTGATCACTAATTGAGAAAATGCCCCACAGCTGGATCTCATGGAGGCATTTCCTCACCTGAAGCTCCTTTCTCTGTGATAAGTCCAGCCTGTGTCAAGTTGACACACAAAACCAGCCAGTAAAACTCATTACATAGACCAGCCGGGCTTCAAACCAGCAGCAATCTCCTGCCTCTGTGTCCTGGATCTAGGGATTCCAGGAATGTGTCACCACACCTGGCTTTTGTATCTGGCTCTAGAAATATAGTTCTGCAGTTTACACTACAGCCCTCCTCCCAGAGGAGGAAGTCTGGTCCGCTCCAATTAAAACAAACATAATCTCAGCCTCTGGGGAGTGAGGCAGGAGGATTAGGAATTGAAAATCATTCTTGGCTACAAAGTATGAGGCCAGTCTGAATTACATGAGACCCTGTCTCAAAAAAAAATAATAATAATAGTTACATACATACATCTGAACTGTAAGGTATGTGTCAATAATCCCAACTATGAGATAACCTATTCCTGAGAAGGAAAACCTCATGTAGGGTAGTTTTCTCTCCTGGAGTCTCTTAGAATAGGCAAGTCTCTCCAGACAATATTATCACCTCTATAAAGACTTTGTTCTGACCTCAAAGAAGCACACACACACCACCACTACCATAGATTCCCACGGCTAACATAGTAAAGGCCAAACTCCTAAATTTTATGCCTTTAAATTTTGTCCTCTGGAATGGAGAGATGGCTCAGCAGTTAAGAGCACTGACTGCTCTTCAGAAAGTCCTGGGTTCAAGTCCCAGGAACCACATAGTAGCTCACAACCATCCGTAATGAGATCTGATGCCCTCTTCTGGGGTGTCTGAAGACAGCTACAGTGTAGTTACATATAATAAATAAAAAAACCTTTGGGCCGGAGCAAGCAGGGCCAGAGAGAGAAGAAAAGTGTCTGAAGATAGCTACAGTGTAGTTATGTATAATAAATAAATCTTAAAAAAAAATTGTCCCCAATATCTGTTCATTTCTCTGTCTACTCCCCATGTGGTCCCAGAGAGGCAGTTAGCCTGGCTTCACACCCTCCTCACAGAGCTGTTCCTGTGAGGTCAGCAGTTCCTGGCACCCTCAGCTAGAAGCTTCTCTCCGGGGCTGGAGAGATGGCCAAGCAGCTAAGAGTACTTTGCTGGTTTTGTAAGACTCAGTTTTGGTTCCCAGCACCCGTGTGGTGACTCACGACCATCTGCAACTCCGATTCCAGAAGATCCGAAGCCCTCTTCCAACCTCTAAGGGCATCAGGCATATACATGGTGCATATGCATACGGACAAAACATTCATATGCATAAATTACATAAGTCTTTAAAACTTTTTTAAGAAACCTTTTTCTATCCTCAGTGGTTGATTCGAAACATACATGCATGTACAGACACAGACAGTGGGCACACACGCAGGATAGATTTAAGAGCATGCACACAAATAGGTTTAAAATATGTATTTATAAGCAAAAAACATAACATGTTATTTTCTTTCTATCTCATTTTCAAGAAACATTGCAAGAAAGCTTGCGGGAATATCGGGAATTTTATTTAACACACACATTTTTTTAAAGAGGGGGGGTCTTGCTATATACCAAGTTGACATAGAATCTGTTGATTCAAGCAATCCTCCTGCCTCAACCACCTGTATAGCTGGGACTACAGACACCGCACCCAGCTAGAAATCTTAATTTACAGCAAGGCAAACTAGAAATCCTTTTTTGTTAAATGATTTGCATAGTGAATAAATGACAATAGGTTTCAGTTAGAGTGGTTCCCTCTCATCTCACCCTGCTACTAAGGGTCCCTGCCTGAAGGACACCGGGTGTGATTCTGTTTTTCTTTCAGGGTATTTTATATTTCTAAAATATTATGTTTTTGTGTATTTTGCCTGCATTTATGTCTGTGCACCACATACATCCAAGTATCCACAGAGACCAGATGAGGGCATCTGATCCTTTTGAACTAGGGTTCCAGATGTTGGGAAGTGAACCTGGGTCCTCTGGAAGAGCAGCAAATGGTCTCTGGCCTCCACAACAGTCATGTTTTGTTTTGTTTATAGGTTTTTGTTGTTTTGGGTTTTTTTTCTTTTTTTTTTTTTTTTGGTTTTTCGAGACAGGGTTTCTCTGTGTTGCCCTGGCTGGCCTGGAACTCACTCTGTAGACCAGGCTGGCCTCGAACTCAGAAATCCTCCTGCCTCTGCCTCCCAAGTGCTGGGATTAAAGGCGTGCGCCACCATCGCCCGGCTGGGTTTTTTTTTTCTAGTTCTATTATATAATTCTGGCTGTCCTGGAAATGACTTTGTAAACCAGGCTGGCCTAAAACTCACAGAGATCCACCCGCCTCTACCTCCCAAGTGCTGAGATTAAAGGTGTGCGGCACTACCACACCTGTCTCTCAAAGTAATCTCTACGCACACCTGAGAATGTACAATTGTCAGTGTACCAACTGTTTTGAACTTAGCTTTCCCCCTTAAGACATCCGGTCTTTCTATTTGAAGAGCTTGCTCGTTAGAAGTGGCTCCGCTCACTCAAATTCAATATGTCCCCGCAACATTATCTGTGACCACAGCCTCTGCCCATCCAAAAGCCACCCTGGGTGTAGGAATAGAATGCAAGAGTAAGTAAAGAAGAAAACTGATTCCTGGAAGTTATCCTCTGACCTCCACCCCCAGAGTATAGCTCTCGTGTGGACACACATAAATACATATACAGATACACATATATATACACATATATATGTACATGTGTATGTACATATGCATATATACATATACATACACATATATGTATTATGAACATGAATTTTAAAATTTTTAGAAAGAAACCCATTGTGGTAGTTTGAATGAGCAATGTCCCCACAGGCTCAGGTATTCGAACACTTAGTTCCCAGTCGATGGTGCTGTTTGGTGAAATTTAGGAGATGTGGTCTTGATGGAAGAAGGACATCCCCTGTGAGTTTTGTCATGCTTCTTCACCAGGTTAGACTTTTTTTTTTAAGGATTTATTTATTTAATACATATACAATGTTCTTCCTGCACGTATGCCTGCAAGCCAGAAGAGGGCACCAGATCTCATTACAAACGCCGTGAGCCTCCGTGTGGCTGCTGGGAATTAAATTCAGAAGAGCAAACCAGTGCTCTTAACCTCTTGGTTTCCCCAGCCCAACAAGTAGACTCTTATCCCTCCCGATAAACCAAAATAAATTCTTTCTCCCATAAGTTGCATTCGGTCATAGCATTTCACCATAGCAACAAGAAAATAGCTAACATACCCGTTGTTTTGTATGCTGACAACAACAAATAAAAGATATATTTAGAAAAAAAGTACATGACACATTTTGGGAAGGAAAGAAAAGCAAGCGAGAAGGAAAGAGAAATAAAGGGAAGGGAAGAGAAAGGAGGAAGGGGAACAGGAAAGGACAGAAAAAGAAACAAGACGAGGCAAAGAAAGAGGAAAGGGGAGTCAAGGAAGGGCAGAAATGGGGCTAGGAAGCGAGTCTGCGAGGAATGGCTCCTGTAGGGGGTTGGTCTGGTGCTGCTTGTATTCATATGCTAATTTCTGTACCTCAAGATCTGGTTGCTCTGAGATGAACGGACCCTCACGTACACCAGCTACTGCTGTCTAAACCTTGCTCCCCAAGTTATCCCTGATTGGTTAGTTAAGATACCTACAGCGTGGGCTGGGTAAAAGAGATTTTGGTGGACGGAGGTTCCTGGGCTTTGGGTTGGGGAGAGACCAGGCAGAAGGGAAGAGAAGAAGGAGTCGTCGTAGGGTAGGTGGATCAGCCACGAGCGCTGGCCCGTTGGAGTAAGAGCAGAACATACCAAATGATATCTCAGGGTTATGAGCGCAAAGTAGACGAAATAGTCTACAAGATTGATATCTGCCCAGTTCTGACGCTTTAAGGAGCATTGGGGGGGGGGGGGTCGCGCACACGCGCACTTTTGTGTCTTTTATTTGGAAACTAAATGATCAAGGGTAGGGCAGAAACTCCCAAATAATATCTTCCACAGCAGGTTGGGTTTTTTTTTTTTTTTTGGTTTTGGATTTTGTTTTTTTTTTTTCTGAATTCATTCTCCGAAAGCGTGCCTGGGAATACCATGATCAGGGGGGGAAAGGGTGGTCAGCGTGCAACAACTTTTTATACACGAGAGTCCACTCCTGTGATGCCAGCTCTAAGAAAGACGAGGCCAAACAGTTTCAATGAGTTTGATGCCAACCAGGCCTACAGAGCCGGACCAACTCTCAGAAAACCAGACATGTTCTTACTGTGGGGAAAGGAAAGGCATAGTGGGAACTTGTCCCGCAGTTGTTTAGAGGTTCATCTGCTGCAGAAACAGTCTCCCCCTTGCCCCCATTGTTTTTCATGCTAAGATGTGTATCTAGACAACCACCCTCATCCTCCCTTGGGCCACAGATAACAACTGGGTCAGATTGCTGAACATATGCTCCCTCTCCGAACAGAGAGTTCTCTCCTCTCCTACACTGAATTGACATGAGCATGGACCCAAGCAATGCAAAGAATCATTTGAGATTGTTTCAGATCTTCACGGCCCTAGACTTTATTCATGAAATGACAGCAAGATCCTCAGTGGACCCCACTGCAGAGACGGAAAGGCAGCTCAACAACCAGATCCGGACTTTTTGCAGTTCACAGACAAAGGCTTCTGGGTGGGCCCTTCTGCTACTGGTACAATGCCACCATCTTGTGGCTATTGGAGGAAAGATGACCTGAATTTTTATTTGGGGGGTGGTCTATGTGGATGTATTTTGTAGTGAAGAGAAATCTCTTATTTCCTTATCATTTTCTTCACCTATCTTCAATCCAGGTAGAACCTATTTTGGAAGATTTCAAAAGTAGAATACAAAATTAAGATGGCTCAGTGGTTAAGAGCACCAACTACTCTTCCAAAGGTCCTGAGTTCAAATCCCAGCAACCACATGGTGGCTCACAGCCATAAGCATGACAGCAATCGCCTGTAACTACAGTTCCAGGGAATCTGATGCCCTCCTCTGGTCACCACCAGCACTGCATGAACCTAGTGCACAGACATAACACTTAAAGATACATAAAAGGTGTGTTGTGATGCACACCTTTAGTGTGCACTCAGGAGGCAGGGGCAGGCGAATCTCTGAGTTCAAGACCAACCTGGTCTACAGTGTGAGTTCCAGGACAGCCAAGGCTACAGGGAAGAACCCTGTCTTGAAAAAAAAAATTAAATCATCTTGTACAGAATGTCCAAACTTTTGCAAGACATGTTCACTGAAATGCTACGATTGTGTAGGGCAACATCCAGCTAAAATCACTCAGTGTCAGTTCTGTCAGGAGCCATAATGGGACAAGCTAATAATTGTCTTCCTGACATGATCAAAATCCTAAAGCATTAGGAGAAACAAGAATATCCCTGAGCAAAGAAAGGATGGGAAGAGTGGCAGGATACAAAGTGTCCCCATCCCTAGGAGAATAAGAGGACTCAAGAAGCGATAAAACCAAAGCCAGGCCGGCTAATGCTACCACGGAACCGGAACCGGAACCAGAAGGGAAGTGCAGTTCTCTTTGCCCATCACTTCGTCCTTTTTCCAATAATTCATCAGTTTTATAATATCTCCCATCACAGACTCCCCAGACGTCCCTGCATTGCCGGGTCTGCGATGTGTGGATGGGAAGGCGTTGGCCTCCCAGGAAATTAAAAAATCCCTCTCAATAACCACATTAGTCATCGACACTTACTGCTGTGACCGATCTTGAAACCCATAAGATCTGGGCAAGGGAAAGATACGAAAATTCATAAGCAAGAAAGCAAATTTCTTCTTATCTCACTCTCTTTATGAAGCCTCTCTCCCTTCCCTCCCCCCACACCTCCTCCTTCTTTTTTTTTTTTCCTAATGTTCTCATCAAGCCAGGAACACGTCCAAGGGGCACTGGAAGCTATATGGGTTTAGAAGAAATAGTGAGCGCTCTCTCTCTCGGTGTTCCACAGCAGGTCTGTGGAAGGTGTCAGAATTCTATTTCAACATTTCAGGACACACAGAGGGAAGGGACCACCACAGCACGGATAAAAGGCCCCGTTATCCCTCTCTCTATGGAAAGTGTCAGAAGAAATGTGTACTCCGGTTTTATTATTGCTTCCTATCTTGGGCACTGCTCCCTATGAGGGGTTTAGAGAAGTAATTGCTAAACTGTTCTGTGAGCACAGTGCTTCGAATGCAACCAAGTCTACCCTAGAGTAGGAAAAAAAATCTGGAGGCAAGAATCCCAATGAGTAAACAGTCTTTTCTGGTGTTTTTCAACCCTGCCGCCCTCAGGTCTATGAAAACTAGCCAGCCGCAATTACTGTTTACTTAAAGAATATAGCAATAGCCAGGTGTGGTAGCACACGCCTTTAATCTCGGTTCTTAGAAGGCAAAGGTGGGCAGAGCTCTGTCGTTAACAGTGCTTACCCAAGGTTTCTCTTGAAAGACTGTAACTCTAGCTCCATGGGGGTCTGATGGCAACTTCCAGCCTCTGCAGATACTGACATAAATCGGTTTGTTGTTGTTGTTGTTTTGTTTTGTTTTTTGTTTTTTAAGGATATAGTAACCAAATTCCAAATGCTCACACATTCTCCGCAACGCAATAAATCCAGAGCTAGGTATTTACCCCACAACAGGCGTACGTCACATACAAGAAGCATTATAGGAGCCAGGCAGTGGTGGCGCACGCCTGTAATCCCAGCACTTGGGAAGGCAGAGACAGGCAGATTTCTGAGTTTGAGGCCAGCCTGGTCTACAGAGTGAGTTCCAGGACAGCCAGGGCTACACAGAGAAACCCTGTCTCAAAAAACAAACAAAAAAACAAAAACAGAAACAAAAAAAAAAGAAGCATTATATGAAACAGCTCACTACAGTGTTTACTTGTGATTGCAAAAATTTTTTTTTTAAATGATGATAAATACCCAGGGCGTGATAGCACAATGCGTAACATCCGCATTGAGAAGAGATGGGAAGATTACAAGTTCAAGGCCAGCTGTGTGATATGGGGAAACCCTGCCTCAAAAAATAAATAAATAAATGAAAGATAAGCCACCTGAAAAGGAATCAATAAAGTACAAATGAAACAAGTTACGGTTCAAGCCAGGAATGGTTCTGCACACTTGTGATCCCAGCAGCCAAGGGGCACGAAGGGGCACGAGTGCTGAGTGGAGGCCAGACTGGGCTACTTAGCAAAACCCTGCCTTATAAAAAATAAAAATAAAAAAATAAATTTTTTACATATAAATATATATTTATGTGTATACAAATATAATAGGTAATATATTACGTATTATATATGTATATAAATGTGTATAAATATATTTATATTTTATATATAAATTATATATACATATACATATTCACTCTCATGTAGAATTTTTAGCATCAGTTAAGAATAGACTAGCACCTGGCATGCTTTAGGAAACTCTCCAAGATGTAGTCAGTGAATGAATGAATTAAATGGAGACTTGGGCTTCCCAAGTGGTTAGATTATGAGTGTTAGACTCTGCTTTGAGTAAATGGAGGCTTTACTGCTGGGGATGTAACATGCTGCCCTTGATGCAAGGAACACACAAGTGATTATGAATATATAGGATACGTAAGGAAAGAAAATAACCAAAAACTAGTGGATCTGGGCCAGCTCTTGTCATCCAAGCCTGACCTGAGATTGATACCAGGAGCTACATAAAGGCAGAAGAGAGCCCACACCACAAAGTGGTCTGACATGTGCACACATACACACACAAACATACATACACACACACACACACACACAATATTTTTCAAAAGAATTATGTTGGCACTGGAGAGATGGCTCAGTGGTTAAGAGCACTGACTGCTCTTCCAGAGGTCCTGAGTTCAATTCCCAGCAACCACATGGTGGCTTGCAACCATCTGTAATGAGATCTGATGCCCTCTTCTGGTGTGTCTGAAGACAGCAGCAGTGTACTCACATACATAAAATAAATAAAACCTTTAAAAAAAAAGAAACAAAAGAAAGAAAGGAAGGAAGGAAGAAAGGAAAAAAGAAAAGAAATTGAGAGAGGCAGGACAATTAATTAATTTAATTAGCTAACCCATGACATAATAGATGATAATTTAGTAAGACTAATAACTAACGCACATGGTCCATACTTGTCATGTTCTAACCACACCACATAAACTAATTCAATATTCACCTTTAGACACAAATGTTCATGTAGCTGTCTTCAATACAGCAGTCACTTCTTTATCATTCCATTCTGTGTGCATGGTGCAGGGGTGGAGCAGCTAAATACATGGGACCCGTGGAAGTCGGAGGACAGCTTTTGGGAACCAGTTCACTCCTCCCACTGTACGGGTCCGAGAGATCAAACTCAGGTTCACAACTTCATTAGCAGGTACCTTTCCCAGTGAGCCAACTCACCAGCCTTCAACTCCTCTTGAGAGAATAAACATTTTAAGCAAAAGAAACATTTTAAGTGTTTTGCTATCCTGCTAGTACAACATTTATCACCTTATGATGCTCTCAAGAATACGTGCCTTAGAGCTGGAGAGATGGCTCTGCAGTGAAGAGCACTGGCTGATCTTGCAGAAGACCCAGGATCGACTCCCAGCACCCACATGGTGGCTCACAGTCATCTGTAACCCCAGTTCCAGAGGACCAGACACCCTCTTAGTACACATGCTGCCCCAGGTATACCTATATAATGGGAAAGAAGAAAACGTACATTTTTATGTGGACCTTGGAGTATTGAGAAACAGAGAAAGAGAGATGCAGAGATAGAGACAGAGAGATCTGTGCCTGTCCTTACCCCAGCTCCTGGACAGAGTCAGCATAGCTGATCCGACAGCCACAAACACATAAGCTTTTGGGTTGTTTGTTTGTTTGTTTGTTTGTTTTCAAGATAAGGTTTCTCTGCATATCTCTGTCACTCTGTAGACCAGGCTGGCCACGAACTCAGAAACCCACCTGCCTCTGCCCCCTGAGTGCTGGGATTCAAGGTGTACACACCACCACCAGGTAATGTATCAGCCTTTAATCTTGGGACTTTTTAAAAACTAAGTAGACAAGTTGGTCAGGACCCAGAAATACTAAAAGTTCCTGTTTCTAAATTAAAATGAGTTAGATTCCCTTGCAGAAATCAGAAAGGCTTAAAGATTCTTAAAAGATTATGTTTCCAGGGCTGGAGAGATGGCTCAGAGGTTAAGAGCACTGACTACTCTTCCGAAGGTCCTGAGTTCAATTCCCAGCAACCACATGGTGGCTCACAGCCATCCGTAACAAGATCTGATCCTCTTCTGGTGTCTGAAAACAGTTACAGTGTACTTATATATAATAAAATAAAATAAATCTTTGGACCGGAACGAGCAGGGCTGGAGAAGAAAAAAAAGATTATCTTTCCATAATCAAGTTTTCTGTGAGATAAGTTGAGTCACAATCCACAAACATTGACTTTCAAAATGTAACATACATCTGATTGTGATTGTACTGGACACATTGGGCACTATAGAGTAGTGAAGAAATGTTGACCCATTTTCCATCTAGATTCCTTTCGAAGGACTGCAATGCCTAACTAAGCACGCCCTTGGAGTTCTGTCAGGGCTCGATGGTGCACACCTTACGTGTGCAAGGTCCCTCAGAGTTAACTGGTCAAATGTGTTCGATGCTTCTTCTTACAAGGCTGACCCATCATGAGCAGCTGTCAAGCGCAGCGACTTCTTAAGCAACAGCAGTGTGTCAACAAAAACAAGATCTTGTCAACAATGGGGGGTTATGTAACAAAAAACAGAGCTACTCGTGGGGGTGGGAAGAGTTTCCCCTTTACGTGGTGGAGAGGCAACAGGCTACACAGTTTACCCAGCTCTTGCTGGGTCCTCGGTGGTTGTACGGAGGGAAGCAATTATCCGAGAGCCCATCGCGCTCATTACTTTTGTATTTCTTTTTCTTTTCTTTCTTTCTTTCTCTTTGATAAAATTTGCAAAAGAATGTTGACAATGCATCATTTTACTAAAATTACAAAATATTGATAGACATTATTCTCTAAACGGACTTATGGATGACAAAACAGGAAGAATTCAGATAAAATTAAAGACGTAGATACCAGGGATGAGAGGCCATATGATATGCAGTCAAGAAAGAGGCCACCTGCGAGACATGGGCGGCCTCAGAAATGTGCTGACCATTCCTTGAATTGTCTGAGCCTCCCAAACAGCTAGGCATGCTTGAGCCACCAGAGGCATTTTGTTACAGCAGCTAGAGCAGAGTGATACTGTCTGCACTGATATTTCATAAAAGGAAGCACTTTACAGCTTTTTGCTTCGGTTTGGTTTTCTTGAATTGGGGTCTCCTGTGCCCTAGGCTGTCCAGTGGCTATGTAGCCACAGCTGGCCTTGAACCTCCAGTCCTCTGCTTCCACGTCCCAAATGCTGGGAATACAGGTGTGGGTCACCACATCTGTCTAGGAAACATATTTTCTAAATTACATGCATCTATCTATCTATCTATCTATCTATCTATCTATCTATCTATCTACCTATCTATCTATCTACCTATCTGTTTATTTGGGGTGTGGGTGTATACCAAGTATGTGGAGGTCAGAAGACAACCTTCAGGAGTTGGTCTTTCTACCATGTGGCCCTGGGGATGGAACTCAAGTTGTCAGGCTTGGTAGCAAGTTCCCTTACCTGCTGAGCCATCTTACCAGTCCATAGGAAACAAAGAAAGAGACAGGAAGCTTAAGAGTTTGAGGATAACTACATAGAGAGGCTCAGGACTAGCCTGTACTATGTGGCAGCATGTAGACTTACCAAAAAGAAATCCATATAAGTGAATCAGTGAGTGAATACAGTTTGCATCCTAAACACATATATAAACTTTGGGGAAATTATTTATTTCGCTCTATGAAATTCAGACTAGCAAGTCTACATTTTGTTTTAAACCAAAATCCAGAAGACATTTTTGTAAGGCTAGGGATCACAGGACACCAACGGGGAATGATTTGATATCTACAAATAACATTACCAGGAAAAACATATAATCCAAACTAAGTAGTGTCTGAGTGTATTCTTAGAAATACAAACTACACAGTATCTTAAGTGTATTCTTGGAAACAAGTGTATCTAAGAGCCTCAATTGACTCAAATATTGAAATAAACTACAACTTACAACAATTTTCTCACTTAAACAACATGTTGAGGGGTAGGAGGTAAGAATGAATGATAGAGAGCGTTTGGAAGGTCCTGGGTTCAATCCCCAGCACAAAATAACACAAAGCACACTGTAAGAATGGGTTCGAGAATGGGGGAACTTGACTGTACTGAGCAACTCACATACACAGCATTTTAAAGCTATGAGTAAAGATTCACTTTGGCAGCACGGATGGAGGCCGCGCCCTCCCTCCCTCACAGAACAGCAACGCTTCAGATTTCATAGTTTCTGAACTTCCTCAGGAGTTCCGAGGGAACGTCACCAGACCAGCGGAAACGAAGGTGGCCACAGTTCGAGTCGGAGAGACCTTTAGAAGAGGGAAGAGAAATACTTCAAATCAGAGATAGGAGAAGAGTCAAACTACCATAGTAAAACAGCTCAGGGATAAGACTCCACTACAACCAGTGGGAGTGAGTCTCCAGGATGAATTCTTCTTCCTTTTTTAATGTAGTCCTGACTGACCTAGAACTCACTATGTAAACTGGGATACCCAGGAAGTCACTATGTAAACTGGTCTAGCCTGGAACTCACAGAGATCTGCCTGCCTCACACTCCTTGAGTACTGAGATTAAAGTCATATGCCACCATACCTTGCAAATTATTCATATTTTATAGAAACAGTACTTACATTAACAATACGCTGGCATTCTTACGAACAGAAACTACAATTCATGTGGACAAGGACCTCTCATGCTTAATGATTATCCTCTCCCAAATTGGTTTTTTTTTTTTAATATTTTTACTAATTCTTTGAGAATTTCGTACAGAATATTTGGAGCATATTCACCCTTCCACTCCTCTCCTTAGCTCCTCCCCCGTCTGTTCCTCACCTCCCTCGTACTTCCTGTCCCTTCTTAAAAAGTTCCTCAAGCCAGCTGTGCATGTACATGCCTTTATCCCAGTACTTGGGAGACAGAGACAGGCAATTATCTGTGAGCTCCAAGTCAGTCTGGTCTACATAGGTAGTCTAAAGAGACTGGTCTACATAGGTAGTCTAAAGAGACTGTCTGAAATACATATTTTTTTTAAGATGCTGAACCAATTCTCAAGTCAACATTGTTGTGCTACTAGGACAGGTTGAGGACAGCTGTAAT
Source organism: Tokudaia tokunoshimensis (assembly GCA_036184795.1). Lineage (NCBI taxonomy): Eukaryota > Metazoa > Chordata > Mammalia > Rodentia > Muridae > Tokudaia > Tokudaia tokunoshimensis. The sequence goes on from BTHU01000021.1 coordinate 23,899,693, forward strand.
ACAACCCACGGTCTTTGATATCTCCAGTTGGCTCTTGGGAAGACCTAGGCGATGTAACTTACCTGGAGAGTCCGGATTTTGTGGGGAGATGCCCTTCTCTGGGGACTCAGATTCCTTTTGCATCATTTGATCTGAGGTTGAGTCTGGGTTCCCTCTTTTGCTTTCTCTCTGCTCGCTCCGTTCCTTGTTTGGAACTGCGTTGGTGAACGTCTGGTCACTTCCTTCCAGCATCAAATCTTTCTTACTTCTGACAGCCCAATGCATCGACTAGATTGATTAAGAGGACACACATAAGCATCATTCATTTCTTACGTTTGGTTATTTATTGAGGGGTGCATTTGGGGCGCCAGGAGAGACAGCTCTCAGGAGCCCATTCTCCTTCCACCACGGGAGTTCTGGGATCAAACTCAGGTAATGAGGTTTTGCTGGCAAGCATCTTTACCCACTGAGGCATCTCACCGGCCAGCCCCCGCCCCCACCCCCCACCCCACCCCCCGCCCCATCATATATAGTCCAGGCTAGTCTGGAGCCACTGAGCTTCTGTGTGGCTATATGGGGCTGGTTGTTATGATACTTTGTTGTTATGTAATTGTACAGAATAGAAACAGAGAACAGGGGGAGAAGACCATCTTCCTCCTAAAGGGTGGGGATAGCTCAGTGGTAGAGCTCTTGCCTTGCCTGAGAGATCTTGAGTTCAGTCATGAACCACAAGAGGGCCTGGGGTAAGGGCTATGAAAAAGGAGAGATTAAGAAATTTAAGAATTAAAAAAAAAAATCCAGGCAGTGGTGGCACACGCCTTTAATCCCAGCACTTGGGAGGCAGAGGCAGGCAGATTTCTGAGTTCAAGGTCAGCCTGGTCTACAGAGTGAGTTCCAGAACAGCTGGGGCTACACAGAGAAACCCTGTCTCGAAAAAAACAAACAACAACAGCAAAAACAAAAACAAAAGTCAGGCATGGTGGCCCTCAGACACTCAGGAGGCAGGAGCAGATGAATCTCTGATTTTATAGCTAGCCTGGTCTACATAGCTAGTCCAGAGTCTGAACATGTTGTCTCAAAAAAAAAACCTCCTGCAAACTGTCCTCTGCCCTCCAAATCTGTGCCTCATCAGAGGCACATGTACATAAACATACATATACATAAACACACACATACACACAAACCACACATATATACACACACATGCACACCCACACATAAACACACACATACACACACCACATACACATGCACACCCATACACACACATATACCCATACATAAACACACACATACATGCACAAACACATACAAACACACCCCACATAATACACACACTCCACACACAAACACACATATACACACACCACATACATATATACACACCACACACAAACATACATACCACATACAAACCCACACTACACACAAACACACATACATAAATACACACACCACACACACATATACACACACACCATACACACATGCACGCCCATACATAAACACACACATAAACATACCACACACATATACACACACACTACACACAAACATATACATCACACACAAACACCATACATAAACACACACCATACACATATACATAAACATACACACACAGATACACCACATATACATACATATGCATACACACACCACACACACACACACACACATCCCATACACACACATGCACCCTACACGTACATGCAAGCACATACACAATAAATAAATAAATAAATAAATAAATAAATAAATAAATAAATAAATGTAAAAAAATTTAATCAAAAAACTGAAAATAAGCCAGGCGGTGGTGGCGCTCGCCTTTAATCCCAGCACTTGGGAGGCAGAGGCAGGAGGATTTCTGAGTTCGAGGCCAGCCTGGTCTACAAAGTGAGTTCCAGGACAGCCAGGGCTACACAGAGAAACCCTGTCTCGACAAACCCGAAAAAAAAAAAAAAAAAAAACTGAAAATAAAACCCAGGCAATTATTCGGGCTAGGGTGTGGCTCAGTAGAAGAGAACAGTGCTTGACAATATGCACAAGGCCCTGGGTTCAATCCTCAGTACTGGGGAAAAGAAAAACAAGCAAACATCACAAGGCCACCAAGAAACCTGTAAATAGTTCCTCTCTCAAAATCATCGCGCCTGTGGTCTCTCTAGACAGCTACTAGGGATGAAGGGCCCCGGGGGACACTGCGCTTCAGGCCCCCATAAAAGGCCTCAGTGAAAACCCGTTCTGAGATAGTCTTACGTACCCATCGCCCCTATGAATAAATCAAAACTAAACGTTCCGTCATCAGATGCTCGTCGCCACTAATTCCAATTACAGAGTCAGAAGAAAAACCCAAGCTGTACTTAACCTCATAGGCAGGTGCCCCACCCCCACCGTGCACTGTGGTCAATCGAAGAAGGTCAAACACTAGAGTGAAGCTGAAGTCTGACAAGATGGCCCAGTGGGCAAAGGCGCTTGCCACCAAGCCTTACTACCTCAGTCTGATACCTGGAATTCACACGGTAGAAGGAGAGAACTGATTCTTGCAAGCTGTCCTCTGACCTCTACATGCACACACACACACACACACACACACACACACACACACACACTAAACAAACACGGAAAGGATTTCAGCGTGATGCTAAGCAGTCCGTGTTGTGAAGCAGACAGCCCGCAAGGCACAGCTTTTCACGTTCAGAGTTCATTCCATAGCTCCACCAGACTATCGGGAGCTCAGAACAGCATGTAGCATCAAATAAAGCTAGTCCCTCAGGAGATCAACAGGGCTGGGCATGGAGGTCACTTAGGTAAAGTGCTTCCCTGGCATTTGGGAAGTCCTGGGTTCAATCCCCAGCACCAGACAAAAGAAGTCAGGCCCTCGGGATGGATGGAACTCCGTTGATACCGGGTTGCCTAGGACAGAGGTTTGAACAGGTGTGGCCCACACAGACTCGGGTGTGTGAATGCTTGGCCCATATGGAGTGACACTATTAGGAGGTGTGGCCTTGGAGGAAGTGTGTCACTGTGTAGGCGGGCTTTGAGGTCTCCTATGCTCAAGCTACATTGAGTGTGGCACACAGTCTCTGTCTGCTGCCTGTGGATCGAGAAGTAGAACTCTCGGCTCCTCCAGCACCATGTCTGCCTGGATGCTGCCATGCTTCCCGCCACGTTGATAACTGACTGAACCTAGCACACCTACATCCTATAGTGGGTATGATGGGTCCCACACCACATAACATATATGATAGAGTACACCAACGATCTCAACACTCAGGAGGGGAAGCCAGGAGGACCGAGGGTTCAAGGTGATCCATCCTTGAATACATATTGAGTTTGAGGCCAGACTGGTATGGACATGAGACCCTGCCTCAAAAAAAAGAAAAAAAAAGAGCATCAGTAGAAACATCCAGTGATGGGCTAGAGACAGGGACTAAACACGCTGACAAGCATGAGGTACAGAGTCAGCAAACACCACCGGGCAAAGGTCATGATTGCTCCTGTCTGTGAAGTGGGGCTCCTGGTATTTTCCACTCCCAATAAACTTGTTTACCAGCTTTCCTTAGCAGACTTTTTTTTTTTTTTAGGAAATAATTATCTTACGTTCTAAATCTCGGTCAACCCTAGCAAATAATTTTTTCTTTTAATCTACATGCCATTAAACACCGGAAAAAAGGAAACCGGAAAAACCTGGCTCACCTGAGCCACAGCTCAGCCCACTGACAGGCAAAGATTGGCTTTTTTTTCAAATTGTTATTTTCTGTATATGGATGTTGTCTCCGTGTGTGTGTCTATATACCATCATGTGTGTCTGGTACCTGGGGAGGCCAGAAGAGAGTTCAGATGCCCTGGAATTGGAGTTAGACAATTATAAGCCAACATGTGGTTGCTGGGAATCGAACCTGGGTTCTCTGGAAGAGCAGCCAGTGCTCTTAACCACTGAGCCATCTCTCCCGCCCCCCAAATTAGTTATTTTTATCCTGAGTCACCATGAGTAAATTTTTTACTTGCCTGAGTGGTTGATCTCTGACCTGCTTGGTCTGGGATAATATCCAAACAGGGCAGACTGTCTTTTCAAAAGCAGGTATTGAAATACTCACTGTTTCCCATCTGGCTAGAGAAAGAGTGGCCATCTGGGCATTGTAGGAAACTTCTGCAAATAGCCTGTGGTCAACTGGACTCCCCACAAAGATATATCACCCAGCCAGGGACTCAGAAATGATCAATAGGCAAATAGATTTATGTAGGGTAACAGGAAAGCCCCAAAATCCTTCCCCCAAACAGCTGATTTATCAAACAGCCAAGTTAAAAAAAATGTATGTAACTTATAAAATTTACAGCAATGGGTGTGACATGGGACAATTTTATTAGCCTTTGAGGATGTTTTCTTATAGTTTTGACTGTGATTTAACCAGAACCATTTTCCAGCAGCCTTCTAGACTTCCTGGCCTGTATTTTGGAACAACATAGAGAGTCTAGATTCTCTTCACTAAAAAAGATCTTTGTTAGGTCTGATGGTGTAAGCCTGGCAATCCCACTACTTAGGAGGTGAAGTCAGGAGAATTAAATGTTGAGGTTTGGTATGTTGCTATATACTGTAATGCTAAATACCGGCCCCCAAAGTCTGGTTGCCCCCAGGGACAAGGAGATCCTCGAGTACACTAAGGGATGCTATGTAACCTTGAGCTTTAATTTATAACTACTGATTGAACAAAGGTGCTGACTGATATCCTATAGGTGGGCTGAAGAAAGGCAGGCGGGGCTTCAGTTCCCAGGCTTGGGTCTAAGGCAGAGACCACAAGTACGCTGGCTTGACTAACGGAAATCCACCTGCCTCTGGCTCCCAAGCACTGGAATTAAAGATATACCTGGCCTTTAAATTTTCAAAACTTATTTGTTATATATGTTTTGTTTATCTCTGTGTGTACATGTGTGTGTGTATAGATATCTGTATGCTATGGTGTATGTGTAGAAATCAGAGGATAGCTCTCAGAAATCAATTTTGTCTACCATGTGGATTCCAAGGATCAAACTCAGGTTGTCAGGCTTGGTAACAGGGCCTATACCCACTGGGCCATCTTAACAGCTATGTATCTCATTTTAAAACCAACATCACATGTTCAAATCTAAGTTTCTAACATATACATTGGTTTAGGTCAGTGGTTTTTAACCATAGGTCTCAACCTTTTGGGGGATTGAACGACCCTTTCACAGAGGTCACAGAAGACCACGGGAAAACACAGATATTTATATTACAATTCATAACAATAGCAAAATTCATTACAGCTATGAAGTAACAATGAAGATAATTTTATGGTTGAGGGGTCACCACAACATGCAGAACTGTATTAAAGGGTCACAGCATTAGGAAGATTGAGAAACACTGACTTAGGTGAAAAATATATGTGTATATGTATATATATGTATGTATATGTGTGTATATGTATATATTTTACATATATTATATATAATATATACACATATTTTATATATATATATATATTTAGTATAGAATAGCGTTTATTCAGGGCATAAGGAGGGGAGTTAAGAAGGTAATAGAAGCAGACAAAGAAAGAGAGAGAGAGAAGGTAGAGAAGTAGAGGCCGGCCATGACCATGTAGAGAGGTGGGGAAAGGGAAGGGGGAAGGGAAGGCAGGAGAGTGCACTCCTTTAATCCCAGTATTTGGGAGACAGAGGCAAATGGATTTCTGAGTTCAAGGCCAGCCTGGTCTACAAAGTGAGTTCCAGGACAGCCAGGGCTACACAGAGAAACCCTGTCTCGAAAAAAAACAACAACCCCAAAAAAACAAACAAACAAAAAAACCTTAAACTGTGTTTTTAAAGATTTACTTTTATTATTTTAATTATGTGTAGGAGTGTGTGTCTGCATATACGTATACACACATGAATGCAGATACTCTGCGTGCCCAGAGGCATCAGATCCCCTCGAGCTGGAGTTATAGTATTGCGTCACCCTGGAGCCATGCTCATCTGAACAATGCTCCTAATGGACAGATGGACAGACCTGAAATACAGCCCTGTATGTGACACATAAAACTGCCTTCAGATATATCCTGTTCTCCTAACTAATGTTCATCCTCCTAGACTAATCATACTATCTGCGTAAAACTCAGAGCCACAAGATTAATGGTGTGGGGCTGGAGAGATGGCTCAGCAGTTTAGAGCACTGACTGCTCTTCTAGAAGTCTTGAGTTCAATTCCCAGCAACCACATGGTAGCTCACAACCATCTGTAATGGGATCTGATGTCCTCTTTTGGTGTGCCTGAAGACAGTGACAGTGTACTCACATACATGAAATAAATAAATAAATTTTTTTAAAAAATTTAAAAAAAGATTGATAGTGTGAAGGAAAGACATTGTACTAGATTTCACACTCTGAAAATGTGCAAGCCAAATGAACAGGAAAGTGTTTTTCAGATCCTAAACTTGCACTTTTTATTTTCAGAATGGTCTATGCAATACAGCTAAGCCCAAACCCTAATGACAGTGTGTGGCCACAGAAGGCAGGTCACCAACCTGACAGATGCTGAACGAGAACTGTTAATGATTCCCAGACACAGAAGACTTGAAGAAAAAAAGAAATCACTACTGACTTAACATTTATTTTAGTTATGTGTATGCATATATGTCTGAAGGAACGTATTCTACAGATATGCAGATGCCCACAGTGTCCAGAAGAGGGTTTTGGAGCCCCTGGAGCAGAATTTAGTGGCTGTAAAATGTCTGATCTGGGTGCTGGGGACCAAATGCCAGTCCCAGGCAAGAATACTTTTAACCACTGGACCATCCGTCCACCACCACCACCCCCCACTGCTGATTTAGTGGGTTTATTTGGTTTTGTTTTTTGTCTACCGCCTGAATACAACCCCTTGCCTGGCCCCACTAGCAATTAAAGGACTGATATATAGTTCATCATTTTTGTATCGCTAATAAAAACAAACCTGAAACCAAATTTCATACTACTTCAGCTTTGGTGACAAGATAAATGATGTGGTCAGTAAGACTAAAATATAATTATTATAAGGGTTCAAACAATGCATAGTTAGGCTAAACTCAAGATAGAATTGCCACATTTGGAGTCAGGAAAGTAACAGTAAACACGATACAATAGTAATATAGATAAAAGTGGAGACTTGGACAGTAATTTTTTTAAAAATCTGTAGCTAACTTGGTGGTTAAAAAATTAAATGACCGGAGCTGGAGAGATGGCTCAGTGGTTAAGAGCACTGACTTCTTCCAGAGGTCCTGAGTTCAATCCCCAGCAACCACATGGTGGCTCACAACCATCTGTAATGAGATCAGATGCCCTCCCTCTTCTGGCATACATGCAAGCAGAATACTGTATACATAATGAAAAAATCTTAAAAAACAGTAAGTAAATGACCATTGAGTAGGTCACCAGAAAGTAAAGAGCTGTCAATCAGAAAGCATTGGACAACCATGATAACTAATTCAGCAGTAGTTACACTTTATCATATTGAAGAGGCTGGAGATACAATTGCATTTACTTTGTAGAGCAATTTACTAAGCTAGTGGAAAGGCAAAGGCTGGATAAACATCTCAGTGGGGAAAGTGCTTGCTTGAGGATGCAAGTTCAAATCCTCAACACCCCATCAAATACTGGGGTGGTGTGATGGCCTGTCTATACCCCCAGCACTCAGCTGGCAGAGAAAGGTGATTCCCCAGAGCAAGATGGCCACCTAGACTACGCAAGGAGCCAATCTCTGGATTCAAATGAGATCCTGACTCAACATAGAAGCTAGAGAAGAATAAAGGGAGACACTCAATGTCAACCTCTGGCCTCTACACACGTGAACTTACACAAAAAATGTACACACAGACACACTTGCACACATGCACAGCATACTCACACACACATGAAAACATAAATAAATAAATGGAAAAGAATATTATTTTAGGCCGGGCGGTGGTGGCGCACGCCTTTAATCCTAGCACTTGGGAGGCAGAGGCAGGCGGATTTCTGAGTTCGAGGCCAGCCTGGTCTACAGAGCGAGTTCCAGGACAGCCAGGGCTATACAGAGAAACCCTGTCTCGAAAAACCAAAAAAAAAAAAAAGAATATTATTTTAGGCTATGTAAAGCTAAGTACTTCTCTGTTTTAAGATATTATTTTTAGCCGGGCAGTGGTGGCGCATGCCTTTAATCCCAGCACTTGGGAGGCAGAGGCAGGCGGATTTCTGAGTTCGAGGCCAGCCTGGTCTACAAAGTGAGTTCCAGGACAGCCAGGGCTATACAGAGAAACCCTGTCTCAAAAAAAACCAAAAAAAAAAAAAGATATTATTTTTATAGGCTGGGCTTGGTAGAGCACACCTTTGATCCCAGCGCTTGGGAGGCAGAGGCAGGTGGATCTCTATGAGTTCGAGGCCATCCTGATTTACAAAGCTAGTCTAGGGCAGTCAGGGCTATTACACAGAGAAATCCTGACTTGAAGGAAAAAAAAAGATATATTTTTATTTATGTGTATGTATGTGTGCCTGTGAAGAATGTCAAACGTGCGGGTGCCCTGATAAGACAGAAGAGGGCATCAGACACCCTAAACTGGAGTTATAGGCAATTGTGAGTCACCCAGCAGGGGTTTTAGGAACCCATACTTCATCTTCAGAACAGCAGCGAGAGCCTGATACCGAGAGATGCCAGATGAGGGCGTCAGAATCCTTGGAAATGGATTTACACACAGATGTGAGCTGCCATGCAAGTACTGCAAACCAAACTTAGAAGAACAGCCAGTGCCTTAACCACAGAGCCTCTGCGTGTAAGTTTTTTTTAAAGATTTATTTATTTATGTATATGAGTACACTGTAGCTTTGCTGATGGTTGTGAGCCATCATGTGGTTGCTAGGATTTGAACTCAGGACCTTCAGAAGAGAAGTCAGTGCTCTTAACCACTGAGCCATCTCTCCAGCCTCTGCATGCAAGTTTTTAATGGCGTTCAGAAGTAATGCAGCACTTCCTAAGTGTGGGAACTCTTTACCACCATATATAATAGGAAAAAGTGTATCCTGTTTTGTTATAGGTGCCCAAGCCTTATTAAGTAAACAAGCTCAAACTACAAGAGAAAAAAATAAAGGAAGGGCTGGAGAGATAGAGAGTTTCATGCCCCTGCAGAGAACAAGGTCTGGTTCCCAGTCCCCACGTAGGAGCTCACAACCACCTGTAACTCCAGCTCCACAGATCCAATGTGCTCTTCTTGGGAACACACACACAAGGCATATACACAGAGACAAAAACACAGACACACACACAAACAAAAATACATCGTGATGTGCATGTCTTTAATCCCAGCACTTGGGAGGCAGAGGCAAGGAGGATCTCTGTGAAGACCAGCCTGGTCTACAGAGCTAGTTTCTGGACAGCCAGACTTATATAGTGAGACCCTGTCTTGAAAAACCTAATAGATGTAGATGTCAGAGCTAGGTACATAGATATAGATATATCTTAAGAATTTTTTTTCAAGATTCAAGGAGAAGAATTTTACACTGTCCAAAATTTAGTACATGAGCAATCTGATGTATCAGGGAGTGTAATATGCTAAAACCAGTAGCCATGGCTCCTTCTAAACACTCACTCTGTTGGTCTCTCTCTCTCTCTCTCTCTCTCTCTCTCTCTCTCTCTCTCTCTCTCTGCTAACTTTCTCCTCACAAGGTTTTTTTATTTGTCTTGTTTTTTAAATATTTATTTATTTATAATATGTGAGTACACTGTAGTTGTCTTCAGACATCAGAAGAGGCATCAGATCTCATCATGAATGGTTGTGAGGCACTATGTGGGTGCTGGGAATTGAACTCAGGACCTTCGAAGAGCTGTCAGTGCCCTTAACCGCTGAGTGATTTCTCCAGATCCCTCACAGGGTTTTGTTAAGCAGTGACTTACCATTAACTTCTCAGTCTTTTTCCCTCCTATTGCTTACTGATTCTTTAGACTAAGTCGTGAATCTAACCCTTGAGCAGCCTGGCCTCCAAAACCCCAGCATCCCCAGAGAGAAACTCACAGTTTTCACTGAGTCAGCCAAAGCCTCCCACTGCTCGAACGGCATCGACATCTGGCTCCTCCGCCAATGGTCATAGCGGGCTCGACTCTCTGCGTTGCTCAGAATCTCCTTGGCCTTCTGCAATTTCTGAAAAGTCTCCACTGGAAAAGAAAATGAGCAATGAACACTGCTCTCCTGGCAGTTGAAACCCCAAAACCATCCAAAGAATCTCGCCAAAATATTGACTCCACCCATATACTACGAGACTTCGGGCTGGTCTCTCTAGTCAGGCTTTAGTGTCCTCATTTGTAAGGTTATATCATAAAGACAAGTGAGAACTGGTGAGAGAGATCGGGGAGGAAGGGTCTTTGCCTTTGCTGCCAAGCCTGAGTTTGATCTTGTGGATCACATAATGGAAGGAGATACCTGGCTCATGCAAGCTGCCCTCTGAGTTCCACACATGTCCTGGGATGTGTGTGTGTGTGTGTGTGTGTGTGTGTGTGTGTGTGAGAGAGAGAGAGAGAGAGAGAGAGAGAGAGAGAGAGAGAGAGGCACAATAAATAAAAAGAATAAAGACAACCATTGGTTACAAATAAATATATCCTTATGTTAACACTTCATTGGCTGGTAAAAATGAACTACAAGTTGAAACAGTACATCATAGTGTACATACAAATATATGCTGTTATTAGAAAAGACCTCTCACAGTCCTCTCCCCTGCAACCATCCAATAGCAAAAACCCGAGTCCTTGTTGGCCTGGAGAGATAGCACAGTTAAGAGCAATTGCTCTTCCAAAGGAACCAAGTTTGACTCTAGGCGTCCATGTCAGGCTGTTGACAGCCACTTGTAACTCCAGCTCCAGGGAATCTATGCCCTCTTTTGGCTTCTTCAAGCACACACACAGACACACACACATAAGCACGCACACACACACACACACAGACACACACACACAGAGACACACAGACACAGACACACACACACAGACACACACACACAGAGACACACAGACACAGACACACACACACAGACACACACACACACATAGGCACACACACACACACATAGACACACACACACAGAGACACACAGACACAGACACACACACACATAGACACACACACACAGAGACACACAGACACAGACACACACACACAGACACACAGACACACACACACACATACACACGCACGCATGCACGCACACATGCACGCACTGGCTTCTGCAAGCACATACACATAAATAAAACTTTTTCTTTTGTTTTTTGCTTGTTTTTCAAAACAGGGTTTCTTTCTCTGCATAGCTCTACCATAGCGGAACTCCCTCTATAGACCAGGCTGGATCTCAAACTCACAGAGATCCATCACCTCTGCCTACCAGTTGCTGGGATTAAAGGTGAGTGCTACCACTGCGCACCAAAAAATTAAAATCTAAAATAAAAAAAAAAAAACAACTCATTGAATAAAAAAATAAGTTCAGCCCAGCACTCACCATACATGGGAATCCTGGTTTAACCCCTAGAAGTCACACAAGGAGGAAGAGCACATGTGGCAGGATTTTCCCTGTCCGATTACATTAAATATTAGTGCAGCAGGAGGCCTGTGATTGGACAGGGAAAAGGGAGGCGGAGCTAAGAGTTGCGGAGACAGAGCATCTCAGGAGGAGAAGGAAGCCAAAATGGAAGCAGACAGACAGGGAGAAGGACCTGAACCAGTGTGGCTTTAAATAGCCACAGGTAGTTAGGATATCATAAAGATTAGAATAATTGGGATAATTTGTCTAATCTAGGTGGGCAGCTTTTATCATTCTCAATTGTTTCTGAAATTATTGTATTGGCATCTTGTGAATTGATAGTTTATTGATACATTATTGTTAAATCTGTTTGGTTAATTATATGCTTCTAGAGTTTTGTTTCTCTAGAAGGGTTGCTGGGTGTTGTGGCAAGGGTGGATGGTCGTTGCCTGGTGAATGGCAGGGCAGCAAAGGAATTCAGGAGCTTCGGCCCCGCCAGAGAGTTGGCGGGCAGAGAGTAGCGCTGCGGGACCATGCCAGGGCAGAAAGTAGCTGGATGGAGCACGGGAACCTGGTGATTCTACTTGGTTACTGGAATGTGGGACCGTCGACTACAGGAGTTTATGGCTGAGAAGGAACTAGCGGCTCCAGAGACAAGCGAACCAGAGCTGGGTACACAGCAATCGGTCGCTGTGGGGACTAGCTAGAGACAGAGCCCACAGGAATGCATAGAGCTGGAACTTCGCGGGTCTTTTTTAATATTTCCTGCAACAAGCACCGACTCCTCTGAACACCCCATTCCATGGCACGCATACCCACAGACATCATCATCACTACTTTTTTTAATTTGAAGACCTTGCAACAGTAAATAAAGAAAATGCAAGTGCTATACACAACTGAGGCCCCGCTGTGTTAACAGTTTCCTCCAATATTAAAACATTTCACCCTGCAGGCAAAATCCTTCAGCAGGAAGATAACCAACTCAAAATGGCTTCAGGAAGTTCCTGAAACTGACCAGATTCACTAGGCTCCTCCCATTCTGGGTAAGCAACAAATAAGGAGCTACAGAAAGAAGCTGAATTGCAAAGAAGATTCTAAGACCAAACCAGCTGCCTGAGAGAAGACGAAACCATCAACTGTATCCAACTGAATCATTTGGAAGGGAGACTCTCCAACCTATTGAGTGCCCACCCATAGGCTGTACAGTATGCTCCAGGTTCCCAGCTTCTATGAACCATCACCCATGCTGGGGTAGGCTTTGGTGATAGAGCTAGCTGTCTTTGAGTCATTTTTGCTCCTAGAGGTCACCCCAGCAAAACTCACAGTTTACCACGTTGGACTTGGGTGGTATGAGTACTTTGGTGTTTCCTAGGCTCTGTTTCTGAGGTGAATGGATATATGTGTAGCAGGGTAGCATGTCCCAGGAAAAGGTTTGTGATACAACAGGCCTGTATGTTGTTCATCCTCTTAAGAAACAGCCATCAGGGAACTGAAGAGATGGCTCATCGGTTAAGAGCACTGACTGCTCTCCTGAAGGTCCTGAGTTCAAATCCCAGGAACCACTTGGTGGCTCACAACCACCTGTAATGAGATATGACGCCCTCTTCTGGAGTGTCTGAAGACAGTTACAGCATACTTATTTATAATAATAAATAAATCTTTGGGCCGGAGCAAGCAAGGTTAACCGGGAGCGAGCTGGGTTGACTAGAGCGAGCAGAGGTCCTAAATTCAATTCCCAGCAACTACATGAAAGCTCACAACCATCTGTACAGCTACAGTGTACTCATACACATAAAATAAATAAATAAATCTTAAAAAAAAAAAAGAAAGAAAAGAAAAAGAAAGAAAGAGCCATCCGTAGATTCTTACCGGCTTTGGAATTCTTGGGATGCTTGTCGGGGTGGCATTCCAGAGCTCTGACCTTAAATTCTGCCAAGATCTGTTCAACCTAAAACAAAATTCAGGATTTCAAATAAAGAGGACAGACAGAGGAAAGTGCTTAGTCCAGTGATTCTCAACCTCTCCAATGCTGCCTGTGACCCTTAATACAGTTCATGTTGTGCTGACCTCCAATAACAAACTCTCTTTCTGCTACTTTATAATTTTGCTACTGTTACTAATTATAGTGTAGATATTTGTGTTTTCTAAAGGTCTTAGGTGACCTCAGTGAAAGAGTCATTTGACCCCCAGCAGAGTGAGAACCATTAACGTTGTCACATGCAAGCTTCAAAAGGACTCGAGTTCAGTGCCTAGTGCCCATGTAAAAGCCAGGCCTGGAGACCCGACTCTGGGATCGCAGTGGACGGGGTGCAGTGGACAGAAGAATCTGAAGCTCACTGCCCAGCCGGTTAGCTGACTTTGGTGAGCTGAGACTGTCTCAAAAAAAAAAAAATACGGTGAAGAGCAACTGAATAAGATGCCAGTGCCAACCTCTGGCCTTTACACACACATGCACATGGATGTACCTCATAAGAGAATCAAACATCTTCAAGTGTAGGTAACCATGCCAACAATTCCAGCACGCTGAGGCAGGAACGGGAGGACCAGGTTCAAGGTCATCCTTGGCTTAATAGGAAGTTCAGGGCAAAAATGGAATAGTATACTTTGTGTGTGTGTGTGACAGGGTCACACCGGGTAGCCCTGGCTGGCCCCTGGGATTCAACATGTAGACCAAACTGGCTTCAGACTCAAAGAGATCAGCCTACCTCTGCCTCCTGAGAGCTGGGATTAAAGGCACGTGCCAACAAGCTCAGCAAATGAACACTTTGAGAGATGTGCCTGTTTGTTTTATGTGTGTGAATGTTTTGTCTGCATGGTCTGTGCACAATGTGTGTGCCTGGTGCATATGGAGGTCAGGAGAGGGCACTGGATTCCCAGGCATTGGATTTCCAGGTGGCACTGAGGCACAGTGTGGATGCTGGGAACCAAACTCCCATCCTCTACAAGAGCAGCAGCCTGCACTCTTAACCACTGAGCCAACTACCCTGTGCCCCGAAGTAAACATTTATAAATTCATCTTATAAGTACCCCCAAACCCTCTTTGTATAAAATTCCTAACAGAATAGAAAATAAAGATTGTTATCCTTTTACTCCTTTAAGATACATTTTGCCCATATTTATATCTATGTTCTGGGAATGTTAGCTAATGCAAATGCATGCAATTATATCTACCTGTCAAAGATGGTTGGAATTTTATTGTGACGGATGCTCTGGTTTTTGTTTTTAATTCACATCACACTAGAAAACATTCTGGGGCCAGGTGTGGTGGCACACGCCTGTGAGCTCAGCACTTGTGAGGCAGAGGCAGGCAGAGATCTGTGAAACTGAGACCAGCCTTGGCTACCTAGTGAGGTCCAAAACAGTCAGAGCTATGTAGAGAGACCCTGTCTCAAAAAGAAAAGAAAAGAAAAGGAAGGAAAGGAAAGGAGGAAAGAAAGAAGGAAGCAAGGAGAGAGAGAGAGAGAGAGAGAGAGAGAGAGAGAGAGAGAGAGAGAGAGAGAGAGAAACAAGCAAGCAAGCATTCTGGGGTCGATGAGATAGTTCGGTGGGTAAAAGCAATTGCCACCAAGCCTGGTGACCTGAATTCAATGCCCCAGACCCATATGGTGGAAGGAAAGAACCAATTCCCACATCGTGCCCTCTGACCTCCCTGCATGATGTGGCATGCACGCATACATACATATATTTACAAACATACATGTAAAAATACTTTTTAAACATTATGGTACCAGTCTATGGTAGCAAACTGTAACTCCCCAACAGGACTAACACATCACTGGTACTTCCTGCTTTATATTTCTTGAGTTTTGCCAATTTCATTTAAAAGAAATAGCTCCTAGTAAAGTCTTTCATTACTTCACTATTTTACTGTCACAGGGTTAAACACAGACCTTCTACAGGGCTGACCCCGAGTAAATCAGTAAAGGTGTCC
The DNA here is from genome assembly GCA_036184795.1 of Tokudaia tokunoshimensis. Taxonomy (NCBI): domain Eukaryota; kingdom Metazoa; phylum Chordata; class Mammalia; order Rodentia; family Muridae; genus Tokudaia; species Tokudaia tokunoshimensis. The sequence continues at coordinate 23,915,122 of BTHU01000021.1, forward strand.
AGTTTGCTTTCAACATAGCCCATCTCTCTCCTGCTGTCCGTATCCCACATGCCCAGGGCTGGACGCAGTCCGTGGACAGCCAAAGCCCTTACTTCAAGGTCCACTAAGCCCTCCCTTCCTGATTCAATATCTAGTAATCTGTCTGCACAGCTGCCTACCATGCCGGTGGTAAACAGAAATCATGTTTAACTTTACTCACAGTTAAATAAACTAAAACCTCCGGAGGGTGACGAGAGATCCAAAGACACAAACATCAATGCTCTCCTGAAGCTTCACTTAGTAGACACACATTTCTAAAAGTGAATTAAAGTACACATACAATATATATTTGCAGGCATATGTAATGTGTGTGAAATATTCCTTATATATGAAACATAATTATATTTGTGTGTGGAATATACACTATATATGAAATATATAATTATATTTGTGTGTGGAATATATAATGTATATATTGGAGCATATATATGTAAAATAAATGAAATATATAGTGTGTGTACTGTATATAGTGTATATTCACTACATATTTTATATATATTAAATATAATGTACATGTGTATATGTGTGTATATGAATATATATTCATATATTTGTAATATATATTATATTATATTTTTCATATATATGTGTGTATATATATATATATACACACACATATATATGAAAAGCCTCTATTTCTACTCTTTGACCCAGAATTCTAATTCTAAAACCTTGTCTAAGGAGAAAAAATGAAATGAGGCAAGAATTTAGCTCCACAGTGTGTGACTTATCTAGAGAAACAGACTACCATAGCCTCAGTGAAGCCAAAGGCAAGACTTTATTCAGAGTAAGAACTAAGGAACTCTCACTTGCAAGAAGGACTGCATGATATTGGGGGTTTTGGTTTTGTTTTGTTTTGTTTGGGGGGAGTGGCCCTTAGCATAGCAGGAGGCTGTTCATAGGCCATCCATCTTGGTGTCTTAAGTGACTCCATCTTGGGCCAAAGATCTGGTCCATCCCAACATACAAGGTTCAATGAATAAAGCATAAATTTTACACTAAAATATATGTATGATAGGATATTTCTTTAAACTAATTACAACTACAGATGTTAAAAAATTGGCCTTGTGGCTGGGCACGGTGGCACATGCCTTTAATCCCATCACTTGTGAGGCAGAGACAAGTCATGCTTGTGAACTCATGACCAACCTGATCTACATGGTGAGATGGTGAGTTCCAGGCCAGCCAGGGCTACATAGTGAGACTCTGTCTTAAAAAAAAAGAAAAAAAGGTAATGCAGGCTATAGGACAGAATAAATATCCCTATGCAGCCAAATAGAACTCAAATACACATACATATATGCATACATACATACATACACACATACATACATGTAGGCACTCATGTATGCACATATAACCAAAATAATAAGTATTGAACAGAATAACCCATTTGTCTCAATTATATGATATCTAAAGAAAGCATTGATTTCTTTAAAAGAAAAATCTCCCGCCAGATATGACACCTAACTTGATTTAAGTGATTTGGAGTTATAATGGTATTTAACACCATTTGAAGTTATAATGGTACTATAAAATCCATGAGATTTTCTCTGACCGAGGAAACTACAGACAGGTGGCCCCGCCTCCTGACTTCTAAATCACAGCCCAGTGGCTCTCAACCTTCCTAATGCTACGACGCTTTAGTATGTGGTGAACCCCCACCATAAAATTATTTCGTTGCTACTTCATAACTGTAATTTTGCTGCTTTTATGAATTGTAACATAAATATTTGATGTGCAAGATATCTGACATGCGACTCCAAGTCGGTAGTAACCCACAGGTTAAGAACCGCTGCTCTAAATAAAAACTCTCTGTACGTGGTCCCTCTCCCAGCTAATACTTTGAAGTTCAGAGTCCTTTCCTCAGAATAACGAGCAAGCATTTTAATCCTTCACTTTCTCCGAGCCGAAACTCCTTTAAAATGGTCCGAGGTTGGAGTTCCAGGAGATGTGGCTGCTGATCTCAAAGGCGACCTGGTGAGAACCTGCAACCCTGCTTACCGAGGAGAGCTCGTCGCATCCCAGCAAGGCGTAGTAGTCCTCGCTGCCCTCCGGCCTGTAGTTCAGTATCGCGTCCATTTACAGCGGATGAGTCAGTCCTCTCCGACGCCACGGACTCTGTGAGCTCCAGGGCAACAACAGCAAAGCTCTTTACACTTCAGCAGGACTTTCCAAACCAGCGAGCACAGACGTCATCCCAGCCCTTTGCAAACACAGCTTCTCATTGGCTATTTGCCCAGGAGCGAGCCTGCCATGCGGGGGCTGCTGGGATCTGTAGTTCGGGGTTTGTTGGTGCTGTTGTGTTGGTTTTTTGTTTTGTTTGTTTTGGTTTGGTTTTTTTTTTTGGTGGCGGTGGTGGTGGTGGTGGTGCTATTGTTTGTGGCTGACGTTGTTTTGGTTTGGTTTGGTTTGCTTTGCTTTGCTCTTTGCTTTTTGCTTTCATTGAAAAAATTTTTTTTCTCTTTTTTTTTTTTTTCGAGACAGGGTTTCTCTGTGTAGCCCTGGCTGTCCTGGAACTCACTGTGTAGACCAGGCTGGCCTCGAACTCAGAAATCCTCCTGCCTCTGCCTCCCAAGTGCTGGGATTAAAGGCGTGCGCCACCACCGCCCGGCAATTTTTTTCATACAATATATATTCTGATTATGGCTTCCCCGGTCCTAACTCCTCCCAGATCCTCCCTCTTCTTCACTCACCCAACTTCAGACTTTTTTTTTCCTTCTCTCCTTAGACAACAAAGAAAAAAAAAACTAAAAGAATATAGAGAAAAATAAAGGAAGAAACACACAAAGTCTATAAAAATAAAAACACAAACTGGAAAACCATAACATAACAGCAAAAGGCCAGTTTTTGTTGTTGTTGTTGTTATTGTTTATGCAATATGAAGCAAAAAGGCTACAAAAAATACCATTGGGTTCGTTTTGTGCTACTCGTCTCCGGCTGGACATGGAGCCTACCCTTAAGTGTGCCTAATATACTCAGTGAGACTCCACTAGAACTACTTTTTCCTCGGTAAACGGATGTCAACTGGGATGGCTTGTTGGTTAGGAATGTCTCCGTGAGTTCCTATGTGCAGCGGTGCAGTTTGAATATTGGCATAGTGATTTTTTTTCCTATCAGCTGATTAGAGGTCATGTTTTACAAACTCTCCTAATTTATTGTTGGTCTGTTACCTGGATAGTTTTGTTTAGGTTGGTTGGTTGGTTGGTTTGTTTTCCTATTTTTTTAAGAGACAGAAAAAACAGCTTGTAGTTGTTGGAGGTTGTAGATGTAACCCAGTGGCCAGCATTTGACTGTCACCAGCCTAAGGGGGGGGGGGGAGAGAGAGAGAGAGAGTCATAAAGAGAAAGAGAATAGAGAATATGTTCTGCGGCAGTGTGGGGGAAGGGGGTGCCCCAGTGGGCCCATGCCGGAGGCACCGGCATAGTATAGTGTAGAGTTTATTCAGGGCATGGGATGGGAGTTAAGGGGGGTAGTAGTGGCAGAGAACTGCAGAGAGAGGGAGAGAGTAGAGAAGCAGAGGCCGGCCATGACCACGTGTTGGGGGGGAGGGGAGGGCCCAAGAGGGGCAAGAGAGAGGCTTAAGAGAGGTAAGAGGAGTAAGAGGGGTAAGAGAGCGATAAGAGAGGTAAGAGGGAGAGGAGGGGAAAGGAGCCCTTTTCATAGTAGGCCAGGCCTACCTGGCTGTTGCCAGGTAACTGTGGGGTGGAGCTTAGACAGAATCCTAACAGGTGCTTTTCCAAGTGTATAGCTTGTAGTTTTTGGAGGTTGTAGATGTAGCCCAGTGGCCAGCATTGGGGGGGGGGGGAGAGAGAGAGAGAGAGAGAGTCAAGAGCACTTGCTGCACTTCCAGAGAGCCTTAGTTCAGTCTCCAGTGCCCAGCACCTCCCTAACTCCAGCTGCAGGAGATACAACACCTCTGGCTTCCTAGGGTACCTGCACTCACATGCACACGCCCCCATGCAGACAGACACACCGACACATAATTAAAACTGATACAAATTAAATATAAACAGATTAAGCAGCCAAGTATGATGGTACCTACCTATAATCCAATCTTATCCCAGGTTTGAGAACAGCCTAGGATACAGGAGATCTAATATATATAAACATATGTTATGCTACATTATATATACATATATATGTATATATATACATATATATGTATATATATACATATATATGTATATATATACATATATATGTATATATATACATATGTGTGTACATATATATATATTATATATATATAATATGGCATGGTGGTGGATGCCTTTAACCCCAGCTTTCAAGAGGCAGAGGCAGGTGGATCTCTGTCAATTTCTTTTTTTTGTTTTGTTTTGGTTTGGTTTTGGTTTTTGAGACAGGGTTTCTCTGTATAGCCCTGGCTGTCCTGGAACTCATTCTGTAGCCCAGGATGGCCTCAAACTCAATAATCTGCCTGCCTCTGCCTCCCTGGGATTAAAGGCGTGCACTACCACTGCCCAGCTTCTTTTAAAAAATAAATAAATAAACCTTTTAAAGGTATTCATTTTTATTTTATGGGCATGGGTGGTTTGCCTGCATGGATGTCAGATCTTGGAATTACAGACAATTGTGATCCGCCATGTGGTGGCTGGGAATTGAACCTGGGTCCTCTGGGACAGCAGTCAGTGCACCTAATCTCTGAGCCATCTCTCCAGCCTACACATGGTACTTCTTCCAGTTCTCCATTTATTTAGTCTGGGGCTCACCCAAGGGAAATGTCAGGACCCACAGCGAGCAGGCAGGTAGGTTTTCCCACCTCAATTAATTTGCCCAGAGACACATCTCTCCGGTGAGTCTAGAGTCTCTGATAACATTCCCCATGCAGTTAACTGCCTCTAACTTCAGTACTGAAGTGTAGAGACAGACAGATCCCTGGAGCTTGATGGCTCTAGCCAAAGGGTGCACTCCAAGTTCATCTCAGCGAGAGACTATCTCAAAATCTGAGGAGAAGCTAGGTGGCCCATACTTTAATACTAGCGCTGGGGAGGCAGAGGACAGGTAAATCTCTGAATTCGAGGCCAGGCTGGGCTAGATAAAGAGTACCAGGCCAGTCCAAGCTACATAGTGAGTCCCTATCTCAAAAATAAGTAAATGATGGATATCCGTACAGGAAGACACACAAGCCGGGCGGTGGTGGCGCACGCCTTTAATCCCAGCACTTGGGAGGCAGAGGCAGGAGGATTTCTGAGTTCAAGGCCAGCCTGGTCTACAAAGTGAGTTCCAGGACAGCCAGGGCTACACAGAGAAACCCTGTCTCGAAAAAACCAAAAAAAAAAAAAAAAAAAAAAAAGAAGACACACAAAACTCTTTGGCTTCCCTGGGCACCTATTTTACATGGCTATGGGCACCTGCGCTTACTTTTTTCTGGAGGTATAGATCCTTTTTATTACATTTTATAATTTATTTGGGTGGGTACGCAAATGTGGAGGTCAGAGAACCACCTGTGAAAGCTTCTCCTTCTTCTCCTTCTCCTCCTCCTCCTCCTCCCTCTTCTCCTTCTTCTCCTTCTTCTCTTTCTCCTCCTCCTCCTCCCTCTCTTCCTCCTCCTCCTCCTCCTCGTCCTTCTTCTGGGTCCCAGAGATCAAGCTCCATTATGGTGGCAAGTGCCTTTACCAGCTGAGCCACCTTGCAGGCCCCTGAGGGGTAGATCTTTTAAATGTAGATAATAAACCCTAACGCTAAAGCTGGGTGCTGTGGTTCATACCTGCAACCCTTGCTTTTGTGAAGCTGAGGCAGGAGGACTGCAGGGAGTTCAAGGCCGGCCTGGAGCTAGAAGATCCTGACTCAAAACAACAAACTACTTACCACAGTATCTCAAAGTATAAGTAAAACTCACTTGAAAGTTTTTAACAGGATGGAAAGCTCTTTGATTTCAAAATGCAGAAACTCTCAGCCAACCTCTAGGTGGCGTCCAAAACCTTGCAGACTCCTCCAACCAAGAAGTGTGGCTACTCTTGGACTACACCTCCCATAAGGCATAGCGCTACTGCATAAAAGGACCGCAAGCCAGAACTTCCGGCTTCGGAGACTCTCCTGCCTCCCTAGGTGCTACAGATTTTGCGTCTGTATCCTAGGCCGGTGTCACTCTGCTAACACAGGATATTCTCTAGCTTCAGGCCATCCTCCTGTCTCAGCATTGGATTATAGGCGTGGCGGCTAAAAGTGGTGTTTCTGTGAAATTCGTTTTTGAACCTAGCAATAAGAGGCTACAATCCCCAGAAGCTCTGAGAGCAGACATCAGCCCGCCCACAGCCCACTCATATCCACCCCTCTCCCACCTGCCTCCTCCAGGCGCGCCCCGAAGTTCCATGTTCCATGCAAATGGTGTCAGCTCCCGCCTTCCCTTTAAGATTCTTCCAAGCCTCAGCGGCGTCCGGAAAGCAATCCCTGAGCTCCAGAAATTACCTGCAACCGTTTCGTTTGTGTTCCCGGATCTGGACACGAACGAACGCTACGATGGAAGTTTGCGCTCTGTGTGTGTGTGTGTGTGTGTGTGTGTGTGTGTGTGTGTGTGTGTGTGTGTGTGTAACGCTACGATGGAAGTTTGCGCTCTGTGTGTGTGTGTGTGTGTGTGTGTGTGTGTGTGTGTGTGTGTGTGTGTGTGTCTATTCCCCAGTACTGAGATTACAAGTCTGTGCCACCATTAGGGATTTATGCTAGGGGCGGAACCCAGGCGTTCCAGCGCTAGGCATAACGTACCAGCCAAGCTACATCCATCTCCAGAGGTTGCAATGGCAACTTTTAACCACGGCGATGGTGAAAGCAGCTGATGCCACCGTTAAGTACGGAGTGCAGGACGAAACGGTGTTACTTCTGCGGAAGCAGGGGATTTACCACTATCTAACTGCTCTAAAACGTTAGGTGAGGAGGGCTGTGCTTGGGTGTGTGAGGCTGAAGACTGAACCCCGGACCTCAGCCATTCCAGTGCTCTTACGACTGAGATCCACCCCAATCCCAGTTTTGTTTTATATTATTTTAAATGTATACATATTTTGCCTGAAGAGATCAAAAGAGGCTGTGGGATCCCCTTAGGGCTGAAGATATAGCTGGGCGTGAGCTGCTGTGTAGGGGCTGGGATTTGAACCTGTCCACTGGTGTTCATTTTCTTTTCTTTTCTTTTCTTTTTTGTTGTTGTTGTTGTTTGTTTGCTTGTTTGTTTGTTTTTTAAGGTTTTGTTGTGTAACGGCCCTGGCTGTCAAGGAACAAGCTGGTCTTGAACTCACAGATCCACCTGTCTCTTGCTTCCTGAGTGCTGGGATTAAAGTCACAAGCCGACATCGTCCAGCTTCTACAACTGTTTTTAAAGCTTATTTCTATTTTATGTGTATGAATGTTTTGCCTGCATGTCTTTGCACCGTGTGCACTCAGTGCCCACAGAGATCAGAAGAGGGTGTAGGATCCCCTGGAACTGGAGATAATGGTTGTGAGCCATGATATGGGTGCTGGGAAATAAACCTGGGTCCTCTGTAAGAGTAGCTAGTGCTTTTAGATGCTGGCCCATCTCTCCACAGCCCCTCTCCATTTATAGGAATAGTCCCACATATCCTAAACTAGCCTCAGCACATAGTCAGACAGGACCTTGAATGTTTAATCTTGCCTCTACCTCCTGAGTGCTGGAATTACAGGTATAATGGCATCATGTAATCCCTACTGTCAAATGAACCAGTGTAGTTTATGTGACACTAGGGATCAAATCCACAGCTTTACTGACTCCTTAAAACTCGTGTTTCGGGCTGGAGAGATGGCTCAATGGTTAAGAGCACTGACTGCTCTTCCGAAGGTCCTGAGTTCAAATCCCAGCAACCACATGGTGACTCACAACTATCCATAATGAGATCTGATGCCCTCTTCTGGGGTGTCTGAAGTCAGAAACAGTGTACTTACATATAATAAATAAATAAATCTTTAAAACAACAACAAAAACAAAAAACTCGTGTTTCCTTGATTTATGAAGGATCGGGGACCAGTAGATATTGAAAATTCTAGGTGTAGAAGTCTGATTACTGGGTTTCAGTGTGTGTGTGTGTGTGTGAGAGAGAGAGAGAGAGAGAGAGAGAGAGAGAGAGAGAGAGAGAGAATATATGCTCACCAGGTGCATGCAGGTGCATCCAAGGAGGCCAGAAAAGGACACAAATTGCAAGTTGAGACTTAACATGTGGTCCATGAAGGGTGACCAAATGTCACCAAGACGGTGGGTACACAGGGAGAACATTCTCCATTGTTGTTCCTATCAATAAACTCGTGTTTAAGTATCTCTTGGTTTATTCCCTCTTTTTCCCCCCAGGGTGAGAATTAAGCCCCATTTCTAATAGAGCACCTCACACTGACCTACCAGCCAGCCCTTTGTCAGCATTTGGAATCACTTCAAAGCCATGTAATTGTTGGCAAACTTAACTACAATAGGCTCTCCTCGAGACTAATTAAAAAGGAGTCTCGGGGTGGAGCCTGGCATGATTGAAGCTTCCCTCATTGGTCCCACAAGCAGCAGGGTGTCATCTAAGCAGTGATATCAATCTATTAATGAATACTTCCACGGTCTTGGGCCTCATACTCCGTGGGCAATCCCAGAATCCATTGCATTTGAGACAGGAGTTAAGTTGCCCATAGGGAGTAAGGATGGGTCCATGATGGGTCATGAGCTAGTCCCAAAGCACTCATGGCCCCTCCCCAAATGAAAGGGCAACTCTCTGGTTGGTCCCGGGAGCAAAAATAGGTCATGTGGACTCCTTACTGACTGGACCCACCATGTGCTCAAAATGAGGAGTCATAATAAGATTATCTCAGTCTGTATCTAACTCCCAGCCTACATATCTACCATATGTACACACACACACACACACACACACACACACACATATTCAGGGGCTGGAGAGATGGCTCAATGATTAAGAGCACTGTCTGCTGCATTTCCAGAAGACCTGGGTTCAATCCCCAGTCCCAACATGGCACCTCATAACTACCTGTAAATCCCAATTCCAGAGGATCTGATGGCCTCTTCTGGCCTCCAAGGGTATGCATTTATGAGTCTATATGGGCTCAAGCTTGCCAGGCGAGTGCTTGGCAGAAGGAAGTAAACTTTAAATAGAGAACAGTATTCTCCATCTTATTCCTGGTTCAGCCAAAGTTTCTAGACAATGTGGAGGTATAAGAAGACTTGCTAGCCAGATGGTAGTGCACACTTTTAATCCCAGCACTCTGAGGCAGAGGTAGGTAGATCTCTGAGTTTGAGGGCAACTAGGACTACATAGCTAGACCATCTCAAAAACAAGGAGTATAAAAAGAGACTAAATCTCTTACCCATGTGACAAATAAGATATAACAAGCCATGGGTCTAAGCAATCATGAATTTGTTGGCAACCTTTGGGGGGAGTGGGTATGAAATATGGTTTCTCTGTGTAGCCCTCACTGTCTTAGAACTTGCTCTGTAGACCAGGGTGGCCTTGAACTCACAGACATCCGCATGTCTCTGCCTCCTGAGTGCTGGGTTTAAAGGTATGTGCTGACACAGCTATTGACACTATTTTTAAATTAGGAGATTTTTACATAAAATTCCAAGCCTCTAGGGTGATATGCTGCATTACATACCAGAGCCCCTTGGTTCAGCCCTCAGTACTGACAAAGGGGGAAGGAAGCATGTTGTCTTCAGACCCCAGATAACTCACCAGCTGTGTGGCCTTATGCCTCAGTTTACCGTCCATCTACACAAGGGGTGTCTAATGACGGCACTAAGCTTGGGAATGTTGATTTGTGGGTTGACTTTTGTTTTGTTCTGTCTGAGGGGTGGTTGTGGAAAGTGTTGTTGCTTTGAGACAGACATAGCCCAGGCTATGTCTGTCTCAAGTGATTAGAGGCATGTAACCAACACCCTCTACCACTAAGCTACAATACCTGTTATGAACGAATTTAGCTGTTACAGGATTTTTGTGTTTTAACAGGATCACCAACAGTACCTCAGAATCACCACTAGAGGGACTAAAACCAAAGGAATTGGCAAGCTCTGAGCACCCCCAACCCACTGCGATTTTTAAAATCCCCATTCCCCCCTTTTTTTATTCTATTCTATATTTTATATTATATATTTTTTGAGACAGGGTCTCACCATGTACACCTGTCTGGCAGTCTGACTATTCCTCAGAAACAATAAAATAATAATAATGATAATAATAATTTTTATTATTGTTAGCAGGACATCTTTGTTTCTGCCCACAAGCCTAGCAGTCAGGAGCTGAGGTAAGGAGCGTTGCCATGTAGTCAGGGAAAGCCTGGTCTACACTGTAAGTCTCTGTCTAGAGAAAAAAGAAAAGAAAAGAAAAGGGCTGGTGAGATGGTTCAGCAAAGAGCCTCAGACAAGTCTGATAACAAACTTTTTTTTTTTTTTGGTTTTACAAGACAGGGTTTTCTCTGTGCAGCTCTGGCTGTCCTGGTATTTGCTTTGTAGACCAGAATGGCTTCAAATTCACAGAGATCTGCCTGACTCTCCTTCTGGAGTCCTAGAATTAAAGGCATGCCACCATGCCAGCCTCTGATAACAGACTCCAGCTCAGGGGTGTCTTCAGAACTTGTTTGTTTCTCTGTGGTCATGTGTGAGTCCTGGCGGGTACTTGTGATATCAAAGGACAGCTTGGGGCAGCCGGCTCCCTCCTTCCGCTGTGTGGGGTCCAGGGTTAGAATATGGGTCTCAGCCGGGCGGTGGTGGCGCACGCCTTTAATCCCAGCACTTGGGAGGCAGAGGCAGGCGGATTTCTGAGTTCGAGGCCAGCCTGGTCTATAGAGTGAGTTCCAGGACAGCCAGGACTACACAGAGAAACCCTGTCTCGAAAAACCAAAAAAAAAAAAAAAAGAAAGAAAGACTATGGGTCTCAGGCTTGTCAGCCCACTTAGCCATCTCTATTCAGACTTTTTGCTTTTGTTTTGTTTTTTAGGTGTCTTTGTTTGTTTGTTTTAATGTGTGTACTGGCTGGTTTTGTGTGTCAACTTGATACAAGTTGGAGTTATTACAGAGAAAGGAGCCTCCCTTGAGGAAATGTCTCTATGAAATTCAGCTATAAGGCTTTTTCTCACTTGGGAGGCAGAGGCAGGCAGATTTCTGAGTTCAAGGCCAGCCTGGTCTACAGAGTGAGTTCCAGGACAGCCAGGGCTACACAGAGAAACCCTGTCTCGAAAAAAACAAAACCAAAACAAACAAAAAAAAATTTTCTCAATTAGTGATCAAGGGGGGAGGGCCCCTTGTGGGTGGTGCCATCGCTGGTCTGGTAGTCCTGGGTTCTATAAGAAAGCAAGCTGAGCAAGCCAGGGGAAGCAAGCCAGTAAGAAACATCCCTCCATGGCCTCTGCATCAGCTCCTGCTTCCTGACCTGCTTGAGTCCCAGTCCTGACTTCCTTTGGTGATGAACAAGAATGTGGAAGTGTAAGCTGAATAAACCCTTTCCTCTCCAGCTTGCTTCTAGGTCATGATATTTTGTGCAGGAATAGAAACCATGACTCAGACACTGTGTATGGGGGCTTTGTCTGCATGCATGTCTGCGTGCTATGCGTATGCCTGGTGTCCAGGAAGAGGGCGTAGGATCCCCTGGAATTGGAGTTACAGAGGGTGTGAACTACTCTGTGCTAGGGATTGAACCCTTAAACCTGAGTCCTGTGGAAGAGCAAGTGGTACCCCAAACACTGAGCCCTCTTCAAGACAGGGTCTCATGCTATAACCCAGTGTAACAAGGTACTCTAGGTAATTTAAATGTCTCCTTTTCTTTTTCTTTTTCTTTAATTCTGTGTGTGCTTTTAAGTGTGTACATCTGTATATGAGTGTGCATGTGTGTGAGGAGTATGTGAGAGTGTGTGCCACATTGCACACATGGAGGTCAGAAGATTATTTGCAGAAATCAATCCTTTCCTCTTATTTCCTGGGTCCCAGGGCCCATACTCATGTTATTAGGCTTGTGTCCTCGCCAATGCTATTTCAACTTGACACAAGCTAGAGGCATCAGAGAGGAGGGTACCCCTATTCAGAAATGCCTCCATAAGGCGGGGCTATAGGCAAGCCTGTGGGAGCATTTTCCTAATTAGTGATTGATTTGAATAGACTTAGCCCACTGTTAGTGAGGTCACCCTTGGGCAGGTGCTCCTGGGTTCTATAAGAAAGGAGATGGAGTATGCCAGTAAACAGCACCCCTCCATGGCCTCCTCATCAGCTCCTGCCTCCAGGTTCCTGCCCTGTTTGAGTTCCTGTCCTGACTTCCTTCAGTGATGGACTATAGTGTGGAAGTGTAAGCCGAATAAACCCTTTCCTCCCCAACTTGCTCTATTGGTGATGGTTTCTTTCATCACAGCGGCAGCGATAGAAACCTTAACTAAGGCAGCGTGAATGGCAAGTGCTGTTACACACTGAGCCATTCACCCAACCCTCAGCCTTCTTTGCATAATGTTGTGTCAGTTTAAAATCTGGGAGATCAGCCAGATAGTGGTGGTGCACCCCTTTAATCCCAGCACTCGAGAGGCAGAGGCAGGCTGATCTCTGTGAGTTCAAGGCCAGCCTGGTCTACAGAGCAAGTTCAGGACAACCAGGGCTACACGGAGAAACCTTGTCTTGGAAAAAATAAACAAAAAACCAAACACAAATCTGGGGAATCTGTAATCCCAACACTTGGGAGGTTGGAGGCTGAATGGTTTCAGTGAGGCTGGAGAGTAGCCTGGCACTTACATGTACTCAGGACCACCTATAATACCAGCTCAAAGCTTCTACCAGCACCCATATGTGCACACAGACACACATACTTTTTTGTTTAGTTGTTTTTTTCTTTTTTTTTTTTTTAAGAATTATTTGGGCTGGAGAGATGGCTCAGTGGTTAAGAGCACCGACTGCTCTTCTGAAGGTTTCTGAGTTCAATTCCCAGCAACCACATGGTGGCTCACAACCATCCCTCTTCTGGAGTGTCTGAAGACAGCTACTGTGCAATTAAGTATAATAAATAAATCTTTTTTTTTTCTTTTTAAAAGAACTTTAAAAAAGAATTATTTATTAAGAGTACATGGTAGCTGTCTTCAGATACACCAGAAGAGGACATTGGATCCTGTTATAGATGGTTGTGAGTTACCATGTGGTTGCTGGGAATTGAACTCAGGACCTCTGGAAGAGTAGTCAGTATTCTTAACCACTGAGCAATCTCTCCAGCCCATTTTGTTGGTTTTTCAAGACAAGGTTTCTTTGTGTAGCCCTGGCTGTCCTAGAACTCACACTGCTAACCAGGCTGACCTCGAACTCAGAGATCCACCTGCCTCCCGAGTGCTGGGATTAAAGGTGTGTGCCACCACTGCCTGGTTGTCACATGCACATATTTTTTTTCAATTTTTTTAAAAATTGAGAAAGAGTCTCACCATAGATTCCTGGGTGGCTTGGAACTCATTATGTGGATGGGGTTGGCCTCAAACTGGCTGTGTAGCCTATGAAGACCTAGAACTTTTGATCTTGCCCCCACCTCCCAAGTGTGAATATTACACGCTTACACCGCTCTATCCAGCTCTTTTCCTGGGTTTGGGAATATATGCATTTTCAGATGATCCCTAAGGATCCTCTAGAGCAGTGGTTCTCAACTTTCCCAATGCTGCAACCCTTGAATACAGTTCCTCCTGGTGTGGTGAGCCCCACCATAACATTATTTTCATTGCTACTTCATAAATGCAGTTTTGCTACTATTATGAATCGTAATGTAAACATCTCTGTTTTCCGATAATCTCAGGTGACCTCTTTGGAAGGGTCCTTTCACAACCTACAAGTTGAGAACCACTGTTCTAGATCCCACTGGAATCTCTTTTAACTTTTTGCTTCTTATTTTATTAATAATTACATAATTAATATAATTAATATTAATACAATAATAATTAATTATGAACTCATTCTTTTAGTTTGGCGAGGGATTAATTGATCTTGTTCTTTGAAGGAGCCAGTTTTCTGTTTGCCTGATATATCTTAAGTCTCCTTTAATTTCTTCCATAATCTTTTTAAAAAGTATTTATCATGCCGGGTAGTGGTGGCGCATGCCTTTAATCCCAGCACTTGGGAGGCAGAGGCAGGTGGATTTCTGAGTTCGAGGTCAGCCTGGTCTACAGAGTGAGTTCCAGGACAGCCAGGGCTACACAGAGAAACCCTGTCTTGAAAAACCAAAAAAAAAAAAAAGTATTTATCTTTATTTTATGTACAATAGTGTTTTGCCTGCATGTGTGTCTGAATGAAGGTGTCAGGTCTCCTGGAACAGGAGTTACAGACAGTTGTGAGCTGTGGTAGGTGCTGGGAATTGAACCCAGGTACTCCTGAAGAACAGCTGGTGCTTTTCACTGTTGAGTCATATCTCCAGCCCTTTTCCACGATTTTATCTCTTGCTACCCTCTTGTGGGATAGCCGCCAGAGAAGACTCCTCATCCACGGGTTACTTTATTAGCCACCTGGAGACTACCCTGGATCCCAGTATCTTCCTGAGCCTTTCTCAGGGCGAGCTTTTAAGTACAAAAACCATATCCTGGGTTGTTGGCATACTTCAGTTAACAAGAACTATTAGCCAGAAAGGAGCAACAGAAGCCACAAAGCAAGCTTAGTTCATAGAGACTCACCCAGAACTACGGACTTTGATGGATTAGGTCTTTCTTTTTTTTCTTTCTTTTTCTTTTTTTTAAGATTTATTTGTTTTATGTCTATAAGTACTCTATTGCTCAAACGCACGAGAAGAGGGCATCAGACCCCATTACAGATGGCTGGGAGCCACCATGTGGTTGCTGGGAATTGAACTCAGGACCTCTGGAAGAGCAGTCGGTGCTCTTAACTGCTGAGCCGTCTCTCCAGCCTCAGGTCTTTATTTTTGTTTTGGCAGGTAGTGCTGTCTACAGGCTGAGTTTCATGGCCTGAGTGGTACTTCCATCATGGAGTCAGTTGTGCTAAGGTCTGGGGGCCCATTACATGGTCTCTGTTCATCAGTGTGTCTTGTTCTTAATGTCTTAGACTTCAAGATTTCTAGCCTGCTGGAGCTACATAGTGAGACCCTGCCTCCACTTTTTTTTTTTTAATTTGGTAATTCTGTGTATGTTTTGCAGGTAGCCATAGAGACAACCCCCCCCCCCAAATGGGGAATGTAGGTAGTTGCAAGTTGCTTATGTGAGTGGCAAGGACCAAACTCAGGTCCTCTGCAAGAGCAGTACACGTTCCTAGAAGCATTAGATTACTGATCTGAGATTGCTGGGTATACAATATCAGCACTCACAGCTAGAAATTTTCCTTGGCCGGTAGTAGTGGAGGCCACCTTTAATCCCATCACTCAGGAGACAGAGGCAGATTGGTATCTGGGAGTTCGAGGCCAGCCTGGTCTACAGAGCAAGTTCCAGGACAGCTATGGGTACACAAAGAAACCCAGTCTCAGAGAAACAACAACAACCAAACAAACCCACAAATCAAATCAGATAAAACTACAGAAAATAATGAGAAGAAAAAAATAAGTCCCAAAAGTTCATTTGACTTCGATAGTGTTCATCTGTAATCCCAACACTCAGGAGGCTAAGGCAAGAGGTCAGTCTGGGCTACACAGTAACTCCATTAGGGCAGGGCGGTAGGGGCGTGGGGAATGAGGAGGTGGGGAATGGAGAGGAGCTTCCTCCAGGCGGAAGTAGTTGGAGAAGCTTCTTTCTGTTTTTTTCCAATATTAAAATCTGCCAGTCAAGAGGGCAGTAATGATCACGCCTGGGCAGCAGTTGTAATTCCTCTCAGCTCTCACCCAGCAGGTAGGTGCGGCGTGCAGGCAGAGCGGGGTAGACATTTTCCGTGGGCGGTCAGGGTATGTTGTGTAATACTGGGCTGCAATTACTCCAGAGGCCTTTTGTCTGTGTACCCACTAGCCTTGGGAGCCTTAGGGGAATGTGGGCCAGACACGTGTTTACTGGAGCTTCAGACTGTGGCCCCGACCTAGGGAGGGATCACCAAAACCTCAGAGAGTAAAGGGACGGACGGACGGACGAGTGAATCTGGCACAGCAGAGAGTAAGGTCTCCAACAGCCTGTACTTTATGCCGCTTAACCTACTTTCTTATTCTCTTTCTCCTCCCCCTCCTCTTCTCTCCCCTTTTCTTCCTCCTCCTCCCCTTCTTCCTCCTCCTCCCCTTCCTCTTCCTCCTCTTCTTCTCTCCCCTCTTCCTCTTCCTCCTCCTCCCCTTCCTCCTCTTCTTCTCTCCCCTCTTCTTGCTCCTCCTCCCCTTCTTCCTCCTCCCCTTCCTCTTCCTCCTCTTCTTCTCTCCCCTCTTCTTGCTCCTCCTCCTCCTCTTCCTCCTCCTCTTCATTATGTGGCTTAAGCATCCCAGGCCTTAAACTCACCATTTAGCCCAAAAGACCTTAGACTTCAGACACTGCCTCTATCTCCCTACAGCTGAGGATTGGGAGCATGCACTGCTGCCTTCCGTTTTTGTCATTATATTCCTACTAGGATGGCCCATTAAGCCCCAGTTAAAGCACCACTGCTTTCATAATCCAAAGTCCCGAAATCCACAAATTCCTCCAAACAAAAGCATGTACAGGTCTATCACAGCCATCCGCCAATCCCTGATACCAATGACTGTCTTAGGGTTTCTATTGCTGTGAAGAGACACCATGACCAAGGCAACTGTTTGTTATAAAGTACAACATTTAATTGGGGTGGCTTACAGTTTCAGAAGGTCAGTCCATTATCATCATGGCGGGAAGCGTGCACTGTTCAGGCAGACATGGTGCTGGAGAAGGAACTGAGGGTTCTAAATCTTGATCTGAGGGCAGCCAGAAGGAGACTCTCTTCTGCAGGCAACCAGGAGGAGGGTCTCTTCCATACTGGGTAGAACTTGAGCACCAGGAGCCCTCAAAGTCCACTGACACAGTGACACACTTCCTCTAACACGGTCACACCTCCTAATAGTGCCACTACCCATGGGCCAATCATATTCAGGCTGAAAGAGACGACAAAGCCTTCCTCTGGTCAGAGCATGAATGTTGACAACCTGTGAGGAAGAGGAACCCCGTAGTTTTCTCTCAGAATTTTCGACCTGAAGACTGCTTCTTACAACTGCTGTTTCTACTGAGATTAGCTAAACCTGCCTCCTTGTTCAACTGTATACAGTAACCTCGCATCCCCGTTCAAATGTGTATAATAAACACGATAAGCTTCCACTGTGCTGACTGAGGCTTCTCTACAGAGCCCAGACTGCCTGATCCCAGCTTTTCTGTATATGTATCTGTCTTTCTTCTTTTCTCATCACCTGTAATTGGGGCTCTTAAACTCAAGCTGTGTAAGGATTCCACACAGATGTGAAACAGATACCGGAGGATTGGAGCTTGGTAGCCAATTGGTTAGCTCTGGGCTCAGTGAGAGCGAGAGATTTGTCTCAGAAAAATCATTGCAAACTGAGCACGATAAGACGTCAGCCTCTGGCATTCATGTGTACTGATGTCTGTGTACATAGGTATGTATGTATGTATGTACGTATGTATATATGTATGCACAACACACATTCTGCATACACAAATGAATAAATAAGTTCTCTTAAGTGACGATACTAATTTACAAAATGTCTTTCAGTGAAAGAACCCAATGGAGTAGCTGAAGCAGTATACACATATAAAGCTCATCTCCTTCAATATAACTGGAGGGGCTGGCAAGATGGCTCAGTGGTTAAGAGTACCTGCTACCTTTGCTGAGAACAAGAGTTTGATACCATGCAGCTCACAACTGCCTGTAACTCTAGTACCATGAGTTCTCCAGCTTCCTTGTGACCTCCACAAATGTGCATATGTACTTGCAGACACATTAATTTTGTTTTTTTTTTTTTGTTTTTTCGAGGCAGGGTTTCTCTGTGTAGCCCTGGCTATCCTGGAACTCACTCTGTAGACCAGGTTAGCCTCGAACTCAGAAATCCGCCTGCCTCTGCCTCCCAAGCGCTGGGATTAAAGGCGTGCGGCACCACCGCCCGGCCACATTAATTTTTTTTAACATTAACTGGAAATATGTAGCTGAAAAATCATGTTGGAAACGAAAAATTAAAAAAAAAAGACATTTAAATTAGTTGTGATGATACAAGCCTTTAGTCCCAGCACTTAGGAGGCAGAAGCCAGTAGATCTCTGGGAGTTGAAGGCCAACCTGGTCTATATAGTGAGTTCCAAGACAGCCAGAGCTACATAATGAGACCTTGTCTCAAAAAGCAAACAAATTGAAGCTGTTTTGTTTTGTTTTGTTTTGTTTTGCTTTGGTTTTTTTAAATGTAGGTAGACATGGAACTTTATTCCTTTTAAAGGGTGTGTGGGTTATTCGATATAGTAGCTGGAACATGTTTTATTAAGTCCTATGAAAAACATTTATTCCCTTACTACAAACCATCTGTATTAGTTTTCTATTTTGCTTAGCAAATTACTAGGAACATAGTGGCTCAGGAAAAGAGAGAGAGAGAGAGAGATTGATTCAGCATCTCGATCTCTATGAGTGAGAAATCTTGGCAAGGCTTAAACACATCTGAATGAAAATGGACACAGAAACCAAAATAAGAAAATGGTGAAGAGGGAAAAGTTTATTCCAAACTGCCAAGGCTGTCTCTAGGGAAGCCAAGGAGAAGTGACAGGAGAAAGAAAGAGAGAAAGATCTCCAGGACTGAATGGGAACTGGAGGAAGGGGGAGTCTTAGCTGGGGTTTCTGTTGCTGCAATGAAACGCCATGACCAAGGAGCAAGTTGGCAAGGAAAGGGTTTATATTGGCTTATCCTTCCACATCACTCTTCATTCTTGAAGGAAGTCCGGATGGGAAGCCAAACAGGGCGGGATCTTGGAAGCTCGAGCTGGTGTCGCACAAGCCGCGAAGGATGCTGCTCTCTGGCTTGCTCGACCTGCCTTCCTGCAGAACTCAGGACCTACAGAACTCAGAGCTCAGGGGTGGCTCCACCTGCTTCCCTATTGATCACTAATTGAGAAAATGCCTTACCACTGGATCTCACGGGAGGCATTTCCTCAACTAAGGCTCTTCCTCTCTGATGACTAAGTCAAGTTGACACAAAACCTGCCAGTATGGGGGTGGGGGGACTTGTGGGCTGGGCTGGGCTTGTGAGCAGGAACTAAGGGAGCCTAGAGGCTGCCATTGACAAGTTAATAGGCACCAGTCATATGTTAATAGAAGAGCCTCAGGACCATCTGTTCCTGTGGTCAGAGATAAGGAAAATCACACACACACACACACACACACACATATTCACACTTTTTTTTTTCCTTTTCTTTTTAGCAAGTAGGGACTTTCTTCAAGTCCCTGAGGGAATAGTGGCTTTTGTCTAAATGTAAAATCATGGGAAAAGGAATTTCTTGGGAGACCAAGCAATATTCATGGTAGTGAAGTTATTTTAATCACCCGAGATTTTACTCTTAGTTTGGGGCTCTTGTCCTTAGTTTACAACTTCTTGTCAGAATCCACCTGCTGCGGCTGGAGGTCTGCTCCCTGTTCTCAGCTGCCACCGACAGAGTCCCCTGTGGATCTCTCAGATGCTTCAAAGTCAGCTTAGCTGGTCAAGGACGTGGCTCAGTTGGCACCGATGCTTACCTAAACTATGTACCTGGGTTCGGTCCCCAGCAATGCCTACAAGCTCCAATTGGTGACTCATTTGTATAACCCCAGGAGGATCAGGAGTTCAAAGTCATCCTTGATTAGTGAGTTTGCGACTAACCTGGAGACCTTGTCGCTAAATAAGAAAAAGAGAATCAGGGGTTTCTCGGGGGCATCTCTCCAGTTTACCCACACAGTCCTACAAAATTCAGTCAGCCCTTGATGTCCACAGGGGATGGGTCCCAGGATTGAGAGACACCAACATTTTCTCATGCTCTAGCCTCATCTAAAACAGAATAGCACTTATTTATTTGTCTGTCGGCATGTGCGCTGCTCACCACTGTCTGCCCGGCCCTTTACTTAAGGTCTTTCCCTGAACATCACGTTTTTTTCCAGGTTGGCTGGCAGCCAGCAGGCCCCACACCCTCCTTGCCCAGAGTTGGAATTACAGGCATGCCCAGGATGGCTGGCTTATTCTGTGGGTATTGGGATCGGAACTCTGGTCTTCATGATTGGGTGGTAAGGCCGTCTTTCCACCTCGCCCTCTTGCTTTTGGTTTGCAGCCAGATGAACCACAGATGCAGGACATACAGATGCAAGTGGCTTGCCTGTGGAGCCTAACAAAGAAGGCGCCGTCTCCTGGTTGGTAGTCACAGGCCACGGCTGCGCTTAGGAGCAGGGGCTTTAGTCACTTTTCTTGTCACTGACAGAATCTCTGACAGAAGCAACTGGGGGAGGAAGGCTGTGTTTTGACTTACAGTTTCTGGGAATTTCAGTACATCACAGGCCAGGAAGATGGAGTGGAGTGGCTCCAAGGCAGAGAGATATCTGCCAGTTGCTTCTTACATAGTGGTCAGGTCAGGGAGCCAGGGAGCTGCAAATGTGACAGGAAGCAAGCCTGGGTTACAAGCTTCAAAAGTTCTTTCTGTTCCTGGGGAAACTGAGATTCTTAGCCTCTCTCTTTCTCTTTCTCTCCCTGTCTCTCTCTCTCCCTGCGCCCCCACCTCTCCCTCTCCTCCCTCTCCCTCTCCTCCCTCTCCCTCTCCTCCCTCTCCCTCTCCCCTTCCCCCTCTCCCTCTCCCTCTCCCTCTCTTTTGTGAGACAGGGTTTCTCTGTGTAGCCCTGGCTAATCTGGAACTCACTCTGTAGACCAGGCTGGCCTTGAACTCAGAGATCCGCCTGCCTCTGCGGCTAAGTGCCTGTTATCACCACTCCGCTCTTTGTCTCATTATTAAAAGAGTTTAAGGACAGATTTGGAGGGAAGCTTAAGAACAATTTAACAGGTCTGAAAGAAGAAAGCTGGATAGTAGTAGTACATGCCTTTAATCCTGGCATTCCTGAGGCAAGTGGATGTCTGCAAGTTCAAGGCCAGCCTGGACTACAGACTGAGCTCCAGGACACAGAGAAACCCTGTCTGGGAAAAATGAAAAACAAAAACAAATAAAAGAAAAAAATACAAGGAAGGAAAGTTGTCCATCTAGGC
Organism: Tokudaia tokunoshimensis; assembly: GCA_036184795.1. Lineage (NCBI taxonomy): Eukaryota > Metazoa > Chordata > Mammalia > Rodentia > Muridae > Tokudaia > Tokudaia tokunoshimensis. The sequence goes on from BTHU01000021.1 coordinate 23,936,242, forward strand.
TGCCTGGAAGAGAAATAAGGAAAAGGAGAAAGAGAATCATTTGTCTTGACCAAGGCAACCCTTTTTTCCCCCCTTTCCTTCTCCCTCTTGCTCCAGTTCCCACTCACTCCAGCCCATAGGTTTTTTTATTTGTTTCGAATTATGGATGGTTGTGAGCCACCATGTGGTTGCTGGGATTTGAACTCATGACCTCCGGAAGAGCAGTCAGTGCTCTTAATCACTGAGCCAACTCACCAGATCCAGTAACTCTTATAAAAGCAAACATTTAATTAGACTGGCTTACAGTTTCAAAGGTTCAGTCCATTATCATCTTGGTGAGAAACATGGCCACATGCAAGCAGTCATGGTGCTGGAGAAGAAGCTGAGAGTTCTACATCTAGATCCTAAGGCAGCCAGGAGTCTCCCTTTCCCAAGGCATTTAGGAAGATGGTCTCTTCTGCATGAGCATAGGTCCTCAGAGACCACCCCCACAGTGATGCACTTGCTCCAACAAGGCCACACCCACTCCAACAAGGCCACACCTCCTAACAGTGCCACTTCCCATAGGCCAAGCATATTCAAAGCACCACATTGTCCCTTTCTGGGTTACACATGGCAAATGGGAGGTAGCCTCGAGGAAAGATTGAAAGAGCCAAAATCTCAAATTATTGGGGAAAGCACACTTACCCTCTGGGCAGGGTCTGAAAGAGACAGAGCAAAAGAAGGAGGAGCTACTGGAAGAGAAGACTTAGCAGCTAAAAGTGCTTGATGTTCCTCAGCGGAGAGTCCAGTTCCCAGGACCCCCTCCTTGAGCAGCTCACAAAGGCTTGCAATTTTCCATTTAGGGGATCTGAAGCCTGCTCTGGTCTCCATGAGCATCCTCGCACAGGAGGCACAGACAGACAGACCATGGGCATCCATGCACATGCAGCACAAATGCATGTACGTACAAATAAATAAAAAGAAAAGAAAGGTGACTCGGTCTTGAGCTATACTCCCAAAGCCAGTGAGCTGATAGGTCCTACTGGATGAACCTTTGTTTTGGGCAGCCTGGAATGTTAAGTCTCTACCTGAGATCAGAGGTAGTTCTATATCTATAGTTCATCCAGTTTAAATGTATCCCCTGGCTTACAAATGAGTGAGACTCAAACTACTGTCATTTTATTTGGGCTTTGACAATTATTGGGGGTCAGTAACTACTAATCTACTTTTCCAAAGCCTGGCCTGGCTACTTCCCCAATGGTGGACCCCAAATACTCAAATACTTGATGTTTCTCCCGACCATGTGTTCATGGTCCATCTCCTCTCATGACAGCTAGCGCTCTCTCTCTCTCTCTCTCTCTCTCTCTCTCTCTCTCTCTCTCTCTCTCTCTCTCTCTCTCTCCCCCCCCCGCCACCGCCTCTGCAACCCCCAACCAGCTACCAGCTAACTCAAAACCCGACTACCTCTAATCCCTCTAGTTATTGGCTATAGCCATTTTTTATTCAACCAATAGTTTTAAGCTAAGGAACAAGGTTTGCACAACAAAAGCTATTAAAGGTGAGAATTCTCTCCTAGGCAACTAGACCTTCTGGTACAGAATTTATCATTAAAATACATAGCAGCTGTCCAAACCTTAGCCTATCCCTAAGTGGGGACTCAACAGTGCCCTGATCAAGGCCACTGTAACGTCTCCCTTCCTCTGACGAGGTAACCTGACAATCATTTAGGAGAGGGGCTGAAGTTGGAGGAGAGATGCAAGCCCACCTCCACTATTAAAAGCTAAAGATCTAGTTCTAAAGCCGTTCACCAGAAGGAATTTGAGTCTGAACTGGAGTTTTGGTCCTTCCCTCCGGACAGATGTGCTCCCTTCTGCCTAGCTCTGAGCTCAAAGGAGAATCCTCAGGACAGGGTTGTCTCTATTACCGACTTTACAATAAAACAGCATAACCAAGCAGGTATGGTGGTGCACACCTTTGGTCCTAGCACTCAGAAGAAGGTGGATCTCTGAGTTTGAGGTCAGCCTGCTCTATAGAGAGTATTTTAGGACAGCCAAGGTTACACAAAGAAACCTTATCTCAAAACAAAACAACCTCCCTCTGAAAAAACAAAACAAACAAAAACAAGAAAAACCAAAACCCAAAAAACCCAACAACACAAAACGAACCAAAAAACAAAACCAACTAAACAAACAAACAAAAATTCCCCTGTTGTGGATGGGCTTGGTGGCTGTTCTTGTGAACCAATGCCCTAATGAATAAAGGACCCAATCACTGGGTGAGTAGGCGGGGCTTCCAGGAGAGAGAACGCAGGAGAGAGTTACTTCCTTTTGGAGCTGGGAGAGCAGAGGGGTGAGATGTAGCTGGTAGAGTTTCCTAGTATCATGGGTGGCTCCACAAGGATCCATGACCGGAGGGATCAGATTTTAATAAGGCTTACAAGGTTAGGTTTTTGGGTTTGTTTGTTTTTTTCTGTTTGTTTGTTTTTTTGAGACAGGGTTTCTCTGTGTAGCCCTGGCTGTCCTAGAACTCACTCTGTAGACCAGGCTGGTCTCAAACTCAGAAATCTGCCAGCCTCTGCCTCCCAAGTGCTGAGATTAAAGGCGTGCACTACCACTACCTGGCACAAGATTAGGTTTTAGTTGTTGCGCCCAGAGATTGAGTTACCATTGTTTCTGAACTAAGTTTGTGTTGCGTTTTCCTTCACGAGGTGGCTCATCTGCGTTCAAGAGAGAAAGGTATGGTGGCAAAGCGTGGGTTTGCCAGATGTGCACCGCAAAGTCCGTGTGGGATTTGAAGCATGGGGTTGGCGTGGTAGTGACCCAACACTGGGAACCTAGCGAGCTGTGTGGAGACGTTACGGGAAGCTCTGGGCCAGTGAATCTCCACGAATCTCCAGTGCTTGGCCAGGCCAGGTTGCAGGGGGCAGAGAGTTAGAGGCATGGGCCTGGGAGTGTGCTAGTTCACTCTTTTAATATTCCCCCAACATTCCCCCACCACAGCTAGTGCAAGTTATAGAAGGGCTTACTTTGGGGCATACAGTTTCACAGGGGTAAGATTTCTCCCCCCCCCCCCCCCGTCATGGAAAGGACTTGTGCCAGCAAAGGCATGGAGGAGGGAAAAGGCGAGAACTGACAACTCAAACCTCAGGCAGAAAACAGAGAGAAACTTAGAACAACACAGTGTTTAGAAACCTCAAAGCCCGCATCCAGGGCCTCATACCTAAGCCTTCCCCGACAGTGACTAGCCAGGGGACCAAGTAGTCAGATATCAGCCCTAGGTGGGATGTGGTATTTAAGCCATCACACTGCCTGAATAGTTTCTTTTCTTTTTCTTTTTTTCTTTTTTCTTTTCTTTCTTGTTTTTTTTTTTTTTTTTTGAGACAGGGTTTCTCTGTGTAGCCCTGGCTGTCTTGGAACTCAATCTGTAGACCAGGCTGGCCTCAAAATCAGAGATCAGCCTGCCTCTGCCTCCCAAGTGCTGGGATTAAGGGCGTGCGCCACCACCGCCCGATGACTGTGCAGTTTCTATACCGTTTCCACCGGTTCTACTTCAAAGACTCACTTTTGCCCGCCAGGTCCCACAACCTCCCAAAGTAGCAATGTCAGCTGAGGGCCAGGTGTTCAAACATAAGCTACAGGACATAGCATATCCATAGCGGGATAACATAGGATATGTGTACTAGGGACTAGAGCTTTCCCAGGTATAACTGAATTCTGATTAACATGGCTTCATCTTGTTTCCTTTCTGAGAGTGGTACTGGGGGCATCGAACCCAGCAGTCTTCTGTCTGTTCAGCAAGCCTTCCGTAGGGCTATACCTCATGTATATATGTATTTAATATTTTGAGAGATTTCTTTCTTGTTTTATTTATGTGTATACATGTGTGCCAGACCCACCAGCAGGAGTCGGACAGCCTCTGAGAGGGCAATGAGGATGATTATAGGAAACACAGAAGAGATGAGGGATAGTTTGGGAGGGCTTCCAGTTAATACTGAGGCCCTGAGTTTATTTTATGTAGCCTTTTTATACTCCACAGTGCCGTGGGAAGCAAAATCACAAGCTAGCAGAAACAATGGCTGACGTATACACAGGATGTCTGGTTTTATTTGGAGGCCTCCCAATTTCTTCCACCAAGATTAGTAGAACATTTGATCCCTTGCCTTCAGCATCAAGTGTATATCTCTTTTTATCCTTCCATGTGTTAGCAGGCCAGAAAATCTGTCAGCAGACCCTGACCTGCCTTGACTCTGCCTGGCATGGAGACTTTGACAGAAGAAGGCAAAATAGCTCCTGACATATGTGCGCCTACGTGAGTTTATATGCACCACTGTATACAAGTGCAACTAGAAGCCAGAGGACATTGGATTCCCTGGAACTGGACTTACAGGCAGGTGTGAGCCACCTGACTTAGGGCCTGGGAACAGAAGTCAGTTCTAAGAGCAGCAAGTGATCATACCCACTGGGTCATCTCTCTAGCGCACATATTCTCAACCTAGGGGTCTCGACCCCTTTGGGGGGGGTTGAACATCAGATGCCCTGCATATCAGATGCTTACATTATTAATTATTTTAAAGATTTATTTATTTTATATGAGTACACTGTAGCTGTCTGCAGACACACCGGAAGAGGGCATCAGATCCCATTACAGATGGTTGTGAGCCACCATGTGGTTGCTGGGATTTGAACTCAGGACCTCTGGAAGAGCAGTCAGTGCTCTTAACCACTGAGCCATCTCTCCAGCCCAGATGCTTACATTATGATTCATAAGAGTAGCAAAGGTACAGTTATGAAGTAGCAACAAAATAATTTTATGGTTGGGGGTCAACATAACCCAAGGAAGTGTATTAAAGGGTTGCAGCACAAGGAAGGCTAAGAACAGCTGCTCTAGCTCCTTTGTGTGGCTGTTTAAAAAAGGAAAGAGAAAAGTAAGAAATAAAGAAAAATGGGCCAGACATGGTAGGCCACACCTTTTTGCTCTGGTTTTTGATTTTTTTTTTTTTTTTTGGTTTTTTTTTTTTTTTTGGTTTTTGGAGGCAGGGTTTCTCTGTATAGCCCTGGCTGTCCTGGAACTCACTTTGTAGACCAGGCTGGCCTCGAACTCAGAAATCCGCCTGCCTCTGCCTCCCAAGTGCTGGGATTAAAGGCGTGCGCCACCACTGCCCGGCTGGTTTTTGATTTTTGAAACAGGGTTTCTGTGTAGCCCTGGCTGTCCTGGAACTCACTCTGAGGACCAGGCTAGCCTCAAAGTCACAGAGATCTACCTGACTCTGTGTTGGGACCAAAGGCATGCACCACCACCTTAAAGGCATGGGCCATACCTTTAAGTCTAGCATACAAGATACAGAGGCAGGTGGATCTCTGTTGAGTTTCAGATCTCTGTGAATTCTAGGCCAGGTTGATAGTGAAGCCCTGAGGAGGAGGAGGAGAAAGGAAGAAGAGGAGGAGGAGGAAGAAGAGGAGGAGGAAGAAGAAAAGTGAAAATTATACACATAAATCTAGGCATGGAGGCACATACCTACAACCCCTACACTTAGAAGGCAGAGAGAGACAGAATTATAAACCAGCTTGGGCTGCCTCTGGAAACCTCAGCTCAAAGCAAGCAATCCACTGTATTGAATTTCATTGTTGTATACACTGAGTGGACTACATGTGAGACTCCAAAATTCTGGAGAAAACCATATTCAACATATTCCATATGATGACTTAACACCATTCAATATTCCCCAAACTTTTCGAGCAAGGTGCACCTAATAGAAGAAAATAGAGTATAATTATCAGTTGGTAAGTCTAGCTAAAACTTATCACAAAATTAGACCCTGAATGACTTTGATGACTAAGTAGCAAATCTTTCTGAAAGTCAGGTAGTTTCCAGTCTTTTGCCTTCTGCAAACCAAAGGAGAAACTAATCTCTTTCTCAGTTAGTAAGCTGTTAAATGGTTTGTGCTGGGCTTAGGTGTAGAAACCTGAAAGACAGGCTCTCAGGTTTGAGCCTGGCTTCATAACAAGTTCTGTGTCAACTTAAGCTAGGTAGTGAGATCTAGAGAGGGAGGGAGGGATGGAGAGAGAGAGGGAAAGGGAGAGAAGACAGAGAGGAGTGTGTGACAGTGAGGAGAGAGGGGAAACAGTTATACTATTTTCAGCATAAAAATAAAAACAGAACTTGAAAAACTTTGTGGTGGTTTGAATATGCTTGGCCCAGGAAGTGGCACTATTAGGAGGTGTGGCCTTGTTGGAGTGGGTGTGGCCATGTTGGAGTAAGTATGTCACTGTGGGGATGGGCAAGGAGACCCTCCGCCCTCACGTGGGGGCCAGTTTTCTCCTAGTGGCCTTCAGATGAAGATGTAGAACTCTCAGCAACAAAGTCTTTCACAGTCCTTCTAGGATGGCCCATCAAGGCTCACTTAATGCATTCCGTGGCTTTCCAAATCCAAAGACCCAGAATCCACACTCTTCCAAACAAAAGCATGGTCAGGCCTGTCACAGCAATAACCCCGTCCCTGGTACCAACTTAGGTCTTAGAGTTTTACTGCTGTGAACAGATACCATGACCATGGCAAGTCTTATAAAGGACAACATTTAATTGGGGCTGGCTTACAGGTGCAGAGTTTAGTCTATCATTATCAAGGCAGGAACATGGCAGCATCCAGGCAGGCATGGTGCAGGAGGAGCTGAGAGTTCTACATCTTCATCTGAAGGCTGCTAGGAGAAAACTGGCTCCCACGTGAGGGTGGAGTATCTCATCGCCCACCCCCATAGTGACATACTTACTCCAACAAGGGGAAACAAAGGTATATTCTTGAAAACAATTATGCTATTTTTCAGTGTAAAAAACAAACAAGCAGAACTTGAAAAACTTTGGTTATGTAACAAAATCCCTTACATATATGTCTATTTATATATGTGTATGGATATCTGATGTGAAAATTATTTCATCCCAACAATAACTGATATTCACAGTTTGGAAAAAGATGCTTCTATTGCTGCTACTGCTTCTCCTCTTCCTACCCCCTCCTCCTCCTCCTCCTGTGCCTTTCCCTCCTCCCTCTCCTCTTCCTTCTTTTTCTTCTTTTTAAAGATTTATTTATTATTTTATTATATGTAAGTACACTGTAGCTGTCTTTGGACACTCCAAAAGAGGGAATCAGATCTCTTTACAGATGGTTGTGAGCTACCATGTGGTTGCTGGGATTTGAACTCAGGACCTTCGGAAGAGCAGACGGTGCTCTTAACCACTGAGCCATCTTACCAGCCTCTTCTTTTCTTTAGTAGCCCTACTGCTGATGAATGCTAGGCAAGCGTTTTGCTGCCAAGCTTCATCTCCAACAGTCTTCATAGATTGCAGAGTGAAGTGTGGTCTAGTGTGTCCACTCAGGAGGCTGAGGCAGAAGGACTTCTTGAGCCCAAAAGTAGAAAACTTTGTTTAAAAAAATGGGGGTGAGGGGTGGGGTGGGAGCTGAAGAGATGGTTCAGCAGTTAAGAGCATTTGTTGCTCTTCCAGAGGACCAGAGAATTTGGTCCCCAGCACCCTCTTGGGTGCTCACAGTCCCCTGCAACTCCTGCTCTATGTCATCTGACACCCAGTTCTGCCCTCCCAGGTCACCTGCACACCAACCAGACCAAAACAAAGGCATTATTTATCCCAGCATGGCTGTTCTAATTACCACAAGCTGGGTACTTAGCCCTTTTCTCAGATCCTGGAGATGGGATAGCTGAGAATATGGTACCTGGCTGTCCTAGAACTCCTGGTACAGACCAAGCTGGTCTTGAACTCACAGAGATCTGCCTGTCTCTGCCTCCTAAGTGCTTAGATTAAGGGAGGACATGACCATGCTAGAATCTCTTTCATAGGCTCTCTGATTCCATTCCTGTGATCAACACCTTCATGACCCAACCATTTCCCAAAGACATACTTCCTAATGCTGTCCCTTTGGGGGTTAGGCTTTCAACCAATCACAAAACCTGTCTGTGATATCATGCAAAGTGTGGGTCTCATAGGTTAAGGGCTAACAGGGAATGATTTGTAATATTACAATGGGGACTTAAGGGTGCTTCTCAGTGGTGGTGTGTTTTCTGTTTCTTCTTTCTTTCTTTTTATTTTATTTTTTGGTTTTTTTCAAGACAGAGTTTTCTTGTGTAGCCCTGGCTGTCCTGGAACTCACTCTGTAAACCAGTCTGCCTTCGGACTCAGAGATCTGCCTGCCTCTGCCTCCTGAATGCTGGGACTAAAGATGTGCTACACCACTGCCTGGCTTCAGCAGTGTGTTTTCTTAAACTTCACGATACTGTTAGTTTAATTCCCAGTGCTGGAAAATAACCACCACTACTGCCACCGCCACCAATAGACAATCTAGCGGCCAACACAAGCACAATACACAAAGCTATGATATCTTTCGAATTTTCCTTTTGTGTGGTGAGGCTAAAACCCAGGGCATACCATCTAAGTAATCTACCACTGAGCTACAATCCCCAGCAACTTCCCCTGATCATTGTCTCTTTCCTTCCCTCTCCTTCTGCCTCCTCTTCCTTCCAACCTTCCTGTTGTACCTCCACCTCAAGACGGAACCTTATGTTGCTCAGTTTGGCATGAATTTGCTTAGACAAGTGCCGTATGTAGGATTTCAGTTGCTGTGATAAAACACCATGGCTATAAACAACTTTGGGAGAGAAGGGTTTATTTCTGCTTCCAACTCTCAGGTCACACTCAGTTACTGAGGGACTTTAGGACAGGATCTCAAGACAGGAACCTGGAGGCAGGAACTGACGTAGAGGCCGTAGAGAAGTGCTGCTTACTGGGGTACCCTATAGCTTGCTCAGCTTCTCTCTCTCTCTCTCTCTCTCTCTCTCTCTCTCTCTCTCTCTGTGTGTGTGTGTGTGTGTGTGTGTGTGTGTGTGTGTGTCTGTCTGTCTGTCGTTCTCTCTCTCTCTCTCTCTCTCTCTCTCTCTCTCTCTCTCTGGAGACAGGATTTCTCTGTGTAGCCCTGGCTGTCCTTGAACTTGCTTTGTAGACCAGAGATCTACTTCCCTTTGCTTCCTCATTAATCCTGCTGGGATTAAAGGCATGCACCACCGTCTGGCTCGGCCTGCTTTTTTATAGCATCCAGGTCCAGGGGTAGCACCATCCACCGTGAGCCAGGCCTTTTCTACGTCAATCAGACTTGCTGACAGGATGATCTAGTGGGGGCATTTTCTCAACCAAGATTCCCTCTTCCTAGCTATGTAAAGTTGACATAAACCTAGCCAGTATGACAGGACTGACATGCGACTTTATATCTTCCTGCTTCCAGTTCCCAGGTGCTGGGACTACAGACCACGTACCACCACGCCTGATTTCTGAGGGGCTAGGATTGAGTGCAGAACTTTGTCCATTGCTATGTAGTACCAAAGGTACTATGTCCCAGTCCCCTGATTCTTGCCTTATTCATGAACTACTCCATTCTGCCGACCTGAACAATACAACCTGCCTGTCTTCTTTGTATATAGGTGCACCACTAACTTCTAGAAAGTTGGATGCAAGAAATAGCAAGAGCCACTTGCTTTCACGGTTAACTCGTAAAACCCCTTCAATGTATGCTCACAGCACAGTGCGCTATACACATTTCCTGCTTCCTGTGCTGGTGGCTTGGAGATCCTCTTTTATGAGAAGAGCTTTTGGTTAGGGAAAGTGGGATCTGTGATGTGAAAAGCTCAGTTTCGAGTGTACTGCTAATTGTAAGAACAACTGTGAGAACAGCCAGGCCAGTTCCCGGGGTGGAGGGGTGGGGGTGGGGAGAGCTGTAAATACAGATGTGATCTTGTGTGCTTGAAGGCCCAGAGAGTGACAAGATTCAAGTAAAAATTTTCAATTATCAGTAGAGTGAAGATATAGCCGGGAGTTGTTCTTGTTCGTTATAACTCTGAGTCGCTATGTAGCCGAGGACAACCTTGAACTTTTGGGCTTCCTTCTTCAACCTCCCAAGTGCTGGGACTATAGGACTGAACCATCACACTTGGGGTTTGGACCTGGGTCTAACTTGATGTGCATTTCCAGACTCTGTTATTAAGTTTTAAGTAGTGTGTGTGTGTGTGTGTACACTCACGAGCAACACACGCATGATGCTATGGTGTGCTTTCTATCAAGTGGGCCCCAGAGATCAAGCTATCATCAGGCTGCTCCCCGCAGATCCATGTCACTGTCTCCCTTTTTCTTATTTTTGTTTGATACAGGGTCTTTTATGACGTAGTCCTTGGTAGCCTAGACACAGGTAAAACAAGCCGGCCTCAGACTCATGGAGATCCACCTGCTGCTGCCTTCCTAATGCTGGGATTAAAGGTGTGGGCCACTATGTAGGACCTATAAAGATTATTATTACTATTTATTGTTTTTTGAGACAGGGCCTCACTATTCAGTTCTGTCTGGCTTGGAACTTGCTATGTAAACTATGCTGGCCTCAAATTTCCATTCTGCCTCCTGAGTGCTAAGGTTGAAAGTGTGTGCAACCACATCCATCCTGGGCCTAAAGATTTTTAGAAATTGTTTGCGTGTCAGTGTGTGTGTGTGTGCGTGTGTGTACATGTGAACGTGCACATGTGCGTGCACAAGATGCCTTTGGAGATCAGAATAGTCTGGAGCTGGGGTTACAGGTGGTTGTGAGCCACCTGAAATAGGTGCTGGGAACCAAGTTTGGATTCCCTGAAAGAGCATTGCATGTGCTTAACCACTGAGCTATAGCTCCACTCCCACGTTTAATATTTTAATTTTTTTTTTAAGTCTTTGAGACAGGGCCTATGTAGCCCTGGCTAGCCTGAACTTCGTATGTAGACCAGGCTGCCTAGATTCGCCTGCTTCTACTCCAAGTGCTAGTAGAGTGCTGTTGTAAGAGCTGTGTGCCGCGACGCCTCTGGTGGCTAGCGTTTTGTTTTTGAGATAAGGTGGGCTCAGTTTCACTACATAGTGAACATTGCTTCAATTTCCTGATCCGGCTACCTCTAGCTCTAAAATTTGGGAAACCCCCCTGCAATTGAACCCGAATGACCCAAATGGATACAGGTGCTCAGAGTTTCATGGTAACTAGGTGAAGGGGTTTAGAGTTGTGAAGGAACTAAGGATTTTTTTTTTTTGTTTTTTTTGTTTTTGTTTTTCGAGACAGGGTTTCTCTGTGTAGCCCTGGCTGTCCTGGAACTCACTTTGTAGACCAGGCTGGCCTCAAACTCAGAAATCCTCCTGCCTCTGCCTCCCAAGTGCTGGGATTAAAGGCGTGCGCCACCACCGCCCGACAGGATTTTTTAAAAAATTATTTAAATATGCATTTTTATGCTGGGCTTGCTAGTGTACATCTTTAAAATCCCAGCAGTTCAGGAAGCAGAGACAGGTGGCTTTGGAGTTCGAGGCCAGCCTGGTCTACTGAGTTCCTGGACAGCCAGGGCTGCAGAGAAACCCTGGCTTACAAAACAACCACAAAGAGAATTTTCATGTGTTTGGGTCCTTTGGCTCGATGATACATGTCTGTGCTTATCAAAAGAGGGTGTCAGACCTGAAGGTATAAGTTGTCATGTGGATGGTGGGAGTCAAACCTAGGGCTTCCGCAGGAGCAACAACTACTATTAACTACAGAGCTTTTTCTACAATTCTAGAAGGAACATTTTTTTGTTTTCGAGACAGAGTTTCTTTGTGTAGCCTTAGCTGTCCTAGGACTAGTCAGAATGAACATCATGGCTCCTCCAGATTGCTGGTTTAAAGGCCTGTGCCACCATCGACTGCCTAAGATTTTTTTGTTTTTGTTTTTTCGTTACAGGATATCTCTGTGTAGCTCTGGGTGACTTGGAACTCACTTTGTAGACCAGGCTGGCCTCGAACTCAGAAATCCTCCTGCCTCTGCCTCCCAAGTGCTGGGATTAAAGGCATGGGTCATCACTGCCCGGCTTGCCTAAGATTTTTAAATGTACTGTCATTTACTTTAAACCTGACTAGCCGATTTCTCATGGTCTATGGTTTTTTAAATTTCATTTTAGAGACCAAGTCTTATGTGTTCCAGGCCTTTTTTAAACATCCCATGTCGTTGACGATTACCCTAGACTTATCCTCCTGCCTCCCTTTCTCTAGGGCTTCGGGGGTTGTCTGGCAAGGGTGACTTTACAGCAGAGCTACAGTCTCAGTCCGGGTCCTGTCATTTTAGGGATAATTAAAAACTAGGTTTGGAAAAAGTTCGATCAACGGCTCAAATCCCAGGAGCCAGGTCCAATTTGCCTCTAACACAGAAGTGTGTGAAGAACCAACCACTCTCACTCCCGTCCGTCTCTCTCGATGACCCAAGAAATGAATTTTACAAATGGCTAAAGCGAGGTGCCGAGGACCTAGTGGGTCCAGAGAGCAGATGGGCGGATCCTCTCAACCGCCAGATCTTTCCACAGGACACAGGCCCCGAGGGCTGTGGCTTTGGCATTCCACTGCCCAGGGTAAGGCAGGCTGGGAGAAAGCGCCAACTCCTGGAGGAGACCGCAGGGATAAACTGAGGAAGAGCTGTCACGAGGCCAGCTTAAGGCAGGTGGAGGACTTCTCCTCGGGAACGGCCAGGCTGGGCTCCTTTTCTGCCTCTCGGGGGCTTTAAAAGCCCCCGAGGTAAAAAGCCGACCGGAGGGGAAAGCAGGCAGGCAAGTTGCGCGCGTGAGGCCCAGGTAGGAGCCGGCGGCGCAGTCGCAAACCGGAGCCATCGCGGCGGTCCCGGGCGAGCGGGAGGCGCCGCCGAGAGGCCGCGGAGGGGATCCGGGCAGCCCTGGGTGGGGCCGGGAAGGGCCCAGGCCGCGGGCGGCGCCCGGCCACGTGACCCGGCGTGTTGTGGTCCGGCCCGCGTGGGTGGCGGGAGCGGCGCGGGCGCGGGGGCGGGGCGGGGCGGGCGGGTCACGTGACGGGGTTTAAATCTCCCGCAGCCGAGCCGCGGGGGCGCCAGTGCCGCGCGTCGAGCGGAGCAGAGGAGGCGAGGGCGGAGGGCCAGAGAGGCAGTTGGAAGATGGCGGACGAGGCGGCGCTCGCCCTTCAGGCCGGCGGCTCCCCTTCCGCGGCGGCCGCCATGGAGGCCGCGTCGCAGCCCGCCGACGAGCCGCTCCGCAAGAGGCCCCGCCGGGACGGGCCTGGCCTCGGGCGCAGCCCCGGCGAGCCGAGCGCGGCGACGGCGGCGGCCACCGTGGGGTGTGAGGCGGCGAGCGCCGCGACCCCGGCGGCGCTGTGGCGGGAGGCGGCAGGGGCGGCGGCGAGCGCGGAGCGGGAGGCCCCGGCGAGCGCCGCGGCCCGGGACGGAGACAATGGGTCCGGCCTGCGGCGGGAGCCGAGGGCGGCTGACGACTTCGACGACGACGAGGGCGAGGAGGAGGACGAGGCGGCGGCGGCGGCTGCGGCGGCAGCGATCGACTACCGAGGTGAGTTCGCGCGCGCAGCCGCGTCCCCGCCTGTGACCCGGTCCCAGGTTGCCCGGGGCCCGGGAAGCTCCGCGGGCTCCGCGGCGGCGGCGCAGCTCGGCCCTGGCTCGGCCGCGCGCCGCCGAGCTCGCCGGCCCTGCTGCGGAGCCGCGCGCGGACTCGCCGCTCGCCTGGGCCGCCTTGCGCTGCTGCGCGCAGTCGCCGGGGCGGCAGGCTCTCGCAGTTTGTCGTTAGAGTTAAGTTTTCCCTCCCTCGTCTTTTACCAAAGCGCCTTGATTAAAGTTATGTTTTTCCTCGCTGCACACTTTGGTTTGCAACTTTGGGGCTGTCCCGTGGATCGACCTGCGATTGCGTGTGCAAACTGACACCTGTGTTGCTGCTTTTTTTTTTTTTTGATGGACCTATGTCCATTTTGAAGTTAGAAATTTTAATAGACCAAAGCTGTTTCGTGAGGCACAGTCTTAAAAATGTAAGGAAATGATTATGCTTAAAAACATTACTTTTCTGCGATTGCATTTATCACTTCGGTATAGAAGAGTGATAGTTGTACAGTACTTTCGTGAGCTTTTTTTTCTTCCGAAATTATGTGCTCACAACATTTTTAGATTAAGTATTTCTTATACATCTGAAATTCTGAAACAAACCTGCTCTATTGATTCCAAACTTTATTTTTTTTTGTTTGTTTAGGTTTTTTTGTTTTGTCTTTTTGTAATAATGTCACTTACTGTTTTCCTGAAAAACTGTACAGAATTTATCGGAGTCTGTCAAGGGCCCTCCTAGATGTTTGTGGACCATATTAATGGGGCATTGACCATGAATTAAGAAACAACAAAACATGTTAGGGACTGGAATAGTAAATAGCCCTCGATTTCAGCTATTAAAAGGGAAACAAGTCGTATGAAGTATGTTTCATGTTCTTTAAAGCATAAATTTACACCCGGGAGGCTGAAGCAGGAGGATTGCTACTTGAATGGCTACAGAAAGAGACTCAGGTTAGGGCAGTGAGAAACAGCTAGGGACTGATTTAACTTAGTGACATTTAGAAGTAATTTCTATTCGATGCATTTCATGAAGTTGTGTTTCTTTGTCCTGGGCATGGGACCCAGAGCCTATTTTGAAAGCATGCTTCTGTTGGGCTACACAGATTTTATTTTATTTTATTTTTTTTGTGCGTGTCTTCAATTTGGATTTTTAGGTAGGGCCCCTGTTTAGCCCAGGCTGGTCCGGAACTCACTATTTTATATAGGTCAGGCTGGTTTCCAACGGTCTGTGCCTTCCAGGTGCTGGAATTACAGATGTGTGTGCTTCTTTGCCTTTCTGGATTTTGTTTTTGTCCCAAGAACCTGTGTGTGTCTCACCATATAGGCCAAACGGGCCTCAGAGTACCTGGGACTGCAGGTGTGGACAGCAAGGCCCAGCTGGGGATTGTCTCAGCAGCAGCCTTTTGATCTCTTTGACAGACAACCTCCTGTTGACTGATGAACTCATCACTAATGGCTTTCATTCCTGTGAAAGTGATGACGATGACAGAACGTCACACGCAAGCTCTAGTGACTGGACTCCGCGGCCGCGGATAGGTATGCTTCAGGCATGTGCATCTTTGAAACAATCGCCCTTCCTTCTTCCTTCCTTCCTTCTTTCCTTCTGTCCTTCCTTTTTGAGACAAGATATTTTGTAGCCCAGGCTAGTTCAGTTGCTCTGCAGTCTTTGCACCAGCCTCTGGAGTATATCACAACCAAGGCTCTTTTTGACTTTTTCTTCCCTTTCTTTCCTTTCCTTTCTTCTTGATTTCTTTGACATTTTCATGTATGTATTCTATGATAGCTTTAAACTCATGGAGTCTAGGATATAAGGCTGACATTGATATCCCCTGACTTTACCAGCCGCCCAGAGTGCTGGGATTATATGTGGACTGTAGCCATGTCCGTTTGTCAGTGGCTGAGGAGAGTTCCTCACCCGTCTTTTTCTTCTATACATGGTTTTTGCTTTGTGTGCACCAGTCTTTTGGGTTTTGTTTGTTTTGTTGTGGTTGTTGTCATCTGCTTGCTTGTTGAGACAGGATCACTTATAGCCTAAACTGGCTTGAACTCACTGACTGACTGTACCCAGCCCTTATTGGCCTTGACTTTCTGATCTTATATCTAAATGATGGGGATTACAGTTATTTGGTACGACTCCCACAGCTGTTTTTGTACCAACTTTAAATTCTCTGTCATCTTTACCATTTAGATTTAGTTGCTCAGGTATTGGTAAGATTTTTTTTTTTTGGCCTCCCGCATGGTAATCCCTGAGTTGCTCACCAAGTCCTCCTAACCCTGAAAATACTTAAATATCTAAGCTCAATCAAAATATCTAGACAGTCCAGGCAGTGGTGGCGTGCACCTTTAATCCCAGCACTCAGGAGACAGAGGCAGGAGAATCTCTTGAGTTCTAGGCCAGCCTGATCTACAGAGCAAGTTGCGGGAGAACCAGGGCTACAGAGAGAGACCCTGTCTCAAACCAAACCAACCAGCCAACCAAAAAAACCCTTAGACCTAAGCACTCCCTCCCCAAACTCTGGATTAGTCAATTCTTGTTAGGGATATGACATGAAATACCTTTAAATTGTATTCTTTGCATAAAAATGTATATATTGCTAACTCATTGCTTGAAAAAATAGAGCTTTTTATTAGAAGTGGAATTGATGTGAGTCTTTTTTCCCTTAATATAGGTCCATATACTTTTGTTCAGCAACATCTCATGATCGGCACTGATCCTCGAACAATTCTTAAAGATTTATTACCAGAAACAATCCCTCCACCTGAGTTGGATGATATGACGCTGTGGCAGATTGTTATTAATATCCTTTCAGAACCACCAAAGCGGAAAAAAAGAAAAGATATTAATACAATTGAAGATGCTGTGAAGTTACTGCAGGAGTGTAAAAAGATCATAGTTCTGACTGGAGCTGGGGTATGTAAGACACAGAAAAACAGTAAAGAGAAAGCTAGTATATATTTTCTTCCCTTTCCATCTTTTTCTGTTCTTGATGTAGCCTTTGTTCATAAAAACTGAGGACAGCAGCAATTGCTAAACTAGTTCAGTGTTTTGAAAAGTTTGACAGCTTTAAATCTTTGTATATTTATAGTACAATTGGCAAGTGAAATTGTGGGTTTTTTTGTTTTTATTTAAGATCTCGTGTGTGTGTGTGTGGGGGGGGGAGATAGAGAGATTGATTTTTGCCTACATGCATAAATGTGCATTGTGTGCCTGGTACCCACAGAGGCCAGAAATGGGTGTTGGGTTCCCAGAGATCGGAGTCAGTCAGTTGTGGCCACCATGTGGTGCAGGCAAACCTGGGTTCTCTTCAAGGAGCAGCAAGTTCTTTCTCTCTAGCTCCTGGAGTTGTTTAATTTTATGTGTATGGGTGTTTACCTGCATGTATGTGTTTGTACCATTGTGTGAAGTGTCCAAGGAGTCCAGAGGCATCAGATCCCCTGAAACTGGAGTGATAGATGTTTGTGAGCCTCCCAAGTCCTCCGCAAGAGCATCAAGCCATATTCCCAACCCCTGGAGTTCTTACACATTGTATCCTGGCTCCTAAAGATGATTTAGAAAGATCAGGTCCTTTTGAAGTCTATGGTAGCAAGAGTCTAGTGGAGAAAGTTTTCTTTCTTTTTTTCTCTTTTAAGATTTATTTTACACACACACACACACACACACACACGTGTACACTGTAGCTGTCTTCAGACACCAGAAGAGGGCATTGGATCCCTTTACAGATGGTTGTGAGCCACCATGTGATGGCTGGGAATTGAACTCAGGACCTCTGCAAGAGCAGTCAGTGCTCTTAACCACCTAAGCCATCTCTCCAGCCTGTGGAGAAAGTTTTCATGGAAAAAGTTGAAACTTAATATTGGGAAGGTAATGTTTTTACCTTTTCTTCATTTTAACTTTGTAAGATTGTAGAGACTTGGCCTTTTTCATTTGACTTAGTCTAGAACCAAGTCATATTGGTTGTGTAGTATGTTAGGCATTATGTTAGCAACCAGAGCAGTTTGAGCAAAGTGAAAAGTATTACTGATTCAGAGTCTGAGTTGTGGGAGGGAGAGGCAGGGAGCATGCCAAAGCATGTCAGAGTGCACCGGCCCTCAGCCCCAGGGCAGGCTTAGGTTTGCCTACAGCCAGGATTTACACTAGGGTGCGCTTTTTATTTTTACTTTTTTTAGGGAAAAACGTTAAGTTTTGTGTTTGGGTGTGTGTGTGGTTTGTGGGCTATGGCCCCTGTGGGAGTCTGTCACCCAAGCTGTGAGTGGCTCGTTTCCTTCCTCTCTCTTGGCTTCAGGCTTGGTCAGAGGCACCTTAGCTGGCTGAGCTCTTCTGTAGGCTCCCTGTTTTAGCTTTTCTTGAAGCAGGCCTGGAACTTGGCAGAGATCCCTCAACTATTGGGATCATTTCAGGAATGTACTACCATGCCTGGCTTTCTTTTTTTGAGACGGTCTCTGTAGTCTAGGATGATCTCAAACTTTCACCAGTCCTCCTGTTTCTGAACAATTGGGATTAGGGGTTTATTCCATGAGACATTTTTTTTTCTTTTATTCCAAGTTGAATGAATCCTGTAAAACTGGAACGAAATAAAGCTTGTCGATTCCCCTATTGGGAATGCCAAGATTTATCTAAAGAAAAAGGATTATATCTAAAAGTATTGTAATTTTATTTATTTAGAGACAGTATCACACTATGTAGCTCTGGCCGGCCTAGAACTTCCTTTGTAGACCAAGCTGGCCTCAAACTTGGAGAGATCTAGTCCTATTCTGCCTCCCAAATGCAAAGATTAAAAGCCAGTGCCATCATGCCTGGTTATTAAATTTTAAAAAAAATTGTGTAGCTATGTGAGGCAGAGACAGGTGAATCTGTGAGTTTGAGGCAAGTCTGGTCTATAGAGTGAATTCCAGGACACAGAGAAACCTTGTCTTGAACCCACCCCCCAATTTTTTTGTTTGCTTGTATGTGTGTGGTGTGTATATGTGTGTGTGCACACATGACGGTGTCAGAGGACAGCTTGCAGGCATTCTTTCCTTACATGTGGCCACCCAGCATGTTAGCCCTTAGCTACTGAGACATTTCACTTCCCCCTTGTTGTAATTTATTATTTTTGCTGCTAGAGCTGTGAACCTGGGACTTACCATGTGTCAGGCACAGACACTCCACAGCTGACCTATCCTTAGCCCTTACTTACTCCTTACGTTCCTTAGGGTGGTTACCTGAACTTAAGAGATCCTGCCTCAGCTATCTTAGCTCTGACTATAGACTTGTGCCACCGTTCTGGGTTGTAGCATTACAATTTATAATTAAAAGTACATCCTTAGCTGGATATGGTGATGCCCTTCCTTTAATCCCAGCATGTGCCTTTCAGGACCTTAGTGACTGTGACCTCAGCATTAGGATGTAGAGACAGGCAGCTCCCTGGAGCCTAATGGCTACCCAGAGTAACTAAAGATACTATCTCAGGTAAGGAGAAGCTAGGTGGCCCATGCTTTAATACTAATACTAGGGAGGCAGAGGCCTGTGTGTGTAGTGGCACCCTGTCAAACAAAAGACAAAAATCAAAGAACCCATAAATAAGTAAATAAAGGATACATTCTTGGGCTAGAGAGATGACTCAGAACTTAAGAGAACTTACTGTTAGGCTGGGGGCCCGGCTTCAGTTCCCAGCACTCATATGGCAATTCACAACTGCATGATTGATGCTTTCTGACCTCTGGACACCAGGCGCCTGTGCAGAACACATGTACATGTAGGCTTCCCTATGTTCATATAAAAATAAAGTCTAATGGCTTCTGAAAAACAAAAATAACTTTTCTGTGATATGTGTTAACTCCTGGACAACATACCAAGGCCCCACCCCCACCCCCCTTTTTTTTTGAGAATGATTTTGCTGCTGTGATTGTCCCCAGGTAGTCTTGGAAATCAGAGCCCAAATAGCCCTTCAGTCTCCCTAAATACCTGACTGAGACTTCAAGCATGAACCGGTGTGCTCAGTCTGTAATACAGTATTGAAAGAAGTTTCAAAACTTCAGTATTCTTGAGGTAGTAAAAGCTGACCATGTGAGAAAAGTTTGGAATGATTGTCTGGTAGAAAGTCTTACCTACTTTTTGGTTTAAAAAAATGGAATTAATTTATTCCAACCAATGGTATTTGTTTTAATTTGCTTGAATGCTCAAGGGGTTAAGATTAGTCCATTAAAAACAGTGTGTCGCAGATTTAATTATACTTATTAATTTATGTATTTTGCCTGTATTTGAAATTAGAAGGCTTGTGGAATTTCTGTTCAAACTTTGATTTTTTTCATCCCTTACCACTAAATTGTATGTACTAAAGGTACTAACTATGAAGGTAGACAACTTAGTGGGGTGAATTATGTCTTGTATATTTCAGGTTTCTGTTTCCTGTGGAATACCTGACTTCAGATCAAGAGATGGTATTTATGCTCGCCTTGCAGTGGACTTCCCAGATCTCCCAGATCCTCAAGCCATGTTTGATATTGAATATTTTAGAAAAGACCCAAGACCATTCTTCAAGTTTGCAAAGGTATCACAAATTTTTGTCTTTATGAAAAAAAGTTCTCTTGTGTAGGCTTCTTAAGTTTACATTCATTGCCCAGTGACTTGGAGGCTACCAGTGTGGTAGCTGGAACTTAAGTTGTTTTAGGACTGATTTTAAATAATGTACTTTTGGTCTTTTGCCTGTGTGTCTCATCCTCTTCTTTGGAAATTTGTAGATTAGATAAAAATGATCTGTTTCCACTTTAATCTTTTTTTCTGAGTTATAAAGATTATAGGACCTACTGTGTGGTATGTTTTATAGTGGACTGTTTTTAACATATTCATGTCTGAAAATTATTTTTTAATTGCTGAAGGTTGAGATTACATGTTTTGGTAAACATTATAGGGGACCCTCCAGTCTTTCTAGTTCATAAGTCAGTCACCATAGCTGCATGTGGCTACTGAGTACATGTAATGACACAGTGAAGGGCACGCTTTCTGGATTTTAAATACTTTGCTAAAGATAAGTAAAATATACTAATTGCACTTACTAAATCCTAACAAGAAAACAAATATGTTTGGAAATATGTTCAGGAGTCAGGCATAGTAATGCATTCCTGCAGTTCCAAGATTCAGGGACAGAGAGAAGACTTGATGAGACTTAGCTTCAAAAACAAAGCAGTTTAATTTTTTATTAGGCATTTGAAAATTTCACTTTCGTGTGAACTAAAAAAATGGAACACTTGGCTCCTGTGTCTGCTATGTAGCTCTGCTATAGAACATAAAGTTTATATAAATTGTCCTGAGATTTTAGTTACTAGAAATTTTGCAAAAAAATATTATTTATTTATTTATTTATTTGTAGTTTAATCTTAAGTTTTTTTCGATTTGATGTAGGCCAGGCTGGTCTTAAATTTTGCTTAGCCATGGATGTCTTTTGAGTTTCCTGAGCCTCCTGCGTCCAACTCCCATCTGTTGGGATTATAAGCAGGAGCTACTATGCCTGGCTGTAGTTCACCGTTATGGAACTTGGAAATGCATTTGAGAGGCTCTTCTGATTTAGAGAGATGCTTTAGAGATGTCCTAAAAAGCTTCATCTCTGGAGGGGTGGAGGGGTGGATGGTGTGTACATGAGCCAAGGTGCACCTGTGGATGTTGACGGCACTACCTTAGTTTAGCAGTCAGGCTCCCCCACATCACATGAGAGTTCTTGGACTAGAACTCAGGTCGTCAGATTTGGCAACAAACTTGTCCTCACCAATCCATCTCCCATCTTGTAAGCCCTCAGAAGGATTAGAAAGGCTATCTTCATACACTACCTTCACAGAACTGTTGGAATGCTCTTGCCTCAGCATCCCGGGTGCTGGGATTGAGGGATGGCCATACTTTGCAGCTAAGGTGTAGTATTGGAAGCTGTGGTGTGCTACACTGTTTAAAAGAACACCTGTCGAAGGTTTTTTAATGGATGCAGAACCCTGGTGTTTCATGGTGTCTACTAGAAGTAGACACAGATTTAGGAAGGCCAGCAGATAACTAAAAATGACTTTCATCTTACACAAGCATAGCTGGTTAGTGACTATATGTTAGTATCCCCACAATTTTTCTTTTCTTTTTTTTTCCTTTGATTTAATAAAGTTTTATTTTCCCAAATGTACAGCTGATTGAACCAGCTTATGCATCCTCACCAGCAGCTGGGGCGTCTCCACCCTTTGTATTTCTGGTGTAAATTACTTGGACTCTGTGCTTTGAAACCAGCTTGATCAGTCCTTTACTATAAGTAGCTCCTGAAGGGCTGCCCTGGCCCAAGGAGCTGCGAATCTTGAGTCTCTCGGAGACCATGGCTGGAGTAGTAAGCTTACAGTTGGGAGCTTCCTTGCAGAGTTTGTCGTTTGTGGCTCTGTCAAACAGGATGAGATCGCTCAGTTTGCCCCGAACTTTGCCTTTGGACCGCTTCTTTTTTTTACCATGCCACCAGATTTATTTACAGGGTCGTTGTCTTTTTTGGCCAACTTTCCGGCATCTTTCTTCTTCTTGTCATCTTTGGGTGGCATGGCGAAACTCAGAGAGTAGTGCAGACCACTGCAGCCTCACTAAGATGTCAGGGGAAGAAAAGGCCCCACAATTTTTCTTGTAAATTCAGTGTTGTGAGTTGGGGAAACTGCATTGTCAGAACTAGTAGTCTTCTTTGTCTTCAGTGTTTTACCAGGATTCTCAAGTGCACATACAAATCTAAAATTGAAAGTTCCATATATTTTGGAAATTACATTTAGTTATTTACTACTTAGTAGGTGTATGGGCAAGCATTACTTTGTTGCTCTTTAGGGGATGATAAGGACTAGAATTCCAGTGAGCCTAGTCTCCAGCCCTTTTATGTCCCTAATCCCAGTGTTCAGGCTGTGGAGGCAGAAGGATCTCGAGAGTTAAGGCCAGTCTCTGCTAAAACACTTGAGTCTCAGTCCCTCCTGGGTTACAGAGTGAAAGAACGCACAATGGTAAAGCATTTTTAGCACAAGGCCCCCAATGTTGCTACTCACAGAGGACACGTGCTAAAGTATGTTTTTCCTAAATTTTAATTGGGTTTATAGGGCAGGCTGGAGGTTTAAAAATTAGCCTTTGATAAATAAAAAGATAAATGAGATAATCAAAGTGACCTTAGTTTATGGATGATATTCTATATGTAGACCCTAAAAGCTTCACCAGAGAACTCCCCCTTTCTATGGATCACTTAACAAACATCGGTGGGAAGAAAAAGTCTTCTTAGTCATCTCGGACAAGAGAGGCTGGAGAGATGAGTCAGTGGTTGTCAGTGCATGCTGCTGCTTGCACATTTCAGAGGTCAGTCTCCAGCATCCATGTCCAGAGGCTCCACAACTGCCGATTTCCCCAGTCCCAGTACAGTCCCATGCTGCTGGCCTGCAGACCTCCACTTCCCTGGTACCTGCACTCACCTACATCCTCGATCCCAGACATACAGAGAATTAAAAGCGTTAAAATAGGGGCAGTTAAGAGCACTTGTTCTTGCACAGAGGTTCTGGGTTTGGTTCCTACCACCCACATAGTGGTTCACAAGCATCCATTAGTCCACTTCTCTCCAACTCCCTTTTCTGGCATCCTTGGGCACCAAGTAAACATGGTTACATATATATTACCTTAGGGCAAAACACTCATGCATATAAAATTTCTTAATATAAAAAAACTAAGGGTTAGGTATGGTAGTGCAGGCCTTTAATCTCAGTTCTTTGGAGTTAGAGGCAGGTGGATCTGTGTCCTGGATGAGCTGGGGCTACATAATAAGACCCCGTCTTTAATTCAGTTTATCCATATGAACTAAGTATGTGTAATGCTCTATGTCGTCATATTCGTGTGGGTTTTGCATGTACAACATGTTCAAGTCCAGTAGGAATTAGTTCATAGCTTCCCTAATTGAAATTCTTTTATTTGGTTAGTCAGATTGGCATAATATCAAAATATTTGCATATTTTCTGATATGTGATGAAATATTGTATAATTCCATGGGTGATGACCTATGAATTACTTTAAGTGGACAGATAAATGCATATTTTTAAGGTATACATTATATTGTATATACATTATAGAATGGCTATCTCATTAGTAACATCCATTATTTCACATATGTATTTCTACTCTTACATTAAGATATTGTAGATACACAATGCTAATAATTGTAATCTCTATGTTGTACAATAGATGGTCTAAACATTGTGTCTGCTCACTAGTTTCTTCCCAATCTTACTCTACCCCATTAGCTGAGGATTGTTAATAACTGGGAGCTGTCACATGAACACTGTATTAAATTCTACTGTACTGTCTGAGTCATTTCTATGACAGTCATGTCTACTTACAGAGCATCTCTGATTTCTTTTTCTATATGAGACCATATGGCAAATGTATAGCCCATAAAGTCTAAAATATTCAGTGTTGTGATCCTGTACAGAAAATGTGTTCTGTTAAAATTAAATAAATATCCTTCAGGAGGTAGCTGTCAAAGTTGAGTGGAGTTTAATGAGTGAAATAAGTGCAAGGAGGGTTCTTAGTGGGATTTCTGTTTCACATTTTTCCCTTTGTGGACATGTATGTGGTGTGTATGCAGTGTGCGGTGTAGGTGTGTGCATGTCACAGACGGTGGCTAGAAGTTTACTTTGGGTAGTTTATCATTGCTCTCTCCATCTTACAGAGGCAGGACTGTTGTTCAGCTAAAGTCCCCTGTTTCTGCCTCCTGCATGCAGGAGTTACAGTGCTGGTCCTCAGGCTAACAGTGTGAATACTTCCCATAGCCTTAGTCTCTCCAGCCCTTCACTTCTTTATGTGCTGCTAGGGATTGAACTCTGTGCCTCCCATGCCACCAGCCGTCAAGTCTTCATAGAATGGAAGATTTAGGTTATAACCAAACTCAACTGGTTTCCTATATTCTACAGCTAAGATTGGGTGAATTTTTTACTTTGGGGGGCTGTCTGTCTCTACCTCTGAGTGCTGGGATTAAAGATGTGTGCCACCAACACTATGCAGGGTATTATCTTTAAAAAAAAAAATTAAACTTTTGATCTCAGCAGAATAGCCCAGCATGGTTGGTTTCTAAAAAACCTTTAGGATATTTAGACTTGTGATGGGTGACCTATCTTTTTTGATTTGGAATAATTAACCCATACCTTATAAACTCCAAGCTATTTGATTTACAGCAGAATTTTTAGACTCAGTCTTTATAAGGCAAATTTTTCATTAAAAGTTTTTAGAATTTATAGAATATTTCTAGCTCTTTCTTAGTGGGATTACAGGCTTGTGCCACTCAGTTCAGCTTCATGAGGGATTTCTGTATGCACTGTAAGGAGAGCAAAAATTACAGAGCAGAACCATCCATATGTGCACGGGGCTCCAGCCTTTGCTTGGTACAGCCAGAAAGATTGCACCCTGCTGACTGACTTGCTCTGTTCATGTGTGTCATGGGTTATTTTTTAGATGAGTAGGTGAGAGCCCTCTCAGTGGCTGAATGGATGTACCTTACTGTTCAACTAGTATTTATGGATATATGGGTGTGTTTAGTTTTTGCTAACATGGTGGGTTAGATAAAGCCTATAACATAAGGAAACAGATAGTGTAGGCTACTTGAAAGAAAAAAGAGACTTCCTTGCCACAGTCATTTACTAAATGAAATTGAATAAAAACACTATCAGAAGTTGGGAGGATGGGGGATGGAGAGATGGCTCAGCTATTAGGAGCACTGGCTGCTCTTCCAAAGGACCTGGGTTCAGTTCCCAGCACCCACATGGCAGCTCATAATTGTCTCTAACTCCAATTCTAGGGGATCTGATACCCTCACACAAACAAACATACATGCAGGCAAAATATCAACACATAAATAAATAAATAAATGCATATATTTAAAAAGTTGGGAGGACCAAAATTGATACTTTTTCTCTGATCTTTTTGCCATGTGTATATCTGAATTCTTTGTTTTTAAAGAAGAAACAGCATTGAAGCATTATTTGGGGGGAAAAACACACACACACAATCCAGCAACTCAGCATTCATGAGCAGCTCTGTTCTATCCCAGTGCCTTTGCAGTGGAAGGAAAGCAATTTGGTAAGGAATTAAAACTTTAGCTTTAAACTCCCAGAAGGTTGATATTTATCAATGATGAATCAAAAAGAAAGATTTAAATAATTCATTGACAGCCTTTTTTTTTGTTGTGAAGTCACCATACCTTTAATATCTGTAATGTCAGTGTAAAGTTTTCCCCTTTTTCCTTAAAGAAAAACAATATGAATTTGCAGCCAACAAAATTTAGATGTACCTAAGGTATGTATTTCTTCTGATACTACATAATCAATGTGTTCATGGGTCATGATATCTTGTACTTCAAGGGGCCAAGTTTACTAATTGCTGAGTTTCCATATAGTAACAAGCTTTTTCTAGGGGGCCATCCATTTAGATACTTTAAAATGTTCATGTATTTTGGTTATTACAGTGCCTACATGGGGGTTATCATTAGCACCTTTCTGACTAAACGTATGCAGGGTATCTGTTATGCTTCTTTCATTAATGTGAACTTTTCTGCTTTGCATTACATAGGAAATATACCCCGGACAATTCCAGCCGTCTCTGTGTCACAAATTCATAGCGTTGTCAGATAAGGAAGGAAAACTACTGCGAAATTATACTCAAAATATAGATACCTTGGAGCAGGTTGCAGGAATCCAAAGGATCATTCAGTGTCATGGTTAGTAAATTAAACATCAGTACCTTTCTGTAGGATGCTTACTTTAATAGAAGAGTCAGGCTTGGAAAGAAGCTGCTACGTAGTAACGAGAATAAGCATTAATTTGATAATCTTGAGTATACAAAATTGAAAAAGACACAAAAATAAAGCTGAAGGCTTCATATGTGGTGCATATATACTTTGATAAGCTCAAGGCTAGCGTTGACTACACAAGACACAGCCAAGCTAAGGTAACTCAATTGGAACCTTCCAGTTGCAGAGTTTTAGCACTGGCAGAGTTATGTTATTGCAAATAGTAGCTTTAGAGGATAAAGACTATATATACATGTATTAGTATATAAACTACATCACATGTATTATATTCCTTACAAGACTTGACAGGAGAATTCAGGTCAAAGTCTTCATTGTGGGGCTGGAGAGATGGCTCTGCATTTAAGAGCATTAAGAGCACTGACTGCTCTTCCAGAGGTCCTGAGTTCAATCCCCAGCACCCACGTGGTGGCTCGCAACCATCTGTAATGGGATCTGCTGCCCTCTTCTGGCCTGCAGATGTGCATGCAGACATCTGTAATGGGATCTGCTGCCCTCTTCTGGCCTGCAGATGTGCATGCAGACACAGTGCTCCTTCAATACAAGTCATATTTTGGTTGTTTTAGGTTCCTTTGCAACAGCATCTTGCCTGATTTGTAAATACAAAGTTGATTGTGAAGCTGTTCGTGGAGACATTTTTAATCAGGTAATTTAATTCATTTCATTTTATTTATTTATTTTTGTTTTTTTGAGACAGGGTTTCTCTGTGTAGCCCTGGCTGTCCTGGAACTCACTCTGTAGACCAGGCTGACCTCGAACTCAGAAATCCGCCTGCCTCTGCCTCTCAAGTGCTGGGATTAAAGGTGTGGGCCACCACTGCCCAGCTCATTTCATTTTAAGAATTGTGTAAACTTCACTTTTGGTTGCATCCTCATTCTTTTTCTCCCCTTCTGAGAAGTACATGTCATACAGAAAGAGTGTTAGAAAATTCTGGTGTAAATAGTTCTTTTTCTTCTACCTTAAGTAGAAGATCCCTTTGCAAGAAAAGGATGTTAGAGCACACTTGAAGGCTGAGGGCAGGGCATTGTGAGAGTCAGGCTAACCTGAGCTGTATAGCAAGAGTCTCATTTTTAAAAAAATTTTATGTTGATCAGTTAGTAGAATATGACTGCTTAGCATTCATAGTCCTGAGATTGCTTTCCAGCACCAATAATTCTGGTGGGTGGGCATATGCCTTATATCCTAACATTTAGGAGGTTGGAGAATAAGAAGTTGAAGGTCATAGTCACCTACAAACAAGTTTGAAGCTAGCCCTCATTACGTGAAACTCTTTTGCAAACCAACTTAAAGTCCTCCCTAATATACCTAACTATCTCCTTACAATCTAGGCCCAAAATAGGAGGCTAGGTCACAAGTTGCAGGGAATGCCTCTGCAATTTATCTTACATTAAGATTTAAAAACACTTCCAAAATGATAATGAAGTATTTATTACAGGAAAATATAGCAACACACATCCAGAAATATGTCTTGTGTGTTGAACTTTGAAATCACATATAACCAGGAAAAAAAAAAGGTAGTATATTCAAATGGAGTCATTTTCACAAACATTTTTAAAAGGTCATTTGCATGCTTTTCCATGCTCTTCGCATATTTATAGTATTTTGTGGATGCACAGTGGGTATGGGGAAATGATAACATGCGTGGATGAGAGAGATCAGGCTGTGGAGGTCAGAAGATCAACCTGGGAGTCAGTTCTCAGTTTCTACCTGAGAGTTAAATTTGGTTGTCGGGTTTGGTAGAAAGTGTCCTCACCTGGTGAGTCCTTCCCCAGGCTCCGCCCTGGCTCCACAGCAGACACTATCCATTTATGCCTCCTAGCTTTTGTTTGCTAGGAATGTTGCTGACCGCTAACCCGGGCCACTTCACTCTCATATTTTGTGCAGGTAGTTCCTCGGTGCCCTAGGTGCCCAGCTGATGAGCCACTTGCCATCATGAAGCCAGAGATTGTCTTCTTTGGTGAAAACTTACCAGAACAGTTTCATAGAGCCATGAAGTATGACAAAGATGAAGTTGACCTCCTCATTGTTATTGGGTCTTCTCTGAAAGTAAGACCAGTAGCACTAATCCCAAGTAAGTTGATGTGCATGCTGTGAGTTGTAGATCTGTGTAAGATGTGGTTTTACTGTTTTTATTTAGAGAATAGTTGAAGGTTTACATTTTAGATGATTTTCATAAAGTGACATTTTGGTTTGGGAATGGGGCTGTGAAGACAACTAACAATCAGATTTTAATTGAAGTTCATATAAAATTAAAGCAAAACTGACTCATGCTTTTTAGTAGTGTGTATATTAAAGTTGCAGAGGTCAGCTTCAATTAATTCCATGTATAGTCTCTTTATTTTATGTGTGGGGGTGTTTGCCTTCATGGGTGCCTACTTTGGACAGACAAGAATGTTAAGTGTTCCCCCCAAAACCCCCTGCAGTGGTTCTCAACCTTCCTAATGATGAAGCCCTTTAGTATAATTCATATTATAACCTCCAATGATAAAATTTTTTGTTACTTCATAACTCTAATTTTGTTAGTTATAAATCACAATGTAAATATCTGTATTTTCTGATGGTCTTAGGCAACCCCTGCCTGTGAAAGGGTCCTTCACCCCCAAAGAAGTTGTAACCCACAGGTTGTGTGACCCACTGCTCTAGAATATGTACAGTAGGCCCTCATAGTTATTTTATGTGCTTCTGTATGATAGAAGTGTGTGTGAGGTGGATTGATCAGCAGAGAAGAGCACTATTCTTGAGAGGACCCAAGCTGAGGTCCTCACACCCATATGACAGTTTGTCTCCAGTTTTAGGGGATCTGGTGCTCCATTTGACCAAGTACTCACATTATACACTTACATGGATGTAAGCACATAACACACCTTCCCCTACACACACACAAACATACTCCATTTCTTGAGACAAGATCTCACTGTAATTGGCACTGGGATATCTATGCATACTAGGCTAGCCCCACATTCCAGTCTCGATGGGATCAAAGGTGTGTGCTACCATTCCCTAATCTTTGGTAGCCAGGAGTGGTGGTATATATCTGTCTGTAAACCATGTGGTATAGGGTAAAGGCAGGAGAGTCAGGAGTTTGAACAATAGTTTCTACTTAGCAGATTTGAAGCCAGCCTGGGATAGATGAAAAAAATAGTGCTATTCCATAATAGTTGTAGTTCCACACGGACATTTGCTTATGTCCAGGAGCTCAGTCTGCTGGCCAACATAATCCCAAAAGGTGAATTTTTAAAACTGAAACCACTCCATGTCTAAGTTTCTATCATTCTTGATATCCTCAAACTCACAAGGATCCACCTGCCTCCTCCCTCCCAAAGCCATGAGCTTCCACAGCCACCTAGATTTTTATTCTTTTAAGCTAATTTAAAAGATTTTGATTTAAAAGTTTTAAGTTTTCTGAACTGAAACACATGAGATATCAGCGCTCTGAGCCTGGGACAGGACTGCCATGAGTTTAAGGCCACAAAATAGCATAGCCTCAGTGGGAGGAAAGTGATTTAGTAAATGTAAAATGCTTATAATACATATCTGTATCCCTGCTTGACCCTTTTTGGGTCTCATTGGATCCTGGTGCTGGGATTAAAGGGTGTGCTACCATGCCCTTGACAATTGTCGTTACAATCGATTTCTGTTTTCTAACTCCCCTTTTCACCCTGTTTTTAGGTTCTATACCCCATGAAGTGCCTCAAATATTAATAAATAGGGAACCTTTGCCTCATCTACATTTTGACGTAGAGCTTCTTGGAGACTGCGATGTCATAATTAATGAATTGTGTCATAGGTTAGGTGGCGAATATGCCAAGCTTTGTTGTAACCCTGTAAAGCTTTCAGAAATTACTGAAAAACCTCCACGAACACAAAAGGAATTGGTTCATTTATCAGAGTTGCCACCAACACCTCTTCATATTTCGGAAGACTCAAGTTCACCTGAAAGAACTGTGCCCCAAGACTCTTCTGTGATTGCTACACTTGTAGACCAAGCAGCAAAGAACAAAGTTGATGATTTAGAAGTATCTGAATCAAGAAGTTGTGTGGAAGAAAAATCACAAGAAGTACAGACTTGTAGGAATGTTGAGAGCATTAATGTGGAAAATCCAGATTTCAAGGCTGTTGGTTCCAGTACTGGAGAGAAAAATGAAAGAACTTCAGTTGCGGAAACAGTGAGAAAATGCTGGCCTAATAGACTTGCAAAGGAGCAGATTAGTAAGCGGCTTGAAGGTATGGAATGCTTTTTGTTGAATCACTTTCAAAGTACTGTGATCAGAGAAAGGTGACTCCTAATGTCAGATAACTGTTTTGACATTAGCTGATCAAGGTAGTGGTATGTGTTTGTGTGTATTAAGTTAAAGTAAGTTTGGGTGATGTGTTTGTTTTTGCCCGCAGTAGTTTGTGTGATTAAACCCAGGGTTTCAAGCAGCTAGGGAACTTAATCTGTCAATTGAGTTATATCCCCTATATTATATATAATATATATATATTCCCTACCTGCTTACTGTGGATCGGTTTATGATCTTACAGTGTGGGTTCTGGGTGGGAAAACCCAGGGTTGAAGATGCATGTATGGCCCCAGAAGTTAATTAGGCCTAGGTCTGCCTTAAGGCTGTACCCTCTTCTATGTTTAAGATCTAGAAAACAGGATTCCTATTTACTGAATATCTATTTTATCCTATCAACTGTTAACATAGGTGGGCTAGTCTACCTTTTGGAGAATCTAAGACACTATAAATCCTATCTTAGGCATAAAGTGTGGCACAACTTCCTCTATACGTCATAGGACTTTAAATACTAAATTCTGGAGATACTCTGCTTTTGTCTGAGTTTGTAAAAACAGGTGGTAAAATGTTTTAGTATTGCCGAAGCAATACTTCCAGATAAAACACCACTCCACAAAATATCCTGATCATTTTTTAAAGATTTACTTATTTATGTAAATGAGTGCCTGCACGACAGCCTAGAACCCTATTAAACAATAGTTTATCCTGGAAATGGTGGCAAAGAAGTGATTTAGTTAGGTAACACACACTGTCTCTCTCTGCCCCCCCCCCCCCCTTTTCCAACATAGGCACAGTCTGGACATACACAATGGGAGGTTTATGCTCTGGGAATTGCACTAGGCCTGTATCATATTTGCCCCGGAACAAGCTTTGGAAGTATGTTTTTGGTCATCTTAGTCTTTTGTTTTGGTCAGACTACTTTTTAAAACAGTGCAAACGATAGAGCTGTAAGACTTGATGAGTTCAAGGCAAATATGTCTCAAGAGTAACAAGCCAACAAGTTAGGTGTACCTGAGGGACACTTAGAATTCAAAGTGTTATTTTTTACTTATGTATTTCAGGTAATCAATACCTGTTTGTACCACCAAATCGTTACATATTCCATGGCGCTGAGGTATACTCAGACTCTGAAGATGACGTCTTATCCTCTAGTTCCTGTGGCAGTAACAGTGACAGTGGCACATGCCAGAGTCCAAGTTTAGAAGAACCCTTGGAAGATGAAAGTGAAATCGAAGACTTCTACAATGGCCTGGAAGATGATGCTGATAGGCCGGAATGTGCTGGAGGGTCTGGATTTGAAGCCGATGGAGGGGATCAAGAGGTAGTTAATGAAGCTACAGCAACGAGACAAGAATTAACCGATGTAAACTACCTGTCAGATAAATCATAACGCTATTGAAGCTGTCCAGGTACAGGAATCTCTCCACCAGCATTGGGAACTTTAGCATGTCAAAAATGAATGTTTACTTGTGAACTTGAACAAGGAAATCAGAAAGATGTATTATTTATAGACTGGAAAATAGATTGTCTTCTTGGATAATTTTAAAAGTTCCATCATTTCTGTCTCTACTTGTGCATTCAGCACTTTTGGTTGACTTCATCTTCCTTTCAAGGTTCATTTGTATGATACATTTATATGTATATATAATTTCATTTTTTTTGCCTAACGAGTTTCAACATTTTAAAGTTTTCAAAAGCCATTGGAATGTTAATGTAAAGGGAACAGCTTATCTAGACCAAAGAATGGTATTCTATACTTTTGTTTGTAACATTGAATAGTTTGAAACCCTCAATTTCTGTTCTGCTGAACTTTTATTTTTAACACAGTTAACTTTTTAAACACTGGCATTTTCCAAAACTTGTGGCAGCTAACTTTTTAAAAATCAGATGACTTGTAATGTGAGAAGGAAGTCAGCACCGTGTCTGGAGCACTCAACACGTAGTGCTCCGATTGGGAAGCGCTCTGACGGCATGGCCTTTGTACTTGGCTGCAGACATGGTGATGTCCAAACAGGCCCCTGAGACTAATCTGATAAATGATTTGGAAATGTTTCAGTTCTAGAAACAATAGTGCCTATAGGTCCCCTTAGTTTGAATATTTGCCATTGTTTAATTAAATACCTATCACTGTGGTAGAGCCTGCATAGATCTTAACCACAAATACTGCCAAGATGTGAATATGCAAAGCCTTTCTGAATCTAATAATGGTACTTATACTGGGGAGAGTGTAATATTTTGGACTGCTGTTTTTTCCATTAATAAGGAAAGCAATAGGTCTCTTTATTAAAGTTCCAAAGTTATAAGATAAATTGTAACTCAACCAGAAAGTACATTGTTGCCTGTTGAGGGTTTGGTGTAATGTATCCCAAGGTGTTAGCCTTGTATTATGGAGATGACTACAAATCCAATAGTCAGTGAAACTAGTTCCTATTTATTTAAAAGCTTAGCTTGCCTTAAAACTAGGGATCAATTTTCTGAATTGCAGAAACTTTTAGCCTTTCAAACAGTTCACACACCTCAGAAAGTCAGTATTTATTTTACAGAGTTCTTTGGAACATGGCCCTCAAATTTAAATATTCATGTTGGTTTAGTATTTATTACAAAAAAATGATTTGAAATACAGCTGTTCTTTATGCATAAAATACCCAGTTAGGACTGTTACTGCCAGAGGAGAAAAGTATTAAGTAGCTCATTTCCCTACCTAAAAGATATCTGAATTTATTTGGCTACACTAAAGAGTGCAGTATATTTAGTTTTCCATTTGCATGATGTGTTTGTGCTATAGACAATATTTTAAATTGAAAAATTTGTTTTAAATTATTTTTACAGTGAAGACTGTTTTCAGCTCTTTTTATATTGTACATAGACTTTTATTGTAATCTGGCATATGTTTTGTAGACCGTTTAATGACTGGATTATCTTCCTCCAACTTTTGAAATACAAAAACAGTGTTTTATACTTGTATCTTGTTTTAAAGTCTTATATTAAAATTGTCATTTGACTTTTTCCCGTTAACTTCCATTGTTCATAGCATACCAGCCCAGTAAGGGCTGCTGTCACTAAAGTCTATCTACCTTACCACATTTGTTACCTGAGGGTGTTGGTTTTCTAGTGTCAGACCAGAGTGAATTTAAAGCTGCCATGTAAAATACAACCTGGCAAAGAAAGCTAAATGCTCGAAGTGCAGAAATGGCTTAATGGATTCCCCTTCTGCCCCAATTTGGAAAAGATGACTGTACAAATAGCCAGACCCTCATCTTGGCTAGTGGCTTAGTGTGAACACTGCTGGGTGTGGTGGGCATGCCCACAGTATATGGTTTTCTTACCTAGACTCTTTTTCAGCAGAACTGTGAAGGGAAATATTTATCCTTGTAAGATTTCCTTTTTGTAAGGAGCAGTGGACTTTGAAGGAAAAAGGTGTGTGTCCCAACTAAGGAGTCCAATTTAGTGAATAGCTGGAATAGCCTCACCTCAACAATTCAGAATAGTGTTGGCTGTAAAATGAGATGGGTTCAGTTTAGAGACTGTTCAGCAGTTGAGCGCTTACTGCTTTTGTATAGTTCCCAGCACCTGCATCTAGATGGTACACATAACACAAAACACCTATGTTTAAATCTGGTGAGAACTACTGCTTTTTATGGCATTTTTGTTAGATGCACCACATCACCTCAGTTTCACAATTTGTCAACGTGAGATAACTATACCATAAGATCTCTTAAGATTTTCTAAGCACTGAAAATTTAATACTGCAGCATCAGTATTAAAACTGTAACTTGTGATTGTTTCTTACAGTGGCCACTTTTTTTTTTGTTGTTTTGTTTTGTTAAATGTCAGCGGGTTCTGACCACCACACCAACCAGCATATCTCAGGACTCAGAAAATAAGGTAGAGCTAGAAGTTAAGTAACAATTTAGGTCTGCATGGACATTTATTGTCGCAAAGATTGTTTCCAACTGTGCTTTTATAGATAGAATCTGCAAATCAGACTGAATCATAATTTTTAACCCTTAAAACTCAGTTCAATTACAACCATAGAAACTACTGGTATCTGAATGTCACTATTTTATTACAAAATTCTTATTTACAAAATGGAAAAATAATCAAATGACTATTGGCAGGCCACAGTTTTTTTAACCCAGTGATTGAAGAAACATTTCCATGCACCCACACATCAGGTCATTTCTGAAATATGCAAACTCTTAAAATTCCTGTTAGTAAAACTTTAATGTATTCACAATACTTGTATGTTTATGAGGATGGGGACAATTCATGGTTCTGTACAGTTTAGTATAATGTTCAGTTTTTAATTTTTGGCTTTCATCAGTACAGTAGTGAACAATTTGTAAGTAAGAATTACAGAAGTAACTCTCACTGTGCTGAAGTCACAAGGAAAACACGAGTGGTTTGATGCCTTTGCACTAAACAGAAAAAGTCAGAACTTCAAGGTCATATTAAACTGAAGCCTTCATTGTGATCAATAGCTTGGATCAGTTTACACCGTAGGGTTTCTTTCTCTGTATATTTTGGGAGATCTAGAAGATTAAAGCAGGTATGGGAAACCGGGAGATAGCTCTCACCACCTCCTGTTGACTGGATGACTAGTTTCAGACTCTTCATACCAAGAATGGGAATTCGATCACTACCTGTCAAAAATACTGCCAGGGAAAACAATTTAGTCAACAGTGACCAGAGTCTAGCTTTGCATTCATTATTTTAAAGGAAGTAAGTATTCGATAAATTCTTGATGAACAATGACAAAAACATTAGAAATCCTTTTTGGGAGGGCCATTTAGAAAACTGGTTAAGCTAGAACAACTCTCTCCTACCATATGGGTCACAGGGACCGAACTTCAAGTCAGGCTGCACTTGCTGTTTCCAGCACGCTCTAGTCCTCCAAAACTTTCTTTGAAACAGGATCTCAGGCATTGCACAGACTTCACTTGGGCTCTATAGATAAAGCTGTAACAGCTCCAGGGAATCTGACACACCCTGCTGTACATTATACTCACACAGATACAACATGCATGTAAATAAAAATCTTAATAACAAAGACTAAACTGAGCTAATACTTTAGATTCTTGTCTCAGAATATACAGTTGGTTAGAATATACTTACACAGAAATTGTTTCTTCTTTTCTAGTGGTAATTCATGAAACACTTCCCAAAAAATTTTTATCGTGGGATGTTCTGCCCAATATTCTCCTTTGTATTCTGTATTCTAAAAATAATACAACCTTTTCTTAGAATTAAGGAGTATTCCAAAGACCTATCATGTTTAAGAGTAGGAACTATTGCAATGTGAAGATACTGACTCCCCAGAAAGGGAAGAACAGACTTCTCATCTTTGTAAGTAAGAATTTACTAATAGTATACTGTCTGGTTTTGTGTGTCAACTTGACACAGGTTGGAGTTACCACAGAGAAAGGAGCTTCAGTTGGGGAAGTGCCTCCGTGAGATCCAACTATGGGGCATTTTCTCAATTAGTGATCAAGTGGGGAGGGCCCCTTGTGGGCGGTGCCATCCCTGGGCTGGTAGTCTTGGGTTCTACAAGAGAACAGGCTGAGCAAGCCAGGGGAAGCAAGCCAGTAAGAAACATCCCTCCGTGGCCTCTGCATCAGCTCCTGCTTCCTGACCTGCTTCAGTTCCAGTCCTGACTTCCTTTGGTGATGAACAGTAATGTGGAAGGTGTAAGCTGGATAAACCCTTCCCTCCCCAACTTGCTTCTTGGTCATGGTGTTTGTGTAGGAATAGAAACCCTAAGTGTGATTGGTTTATTAAATGCCAATATGGGATTGGGTAAAAGTTTCTTGTACTATTTTCAGGAAGACAAATCAGAATGGTTTTACTAATATTTTTTTTCCCTTTTAAAACAAAAATGTTAAGAGCAACAAGTCTTTTCCGTTTGTAGTCCCCTCCCACCAGGGATGGGCCTGACCTTGGGCACCAGTTTAACACTGGGATTTGGTAGAAAACCAGGAAAACAAAAGCCTTAATTAAGCTTGTGTAGAAAGTCACTCAATCTTTGGGGTAGGGTTCCTATAGCACATTTCCCAACCTCCTCACCAGTGCCCCACAGTGCACTGTACGGCAGGAGGGGCAGGAAGTGTCTAGAATAATCACAGCAAGGAGCTGTAGGAAGGGAAAAGCACACACAAGGGCTAGTCTCGCTTTTCCACTCTGACATGATTGATTTTTCCTTACCTTCTCCAGTTCTTTCCAATCATAATTTGTATTCCCAATAACCATAGCTTGTAATTCATTAGGTTGGAAGAGCAGAAGAACTTTGCCTCCACAGACCTTATGAAAGCCCGCATGGAAAGCATCAAATAGAGATGCCACTGATTTATTGAATATGTAATCCACATAGGCATCAACAAACTCCTGCCTAGAAAGCAAAGCAGATGCACAAATCACATGCACATTTATGGAGAATATCCATCCAATACTTATAATTACAATTTTGCTCCTTCACTTCTTGCTACTTTCAACTAAACTCAGAAACATGAGTACAGTTCGTTATTATGGGTAAAAAGAAACCAATCCCAAACCACACCAAACTCTATTCCTCCATTAAAAATAAAAAAACAAGACAACAAAACCACACCAGGAATGATGACATATTTTGTCTCCAGCACTCTGGAGACAGAGGCAGGTGGAGCTCTGTGAACTCCAGGCCAGCCAGGGCTATGTGGAGACTCTTGTCTCAAAAAACAAAACAAAAATCAAACCATACAACAAGCAAACAAAAACATCTTAAAAAGATGATCTTGAAAGAATGCTTAATACCTATTTCTTGGGTCTAAATATTGTGCAGATCCTTGAAAACAAAGGGACTGAAAACCTACTTATCCTCAGTAGGACAGAACTGACCCAGGGCTCTTCCTCCCTCCCTGTAGCTACAGCAGGCTGGCTGCTGAACTCAGTGTTTGTTGATTATTTGGGAATACTTTGAAATTAACTGATAGCCAATTGCCTTACTCTGAAAATATTTTACATTAGAAACAGCCTAGGAGTAACCCCGAGTGCCTTATATACACAGATTTTTAAAAACAAACAAACGGACTGGAGAGATGGCTCAGAGGTTAAGAGCACTGACTGTTCTTCCAAAGGTCCTGAGTTCAAATCCCAGCAACCACATTTTGGCTCACAGCCATCTGTAATGAGATCTGATGCCCTCTTCTAGGGTGTCTGAAGACAGCTACAATGTACTTACATATAATAATAAGTCTTTAAAAAAAAACAAGACAAAAATAAAAAACAAAAAACAGCATCTCTCATAGACCAGGTTGGCCTCGAACTCAAATCTGATCGCCTCTGCTTTCTGAGTGTTGGGATTAAAGGCGTGCATCGCTACTGCCTGGCTCCCTTAGTTATTAGCACTTTCTACGACTGAGTTTAACTCAGCATCTGAATTGCTGTTCTGTAACAAACTGGTGTCCTGTGGGTATTCCAGTCCATCTTACATTGCTTTCTCTGATTTGCTAATCAGGGGCCGTCATTTCCTTTCAAACCATGTTTGCTGTTGTTTCTTCTCATTTCTCATCTGTCATGTTCGTTTTGTTATAGCTTATAGCTTAAAGGTGATTTCACGAGCAAAGGCATATTACTTTCCCATTAAATGTTTAAATGTTATGGTGTTTAGATTATGAGACAGGGCACCATTACATAATCCTATCTGGATCAGAGACATCCACCTGCCTTTACCTCCTGAAGTGCACTACCATACACAACGTACAATAGTGTTTTAAGTTGTGACATTTTTAGTAATATTAGAAAATGCCTACTAACCCTCATCACTTCCGCTGAGTCCAGAGCAATCCACTTACCGATTCTGTTTGTTAACAGCGGTGTCGGCACCGTTCAGAACCAGCTCTTTCACTTCTGTTGCACCGAAATTTTCAACTGTGATCTAGAAATTAAAAAAAAGTAACATCTTCTCTCATTAAATATACAAACTAACAAATATAAGTCAAAATTATGCTACCAAAGAGCCTACTCACAGATTCTTAGAGAGCCACAGGACTTCACCTTTTCTAGAAGTCTGACATCCCACAGCATCCAAGGATACACTACCATTAACTGGTTAGCTAAATACAAGCACTTAAGCATTCCTCATAAATGACATAGTAGAAAAGACGCTCGCTGTCTTGAGGAATGAGCAAAGCTAACAGGTCGTCCCACTTGCCCCAGCCCTCACTTCCCCCACATGAACACACTTCCCATGTACATATTCTCGATGATTTGATCACAGATAGTTTTTAGTTAAACATTAATTTGGTTTACTAAAACTATTTATTTCTCTTACTAATCTGCTGTTTTTTGTATCCACAAAGCACTAAGGTGGGACTGGGTTGCTGAGTATGAATATATCCTTGCCTTTCAGTCATAAAGGAGGAGAAAATAACCCAGTATTATCATACTACCTAGGAATCAACAAACCTACCACCCCCCATCAACTCCACAAAATAAGAAAGTAATCAAGTTCTGAAAGTGCATGGCAAGTGGCTCTAGAAACCCAGCAGAGTATGAAAGAAGATTGTATGACAGAAGGAATAAGCTGGATAGAAAGCCAAATTACAGAAGCCGGAAAGCCAGAGAAAGGACCCTGTGGGTAGAGTGCCTGTTTGCAAGCCTGAAACAGCTGGATCCTCAACGCCAAGCAAGGCTGGGCACTATGGCCAGCCAGTCCAGTAATGGCAGCTCTAGTAAGGGACCCTGTCTCGAAAAGTAAGCAAATTAAGAAGACATCCCAATGTCTCTAGCTTCCACATGCTCCGTACAGGCAAGCCAATCAGTGTAATCTCTACAACAGAGCAGTAGGAAGGAAGAAATGCTTGATTTGTTACACCTCCCCCGCCCCGGGTCTTCCTTCCCTCTCTGCCTTTTCAAAACAGGGTCTTGTGTAGATCAGGCTGGCTTTAAACTCAAGAGATTTATTTTGCCTTTGCCTTGGAAGTGCTGGGGTTAAAAAAAATGTACACATCACTAGGCCTGGCTACTTACTATTTTTTAATGGTTAATTATTTTTTATTTATACTGTAGTACACTGCAGCTGGCTTCAGACACACATGAAGAGGCCATCAGATCTCATTACAGATGGTTGTGAGCCACCATGTGGTTGATGGGAATTGAACTCAGAACCTCCGGAAGAGCAGTCAGTGCTCTTAACCTCTGAGCCATCTCTCCAACCTGGTTAATTAATTTTTTAAAATTATCTCCCTCCTAACCCATTTCTACCTCTCATACTAGGCCCCTCCCTGCCAGAGGAAGTAATGAAAACTCAGAGTCCCTCTCAGAGGGCAGGAAGCTAAGCTGCAAAGAAGGTTCTAAGAGCAGACCAGCTGCCTGGAGGCCGTTTAGACCAGAGCCACTTGGAAAGGACAGTCTCCTCCCTGTTGAGCTGCCTACAGGCTGTGCAGTGCAGTGCGCTCCAGGTTTCCAGCTTCTATGACCTGTCACCCATGTTGGGGTGGGTCTTGGTGATGCAACTGTCATTTCTGCTCCTATAAGTAATTCCCTACACATATTCCTGTAAGCAACCCCAATCTCACTGGTTTACCAAGCTGGGCTTTGGGGGTATCCATATCTCTAGGAAAAGTTTTGTCACACAAGACCCAAACATAAAGTACTGGCTGTGGATGGATGGCGTCATCCACTCTGGAGTACGATACGGCTCCTGAATGGGCAAACATTCTGGGAACCATACCTG
Organism: Tokudaia tokunoshimensis; assembly: GCA_036184795.1. Lineage (NCBI taxonomy): Eukaryota > Metazoa > Chordata > Mammalia > Rodentia > Muridae > Tokudaia > Tokudaia tokunoshimensis. The sequence continues at coordinate 23,976,430 of BTHU01000021.1, forward strand.
TAAAGAAAACTGACTCTCCCTGTCCCGGAAGCCATCAGCTGAGGTGTGTAGGTCTGTATGTGCAAATGTGTATCAAAGTGCAGGGGCCTGTGGAGGCTAGAGGCATTGTACCATGTACCTAATTAATGGCAATTGTGAGCTTCCCAAATGGACTGCTATACACTGATCTTGGGTCCTCTGTAAGAGAATTAAGTGCTCTTCTCTTGCAGCCCCCAGTAAGATTTTTCCTTGTGAGAAAAAAAAATATAATAATGCACTAATTTTACTTCCTCTTAAATATACACTGAATTTCCTTACAAATATACACCAGCCATTTTCCAATCTTATAATGATCTAAGAGGTCTGGCAAGATGGCTTAGTGAATAAAGGTGCTGGCTTGTGTAAACCTGACAGCATGAGTTCAATTCCCAGATCCGTGGTGGAAGGACAGAAGTGACGAGTTAAGCAAGCATGGACATCAGTGAGAAGAGAGACATTTTGGAGAAATTCATCTATAGGCAGTCTACGTTCATTAGTAATGCTGTCTTTCGATATTCTTCCCATCTCTAATCATTCCTATAGCCACAGGCTCAGAATGAGTCCCTGAGTGCCTCCTAAATTTAAGTTTTCTACTTACTTAATTAGCAAAGTGTTGGACATAATCCTGTAGCCATCAGTCACACGTAGGGCCAGGCCCCTAGTGTTCTGACTGGACTCCACCTCTACAGTCACCTGGCTACAGCCAGGCTTTCCCCGCCCCACAGTTACCTGGCAACGGCCAGGTAACCCAGCCCACTATAAAAGGGATTGCCAGGCCCCTCCTAGCTCTCTTGCTTTTTCTCTTGTCCTCATGCTCTTGTCCCCGTTCCCCCTCTCTCCCCATTCTTCTCTCCTCTTTCCGCGTGCTCTCACCCCTCTATCTTTTCTTTCTTTATTTCTATCTCTTTTTCTTTTCCTATTTATAATAAAGCTTTAAAACTATGAGCTGTCTCTTCTTATCAAACCGCGCTGTGTAGCAGCACTGAAACAGGCCTCAGCGTCTCCAGCCGCCATCCCTACACGGGTATGCAGACCCCGCCTGCCCGCCCGCCCGGTTTCCCGGCCGCACAGACCGCTGCGGTCCCTGGTCCCCAGAACAGAGCGTGCCGCCGGCAGCTGTGGCCGGGCAGCCTCCCCTCAGCAGGCACACGGGCGCCCGCCATCCCTACAGCAAAGTACCTAATTACTGAAGGCACAGAGCAGGTGAACAATGACTGACAAACAACTATTTCACTTTTCCTTATCGGTAAATTAAGGATAAAAACAATCTCATAGGATCAGTGAGGATAAAGTGAAATAATGCATGTATTGTGGCTGGCACATAGTAAAAGCTCAATAAATAATTAGCTGCACGGTTAAGAATTCGATCCATGGGACTGGAGAGATGGTTCTGGTTAAAAGCACTGGCTGCTCTCCCAGTAGATTTGAATTCATGTCTCAGTACCCACATAACTGCTAATGACCATCTCTATGTAACTCCAATCCCAAGGTAAGTTGTGCCCAAAAAAATCATGCAGACTAAATACCCATAAAATATACATCTTAATTGCATGCATTTTAATATACATTAAAAAAAAAAACCTGCACTGGTGGCAGAGGCCAGCCTGGTCTACAGAGCAATTTACAGGGCTGCCAGGCTACACAGAGAAACCCTGTCTCGGTAAACAAACCAAAAAGTATTTCCTCTATGGAAGAGAGAAATCCTAAAGCACAGCTGTTAGATAAGGAGGCCAACCTACTTCTGCTCATCTTACCGTAAAGTTTAGACAAAATGTTTCCTCTATATCGTCTTCTGGATAGTCCAGCAATTGCTGCATGCTTCTGCAAAAACAAAAAACAAACCAAAACCGAGTGCTTCTTTGAAGTGAAACATACATTGTTACTGACAGCTCTGCTCATGAGTTAGTACACACTGGGGTTTACTAAAGCCATGTTTATGTCCTTAAAACCGAAGCTCGGCTCTTTCTAGAAGGAAAGCTCTCTGCGCAGTCCTCCCCTGCAGCCTCAAGTCCCCCCTTGCCTTACACTCTCACACTCTCTAACCACTGACCTCCCGACATCAAGCCCCACCTTGCCTCCCACTAACCACTGACCTCCCGACATCAAGCCCCCCCTTGCCTCGCACTAACCACTGACCTCCCGACATCAAGCCCCTCCTTGCCTAGTGCTCTCTAACCACTGACCTCCCGACATCAAGCCCCTCCGTGCCTTGCACTCTCACACTCTCTAACCACTAACCTCCCGACGTCCGGCATCAACTCTTTCAGATCATCCAGGGACGGCTTCCTTTTCAGTAGTTTCTTATATAAAGCCAAAGGAAAATGGAGGTCCACAATAGTAAAATTATAAATTGCTAATCCACAGATAACACCAATTAAGTGGAACAAATCACTGTCTTCAAATGTCTAAAACACAAAGAAGAAAAAAGTGAAAGACTTGTCTTCCAAGCTAAACCTTGATTTTTAGTACAAAAACATATTCTCCATAGGAAAAAAAAATTGAATACACAGAAAAGCAACCAGTGAGAAAGGTCATTGCTATCCCTGTCTCCTTGGCATGAACATCACTGTGTACAGCTCCATGCAATATACTTTCTTTTTAGAAACCTATCTATGAGCCAGGAGTGGGAGTACATGACTTTAATCCTTAGCACTGGAGTTAAAGGCATGAGTCATCACCCTCAGCCTTGAATTTAAAAAAAAAAATTACTGTTTTAGGGATTGTGCCATTTGGGAGGCAGAGGCAGAAGGATCTCTATTAGTTCAAGACCATCAAGATTACAGACACATATATGGCTTCACAACTGACTTTTCCCCCCAGAAACAAAATCACTTATTCACTTCCATGTCGTTAAATAGTAAATGTGGGCTGTTAGGCTTGTCTACGATGGACATGGTCCTGAGTTTGATACCCAGGATGGGTGGTAATGAGATGATCGATGGTTGACAGATAACAAAAGCAAAATACCTTAAAAGAAATTGCTGGGATAGGGGGCTTCCGGGGAGGAAACCAGGAAAGGGGCTCACATTTGAAATGTAAATAAAGAAAATATCCAATAAAAACAATCTTAAAAAAAAAAGAAATTTTGTTCTTGGTATGTGTACATGTGTGTCTATGTGTACATGTGTATGTGTCTTATGTGTGCATGCGCATGTGCAAGGCAACCCTGGGCATCATCAAGAAAGCTAGCCACTTCCTTTGAAATATGGTCTTTCACTGGCATGGAACTCAGCAATGAGTCCAGACTGTCTAGCCAGTGGGCCTAGGGATCTGCTCTGACACTGCCTTCCTAGGGCTGGCTTACACATATACACCTGCGCGTCTAGCCGGCTATTGTTTGTTATTTTTCTGAGGCAGGGCCTTGCCTAAAACTGGAATTTTAGATGTAGCCAAAGCTGTCCTCAAAGCCAACTCTCATGTGCTGTGATTACAGATGTGAGTCACTATATCCTGCTTGTGCCAAGCTTTTTTTGGGGGTGGGGGGTAAAGATTTATTTATTTTATGTATATGGGTGTTATGTCTGCATGTAGATCTACTCACCAGAAGAGGGCACTAGATCCCATGGGACTATAACAGTTGTGAGTGACCATGCGGGATTTAAACTCAGAACTTCTGGAATAGCAGCCAGTATTACTTTACCATTGGGCCATCTTTCCATAGCCCTTTGCCAAGCTTTTTAAGTGGATGGATGCTGGGGATCAAATTCAAGTCTTTATGCTTCTAAGACATGTGCTTTATTACCAACTGACCTATAAACACAACCCCTAAAACAGTATTTTTTTTTTTTTAAATCAAGGCTGAGAATGCTTTAATTGCAGCACTAAGGACGAAGCAGGAGACCTGTGGGCTGGAGCCCAGTCTGGTTTACACAGGGGCTCCAGGCTACTTAGAGGGACATAGTGAGACCATGTCTCAAACAAAACAAAACAAAAACATACGACATACATTTGAGTTAGTTACGATGGTTCACCCCTGTGATCCCCTCAACTAGGGAGGCTAAACTAAGAGTATCAGGAACTCGGCAGGCAGGGGTGGCACACACTGGCAGAAGCAGGGGGTCTCTATTTCTCTGTCTATGAGTTTAAGGCGAGTCTGATCTACATAGGATTCCAGAATAGCCAGGGATACATAGAGAGACCCCATTTCAAAAATAAAGTAAAACAAAACAAAACCAAAAGGCATTGTAAATAAGGAGGAAGGAGAAAATAACACCAAGCTTGGTTGGTTCCAATGTGTCTTTTTCTGTAAATCTGATTTAGAATTAGCAAACATTTTATATACTTATAAAACTAAATTACACTAAGATAACCAAATTAAAAAAAAACCCTTAAACATGTACATACTGAAAAACTAACCATAATAATCAAATTAATAGAGTTCAACTATTTCAAATGATAGCAAACATCATTAGTTTTATATCTCTACTAAAGATGAAATTACACAATAACTTAAAATGTATTTATTTTCCTGTACATCACAATACTGGTGCTATTGTTTGGCTGTATTTTTAAAGTCTTGAACATTTTGCAGAACTGCAAGAGTGCTGAGGATGCCTGACAAGATCTCAGGCAAGAACACCTGAAGCCCTCAACAGACAGGACAAAGAGAACTGCAAGGAACAGAACACACAAGACCAAGACCAATGCTGCGACCACTGGAGGGAGCCAGCAAACACTTGGTCTATTCAAGAACAGGCAACTGAACAGACTGGCCCATGAGCTGGATGCCTACCAAATAAGGCATTTCTCTCTATATACAAGTACCCAAAACAGTATAATTACAGTTCAGTATTTTGTTGCCCTCAGGAATTACCCTAAGCACTGAATATCAATAGCTGCTATCCTACACAAGACAGCCTTCAAAAAAGACTAGAAATACATATAAAGAAATCTTATAAACTTATAGGCAACTTAGAAACTTTTACAAAACAAAATCCAAACATTTTCCGTAAAGGAGCAGCTGGTGATATCTTAGTTACTGTCAACTCTGCCCCTGATGCACACATGTCAAAGCAGTCATATCCAACAGGTGGTTTCCTGTATCAAAGCTTGTGGGGGAAGCTCTGCCTCACTACTACAGTTACCGGCCCTTAGCCTGAATATGAGACACCAGAGATCTCTAATGCTAAATGAATTCTCTCCAGAAGAGAGGCTATAGAGTAATCACCACACAATTTTCCAAACTGAAATATTCAGAAGGAAAATTCAGCATTATTTTAAAGCTGACTGTTCCTTAATTTATTGTAATTTGAAATGTGAAAAACACAAGGCTGTGTTTTGACAATAAGTCTAAAAGTTCCTAATTTCAAGGTATAATAAAGCAGACCTCTAACCAGAATGTGTTAGAAACAAAGATATAAAGAAATAATTGTGGTAGATGGGCATATTACCTTATCTGAAAACCAAATGAGCCTAGAATCCTCATAATATCGAAACATGCCATATTTAGGATCCAGCAATTCCCTCATGATGAGCAAGAAAAATTCTTTGCGTACACCTCCTGCATCAACAGCATCTTCTCCAACAAATATAACCTAAAACAGGGTAAGTGAACACTGAATAGACAATGATGAACCTAGAGTGCATCTCAGAGACCTGTAAACAAGCTATTCACCGCTAATAAATCACAGCAACCTATAGTTTCAAAAGCTAAATATATAACTTATATGACTCAGTGGTTAGAAGCAGTTGTTCTTGCAGAAGACCCAGGTTTGGTTCCCAGTACCCACTTGGTGGTTCACAACCATCTGTAACTATAATTACATAGGAAATAACCCTCTCTTCTGGCATGTACATACTGCACATACATGTAAGCAAAGCATACATAAAGAATAAAGTAAGTCTGTAATTAAAAAAAAAATCTCAAAGTGTTTCAAACAAACACACACACACACACACACACACACACCCTAGAACAGTTTTTACATAAAAGCTCCAATTTATGCAAAGTGCTCACTTACCTTGAGTGGCTTTTTATAATCTATATTCTTGGTTTTCCTGAGGACTTCCATTGCATCTCCTACAATATTCTCTCTGCGAACAACCAGAATTAAGCAAGGATTCACAGATTCAATCACTGGGAGAAAAAGAGAGGAGACATTCTGCCTGTGGGCCTGGTCAATGGCCATCTAGAAAACAAACACAAGTCAGAATTTTATTTGACTTTTAGGCAGTCTTATCTAACCTAACCTTGCTGTGAAGCCAAGCGTGGAGGTTTGAATGTAAACAACCCCATAAACTCATTTATTTGCATATTTAGTTCCCAGTGTGGACTAGTTAGGAAGGATTACGAGGGGTGGTCTTGGAGGATGCATATCACCGAGCCTGGGCTCTGAGACTTCAAAAGCCCACATCAGGCCAGCCACTTCTTCTGCCTGCAGATTAGGATATTAACTCTGAATGACTGCTCCGGGGCTGCTGCTATTTAGTTTGTCATGGTGACTCACCCTCTACAACTATAAGGAAGTCCTCAATTAAATGCTTTCCCTTGGAAGTTTCTAATTGCTGGATGGGGGCTGGGATCAGATGTAAGCATCACCATGCCCAACTATTTTATTTATTCTAGTTAACATACAAGCTATGAGTTTCACTGTGATATCATGTGTGTGTGCACGTGTGTGTGTATACATATATATGTATATATACACACATGTATATATATACATATATGTGTATATATACACAAGTGTATGTGTATACATACATACATACATACATACATACATACATGTGTGTGTATGTATGTATGTATCCTACCCCATAAAACATCCCCAGCCCCCATCATCCAATATATATGACTTATGACCAAACTCAAGGTAATTTCCCCTCCTTGCCTCTCTCCCTTCCTTCCTTTTTTTGAGGTAGGGTCTGTAGCCCTGGCTGTTCTAGACCTCACTCTATAGACCAGGCTGGCCTCTGAACTCACAGAGCTGGGATTAAACGTGTGTGTCACCATGCCAGGCTCAGGGCAATTTCAAACTCTTTCCATTTAAGTGATGAAGTGCCTCCGCTCCCACATTGAACTTTTTATCTCACTTCTAGTTCCTGCCATCTTTTCTCACGTATGTAATTGAAGGGCAGAGTGGAGTCAGGCTTCTGAAACAACCTAATCTTTTATAGTGAAACTGATGAAATTGTTTGGAAAGATGGACTTATATAAAAAAGGGGGTTTATCATTTTTGAAAATTTAACATAAATAAAGGCTGTTATTCTATTTTTATTATAGCTCCTTGTTAAATAAGCATCTTTCATGTTCGTATGTCTCATGTAGCAATTCTCACAGCTACACAAAGTATTATGCAAATGACAGTCCATACAATGACATCCCCACATATTATTATCACAAGTGTTTCAAATACTAAAAAAACAACCACAACAACAACAACAAAAACCCAACACAGAGACAGTTTTTTACAACATCCCCAAATGAAGTTACCATTGCGCAGCACTTACCTGCATCTGCAAGACTGCATCTGTCTGAAGCAGAGTAGTTTTTGCCTGGGCATCAAATACAAATGGATATGTACAAATTGTCACAGGGATATCTGCCAACTGGAAATAAAGAAATTACCTTGTTAGTTCAAGCTGGCTCAGGTGTATGGGTTCTGTCATTTTTGGTAAAGATGATCATTACACTATTGGTTCATTCACTGATTAGAAATTTTCAAAAACATCATTTTTGACTACAGGACTTTTACTCATTTTATATAAGGCATTAGAATGAAGCAGTCCATAACACTGCAAACAGCAGCTTGCTAATGAACTCAAGGCTTTGTGAAAGTTAGGCAAGTGCATAACTGCTGAATTTTATCCCCAGCCCTTTGTGTTTTGATCCCAGGCTGGCGTCAACTCTTGAATTTGTACCTTCACTGGGATAAGAGTGTGCGCCACAACTGAATTTAATGTAAAGATGGGACTGAAATAGTAATCCCCAGGTGATTTCTGTTTCTTTCAGGTGAGTCCCAGGGACTGAACCTAGGTCGTCAAGATTTGGCAGCAGGGGGCTTTATCTCTGAGCCATTTACATTTCTTTATTTTGTTTCTCTGTGCATGCACACACGCCATAATGGTGTATGCATGGAGGTCAGGGGACAATCTGCAATAGTTGTTCTTTCCTTCCAACATGTGGTTCCAATGGCAGATACCTTCACCCACTGAACCATCTCCATATCCCTCAATCTTCATTTCTATACAACATCACTATGGGTCTCTGTTTAGCTCAGTGGTTTCAACCTTCCTAATGCTGTGACCCTTTAATATAGTCCCTCATGTTGTGGTGACCCCCAAACATAAAGTTATTTTTTCTTATTACTTCATAACCACAGTTTTGTTACTGGTACGAATCGTAATGTAAATATCTGATATTGCCAATGATTTTAGGCAACTCCTGTAACAGGGTCAGTTTTGACCCCACAGGTTGAGAAATGCTGGTTTAGCCCCTACAGGGAAGATGCAAACAATATTTCAAGTCAACAGTGTTTTCATTTCCCCTCCCCCCAACATAAAGTCTTATTACAGTATATATGGAGTTATACATACAGTTATGTATGGAACCTTGTTGCATGACAGCAAGAACTCTAGCACTGAGTTGTGTCTGATACCAGCCCTATCTTTTCAGTTTTATATGATACTTACTGAGGAAGCAAACAAACAATAACTATATAATATTCATTAGTTCAAGTACTAGGAAAACCATACTCAATAAGCCAAAACAAAGCAAAACAACACTAAACACCATAACGTAAAAGTAGCAACAATATTCTAGTTTTGAAATGTAAAGTGTAGGCCACCCACTATTCAGGTCAAAGTACAACTTTATATATTAAGGGAACACACAGAACAAGAACAATTTGAGTATCAATTATTAGTTTAAAAAAGATAGATCATTTTACCTTTTTATTATTATTATTTTTATTAATTATATGTAAGTACATTGTAACTGTCTTCAGACACTCCAGAAGAGGGTGTCAGATCTTGTTACAGATGGTTGTGAGCCACCATGTGGTTGCTGGGATTTGAACTCAGGACCTTTGGAAGAGCAGTCGGTGCTCTTAACCGCTGAGCCATCTCTCCAGCCTGATCATTTTACTTCTATAATATTTTGCTCTACTAGGTAAGCATTTATAAAATTTTAAAATAAAATTTATTTCTCAGAACATACTGTATTTTATATTGGGAGACAAGAACAGGAAATATTTCAAAGTAATTCTTGTTAGAAGGTATTATATAAATGTAATGTTAAGTAATATCATTACTGTTGCTGTTTTTTTCCAAAGACAAAGTTTTACTGTGCAGCCCTGACTGGTCTGAACTCACACTATGTAGACCAGGCTGGCCTCAAATTAAGATATCTGCTTGCCTCTGCATCTCAAAGTGCTGGGATTACAGACACATGCCATCACACCCAGCAACAGGCTTTAATTCAGAAAGTTCTTCTGAATTATACAGAATATCCTGATATTATACAGGATAATTTCTGTGGAGTCAACTTTTAAAACCAACATAATATACCTATTTAAAACCGGGTATGTGTGTGTGTGCACATTAAAAATCAAACAAACAAAAACTCACACTAAAGACAAATTAGACTCTAGACACCCTTCGTGCCGCTAAGACTGTATGACTTACCTCAGTTAACCCATGGCTGGCATCCTAAGACAGCAGTGCGGAGTGCAGCAACAGGGAAAGAGCAGTGTTAGTGGTCTAGGTCTAGTCAACACAAAGGTCACGTATTTTGCTACAGCTGAATATTGACTTAATGAGGTAGAAAATAAATTAACAAAAAGGTTTACCATCCCATACATAACGCCTT